>OY986065.1:3764614-4362956 GCA_963920205.1 Stenodema calcarata
TTATTAAACGTTGATTAAAGACGTTGGTGAAACCGCAGAATTAGCATTTTTAATCTTTTATTTGACAATAAAGTTATTGCTCCAAAATTAGGCCTATATGACATATAGGCCTAATTTTGGAGCAATAACTGCTCCAAAATTGTGTTTCTAGTAAACTTAGCAAATTCTAAATACCAATAACAGTTATTGTAAAAAAATTTACAGTTACTGTAAAAAAATAATAACAAAGTTAATACAATGTAAATTTTACAGTTACTGTAAAAAAAAAAAAAAAAAAAAAAATACAATGTTTCTTATCACGAAAACATAAGAAACTTACTAGAATTAGCAAATAAGTTTATCGAGAAAAAAAAATCAAAATTATTATCAGTTATTGTAAAAAATTATTATCAGTTATTGTAAAAATTTTTACAGTTACTGTAAAAAAATAATAACAAAGTAAATACAATGTAAATTTTACAGTTACTGTAAAAAAAAAAATAACAAAGTAAATACAATGTTTCTTATCATGAAAACATAAGAAACTTACTAGAATTAGCAAATAAGTTTATCGAAAAAAAAAAATCAAAATTATTCTTAAAACAAGTCAAAACGGTTTTAGTGTGACCTTTGGGCCTGTTTTGTTGCACATAATATTTTGAAATCAATATCAAAGGTTGATAAATACACTCTTAAATCAGGACTTGCATTTAGCTTATTCGTATACTTATTCTTAATGAAAGCATAGGAAGAGAACGATCTCTCAACTAGTTCTGTGTGTGTAAAAGGAACTAAAACCAGAAGGGCTTTTGTGGTTAAGGGTCCATATTCATCTCTAATGCTCACTCAGAATTGTCCAAGGGGTTTCTTCTTGAACTCGGACTTCAAGGAGGAGTCACTTGAAAGTTCAAGGAGGTTTTACCATCTCATGAACGTTCAATGTAGCAGTCTTGACGTTTTCTTCATTGAAAGGATCTGCAATCCAGTTCTCTCCGTCACCTCGTTTAAGAAAATACTTTCTAAAAGAGTCCTTCAGGTTTGTCAAATGTGTCACTATTTGATGTTTCACTTCGTTAGATATGGGCAGATTATTGTCACTCAAGAAATCATGAAGCGTGCCAAAAACTTCAGCTTGATGGTTTTGAATACAGGTTTTCCAAAAATCAATTTTCTTAAGCGTGGATTCAATTTTGTCAGCAACTTTGATTACTGTAATTGAGCTGTTCTGTAACTCTAAGTTGAGTTTATTCATCTGAGAAAAAATGTCAGCTAAATAAGCAAGCTTTTGAAGCCAATCACTCAGGCCATCGCAGCGTGAGTGAGACCAGGCGCAAAAACATGAAGTCCGCCATTGCCAAATATTTTCGGCGTACCCCAACCAGGTCGTTGCGTAACCCAAGGGGTACGCGTACCCCAGGTTGGGAACCTATGTAATAGGTGAATGAACAGACACAGAGGATGGAATACAGGGAAGTACAAAGTACAAATCATCAAAAAGAAGTGCAATACAGTGTCTTAACAACCTTGTTCTTTGCTCCTTCAGCAGCCGAATACCCGGCGAGCCGCTCCCGCTCCAACAGCCTCTCGGGAGGGAAAAGCCTCCTCGAGCAGCTCCTCATTGAAATCCCCGGAGACGCCGTTTCCCGGAGGGCGTCCAACCCGACGCCGACGACCAACGGAAGAAACCACAGGTATTTACTGGGATTTGTAACGTATGGTTGCTGTGATGCCCCTGTTCAAGGGAGGGGTTAGGTAATATGCCCACCCAGAGGGTATATCGGGGCTGTGCTTCCACAGAACCGTACATCCCCAGAGCTGTCGAACAAAAAGATCAAGAACAGGGGCACAGCGGCCCAGTCAAATGGTGTTCAGAAGTGACGTTTTCGTATCAAAATTGAGGTAGTAGGTTTTTTAACTGATTTTTATGTTTTTTGGGTTGCTGAATCCGAATTTCAAGTTTTCTCCCTCCTAGCTGGTCGGCGTCAGGTCGAGAAAACGCCAAAAACCTCGAAATTTCGGACGTTGTCTCGGTTTTTCGCTTATATCTTGGGAACGAAGGATCTTACGTAAATAGTCACGGTAATCGAAGTTGAAGAGCATACAATTCTGCTTCGAATGATATCCCCAAGTTTCCATTTCGACCAATTTATAAGGACGCAATCGACGATCAAAAAAAGCCCATTTTTTCCAACTTTAGTGAAAACTGCAATTACATGACTTTTGGGCGTCTGTGATTCGTGAATACTCATTCTATGTGAAAAACTCATAGAAACAAAGTTGTAGAGCATTAAATTCCGAGCTCAGAGAGCACCTAAATTTTAAATTTGGACTATCCTATATACATATAGCGACAATTTTTCAATTTTTTCTCCAAACGCTCTTGTGACCAGTATGAAGGGTTTCAACTAATATAACTCTGCTTGTTCTTAAAAATGTATTTATTTACTACTGCGCTATAACTTATCTATAATAGTGTATCAAATCTAAAAAATTGTGCACCTACATAATATTTTTGTACATTTTTTTCAAATGGAACGCCACTTCAACAGTTAATTGCCAAATGGCACTAACGGGCATTTACTAGGATGTGTAATGTATGGTTGCTGTGATGCCCCTGTTCAAGGGAGGGGTTAGGTAATATGCCCACCCAGAGGGTATATCGGGGCTGTGCTTCCACAGAACTGTACATCCCCAGAGCTGTCGAACAAAAAGATCAAGAACAGGGGCACAGCGGCCCAGTCAAATGGTGTTCAGAAGTGACGTTTTCGTATCAAAATTGAGGTAGTAGGTATTTTAACTGATTTTTATGTTTTTTGGGTTGCTGAATCCGAATTTCAAGTTTTCTCCCTCCTAGCTGGTCGGAGTCAGGTCGAGAAAACGCCAAAAACCTCGAAATTTCGGACGTTGTCTCGGTTTTTCGCTTATATCTTGGGAACGAAGGATCTTACGTAAATAGTCACGGTAATCGAAGTTGAAGAGCATACAATTCTGCTTCGAATGATATCCCCAAGTTTCCATTTCGACCAATTTATAAGGCCGCAATCGACGATAAACAAAAGCCCATTTTTTCCAACTTTAGTGAAAACTGCAATTACATGACTTTTGGGCGTCTGTGATTCGTGAATACTCATTCTATGTGAAAAACTCATAGAAACAAAGTTGTAGAGCATTAAATTCCGAGTTCAGAGAGCACCTAAATTTTAAATTTGGACTATCCTGTATACATATAGCGACAATTTTTCAATTTTTTCTCCAAACGCTTTTGTGGCCAGTATGAAGGGTTTCAACTAATATAACTCTGCTTGTTCTTAAAAATGTATTTATTTACTACTGCGCTATAACTTATCTATAATAGTGTATCAAATCTAAAAAATTGTGCACCTACATAATATTTTTGTACATTTTTTTCAAATGGAACGCCACTTCAACAGTTAATTGCCAAATGGCACTAACGGGCATTTACTGGGATTTGTAACGTATGGCTGGTGTGTGCCCCTGTTCAAGGGAGGGGTTAGGTAATATGCCCACCCAGAGGGTATATCAGGGCTGTTCTTCCACAGAACTGTACATCTCCAGAGCGGTCAAACAAGAAGATTGAGAACAGGGGCACAGCAGCCATCACAGGTCTATGTGATTGTATTTGTTGAAAGAGAATGAAGAAGACGAGAAGTTACTGGTTGAATCCCTCCCCTGGACGTCATGTCCCTATTCTATACCCTATAAATCCCTGAATGGATTTTGGATTTTTTAAAAAAATCGAATACCAGTTCAACAGTTAGTTGCCACATGGCACTAACGGGTATTTCGATTTCATGTCTTTTTTTTTCAAATTGTACGACTTTTCCTGCCTGTTCTAAAAGGTCTTTCGATGTCTCAGGTTGGCCACTCGGAGTCCGGACAAAGCGCCGTCGGAGTCGCCGGCGCCTGCGAGCCCCGTCAAGCGAGGGCGGAAGGCGTCAGAGAGCTCGACGACGTCGCACGACGAGGCGCCAACCACGAGGTACAGCCGTTGATTTCACCACTTTTAGCGAATTTTTGGAGGAAATGAAGCTGTCGTTCTCCTTTCAGTATTTTTAAAAGCTGGACAAAGCTGTAGCATCCTTGCTGAAGCTTGAGCAGAAGCAGTACAAGCTGGAGCTTGTGCAGTAGTTGGACAAGCTCTAGCATCCTTGCTGAAGCCTGTACAGAAGCTGTACAAGCTGTAGCATCCGTGCAGAAGTTGGACAAGCTGCAGCATCCTTGCTGAAGCCTGTACAGAAGCTGGACAAGCTGTATCATCCGTGCTGAAGCCTGTACAGAAGCTGGACAAGCTGCAGCATCCGCGCTGAAGCCTGTACAGAAGCTGTACAAGCTGTAGCATCCGTGCAGAAGTTGGACAAGCTGCAGCATCCGTGCTGAAGTTTGTGCAGAAGTTGGACAAGCTGCAGCATCCTTGCTGATGACTGCATTCAAGGCTCCTTCTGGACATGCAACTGCTGACAACTCGTATTATTCCAAATTCAGTTGAATTATTTCCTTATTAACCTTTGCAGGTCAAAAAGAAAGTGCAGCGAGAACGCCACCGAGCTCGTCAAAGCCTGCATAGGAACCGGAGCGCCCGCAGATATCGCCGCCCAACCACAGGCGCCGCCAGCGGCGCAGAGCCCAGTCCAGGTGCCCCCTCCAGAGGACAAAAAACGCAAAGGTAACTGTAGCTACAAGTAACCAAAAAATATAACATTTCCTCGTACTGCTCAACTGATTTCAAATGTTGAATGTTGTAGAATCAACGGAGGAGGAAGAAGTGGTGGAAAAAAGGACGACAGCATCTAATGCTGAGGAGCGGCCGAGGCCTAAAGAAGACGACAAGTACGTTGAAGTTGATCTCAAGAGCTACCTTAAGTATTTAAGGGGTTTAACGGCTCGGGTAACGTCCAACACGGTGATATTTTGGGTCTTCTCAACTCCAAAAACTAGTTGCAAGAGACTGGACAACCACCAGTAATGTACTACTGATTGGGCGGTGAGCGTTGCTGAATTCATAGACACAAGGTAGAACTTGAGGGCTGCCTGCTCCCCTCAAGTTATCCAGAGTGCATTGAAAATATTGAAAAATTATGAATTTAAACAATGTTCGTTCATGAACCATATCACGAAAAGGGTTAAAATCAGTTTAAAATCCCTCTCAATAGTATCCTGTTTGTCAAAAATTGTCCGTGGTGGGGGGGGGGGGGACTTCTTGCTGTAACCTGTGCAGAAACTGGACGAGCTGTACCATCCGTGCTGAAGGTTGTGCAGACGCTGGACAAGCTGTGGCATCAGTGGTGAAGGTTGTCCAGAAGCTGGACAAACTGCAGTATCAGTGGTGAAGGTTGTCCAGAAGCTGGACAAGCTGTAGCATCCGTGCTGAAGGTTGTGCAGACGCTGGACAAGCGGTAGCATCCTTGCAGAAGCTGGACATGCTGTAGCATCCGTGCTGAAGGTTCTATAATGTTATGTCTTTTTGCAGGTTCAAAGCAGGCGGTCGTCGCTCTGCTCGTCAGGAGGTGAAGAGGTCGATCCACCGCAAGCGGCAGCGCTCAGGTACGGCCGAGACTCAGAGAACATAGTTCAAAATAACGCCCGTCCCCGCGGCCCAAATGAAAATGAAAATTCGCATCATCAATTTGCCTTTGTAATGAAAAAAACCGAAAAAACATTTTTAACCTTGAAAATCCATTTACACGGTATATAACATCAATGAACTGTCAAAACTATTGATTTCCCTAACAGAGAAGTACAAATATTCTGAAAGGCCTGCTGAGTCAGTAACAAGATGGCGAGCTTTGAATCTGAATTGTGACAAAGTGGTTCTTTTAGAGCCTAATGGATGATCAATGAGGATTCAAGCTAATACACTGCCTTACGAGGTATTCTGTTTTGACTGACGAGCTCCCTCAGCTCTGGCAGACTAGCCACAGTTGGATTCCTATGATGGCTGACTAGCCACAGCTAGATCCCTATGATGACTGACTAGCCACAGCTGGATTCCTATGATGGCTGACTAGCCACAGTTGGATTCCTATGGTGGCAGACTAGCCACAGTTGGATTCCTATGATAGCTGACTAGCCACAGCTGGATTCCTATGATGGCTGACGAGCTCCCTCACCCCTGTACTCAGTCATTTTAATTTCACTTACCACCAATCATTAATTTATGTCTCCTCATTTTTAACATTTAGTTCCATTTTTCACGCGGTAATTTTGCGTTTTTTTATCGTATTTTCCTTTGTGTTTATTATTTATCGGTTTTATTATTATTATTTACTTATATTAATTTTTTACGTTTGTTTATTATTATTTTCATGTTTTTGTTTCTGGTTCGCTCAGACGACGCTCCCGCCCCTCAACCACCGGAGCCCAAACTGCGGAGGCGCGCAGCCGCCAAAGAGGCGGCAAAGTGAGGTTCGGGAAAAAAATAGTAATCATTTTCTTTTTTTATCTTCAAAAATCGACGCAAATCCAAATCAGAAATCAAGTTTCACAGCGTCGGAAGAGTCGTTTTTAGTTTTTTGTCATAAATATTTTACGTCCACGAAAAACGGTACCAACAGACGAAATCAGCGTTGAAAACGGTCCATTTCCTACAATTTTGGTTGAAGAAAAAATTTAGTTTTTTGGTTTTTTCCTCCAATTTTCGACAGTTGTGGGCAGCTCTATAGGCAGCACTTATTTTCAATGATGGAACAACTAACAAAACGTCGAATTTTGGAATATCCAAGACATTTAGTGCTTTCAGCAGGTCCTACTTAGCAGTTCAGTAGAGGTATCACTTTCTGTTTTTGTTTAAGAAATTTACGTATCATTTCATTTCAAAGTTACTGTTTTGTTTTTCATTTTTTTTTTAATTTTGTTTTGTTTTGCGTTTTTTCCGTATAAAATGACGAAAAGAGGATTTCAAGGTCACCTGGAGTTAACAGGTTGGTAGAATCCTGAATGAAGTAGGTCTATGAGAGGTAAAGTTCGTACAGATCCGGCCAGGGCGGTCGCGGCCCTTCAAATTCCCAGCTGTCAAGGCCTTTCAGGCTCCAGGCAGTCGTGGCCCTTCAAACTCCAGGCAGTCGTGGCTCTCCCAGCTCTCGTGGCCCTTCAAACTCCCAGCTGCTGTGGGCCTTCTAACTCACAGCTGTCATGGCCCTCAAAATTCCCGGCTGTCATGGCCCTTCAAACTCCCAGATCACGTGGCCTTTCAAATTCCCAGCTGTCATGCCCTTCAAACTCCCAGCTTTCGTGGCCCTTCAATCTCACAGCTGCAGTGGCACTTCAGTCTCACAGCTGTCATGGCCCTTCAAACTCCCCGATCTCGTGGCATTTCAAATTCGCAGCTGTCATGACCCCTCAAACTCCCAGCTCTCGTGGCCCTTGAAACCCACAGATGCAGTGGCCCTTTTAACTGACAGCTCTCGTGGCCCTTCAAACTCCCTACTCTTGTGGCCCTTCAAAATCAGCTGTCGGGGCCTTTCAAACTCCCTGCTGACGTGGCAAACTAAGCTGAAGAAGTCCTTCAAACTCACAGCTCTCCTGGCCCTTCAAACTCCCGGCTGTCATGGCCCTTGAAACTCCCAGACCTCGTGGCCTTTCAAATTCCCAGCTATCATTGCCCTTCAAACTCCCTCCTCTCCCGGCCCTTCAAACTCACAGCTCTCCTGGCCCTTCAAACCCCCGGCTGTCATGGCCCTTGAAACTCCCAGACCTCGTGGCCTTTCAAATTCCCAGCTATCATTGCCCTTCAAACTCCCTCCTCTCCCGGCCCTTCAAACTCCCAGCTCTCCTGGCCCTTCAAACCCCCGGCTGTCATGGCCCTTGAAACTCCCAGACCTCGTGGCCTTTCAAATTCCCAGCTATCATTGCCCTTCAAACTCCCTCCTCTCCCGGCCCTTCAAACTCCCAGCTCTCCTGGCCCTTCAAACTCCCGGCTGTCATGGCCCTTGAAACTCCCAGACCTCGTGGCCTTTCAAATTCCCAGCTATCATTGCCCTTCAAACTCCCTCCTCTCCCGGCCCTTCAAACTCCCAGCTCTCCTGGCCCTTCAAAGCCCCGGCTGTCATGGCCCTTGAAACTCCCAGACCTCGTGGCCTTTCAAATTCCCAGCTATCATTGCCCTTCAATCTCCCTGCCCTTCAAACTCCCGGCTGTCGTGTCCATTCAAACTCACAGCTGTCATGGCCTTTCAAATTCCCGCTATCGTGGCCCTTCAACCGCCCAGCTCTCGTGGTATCAAATAAGCGCAAAGATCACCGCAACAAAAAAACCAAAAACATTTCGAATCAATTCAATTTTAACATAATATGTTAAAATCCATATTATGGATTTTTTCGCGCTGTTCGTCCGGCAAGACTTCCACCCCCCCCCCCCCCCCCCCTTCACCCCTCCGGCCAGTGAACCAAAACACGAATCCACCAGTGAACTATCGGAGTACGTTGACATGTCGTCTTTTTTTTACTCCTGAACGAAAAATATAAAAAAATTCTACAATATAGAATTCTAGATGCAATAATCACTGTGCAAAATACGAAAAAAATCAATATTTTTGACACTTGAACCAATACCTGTGAATTATGTTGTTTTTCGTTATCACTGTTGTATATAATACAAATTATATATTGAAAAAGAAAAAAAAACACATTGAATTTACAAACAAAAAATTTATAAATATAGAAATCACCAAGTGACGTTTAAAACTTTGTGAGTGTTTTCACTTCTAAACAAAAAATTATATAAAAAAAAAAAAAAAATGTCCCACTTGTAAATAAATCTATACATATAAATAGAAAGATATATATTGACAAATTATATAAATATATTATGCAGCTTTTAAAGAAAAATTCCCACGCGGCCGAATTTGAATGGGATTTTCGAGGAATTTCGCGGATTCAAAAAATCGCTGTAAGATATGTCGGAGGTGGTCGATAGGTTTTTTGAAAATGACAAAAAGAAAAACTGGGGAAGAAAAATATTTTGAAAAAAAAAATATTTAAACGCAAATGAAATCCCATAGAAATATAGTTTTAATAGTTGAGTGAAAAACTTGACAAAAAAATAACGCCTGATATGAAAAATGTGTATAATGAAGAAAAAAAAAAAACAAAAAAAGAGAAAAAAATGTAATGGAAAATGTATTTAGTGTATAAGTTGTTTAATTGTGTAATTATTTTGAACAATAATTTTTAAACAAAACAGTTGTTAGGTGGTTAGGATGGATTTCTAGGAGGATTCCTTTTTGTTGTAATTTTTTTTTTTTTCTCTCTTTGTTTTGTTGTAAATTGAATTGATGTGAAGAGGATTTGTGTGGATGGGAGGACGTGTTGTTGCCTGTTTGGAGGAGTCTGGCGGAAGAGCAGAAGGGCGGCCGTTTCGAACTTCAAATGCGTGGCCCTTCAAACTCACAGCTGTCGTCGCCCTTTGACCTTCCAGCTGTTGTGGCCCTTCAAACTCACAGCTCTTGTGGCCCTTCGAACTCCTCAGCTGTTGTGGCCCTTCAAACTCACAGCTGTCGTGGCCCTTCAAACTCACAGCTGTCGTCGCCCTTTGACCTTCCAGCTGTTGTGGCCCTTCAAACTCACAGCTCTTGTGGCCCTTAAAACTCACAGCTGTTGTGGCCCTTCAAACTCACAGCTCTTGTGGCCCTTCAAACTCACAGCTGTCGTGGCCCTTCAAACTCACAGCTCTTGTGGCCCTTCAAACTCACAGCTCTTGTGGCCCTTCAATCTCACAGCTCTTGTGGCCCTTCAAACTCACAGCTGTTGTGGCCCTTCAAACTCACAGCTGTTGTGGCCCTTCAAACTCACAGCTCTTGTGGCCCTTCAAACTCACAGCTCTCGTGGCCCTTCAATCTCACAGCTCTTGTGGCCCTTCAAACTCACAGTTCTTGTGGCCCTTCAAACTCACAGCTGTTGTGGCCCTTCGAACTCCCTGCTCTTGTGGCCTTTCAAACTCACAGCTCTTGTGGCCCTTCAAACTCACAGCTCTTGTGGCCCTTCAGTCTCACAGCTGTTGTGGCTCTTCAAACTCCCTGCTCTTGTGGCCATTCAAACTCACAGCTGTCATGGCCCTTCAAACTCCCAGACCTCGTGGCCTTTCAAATTCCCAGCTCTTGTGGCCCTTCAAACTCCCTGCTCTTGTGGCCCTTCAAACTCACAGCTCTCGTGGCCCTTAAAACTCCCTACTCTCGTGGCCCTTCAAACTCCCTACTCTTGTGGCCCTTCAAACTCCTCAGCTGTCATGGCCCTCCAAACTCACAGCTGTCCACACGCCCCCAATCAACGTTCGTTTTAAATTGAACCCCACACAAAACCCCTTATTCGGACTTTGCCCCGTGATAACTCCCCCCCCCCCCCACCGCCACAATCACCGCCTCCTCGATCCGAACCGCATCAACGGCGTCCTCCACAAGAAAACCACTAGATTACCTACCTGTAACTCTACCCAGTGTTGTATCCTTAACTATTAAATTTTATTGTACAATTAAAAATAAATGAAGAAAACGACAAAACCACCACCCGTTTTGTCTTTGACGTCTTTTACCACTTAGATATCACCCACCCCTTCCCTGAATCAACGGTACATTTCACTTGACGATAAAACAAGTGTATAAAATATATAATTAGATTACTGTAATACATTTATTTGTTTCGTTCGTCTGCCTTTTGTTGTTGTTTCTCGAATTTGTTGTCTGTATAAATTTGAATTCAAATATCAACATTTTGAAGAGATGAAAATTGTGTTACTGCAAATGATTAAAAACGAAAAAAAAAAATATATATTGAGAAAGAAGAAGAAAAGTAATTTAAGAGTAAAATGTGAAAATGAAAACGTAATTATGGTGAAACAAAAGCGTGTGAAATGTACAAAATGTTTAATTGTATGGTATAAATAATTTTAAATTGTGAAAAAAATGTTTGTTTTTAACTTGAAAAAAATAAAAGTAAAGATATAAATTCTATTTGATTGTAAAATTTAATTGAAGAAATACGATTGTATAGAAAAAAAGCTTAACAATGAAGTTGTATAAAGTGAAGAAGAAATTAAAATTGAAGAAAAAAAAATGAGAAAAACATTATTGATACAAAGTTGTTTGTTTGTTATTTTGTTCCCTGTTCTGGGTGTATCCCCTCGAGGAGGTTAAGCTTAACTTTGGGAAAGCGTATAAAAAGCCCTCTATGGTATGGTATGGTATGGAGGGCTGTTTAGAGTATATATACACATATATGGGTCGCTCTCACAAAAACGTGAAATTCGGAGTAGACATTTTCGAACATTTTAACGTTAACGAAGGTGGTTCATTTCAAAAATTATGGTACAATCGCTTGTCACATGAAGATTGTCCTTCAACGCTTCGTCCCACACAGGTGGCTTTTAAACTATGTGACCTACAGGTGGAAGATGATTACAATTCTTGACTTATGTTGCCAATATTTGTTTAATTAGTTATTTTTATTAATAAATAAACCCCTGTTTTCTATCACCCTAGACCTGGCACATGGCAACTCTCCGAAGTTCACATCACTTTTTCATAAATGTTTAAAAAAAATCCAGTCATGCAGCATGACTATAAGAGCGAATTTTCGAAGAAATAATTGGTTTTATGTAAAATGTCTCCATTAAAGATCGCGATGTCCATGAAGATCATACCAAGTAACAACCACGTTTCTTCATATTCAAAGTGCTCCAATTTGAGAACGAAATGAGACATCGCAATTCTGAAAATGATGTGGTGAAGCAACTAGTCAGTTGCCAGTGGGTGCTGGGGAACATCAGCAGGCGATTTTCAGTTTCCCAATAAGATTCGATTCCGGAGTCCTGGTGGGGTCTGCTGACAGCGTTGATTTCTGGATGCGCGTGGCAGACTGCTGAATCTTTCCTTTGAGCCGGTAATGATTTTCGTCCGCCGTGGGATTGCTGATGGAAGTGTTTTCCCACGGTCCGCTGGATCCAATGTCCTACGGCGTATGCCTTCGATGGAGTGTTGAAGCGTTTCGAGGCTTACACACCTATTGTATTTTTCAGTTCTACTACGTGTATTATATTTTCACTTCTCATATTAATAAAGACATATTAAATTTTGCTAAATATCGTTTTTTTTTGGCCGATATATCGATATTTTGTTGAGATACCCGTCGATATTGGACATCGATATCTTATACTTCGATACCCATCCCTAGGCTATAATGATGGATGAGGAGACCAAACCAAAGGAAAACCAATGAGACTTGAGGGTTAGGTAGTGATTTATTGTTGATATTATGAAAAATAGTTTATACATTTTGATATTAGGCAGGTAGATATTATTGTATATTTTTATGGTAAAGAACAGAATGTTTCTTCAGTGGCACTTAGAATTGCACCAAGCAACTATGGCACTCGGACTGTTTCAAGCATTTCACAATTCAACGCATTTTTGTTTCTCGAAATAATTTTTCTTCATAACTTTTATTAAACCATTTCAATATTGTTTTAAAGACTATTGGAAAATTTTTCATTTTATTAAACAAAACTAAATGAATGGTGTGTTTTTCTCAAATTCCTGAAATCGACACTTTTGGCACGCTGTTATGAATTTCAACTTCAACGCCAAACGAGACCACTGGGAACTCCAAGCAAGTGTTCCTCAAAGGGTAGTTTCATAGTAAAATGCATTCAATTTTTATTATACCATCTTTAATAAAAACATAGAATAAACTTCATAATGAAGTAGGTAACTTGTTTAATTACATAGACGATCGATTGAACTTATTGTGTGTAATGGTTTGCTGAGTGTTCCCTTATGGCTGATTTCACCAGGTCGGTGATAAAGTAGGGAAAGCTATCCTCGAGAATAAACCCTATCCCAGAGATAGCCGGTTTTCAGTTTAACCATGCATTTCCGGGTCGGGGATAACGTACCCCCTTACGTACTTTGTTCCCTGGTTAGCCCCAGAATGTAATTAGAGGGTGGGCGGCTCTGTGAAAGCAGGACAACCCTCTGGGTGGGCGAATTGCCTGACCTCCCCGAGAACAGCGATGACAAATCAGCAAACCAGTCATCACATAACATTGTGCGTTAATGAGTTTCTCCTGTTTGCTGACGACATCTAATATGAAAAAAAACTTGAAGGCTACAGGGGAAGAAGGTTATAATTCCACTATTTGTAGATTTCGAGGTTTCAATGCCTTCTAGAGGCTTTCTGGGAGTAGTTTCACGTGGTAGGTTGGTACTGGTGAAAAACCATTTCATTCCATGATGGTTAGGAATAGTTGATAATTTTGTTTCATCAAAAGGCAACGTATCATGAGATGGTTAAGTTAGTTTTTGCTCTTCTGAACATTTTCCAATTTTGGAATCTTCCCCTGTACCCTTCACTTATAAACGAAAATTATAACAGGACTTATCAACATTCAACTTGGTTGGTTCGTTTTTTTCTCGCTTCTCCAGAAAATCAGGCGTTTGGTTGATAAGTGGTGTTGTTTCTCAGGAGCTGCATGAGAACCCACACAGGTACCACAACTATAATAATTATAGCTGTAGTTGTAACTAAACCTGTAGGTACCGGTGTGGGTTCTCATATGCCTCCTGAGACGTCCAGTCTGAGCAGCCCCTTGTAGTCGCACAGCTTGCACGAGTATCGTTTTCCTCCTGGTAAAACAAAAACAAAAAAAATTTGAATTTGGACAAATCCACAATCACGCAGCATGGCTACAAGAGCAAAATTTCGAAGAAATAACTGGTTTTATGTAAAATGTCTCCATTAAAGAACACGATGCCCATGAAGAACATCTCAAGTATCAACCACGTTTCTTCATCTTCCAAGTCCTCCAGTTTGAGAACGAAATAAGATACTGCAATTCTGAAAATGATGTGGTGAAGCAACTAGTCAGTTGCCAGTGGGTGCTAGGGAACAGCAGCAGGCGACTGAATAATTTAATCACCGAGACTAAAAAGTGGCCAGTGTGGGGTTAGCCTCAAATTAACGTTTACGGGTTGTTCGGAAGTGCTGTGGGGTGAATCTGTCAAAGTAACTAGGACTTTTTTCGGTTTTTCGCTCATAACTTCTAAACTAGACGGTTTTCGACCAAAACGTTTATCTTCAAAGTTGTACAGCATCAAATTTGCTGCAATTTTGTGTCCACACACTTTGTTCCTAAACCTGATAT
The DNA here is from genome assembly GCA_963920205.1 of Stenodema calcarata. Taxonomy (NCBI): domain Eukaryota; kingdom Metazoa; phylum Arthropoda; class Insecta; order Hemiptera; family Miridae; genus Stenodema; species Stenodema calcarata. The sequence goes on from OY986065.1 coordinate 3,778,742, forward strand.
TAATCGAGATACAGCATATCAAAGTGGTGGGAATTTTCCAACATTTTTGGACTTTTTTCGGTTTTTCGATCATAACTTCTACACTAGACGGTTTTCGACCGAAACGTTTATCTTCAAAGTTGTACACCATCAAATTTGCCACAATTTTGTTTCCGGACACTTTTTTCCTAAACCTAATATTAATTGAGATGCAGCATATCAAAGTGGTAGGAATTTTCCAAAATGCTTGGACTTTTTTCGGTTTTTCGCCAATAACTTCTAAACTAGACGGTTTTCGACCAAAACGTTTATCTTCAAAGTTGTGCAGCATCAAATTTGCTACAATTTTGTGTCCATACACTTTTTTCCTAAACCTAAGATTAACCGAGATACAGCATATCAAAGTGGTAGGAATTTTTCAAAATGCTTGGACCTTTTTCGGTTTTTAACTCATAACTTCTAAACTAGACGGTTTTTGACCAAAACGTTCATCTTCAAAGTTGTGCAGCATCAAATTTGCTACAATTTTGTGTCCATACACATTTTTCCCAAACCTGATATTAATCGAGATACAGCATATCAAAGTGGTAGGAATTTTCCAAAATGCTTGGACTTTTTTCGGGTTTTTCGCTCATAACTTCTAAACTAGACGGTTTTCGACCGAAACGTTTATCTTCAAAGTTGTACACCATCAAATTTGCCACAATTTTGTCTCCATACACTTTTTTCCTAAACCTGATATTAACCGAGATACAGCATATCAAAGTTGTAGGAATTTTCCAAAATGCTTGGGTTTTTTTCGGGTTTTTCGCCCATAACTTCTAAACTCGACGGTTTTTGACCGAAACGCTCATTTTCAAAGTTGTACAGCATCAAATTTGCTACAATTTTGTGTCCATACACTTTTTTCCTAAACCTAATATTAATTGAGATACAGCATATCAAAGTGGTAGGAATTTTCCAAAATGCTTGGACTTTTTTCGGGTTTTTCGCTCATAACTTCTAAACTAGACGGTTTTTGGCCGAAACGTTTATCTTCAATGTTGTACAGCATCAAATTTGCTACAACTTTGCCTGTATACACTTATTTCCTAAACCTAATACTAATCGAGATACACCGTATCAAAGATGTGAGAATTTTTCGAAATGACCAAAACTACTCTTCGTCTAGTAATATTCCCCTATATTCTCAGCCTGAAACGCCCATTTTCAAAGTTGTACAACATCAAATTTGCTACAAAGTGGTCTCCATACACTTTTTTCCTACACAAAAGGTACCTACAACTACTTTAGGTACAAAAAAAAAAAAAGATTAGCCATACGTACCTACGTCGTTTCTCCTCGAATGATATCCCCAGAGTTGAAACCCTTCATAGTGGTCACAAGAGCGTTTGGAGAAAAAATTGAAAAATTGTCGCTATATGTATATAGGATAGTCCAAATTTAAAATTTAGGTGCTCTCTGAACTCAGAATTTGATGCTCTACCACTTGGTTTCTACGAGTTTTTCACATAGAATGAGTATTCACGAATCACAGACGTCTAAAAGTCATGTAATTGCAGTTTTCACTAAAGTTGGAGAAAATTGGCTTTTTTCGATCGTCGATTGCGGCCTTATAAATTGGTCGAAATAGAAACTTGGGGATATCATTCGACGCAGAATTTTATGCTCTTCAACTTTGATTACCGTGACTATTTACGTAAGATCCTTCGTTCCCAAGATATAGGCGAAAAACCGAGACAACGTCAGAAATTTCGAGGTTTTTGGTGTTTTTCGACCTGACGCCGACCAGCTAGGAGGGAGAAAACTTGAAATTCGGATTCAGCAACCCAAAAAACATAAGACTCAGTTTAAAAAACCTACTACCGTCAAAACCACCATTGGACTGGGCTAAAATATTGATTTTCGGAGATACGCCCTTCTTACTAAGGGCGGTATAATAGTTCTATAATTACGAGTATTATAGTTCTCCAGTGATGTAGGATCACCTGATTTAAGTAGTGGAACTACAAGATGAAGAAACGTTGTTGTTACTTGAGATGTCCTTCACGGTTAGTCTAGTTTAATTTGATGACGGACTGAGATATATATATATCGCCATTCTGACTACACTACCGTGTTCAGGGTTAAAAACCTATTAAAATGAGGTTGGTTTTGAGGTTCAAGTGGGAATATTGAGGAGAATTGACGGGTTTGGTGACCGAATATTGACCGTCAGAAACGTGTGCGTGTGAGATGAATGGTGGACGTACACGCCCCCCCCCCCCCCTCTATGAAAAATGTGATATATTTAGTTTGACTGTTTTAAGTCGTTTCAAATGAAACGAGATGTCAAGACGTGGCGAAAGATACCGAAAAGTCGAATAACGTCGAAATTCGACTGGCGGCCTTTTGGTCTTCCAAGGCCGTGTACGTCCGCCATTCTTTTCACAAGCACGTTTCCGACGGTTCACCAAAACCGTCGATTCTCTCGTAACATGACGTGATGTATTCGGTGGAATCGAAAAAGTCGAGAACTGGTTGATAGAAAACGGTGACTTACCACAAGGCGGACTTGATGGGGGTCGTAAGAGTTTTGAGTTTCTTGAGAAACCCGAAGAGTTTCGTAGAAGGAAGTGGTGTGTCACGGACCAATCGAAATCTCAAAAGAAAATTAATAGGTCGAAGCTCTGTGTGCTGGGTGGATACGTCAAGATGGATACTATCATGGAAGAATGAGAGAAACGCCTACTCTGTGTGCTGGGTGGATACTATACTATGGATACTGTTACGTTTGGGTTAAATGAAATAGTCGACGGATTTCGACGAATTTAGAGACTACTCGACTCGCCTGTAGGGTAACGACTGTTGGCCACGTTGGGCGTGAGAACGGACGTCGAGGGCTGCTGACACTGCGTTAAAGATTGTACTGGGTGGATACTATACTATTGATACCACCATGGAAGAATGAAAGGAACGTCCACTCTGCTTTAAAGGTTGTGCTGGATGGACACTATACCATGGTTACTATTACGGGAGATTGAGAGGAACGCCCATTTGTGTTGAAGATTGATCCGGAAGGATACTATACTATGGATACTACCATTGAAGAATATATCGATATATTGACTATATTGACCATCGATATTTATAAAAAAATACATCGCAATAGAAATTCGATATGTTGCTGAAAGTATCGATAGGTATTTCGATATATCGGTTTTCATTTTTTTTTTAAATCAAAATTCAACAATAATAACAAAATTTAACATTGTACCATTTTAATATCGATATTCCGATCGATCTGGATAAAAAAATATCGGTTATAAATCTCGATATATCGCAAGGAAAATATCGATATTTCGGTGTATCGATATTTTTTTATACATCCCAACACCGAGTGTTGTGTTGGCTAAACTGTCCGATTGAAGTGAGGGGTTAACTTCGGGTGACGGGTTCGGTCTAAAGGGACTTTTTCGGGTTTAGTTTCCTTCTTACGACTTAAGAATTTTTGTACTTAAAAAACACATTCCGTTTCCAAATAAACAATTAAACTTCGAAGTCGACACTCAAGTAGAAATGTCCCTCGAGTCGACCGCGCGTTGTGAATCGTAGAAAGAAAACTCGGTTCGAGCGTCGATAAAGACAAGTGATAACGAATCTCGTCTTCGAAATCGAGTTTTTCGAAATATTTGTGGAGTTGATACCGTTTTATTGGTCGTTGAGTTTCGTGTCGAGGTCGCCCAACGAAATGTCGAGACAAGAAAAAGACCGTTTGAAGCAGATTCAAGACAAGTGTCAGAATCTACTGAACCAGATGTTGAGGAATGAAGATAACAAATACTGCGTCGACTGCGACGCTAAAGGTGATTTTCGACGTTATTTTTGACGTGTGGATGAAACGGGGGGTGTTTCGAGTAATTTTGCAAGGTCGGTTTTATGTCACTTGGAATATGAGGTTCCGTGTAGAAGTGAAGTGACCGTATAACGGAAAACCAGAGGAGGTATTTGAAAACAATCGTCTACTTATATCCACTCAAGTACTGTACTATATTGTACTGTACTGTATTGTACTGTATTGTATTGTACTGTACTGTACCGTATTGTGCTGTATTGTACTGTATTGTAATGTACTGTATTGTACTGTGCTGTATTGTAATTTACTGTATTGTAATGTACTGTAATGTACTGTATTGTACTGTACTGTATTGTACTTTATCGTATTGTATTGTATTGTACTGTATTGTACTTTATCGTATTGTACTGTACTGTATTGTATAGTACTGTATTGTAATGTACTGTATTGTATTGTATTATACTGTACTGTATTGTACTGTACCGTATTGTACTGTACCGTATTGTACTGTATTGTATTGTACTGTACCGTATTGTAATGTACTGTATTGTACTTTACTGTATTGTACTGTACCGTATTGTACTTTACTGTATTGTACTGTATTGTATTGTACTGTATTGTATTGTACGGTACCGTTTTGAACTGTATTGTATTGTACTGTACTGTATTGTATTGTACTGTATGGTATTGTACTGTACCGTATTGTACTGTACCGTATTGTGCTGTACCGTATTGTGCTGTATTGTATTGTACTGTATTGTATTGTATTGTACTGTACCGTATTGTGCTGTATTGTACTGTATTGTATTGTACTGTATTGTATTGTACCGTATTGTGCTGTACTGTATTGTACTGCATTGTACTGTACTGTATTGTACTGTACCGTATTGTACTGTACTGTATTGTACTGTACCGTATTGTACTGTACTGTATTGTACTGTACCGTATTGTTCTGTACTGTATTGTACTGCATTGTACTGTATTGTACTGTATTGTATTGTACCGTATTGTGCTGTACTGTATTGTACTGCATTGTACTGTACTGCATTGTACTGTACTGTATTGTACTGTACCGTATTGTACTGTACTGTATTGTACTGTACCGTATTGTACTGTACTGTATTGTACTGTACCGTATTGTACTGTACTGTATTGTACTGTACCGTATTGTTCTGTACTGTATTGTACTGTATTGTACTGTATTGTATTGTACCGTATTGTGCTGTACTGTATTGTACTGCATTGTACTGTATTGTACTGTATTGTATTGTACCGTATTGTGCTGTACTGTATTGTACTGCATTGTACTGTACTGCATTGTACTGTACTGTATTGTACTGTACCGTATTGTACTGTACTGTATTGTACTGTACCGTATTGTACTGTACTGTATTGTACTGTACCGTATTGTACTGTACTGTATTGTACTGTACCGTATTGTTCTGTACTGTATTGTACTGCATTGTACTGTATTGTACTGTATTGTATTGTACCGTATTGTGCTGTACTGTATTGTACTGCATTGTACTGTACTGCATTGTACTGTACTGTATTGTACTGTACCGTATTGTACTGTACTGTATTGTGCTGTACTGTATTGTACTGCATTGTACTGTACTGCATTGTACTGTACTGTACTGTACCGTATTGTACTGTACTGTATTGTACTGTACCGTATTGTTCTGTACTGTACTGTATTGTACTGTATTGTTCTGTACTGTATTGTATCGTACTGTTACTGACGGTGGTTCAATCACCAAATCCGGTCTAACGGTGTAAGTACTCGTATTTCAGTGGAAGTAGACGATTGTTTTCAAGTCAACGCGATACGGAAACTCGCCCCAACGCCTTCTGACGGTTGCTCTCAACGTCAGAAATCCAATGACATCACATTGTAATGGGCATGATGTAATATAACCCTAAAGGTCACACAGGGATCAAAGTGGTAGGAATTTTCCCTAATATTTTTGGACTGTTTTCGGTTTTTCGCTCTTAACTTCTAAACTAGACGGTTTTTGACCAAAACGTTCATTATCAAAGTTGTAGAGCATCACATTTGCTACAATCTTGTCTCTATACACTTTTTTCCTAAACCTAATATTAATCGAGATACAGCATATCAAAGTGGTAGGAATTTTCCAAAATGTTTGGACTTTTTTCGGTTTTTCGCTCGTAACTTCTAAACTAGACGGTTTTTGACCGAAACGCTCATCTTCAAAGTTGTAGAGCATCAAATTTGCTACAATTTTGTCTCTATACACTTTTTTCCTAAACCTAATATTAACAGAGATACAGCATATCAAAGTGGTAGGAATTTTCCAAAATGTTTGGACTTTTTTCGGTTTTTCGCTCGTAACTTCTAAACTAGACGGTTTTTGACCGAAACGCTCATCTTCAAAGTTGTAGAGCATCAAATTTGCTACAATTTTGTCTCTATACACTTTTTTCCTAAACCTAATATTAACAGAGATACACCATATCAAAGTTGTAGGAATTTTTCAACATTTTTGGACTTTTTCGGTTTTTTGCTCATAACTTCTAAACTAGACGGTTTTTGACCAAAACGTTCATCTTCAAAGTTGTGCAGCATCAAATTTGCTACAATTTTGGGTCCATACACTTTTTTCCCAAACCTAATATTAATTGAGATACAGCATATCAAAGTGGTAGGAATTTTCCAAAATGCTTGGACTTTTTTCGGGTTTTTCGCTCATAACTTCTAAACTAGACGGTTTTTGACCAAAACGTTCATCATCAATTTTGCGCCCATACACTTATTTCCTAAACCTAATATTAATCGAGATACAGCATATCAAAGTTGTGAGAATTTTCTCGAAATGACCAAAACTACTCTTCGTCTAGTAATATTTCCCCTTGTATTCTCAGCCTGCGGTATTCGAACAATCCACTCCGTTTCTCAAAGGGGTCTCGTTCTTGAGATTCGTCTCCTTCACGGCGTATTACCGCCATTCCGAGGGTCTTGAACCCTCTCGAAAGGCCTTTGAGAGCGACTAGAAAAACTGATAGACGATTCATCAACTTTATTATTTCCATTTTTTGGTTTATTTAAAAAAATAAAAGTCGTCAAATGGTACATTTTAGCCAACATGGGAAAAAATTGTCACTTTTGTGGCGTTCATTACTGCCGTATAAATTGTAAGCTAGTAAAACGGTGCACAAAAAGTGGTCAAAGTGGAAAATTTTGGCGCAATTGGTTTTATTGGTTTATTCCACGTTTTTTGGGGTGCTGAACACGAATCTGAAGTTGTCCAACAAAAATTCGCCCGGGAAATATGAGAAATCATCAAAAAACCACTAAAAATCGCGTTTTTGTATGGTTTTCAGCGTATAACTTGCAAAGTAAGCTATTTATGAAAAAAGTGTTCATGTAGTGAAATGAAGAGGAGAAAATTTCCTACAATTTGTGTCTTATAAAATTTTCTCGTACGTCGTATGGTTTCCACGCAAAAGAGTGCTGAAATGTGGGAGAAATCAGTGATTTTTGGAAAAAACAAAAAATAATGAATAAATCAATGAAATTTCGTTGATATTTTATGTAGGTGAACATTATTTGATAGAATAATAAAAGAGACAAATTTCAGTACAATTCGGTATTTATGACCTAATACACCTTTTGTTAAGGTACTAGTACTGGGAAACATTGTCACTTTTGTGCCGTCTATTTCTGCCGTATAAATTGGTCCAATTTAAAAGTTGGGGGTGTCAAACGACGCGGAATTTAACGCTCGTTAATTTGTCTGTTCGTAAGGTTTTGGCTAGGATGCGTTGTTTAGGAGTTGTGAGCGAAAAACTGAAGTAAGTTTGAAAATTTCGACGTTTTCGGAGCACCCTGGTGGGGTTCAAAATCAAATTACTCGTTTTTCGTTCATTCTCCTAAGCTGAGAGGTGGACATATGGAATTTTTTATTACTTTATTATTATTATTTTTATTATTTATTATTTTTTCAAATGAAAGTCGTCAAATGGTACATTTTAGCCAACTTGGGAAACATTGTCACTTTTGTGCCGTCTATTTCTGCCGTATAAATTGATCCAATTTAAAAGTTGGGGGTGTCAAACGACGCGGAATTTAATGCTCGTTAATTTGTCTAATCGTAAGGTTTCGGCTAGGATGCGTTGTTTAGGAGTTGTGAGCGAAAAACTGAAGTAAGTTTGAAAATTTCGACGTTTTCGGAGCACCCTGGTGGGGTTCAAAATCAAATTACTCGTTTTTCATTCATTATCCTAAGCTGAGAGGTGGACATATGGAATTTTTTATTACTTTATTATTATTATTTTTATTATTTATTATTTTTTCAAATGAAAGTCGTCAAATGGTACATTTTAGCCAACTTGGGAAACATTGTCACTTTTGTGCCGTCTATTTCTGCCATATAAATTGGTCCAATTTAGAAGTTGGGGGTGTCAAACGACGCGGAATTTAATGCTCGTTAATTTGTCTAATCGTAAGGTTTTGGCTAGGATGCGTTGTTTAGGAGTTGTGAGCGAAAAACTGAAATAAGCTCGAAAATTTCGAAACCTCGAGGTGGACATATGGAATTTTTTATTACTTTATTATTATTATGTTTATTATTTAAATTAGGTACTTATTTTTTGTTGAGCATACAGCTAACAACTACTCGTTACGTCGATATGTAAAGTTTTGTCTCTTAACCCTCACAGGTCCCCGCTGGGCGTCTTGGAACATCGGGATCTTCCTGTGTATCCGCTGCGCTGGGATCCACAGGAATTTGGGAGTTCACATCTCGAAAGTGAAAAGCGTCAACCTCGACACTTGGACGCCCGAGCAAGTTGTGGTAAGTCCCGAACGACCCGCGTTCCGCAAATGGGGATGCGTTGGGCCCATAACCTGAAGGTTTTTATTGAATGAAAATAATTGAAAAAACTCTGCAAATTCTTGACTTACCGGTTTATTATCACCTTTGAGCAGATCACCCTAATCTAGTTAACGAAAATTTCGTTAATAATAGATGAAATTCTAGCTCATCATCGAAATTTAATAAAACAAACAGGTATGGTTTACACAATTTTACAGCCAAAAACCGAGTGAATATTGCATTGTCATCCATCCTGAACCCTTGTTTAAAATGCCAAAGACTAGCTGTAGGGGTCAGTATCTCAGGGTAAATTACCCTAGCGTACCCTCGATACCTTCGAGGCTTCCTGCGGGGACCCTACTTAGAATCTTTGGAACTTTACAGAAGGCAGCTGGGTGAAGGAAGGACACGCACAACGTCAACCCTACTTCTATATTATTTATTAAAATTTTTTTTAAATATTTATGCAATTTATGTATATTTATTACAAAAGGCTGATGAGACGGAGTTTAAATGGGGAAAGAGATGACGAATTCTTGAAGAGATGGATGTTGGAGATGACTCTTGAAGGGTTGAAATGTTGGCTTATTGGGGAGAGATTGGAACATCTCCTACCTTAACTCCTCCTGGCTGTCTGGTGGAGGTTTCAAGATGCAGCAGCTTGAAGATCGATTGGCGAGGCCGTCAGCTGAACCAGGTAACTGCAGGTGAATGCTACTCGTGTCCAATCCCAGAGGTTGATCGGTCTCATGGGCAGATTCTTCCTGTCCTCGAGCTCCACCAGGGACAGAGCGTGCTTCGGATCGGAGTAAAATGCCTTGAAAAATGCTCGCTCTACTGGTTTTGTAAAGCCACAGAAAGTGTACGGTCTTGCGCAGAAGGATCAGTCACAGACGATTTTCTTGACGGGGGAAATTCTTCGAGAGTCTCGTCCTTTCCCCACGCTGGGCGATCTTGAAGAGTTTTCATGTTTTTAGATTTGAGTAATACATTAACGTAGCAGTAATCCATCTATACTATTTGGGGGTATGGTGGATGCCCTACACTAGCTCACCACCAAAATTTAAGTTGTTTTAACAAGTAAGTATTGTTTAAACAATTTTACAGGCAAGAGACTGAGTGAATATTGCATTGTCACTCATCTGCAACCCATGCTTAAAATTTCAAGTCTCTAATATTATTAAGATTTAAGATCTTAATATCTAAAAATCTTTAATCTTAATATCTAAAAATCTTTAATATTGAAATCTTAAATACCTATCTTAAAATCTTAATACCTTAAAATCTTAATATCTTAAAATCTTAATATCTTAAAATCTTCAATCTTGATAACGTTAATCTTATATCTTAAAATCTTTAATCTAAAAATCTTTAATCTTAATATCTAAAAATCTTTAATCTTGAAATCTTAAATACCTATCTTAAAATCTTAATACCTTAAAATCTTAATATCTTAAAATCATAATATCTTAAAATCTTAATATCTTAAAATCTTCAATCTTGATAACGTCAATCTTATATCTTAAAATCTTTAATCTAAAAATCTTAATATCTAAAAATCTTTAATCTTAATATCTAAAAATCTTTAATCTTGAAATCTTAAATACCTATCTTAAAATCTTAATACCTTAAAATCTTAATATCTTAAAATGTTAATATCTTAAAATCTTAATATCTTAAAATCTTCAATCTTGATAACGTTAATCTTATATCTTAAAATCTTTAATCTAAAAATCTTAATATCTAAAAATCTTTAATCTTAATATCTAAAAATCTTTAATCGTGAAATCTTAAATACCTATCTTAAAATCTTAATACCTTAAAATCTTAATATCTTAAAATCTTAATACCTTAAAATCTTCAATCTTGATAACGTTAATCTTATATCTTAAAATCTTTAATCTAAAAATCTTAATATCATTAAGATTTAGATATTAAGATTTTAAAGATTTTAAGCTATACAAATCATGGATTGGCGTGAAGTGTACTTAACAATGTAAAAACGGAAAACCGCGATATCTCTTACAGAAAAAATATAATCGACGAAAGAGAAAAATGTGAAAACCAGCTTCAGTCTCAGTCTCCCCAACAGTTGAGGTGCTGTTTTTATAGCTCTTCGTCTGGAGGCATGTGCCACTGAGCGGATTTTGTCTTTCCAAACTTCTCACCTTTGGGAATCTTCTCATTATTGTTACTTATTTATTTATTTTTTATTATTATTTATTAATTAATTTTTTTTCTCAGAGCTTGCAGAATATGGGGAACTCGAGGGCGCGGGCGGTGTACGAGGCGAATCTTCCGGACAATTTCCGTCGTCCGCAGACGGACTCGGCCCTCGAGTCGTTCATACGAGCGAAATACGAAGCGAAGAAGTACATTGCGGAAGAGTGGGTTCCTCCAGCGCTCCCGAAGGTACCTTCGACGACTATGAATTAGAATAACTTTATTGACATGAAAACAGGGCGTCAGAGGTTATGGTCCACCCTTTTTATCTCCGTTGTTTGGAGGGTTAGAAAAAAACTTCAATCAGTAACCCCCCCTTAATTTTTTGCGAGGAATTCAAGTATCACACTTTCGCGCGTGGCGCATGCGCGCAAATGCTCGTAACGCGCACTAACTTCGTTATTTTAAATGGGAACCCCCATTTTTCATTTCAGATTCGGATTCTACGTCAAATTTCATGAACTTTTTGCTTCGAAGACATTTTTTTTTGGGCGCACCCAAGAGCGTCCAGAAGCTCTCAAAGTTGGACTAACCGCGTTTGCACGTAATTTCGATAAGACGGAAAAACCCCCAGTTTATTTTGTTTTCTCTGTACGAATCGAACAACATACAACGAAACAAAATCCTAAAACCCTTACAACAACAAAAATTTAAGTCCCTTATGTGCTTAGCGCTTAACACGCCGGATTACATTGTTAGATTGGAGTTGGGCCTTGTTCACGTGAAATTCCTGATAGCCAAGTAAATTTTTGGCTGGTGGATCAAGCTTCTGGCCATGCCTCAACGCAGACTTCCCAGAATTTGCTTCGAAAGATTGCTGTCCCTCTCCGAAACTTTTCCTGATTCGAAATTCAACTGGACGTTGCAATTGAAGAGCATGCTCAGTAGGGGAAACAAGGGACATGAGGCATTTAGTAATAATTTGCGCATCTGCCCGAGGCAGCTGGTGTCGCTGCATGTGATTTTACTGGGCTTGTGGGGCCTTTCGCCGCGGGCTATTCCCGCCAAGAGCGTCCTACCTACTGGCTCGCCCTCGGCCCGATGTGTGTGATTTAGGCGGGCGTGCAGCACCTCTCCCTCCGGTCTTTAGCCCGACCTGTCGGGGCCTCTCAATGCGGTTTTTCTCCATCAAGACCGCCCTACCTCATGGGTCGGGTTATCTTCATTAGACCCTGCGCCAGAAACCCCTTTTATTTTTACTCGAATACTTTAATCGAGGGTGAAGAAAAAATAATGCCGAGAAAAAATACTGTTTTATTTATTAATACATAAGTCGGTTCAGAAATAACATGATCGGTGAAAACAAAGCTGGGCTAGCCAGTAAAATGGAGGGTGCAATTAATAATAGCCGGGGTATGTTGATGTCCGCCGATGCCGTACACGTCCTGCCCTTTGCATGATGGCTGTGGTCACCCTGCGCCGTACACGTGCTGTTGCTGCATCCCGCATAGTCCCGCGTCGTTCCGTGGCGTTCACCCGGCTCCGTGTCGAATAGTCCAGCCAAGTCAACCGCCTTGTTTTTGAGCGAGACGTCGGGTGTTGAGGCGTTTCCGGCGCGTGACCTTGATGTGGGTTCGCTGCAGCTAATAGCCTTGTTGGCCATCGATTGTAGAGAGTAGCATAACCGCTCGACCGTTGCCGGCGCGTCCCATCGGCGACAAGATGTCAAGTTATTCGTTGACCGATGTTCTGCAAACAGAAATGTCACAAAAATCATACACACTAGATCAAATGCTGGGGCTCTAGTTGCCAATGCGTCAAATCCCTCGATGAGGCAGTGAGGTGGGTGTGTATTATTACCCATCTTTATTAGACATAAAAGTTCAACGGAGTCGATCGTTCAACTTCAAGGGGTCCTGAAGCAATGAGCCCCCCATCATTATTACACGTAGACAAACCCTCCCCCACACCGTTAACGACAACCTCCTGATTCGGTGAATACGTTGGTGTGGCTGTAAAGTACCGCAATTTATCAACGATAGAGTTAATTGTTGGTATTATGCTTATTAATACACGAGTTTCCGCGGAACTTAGTTTAACACCGTCAACTTCACGATGTAGAAGCGTATCTAGCCAAGAGGGGTGATAATTGGCCAAAAATTCGCCTCGCCTTGTTAACACCCCAGTCATGTGATAGCCATTCAATAAAATTACATCTTCGCCCGAGCGTTTCACCTCCTCGAAGCGTTTGTACAACAGGTCCCAATCGGCAAGCGTGATGTAGAATGGACGACTTCTAGGAGTCACAATGACAATCACCGGGGTGCTCACATCGACGAGTCCGACTAGAAGCTTCCGATTCTTCGACTTGTCGAGAGAGAAAGTGCTCGTCAAAAGGAGAGAATCCATCGTGGGAGAATGACACCCTCGTATTGATTTCACGATATATATACACAAACACACCCCCTCACCGCCACCCCCCTCCACATACCACCCTAGCTTAACTAAGCTTTGCTAAAACTAAGAATATCGATAGACCTCACCTTGTGGGGGGGTGCACAGCCGCATTCGATGTCAGTGGGACATTATTTGTCATGGCTGGATTTCTGACAAAACGGCAGGCCGGGGCCCACCGTTCATGATCTGCTTGTGGCTCATCACCCTCCAACCATCTCCCTACTAGTACACCACAAAACGCACACTTACAAATGTCAAAACGATTCGTGTAAAAAAACCCCGCTTTAGCCAAATCGTACGCTGTTGGATCTGCGTGGGGCCAATTATGAAAACTCTTTAAGCGATTATACTCGAGATGATATCCACCGTCCCCTGAATGAAACTTATGTGATGCACACCTACAAATACAATAACCATAGGAAAGACAGACATGGCAAGCCAGCCCATCGACCTGATCACTGGGCACCTTAAAACAATGTAGACTACAGCATGTGTCGGTCAAACTAGCAGCGAGAGGCTCAGCCATTACTCCCAAAAGATTTAACAAGGTGGGAAATGGGAATCAAATGTGTGTGGAATGGGGTGAGCTGATTTGTAGAGGCAAGATGATGCAGAGGGACGAGTCTGGGGGAGGGCGGTGGTGGTAATTCCTATATCCAACTCTCGAATTCCTGTAAAATGTCACCAGGGTGCATTAGAGCTGTATTAAAAAATGCCACTAACGGGTATTAGAGCTGTTAAAAACCACCCTACAGTAGACCACATCAGATTTCGACTAGCTCTATCTAAAACCGTCTACAAGCTAGTCTTCAAGCGATTGGATGGGGACGTACGAATCGAATTTTGGTGAAAAACCCAACCATCTTACGAGTGCTTTACCATTGGATCGTCTGATGACTTTTTCAATCAGGTATGAATCTGGGTAGTTAGTGTGTCTAAGCTCTTCGTTATACCACCTGCCTTGAATAGGAGTGGCGTAAATATCCTTCAAGTAGAAACTCGGGACGGGTTCGTTACGCATTTTATAAACTATAAATTGCTCGTTTGACCAATTCGGCTCGTACCCCTTTGTGAAAATACCTTTAACTTTTGATACTCGCACTCTGTCGCCCACTTTAAATTTAGGTTTAATCCACGCGTTAGCCTGTGTGCGGGGGAAGAGTCTAGCCAACACTTTAGATTCATTACTCTTAGACACATCAACCGGTTTCATGCCAATGCTGGAATGTATAGTGTTGTTATAAGTATGTACAATATCCGGAATCAGATCCACCCATCTCCGGTGCCCTACGATAGAAAACATTCTGTACAAATTTGTCTTGAGAGTCCTGTTAAAACGCTCTACAATCGCGCATTTCACTTGCGAATTAAAACTCGAGTATAATTTAATACCACGCCGCTTCAACACGTCATTTACGTGAGTATTATAGAACTCGGTTCCTCTATCCGTCGCCAGTAGCCGTGGGTTAAAGCCAAACTTGTCGAATGCATTATCCAGGGCTTTAGCTACCACCGGACCGCTTTTGGATTTTAGAGGGCTTGCAAATCCGCGCTTTGAACCAGCGTCTATGATTGTGAGTAAAAAGCGGTACCCGCGATCGGGAAAACCTCTCATATCTACTAGGTCAGCTTCGTACAAGTCATCAAGAACACCCTTGATCACCACTCGTGCCCGTCGATAATGACGCCTCGCAGGGGCGTGAATTTCTCTTGCGAGCCCCTCCTTGAGAGTAAATTGTCCTGTTGTAGGCATCACCACCACACTTCTGTTATCCGCCCGAGATATGTTTAATTTTCTATCACATCACCCCACATCTAAACACGTTTTCGACGGTGTTTTCATGCTGGACGAGCTCCAATATCACCAAATAGTACCTATAGTTAATGAAGGTCGCAAGTTCGTGTTGAATCTTGGGGATTTGAAATCAAACGGTACTCACTGGTGTGGCGTAACGTATACCGATAACATTGTCATTTACTACGACCCATTCGGGCTTCCACCACCCTTGGAGCTGGTGAACCATTTAAATACACGTGACATCTGGTTCAGTGTCATATCCCATCAGCTAATCGCTGATTCAAGTTGCTTTCACTGTGGTCATTTAACCCTGTATCACTTGACCGTAAAATGTCGACCGGAATAACTTTAAGTGGCAGTGGAACAGTTTTGCGACAGTCGTTTTTCCCACCGATTGAGTTGGGTGCAGGGAAATTTTCAATAGGTGTCCTATCTTTATTCACGTATAATTCGTTCTGCAATATAGTGAGAGGGGTAAACGACTCTTTCAAATTTAGCGAAATAAAAGAAACGCTGATTTTCCCCTCGGGAGCTTACGATATGGACAGCATTTTTGCCAAGATTAAGGAGTTTTTAGATCTTCAGAAGGAGAAACTGGCGGCTGGTGAGCGGGTGTTTACGGACGAGATTTTCACAGCTACTGATTGTGTTTTGGTCTGGGATGTTATCCCGACCAGCGGTCGGATTAGGTTGAAAAGTAATCTCGAAATCGATTTTTCGATTCCACACAGCATAGGGCCGATTTTGGGCTTTACTGGACCAATTGTTCTCGCCCGCGGTATGCGGCATGTCGCCCCTTTCCCAGCTAAAATCGACCCATTCAACTCAATTAACGTATCATGTAATTTGGCGAAAGGGTCCTACTTTAACGAGAGCCCATCCAACGTGATATTATCCTTTGTACCCGAGGTCGACGTCGGATATAAATTGATCCACTCTCCTTCCCCGACGCTTTATTATGAGCTGACATCGAATGTAATCCCGTATATTGAAGTTAGACTCGTGGACGAGAACTGGAAACCTTTGAATAATTTGGGGGAACATTTGACGGTAGTCTTAAATATTGTCGCTGAATAATGTTCCCCATATACATATATATTGATTGAATACTCGTAGAGCTGGCTCATTATCTTGTACTCATTCGGCGAGGCCCGTATAGCGACTTTTCACCATGGGACTTCGTTTTGGTTCGCATAGCTATAAATTGGCATTGATGGGCGATTACGGCTCATTCTCGACGAAGAAGCCTAGCAGACTATTACCGCTGCCATCGTCGTCTTTGAAACGCAAAACACTCAGTTTCACAAACGCTCGATACCTCAAACATCTCGGCTTCCAGGTCTTTCGTCATGGACGACATGTTGAGCGTTGATGAGATCCCACACTTTGATGACCGGATAGAAAGCTTCTCAATGTATCACTACCAGCCTTTCAATTCAAGCGCATTGTCGTATAACGATGAAATTCGGATCGCAATTAACCAGGCGGATGTCATTACGGCACCACACTTATCTTACCTCCATGTGGAAGGTCGTATAAACAAAAACACTGCGGCCAATTTCCCACACCTAGTGTCTCTTCCTTTCGGACATTTATTCGACACTGCTTCCTACAGAATTAATGGTCAGGAAATTGAATTTGTACGGACACCCGGCGTCGTTTCGACTTTAAAGACTCTGACGTGTTTTACTCCAAGCGACCTCCCTCGACTCGAGAACTCTGGATTTACGGATCCTAATGCGAGTGCTCCAAACATTGCACCGGATTCTATCGTGAAGGATGTTTCAACGACGAGATATTTCTCGGCATGCGTTCCTCTAAAGCTATTTTTTGGTTTTTTTGAAGACGTGCGAAAGGTGTTGATCAACACGTCTCAGGAATTGGTCTTGATGAGGACGTCCAACGACTATAATTTATTCAAGGGGGAACCGGATAATGCCGCCTCAACCTTGACTCTGGACAAGATATCGTGGGTTGTCCCCCAGATCAAACTCTCGGATGAGGAGCGGGCCAAGTTGTATAGGGGGCTGGCTCGTGATCCAACCTTCTACCTTCCGTTCCGCTGTCACGAGTTGCACGAGTACCCACAACTCCCATCCTCCTCCAAAATTTCGTGGAACGTCAAAGTTTCGACTCAAATACACAAACCACGTTATTTGATCGTAGCGTTGTATACCAAACAACGTAACGAGATAACTAAGAGCATGGCCCTCCCCAGTCGCACGGATCTTAGAAACGCAAAACTCTATTTGAATGACGAGGCGTTCCCGCTTCAGGACATGCAGTTTGATTTGAAATTTGGAAAAATTGCCGAATTGTACGAGGCGTACGCACGTTTCCAACATTCGTTTTACGATCGTGATTTCCCCCAACCTCTTTTGAGCAGATCTACGTTCGAGGCTCATCCATTAATCGTTCTGGACATGTCCCGGCAACGTGAATCCGTAAAAACGGGTGCCGTCGATGTGAGACTAGAGTTGGAAAATTCAGACAATTTCCCACCCGAAACGATTTGTTACGCCCTTTTAATCCACGACAAAATTGTATCGTACGGTCCTTTAAACGGGACAGTAAAGGTATATTAGACCCGTAATCGGATTTAATATAGACAGAAGTGTGGTGGTAATGCCTACAACAGGACAATTTACTCTCAAGGAGGGGCTCGCAAGAGAAATTCACGCCCCTGCGAGGCGTCATTATCGACGGGCACGAGTGGTGATCAAGGGTGTTCTTGATGATTTGTACGAAGCTGACCTAGTAGATATGAGAGGTTTTCCCGATCGCGGGTACCGCTTTTTACTCACAATCATAGACGCTGGTTCAAAGCGCGGATTTGCAAGCCCTCTAAAATCCAAAAGCGGTCCGGTGGTAGCTAAAGCCCTGGATAATGCATTCGACAAGTTTGGCTTTAACCCACGGCTACTGGCGACGGATAGAGGAACCGAGTTCTATAATACTCACGTAAATGACGTGTTGAAGCGGCGTGGTATTAAATTATACTCGAGTTTTAATTCGCAAGTGAAATGCGCGATTGTAGAGCGTTTTAACAGGACTCTCAAGACAAATTTGTACAGAATGTTTTCTATCGTAGGGCACCGGAGATGGGTGGATCTGATTCCGGATATTGTACATACTTATAACAACACTATACATTCCAGCATTGGCATGAAACCGGTTGATGTGTCTAAGAGTAATGAATCTAAAGTGTTGGCTAGACTCTTCCCCCGCACACAGGCTAACGCGTGGATTAAACCTAAATTTAAAGTGGGCGACAGGGTGCGAGTATCAAAAGTTAAAGGTATTTTCACAAAGGGGTACGAGCCGAATTGGTCAAACGAGCAATTTATAGTTTATAAAATGCGTAACGAACCCGTCCCGAGTTTCTACTTGAAGGATATTTACGCCACTCCTATTCAAGGCAGGTGGTATAACGAAGAGCTTAGACACACTAACTACCCAGATTCATACCTGATTGAAAAAGTCATCAGACGATCCAATGGTAAAGCACTCGTAAGATGGTTGGGTTTTTCACCAAAATTCGATTCGTACGTCCCCATCCAATCGCTTGAAGACTAGCTTGTAGACGGTTTTAGATAGAGCTAGTCGAAATCTGATGTGGTCTACTGTAGGGTGGTTTTTAACAGCTCTAATACCCGTTAGTGGCATTTTTTAATACAGCTCTAATGCACCCTGGTGACATTTTACAGGAATTCGAGAGTTGGATATAGGAATTACCGCCACCGCCCTCCCCCAGACTCGTCCCTCTGCATCATCTTGCCTCTACAAATCAGCTCACCCCATTCCACACACATTTGATTCCCATTTCCCACCTTGTTAAATCTTTTGGGAGTAATGGCTGAGCCTCTCGCTGCTAGTTTGACCGACACATGCTGTAGTCTACATTGTTTTAAGGTGCCCAGTGATCAGGTCGATGGGCTGGCTTGCCATGTCTGTCTTTCCTATGGTTATTGTATTTGTAGGTGTGCATCACATAAGTTTCATTCAGGGGACGGTGGATATCATCTCGAGTATAATCGCTTAAAGAGTTTTCATAATTGGCCCCACGCAGATCCAACAGCGTACGATTTGGCTAAAGCGGGGTTTTTTTACACGAATCGTTTTGACATTTGTAAGTGTGCGTTTTGTGGTGTACTAGTAGGGAGATGGTTGGAGGGTGATGAGCCACAAGCAGATCATGAACGGTGGGCCCCGGCCTGTCGTTTTGTCAGAAATCCAGCCATGACAAATAATGTCCCACTGACATCGAATGCGGCTGTGCACCCCCCCACAAGGTGAGGTCTATCGATATTCTTAGTTTTAGCAAAGCTTAGTTAAGCTAGGGTGGTATGTGGAGGGGGGTGGCGGTGAGGGGGTGTGTTTGTGTATATATATCGTGAAATCAATACGAGGGTGTCATTCTCCCACGATGGATTCTCTCCTTTTGACGAGCACTTTCTCTCTCGACAAGTCGAAGAATCGGAAGCTTCTAGTCGGACTCGTCGATGTGAGCACCCCGGTGATTGTCATTGTGACTCCTAGAAGTCGTCCATTCTACATCACGCTTGCCGATTGGGACCTTTTGTACAAACGCTTCGAGGAGGTGAAACGCTCGGGCGAAGATGTAATTTTATTGAATGGCTATCACATGACTGGGGTGTTAACAAGGCGAGGCGAATTTTTGGCCAATTATCACCCCTCTTGGCTAGATACGCTTCTACATCGTGAAGTTGACGGTGTTAAACTAAGTTCCGCGGAAACTCGTGTATTAATAAGCATAATACCAACAATTAACTCTATCGTTGATAAATTGCGGTACTTTACAGCCACACCAACGTATTCACCGAATCAGGAGGTTGTCGTTAACGGTGTGGGGGAGGGTTTGTCTACGTGTAATAATGATGGGGGGCTCATTGCTTCAGGACCCCTTGAAGTTGAACGATCGACTCCGTTGAACTTTTATGTCTAATAAAGATGGGTAATAATACACACCCACCTCACTGCCTCATCGAGGGATTTGACGCATTGGCAACTAGAGCCCCAGCATTTGATCTAGTGTGTATGATTTTTGTGACATTTCTGTTTGCAGAACATCGGTCAACGAATAACTTGACATCTTGTCGCCGATGGGACGCGCCGGCAACGGTCGAGCGGTTATGCTACTCTCTACAATCGATGGCCAACAAGGCTATTAGCTGCAGCGAACCCACATCAAGGTCACGCGCCGGAAACGCCTCAACACCCGACGTCTCGCTCAAAAACAAGGCGGTTGACTTGGCTGGACTATTCGACACGGAGCCGGGTGAACGCCACGGAACGACGCGGGACTATGCGGGATGCAGCAACAGCACGTGTACGGCGCAGGGTGACCACAGCCATCATGCAAAGGGCAGGACGTGTACGGCATCGGCGGACATCAACATACCCCGGCTATTATTAATTGCACCCTCCATTTTACTGGCTAGCCCAGCTTTGTTTTCACCGATCATGTTATTTCTGAACCGACTTATGTATTAATAAATAAAACAGTATTTTTTCTCGGCATTATTTTTTCTTCACCCTCGATTAAAGTATTCGAGTAAAAATAAAAGGGGTTTCTGGCGCAGGGTCTAATGAAGATAACCCGACCCATGAGGTAGGGCGGTCTTGATGGAGAAAAACCGCATTGAGAGGCCCCGACAGGTCGGGCTAAAGACCGGAGGGAGAGGTGCTGCACGCCCGCCTAAATCACACACATCGGGCCGAGGGCGAGCCAGTAGGTAGGACGCTCTTGGCGGGAATAGCCCGCGGCGAAAGGCCCCACAAGCCCAGTAAAATCACATGCAGCGACACCAGCTGCCTCGGGCAGAGGCGCAAATTATTACTAAACGACTCATGTCCCTTGTTTCCCCTACTTGCTCAGGGAGGCAAATCTGGAAAGCTTGTGGGCGTCCAGGGATCTCTCCTGGATTAAGAAGAAAAGGCGAGAGTTTTTGGATGCCTTGCTCAACGGCCTGTGGCGGGGGGATATGGATAAGTTTGATTCGTCCTCATTCAATTATTGCCCACAAATTTCTCCCTTCATCCCGCGGCAGGGCGCTTTGTATCTGGGGGAGGACTATTCGCTTTTTACTAAAAGATTACTGTGCCAGATAAGATGTGCGAATCCCTCTTTTTGCCGAGTGATCCTTGACGGAATAATAAATCGCTTTGACAGCTCCGCAAGCTGTTCAATATGCAATGCTGATAGCCCTGACACACTGCATCACCTCATCACTTCCTGCAAAGTTTATCAGTACGAGCGCTCCAAATATTTTGGAGTAGCCCTCCTCAATGAATCAGTTTTCCGGGCACTTCTTCTGTGCAACGATAGGAAGAAGGTGGGGAAGTTGGTAGGATTTCTGCTGACAGTTTTACGCCAAAGGGCATTCACCATAAATGAGGGTTTCCTACGCATGAATTGAAGCTTTAGTGTCAAAGGAACTTGTCATCTCTCTTTATTTTTAGTTGTTCTTTTCGTTACACCATTTACTTGTTTTCACTTCAAACCTACTGCCGACGCTAAATTTCTTTTTTTTTTCTCGAATGCAATTTATTTTAAGTTAAGATTTTATTTTTGATAGTAATTTTGTAAATGCGAACTCTTGTGAAAAAACATGTTTTTACCACAATAAAATCTATCTATCTACAACGAAACAAAATAAACCTGACGAGTGGACTGAAAGAAGTAGAGACTGGGACGAGGAGGAAACACCTACCAACCCCTGAAGATGGCTTAACCCTTAATAGCCCGTGGGACAGTCGTTGTGGTTCATGAAAAGCCCGCAAGAGACCAAATCCCCTCCAAAATCGTGTGTCCAAAAAGATACGTTGGGTCATTAAGGGTTAAAAAAAAAATAAATTATATAAATACGAAGGTTAACAATTTTGTGACTAAATGGTTGACTTTTTAATCTATAGTTATCTTACTAATCTTAGAAAAAAAATCATTTTTTTTGGATATGACGTAATACAGACGTTTTTTTGTGTCTCCTGTAAAATTTCCAAAAAACAACGTACACGGTTTTGGACTTTTACTGTCGATTTGCTGGTGCGACAAAGAACTTTTGTGGTCCCCACCTACTGATTCCTTGTTATGTTTTCATGGTAGTTCATATGTCTCGGTCTTATTAACCAAATCGAACGTTTCGCAGGTGAATTGGGACAAGGAGCTCGACGAGGAGGCGGACCGGCTGAAAAAGAAGAAACGCGAAGGCAAAGGGGTCGCTAGCGTCCCGATACCTGTACCAAAGAAAATAGACTCAGTGAGTTTTGAATGAATGAATTGTAGGGGGTATACGTTCAACCATCTAGCCATACGGGGTAGGCGTTGTAACAAACCCGTTCTCGTCAGATCACGGAAGTTAGGCGACGTCGGGCGTGGTTGTTACTTGGATGGGTTACCGCTGGTAAGTGGGTCTCCCGTCCAAGTGATTTTATCACGCCTCTGTACGGCGATCCCCTCTCAACTCAAGGGGGCGAGGCAATGAGTAGCTTTAAGCGAAATCATCGGAACAATTCTGATCCACCTAAGTGGACAGCCCATGACGTCCGCGACGCCAAAAACGGCAGTTGGACGAACATTCAACCTGAAATGGTTGCTTACTTTTACTTTTAGCGAATTTTCGAAGAAAAGGAAGCTATTGTTCTCAGTCCAAAATTTTTAAAACTCGAAATTCCGCAAAATTTTTATACCAAAATCCGTTTCAGACCATCCTGAATTCACTGCCAAAAGACACAAAAAATCATATGTATATATTTATGTATTTATATATTTATGTATTTATGTATGTGTCACTCCAGACGATAACTCTCGATAGAATTGAGATAAAAAGTTCAAATTTGCACACAAAATCTGTCTTGGCAATCGACAGGCTAAGTTCGAAGATGGGCATAATCGGGCCACTCTAAGGGGGGTGTAGGGGAGTTTTAAGGGGGGGAAAATTACCCATGAAGTCCAAATTTGAAACAGTCTGACATGTGACACCTCATTTTAAAGGTTTTTTCATGCTGAACACGATGGTGAAATCAGAATTGCGATATCTCATTTCATTTCCAAACTGGAGCATTTTGAAGATGAAGAAACGTGGTTTTACTTGAAATGATCTTCGTGGTTATTCTGCTCTAATCTGATGACGGAATGCGATATCTCAATTCTGACTTCATCATCGTGTTCAGCGTTGAAATGTACAAAAACTGAGGGGGGTTTGGCGAGTTTGGGTGGAGGGGGAGGGGGGGGGGTCACTCAAAAAATGAAAGTCTGACAAGTGACACCTCATTTTAAAGGTTTTCACACGCTGAATAAGATGGGGGAGTCAGAATTGCGATCCCTAATTTCGTTCGCAATCTTGAGTACTTTGAAGGTGAAGAATACGTTCTTCATGGTTAATCTGCTCTAATCTGATGACGTAATGCGATATCGCAATTCTCACTTCTCCGTCGTGTTCAGCGTTGTAATGTCCAAAAGCTGAGGGGGGTTTTGGGGATGTTGGGGGGGGGGGGGGGGAGGTTCACCGATAAATTTCAAAAATGAAACGGTCTGTCAAGTGACACCTCATTTTTAAGGTTTTTACACGCTGAATAAGATGGGGGAGTCAGAATTTCGATATCTTATTCCGCTCTCAAATTGGAGCTCTTTGAAGATGAAGAAACGTGGTTGTTACTTGAGTTGTTCTTCATGGACATCATGTTCTTTAATGAAGATGTTTTACATAAAACTGATTACTTCTTCGAAAATTCGCTCTTATAGTCATGCTGCATGACTGTGGATTTTTCACCTGATCCAAACCCTCCAAATCCCCCAAAAACCTACCGAAAAACTGCAGAATTAGGGTTTTTGGCTTATTTTTCACTTACATTTTCGTTTTTGTTGACTCCAATGGACCTTAAGTTAAGGTCCTTAACCAATGGCCTCAAAATTCGTAATTAAATGGGATCTCCTGTCTCTGTGAATTTGTCTTCAGAATGAGAGCGGATCCTGAAGACAAATTCGCAGAGACTGGAGATCGAAATACGAATTCACGAATTGAAAAATTTACGTACGTCGCCAATTACAACTTTTGAGGGTTCCGATTGGTCTCATTCGACGCAGAAGAGTGTAAACTGTGAGAGAGAGAGAGAGAGGTTTTTATTTGCCATCACACATTGTGCATAACAATAGTCAAAAATATGAATATCAAAATAGTCAGGCTGATAACAGAATAGTAAAAGAGAACAAAAAAAATCGAAACAAATATACCATTCACTCAGCCTCCGTCACACAATAAATACAGTCGCACCAATACAAATTACACAAATTTAAACTAAAAAATAGAACAGTGAAAACTGATTCTAAAAGCTGGTAACAGTAATCTATGGCTAAATAAACTCTCTAAATAAAACTAATGTCCTAAAGTACTAAATGTCAAACCTAATAATAGCTGTAAAAAACTCATCAAAAGAATACGGTGCCAAGTCTACAAGGAATCTCAAAGTCCACTTCTTAAATTTACCTCTACCTAAACTACGAATTTCATGGGGAACAGCATTAAAAAACTTTAAACCCCACCAATTCATAGAGTTACGTGAAGCTGCGACTCTATGAAAAGGAATTACAAGGTTATCAATGTTCCTAGTAGAGTGCTTATGGGCAACAACATTAAAATCAATTAAATGAGAATGGACATAAATTAAGCTTTCCCGAATATAAATGGCCGGAATAGTCAAAATCTTTCGGGAGACATATACAACCCTGCAGTCATCTCTATATCCAAGTCCGCCAATAACTCTGACCGCTCTCCTCTGACACCCAAAGATCACAGCCGAAGCTGGCGTGTGACCCCAGCATAAAATAGAATAGGATGCACGGGCTTGAAATACTGCATGAAAAGCCGTAAGTAGATCAAAGTCAGGGAGACGATCGGAAAGTCTTCGGAGAAGAAAAACAACACTGCTCAAAGATCTGGCGAGCTGTTCACAGTGTAGATTCCAATTCATACGAGGGTCCACCTGAACGCCAAGAATTTTAGAGCAGGGAGGATTATTATGAATTTGCGCAAGATTACGCAGTCCAAAGATCATTGATTGGGTCTTTGATTTATTAATCATGAGTTTATTTGAATTGAACCACGTAGTAACGTCCTCAATCGTATCAGACATGGTTGATTGAAGATCAGATAATGACGTGCTACGGGAGACAATAGTCGTGTCATCAGCAAATAATATAGTGGGTTGTGAGAGGAACTGAGGTAAATCATTAATAAAAATCGCAAATAGAATCGGTCCCAATACAGATCCCTGGGGAACTCCATACTGCAATGGCAGGAAAGATGACAGTACACCATTTAGACTAACAGCCTGATAACGGTGCTGAAGGAAAGACCCAACAAGACCGCATGCATTTTCCGAGAAATGATAAATTTTCAATTTGTCGAACGGTTGCCCTCGATTATTTTTTCACTTCTTGCCTATTTTTTTCTCGATACGTAGCCGAGGTAAATTTACATTTTAAGTAGGGATGGGTCAGTTTCGGTTGTCGGTTTTACCGGTTTTTGGAAAAAAAACCGAAACCGATCGTCCAAAGTCGGTTTTTTCGGTTTTCGGTTTTTTGTCCGATCGACATTAATAAATTGATCTTTATTGATCGTCTACGTTGTAAATCAAAGTACACAATTAGTTATAACTAACGGTTTCAGATGTTATTCCTTTCTGCTTTTAACATTTACAGTTCAATTTATGAGATTCACAGGTTTTAGTAATAATTGGGAGCCTTAAGATTCCGCCCCGTGTTGTCATTAGCTCGACGGATTTGAGCGCCTCACCAATCCCATCGGCTTAGAGCGACCTTAAGACTCCGCCCGGTCTATCAGCAGGGGCGGCTCGTGGGCTCAGAAACTGGTGGGGCACCGGGGCAATATTTAGGTGCATACCCACCTATTAGGTACTCACTATAGGAACTAAACTCAAACTACCCTTACAGCTAAACTGCTTCATAATTAGTGGTATGCAGCTCTTAGCAAGTCAGGAAACATCGTTCTCCAAAGAGTTCTCTTGAGGAGAGGGAAGGTTACTGACCAGTATCCAGGATTACCGACGAGGAGGTGGCTGCAAGGCAATCCCACCTACCCACCCAAATAATTATCTTCAAAATGATAGGAAGAATAAAAGAGAAATTGTGACTGTACGAGTACTATTCAAAGAGTACATTATAAAGGTAGTCAAAAAATTATATTATTGGAGTTTCTATTACTGGGGTTTTTAAAAATTAGCAATCGCGACCATCTGCTTCCTAGCCGAGTGGTACCTTGAAAACCCCTCTAAAAATGTCCTCTTATGCCCAGATTGCACATACGTTTTCTTATCCAATCGTATCAAAACATTTTGAGCGATCACAGAACAGCAAGATTGATTTCAACTAGCTTTTAGAGTTCGTTGGTTAGCTCAAACAAAGCTCGAGTCAACGAAGTCACCGTCAGTTTCAGGGATAACAAATAAAACAGTATTCTCAACGGTTGGCTGAGCTACATAATAATATTATGTATATTACTGTTATTAACGGTTATTAACTGTTATTAACTTACAGAATGTAGAAATCAACAAATGAGATTCCCTTGGGCGAATAGTGATCCATTCAGTCTTGACGACTAGCAAAGCGTTCACGCGTTGCACGTGAGATATTAAATTTCAATGTTTAGTTGATTAATATTATGGAGACAATAATTCACTTTTACTATGATGAGTAAATACGAAGCTAAAAACCACCAGTCAATGCATTCAAAATAATATTATAACGTCAGGCAACGTTTTGATATCATTCTTATCAAACATGGAAGAAAGCATGGAAGAATGAAACTCCGTTCTTCCTTGACAAGGAACGATTCAACGATCGATTGTTTTCGGCGTTCAACTTGATACGATATTTTGGCCACCGCCCGGAACGCCTCCTATCTCGGAACACAGAGTGCCTTCCCCCACCCCAGGAAGCGCCTATACCTTCAACATTGAGACTGGGGCACTTCTGGTCGATCCGATAATCGACTTTTTTAATCGATAAATCGAAACAAAATGCGACTCAGTGGAAGTGGGTAGTCATGGAGGAAGGGAGATCTCCCTTCTTCCATGGTGGGTAGTAGTAGGTAAGATTTTTTTCTCCTTGTTCTAAGTTTTTTCTGTTTTCCTTTGCAAATTTTTGGGTGGGGCGAGGGCCAAGGTGGCCTTATGGACGAGCCGCCACTGTCTATCAATGGCCAGGTGAACCCGAACCTTATGATTCTGCACCTCCGTGTTTGTTTACCTCCCATGTTGAGGGTTGCGGAATAAAAACCTCCCCTAATCAACTGATTAGTACACAACTGTTACCATCGAATGTTGACATCATCGATATATAATCGACTTCATCATCGATGTATAATCGAGGTTGAATTGCACGGTTTGAAACACAGAAAACCCTATACTACTTTGAAACGAACCGCGAAGAAAGTTGGTACAAGTTGACCTCCAGGCCGCGAGGTAGCGCTAATCTATATGCTACTAATCAGTTGTTTGGGGGATGTTTTTATTCTAGATTAGTTGGACATATAGATCAAGTGGACGGGGTGGCGGAATAAAAACATCTCCTAATCAACTGATTAGTACCATATAAATTAGTTGGACATAATATGTATATTATAATATATATATTATATAATATATATATTATATATCAAGTGGACGAAATTAATGTTTGAACCCGTAACCTTTGTTGACAAATTTCGTTAATAAATTGCTAAATATCATTTCCATATTTTACTAACTGCGTTTTCCGTACACAGGGGAGATGTTCTCGGAGAGGGGTGGAATCTTAAGGTTTCTAGAGATAGGCTCGGGGCGGAATCTTAAGGTTTTATTAAGCTGCTCTGATCACCTTTAATGACAATACGGGGCGGAATCTTACGCCTCCCTAATGATTTTTGTTTTTACAAATACTCGGCATCAGCATCGAGTGTTGCATTACGATTATAACACAATGAAAGAAGAGGATCACGATTTATCTTATTAAATGTGTGCTGTTGGATGTATTTTATAGTAAACAATATTCAATGTATTTTGTGATTTTTTTTTTTTTTTTACCTACTTGACTTAGTAATTTTTTGTATTTTATTTTATTAATTGTATACTAATTGAAGTTCCAATTAGAGTTGCTTTGGCCCAAGAACCGGTTCTAAGCGCAACTGTAAAAAAAAACAAAAAAAAACCGAAAAAACCGAGAACCGGGAATCGATTTTTAAAAAACTCTGCAAATTCTTGACACAACGGTTTATTATCTTCCTTGTGCAGATCACCCTTCTGTCTATACCAGACTGTATTGCAAATCGGCACCATACCATATTCTCACCGTACTCATACCATACCATACGAATTTCTTTCCTATCATACCATACTGTATTATACCAAATCATACATACAATAATATACCATACCATACTCATACCATGTCATACAAACCGAGTGAATAATGAAATGTCATCCATTTCAGACCTATATTTAAAATTTCAAGTATCTAGCTCATCATCAACATTTAATTTGGTTAAACAAATAGGTATTATTTAAACAATTTTACAGACAAGAAACCGAGTGAATATTGCATTGTGATCCAGTTCTGACCTACATTTAAAATTTCAAGTCAATAGCTCATCATCAAAATTTAATTTGTATTATTACAAAAAGGTTAAAACAAAAGGGTTGTTTAAAAAGGGTTAAACAATTTTACAGATGAGAAACCGAGTAAATATTGCAATGTGGTCTATCCCCGACTCACGGTTAAAATTTCTAGACTGTAGTTTACCGGGAAGATGAAAAAAGGTAGTTTTATTCTGGGCGTCTGGGGGTTGGGTCACATAACGGCCGTTTTCGACGCGAAAGTTTAGTGTTTTTCCTAAAACTTTGCGCGGTCACTGTGAACGAACGGCTGGTCGCACAAAAATCCAATTGGTCTTAAAAGATTCGTAATTTTTCAGGTCATTCAAAAGTGGACTAAAATTTACACGGTTCAGTTAAATATTTGGAGATAAGACATCGTCGAAATTTTAAATTTCGTTTTGAACCCCTTCCCCTTGACCTAGGGTTATGAAAAGTTTCGAGGATCATTGTGGGGCTGGTCCAAACCCAGAAACCGAATTTCGTAATTTTAACTCAACGCTAACTGGGCAAAGTGGCGCGGACGGCGTACGGCGTACGGGGGACGGCGTACGGCGGACGGACGGGTTTTTTTTTATTCGATTTTCTGAATCTACGTATCTTGAAACGTAAACCAACAAATTTTGAGGGGGGGTTAAAAAAATTTTTTCTTTGGGCGATTCCAATGGTTCATTATCGAAGATAATAAACCAAAAAACCGAACCGAAACCGAACCGGTAAAAAGTGCAACCGACCCATCACTGATTTTAAGCTATAGAAGCGATAGCAACTCTTACCCAACACTACAAGGCATAGCGTAAAGTTGGGTAAAATTAGTCAGCAGTGCATTTTCTTTTCCTTTTCCTTGTGAAGTGTTTTTATGAATAACGTTAAATTTCCGTTTTTCCGCAGGTCATACCGCAAGCTTTGCCGAAACCGAGCAACTCTCCGAAGAATTCGAGGGGAACGCCGCCGCGGGCGAGTCGAACCAACGCGTCGGCCGACCTCCTCGGATTGAGTATGTCCGTAGACTAAGTAAACGTAGATTAAGGGCATAAAATCGAAAAAAAAAAACTGAGCTCAATCTAAAAACTGACAGCACCACGTGAATCAGCGCTGAAAAACAATGTAAAGTCATGTGCCACACTTGGGGTTTACCATAATCCATGTTATGCGCAATTTTGATGACTTTAGCAACTTTGAGCGCTCCTGGCGCCCGTTTCGCGCTGTGGAAAAAAAAGTTGTCGAAGTAAAATGTTCATAAAATTTGATGTAGAATGCGAATCTGCAATAAAAATGGGGGGGGGGGGGGGTTATATTTGAAAAAAAAAAAAAACAAAGTTGGTGCGCGCAGCGCGCATGCGTGACGTTTCAAACTGCAATTTTTGAATTCTTTGCAAGGTTACTTCGACAAGTTTTTTGATTTCTCCACAACCAACGAAATTGAAAGGGTGGTCGTTCATTAAGGACCACCCTGTATAGGATGCTCGGTGCTTCGCACCTCGTTGAGTGTGCATATAGAAACCTGATCCTCCTACCCCTAACCTCCACCGTCAATGTTTTCCTTTTCCTTGTTTTCTTCCCACAACCCCCTTTCACCCTCCTCTGTTTCCTCTGTTACACCAGCAGGGAGCTTTACGCTTCTTTCAATGCTGTTGGCCGGAGCTTTTTGCCAGGCTTCTGAGAATTAGGTGGTACAAGTAGTACTGGTGGTCACGAGTAATCAGTGGTGGTACACCTATAATGAAGTAATGCTTCAATTCAGGGTTGTTCATATGGCAAAAAGCTCCCGCCAACAGCATTGAAAGAAGCGTAAAGCTCCCTGCTGGTGTAACAGAGGAAACATATTAGGTGAAACCGAGGGGAGCTAAGGGTGAGAGGCGGTTGTGGGAAGGAGACAGGGAACAGGAAAACATTGGTGGAGGTTAGGGGTAGGAGGATCAGGTTTCTATATGCTCACTCAACAGCGAGGTGCGAAGCACCGAGCATCCTATATACGTAGCTGGCGAGCAAAATGGTGATCAATCCGTTTTGCGGCTGAGGAGGTTTTTTTGGCGGTGATAAGTGATTCCTTACAGTATGATGGTGGTTCAACATGATTAGGGGAATTTTAGAGGGGGAAAAATTACCCGTAAATTCCAAAAATGGAACAGTCTGACAAGTGACACCTCATTTTAAAGGGTTTTTTACGCTGAACACGATGGTGAAATCAGAATTGCGATATCTTATTGCGTTGTCAAAGTGGAGCACTTTGAAGGTGAAGAAACGTGGTTGACACTTGATACCTTATGGTATGATCTTCATGTTAAGTCTACTCTAATCTGATAACGGAATGAGATATCGTAATTCTGACTTCACCGTCGTGTTCAGCATGGAAAAATCTATAAGCTGAGGGAAGGGGGGGGGGGGGGGGGTTCACCCAAAAATTGAAAGTCTGTCAAGTGACACCTCATTGTAAAGGGTTTTTTACGCTGAACACGATGGTGAAATCAGAATTGCAATATCTTATTGCGTTGTCAAACTGGAGCACTTTGAAGATGAAGAAACGTGGTTGTTACTTGGTATGATCTCCATGGACATCGTGTTCTTCAATGGAGACATTTGACATAAAACCAGTTATTTCGTCGAAAATTCGCTCTTATAGCCACGCTGCTGCATATTTGATATTTTTCCCTATTTTCGAGTAGAATTTCGATTTTGGTCGTTTTTTCAACGAAATTCATACATTTTTTTGTCGTACATTTCTGTTGTAGCGACTCCGACGGACGACAAGCCGCCTCCAGCGTCGCAACAAGACGATTTCACCAGTTTTTTCTCCGCGCAGCCCGTCGCCGCTCCCCCGACAGCCAAGAAAAGGTGACATTGTCAGTTACCTACGACTGGTCAAGACGTGTTTTACTGATGTGACGGTTTGCTGATTCTCCTGTTTCCCGGTGTTTTTGTTCGACCGTGTTTACATCCCTCTGGGTGGGCATATTGCCTAACCCCCTCGAGAACAGGGGAATCACCAAACCATACGTAACTCTGAATAACCTCGATTTTTCAAGCTGTGGCATCTAAAACTAAATTTACAATCTGAAGGGCGTCATCCGCCCGTACTGTCAAAATCGACACAAAACGGAGTCTAAAAATCGCTGTAATCACTGAAAATGTCTTAACGATGCGTGAATGTGGACCTGTAAACAAATTGAGCAAAAATTGAAAGAAAGTACCAAAATCTCGGGCCCTGTAAGACTCACAAAGCTGCGGTTGGGGTTAAATTGTTGCAAATTTAATGAACTTTAAAAATGTACGGAGTTCTGTTCGTCGAAAAGCGCTTAGTTCAGGAGTTACAGAGCAAAAATTGAAAGAAAGTCCCAAAATGGCCGTATCTTCGAATGGCGGTAGCTCGGGCCCTGTAAGACTCACAAAGCTGCGGTTAGGGTTAAATTGTTGCAAATTTAATGAACTTTAAACATGTACTGAGTTCTGTTCGTCGAAAAGCGCTTAGTTCAGGAGTTACAGAGCAAAAACTGAAAGAAAGTCCCAAAATGGCCGTATCTTCGAATGGCGGTAGCTCGGGCCCTGTAAGACTCACAAAGCTGCGGTTGGGGTTAAATTGTTGCAAATTTAATGAACTTTAAAAATGTACGGAGTTCTGTTCGTCGAAAAGCGCTTAGTTCAGGAGTTACAGAACAAAAATTGAAAGAAAGTCCCAAAATGGCCGTATCTTCGAATGGCCGTAGCTCGGGCCCTGTAAGACTCACAAAGCTGCGGTTAGGGTTAAATTGTTGCAAATTTAATGAACTTTAAAAATGTACGGAGTTCTGTTCGTCGAAAAGCGCTTAGTTCAGGAGTTACAGAGCAAAAACTGAAAGAAAGTCCCAAAATGGCCGTATCTTCGAATGGCGGTAGCTCGGGCCCTGTAAGACTCACAAAGCTGCGGTTAGGGTTAAATTGTTGCAAATTTAATGAACTTTAAAAATGTACGGAGTTCTGTTCGTCGAAAAACGAACCGTTCAAGAGTTACAGAGCCAAGTAGTTTATGGTTCCCATTCGAATTCAGTTAGAGTAAAACTGTGCAATATTTTCTGATGCATGTTCTTCCTTTGAACGTCTGTTTTGAGTTGTAAATGTTATTGATTTTAGTTTATTTTGTTATTTTGTTTTTTAATTTATATTTCACACCAGTTCATTTATTGAGTTTATTTTGTTGTTTTAATATTTTGTTTCATTTTTTCCCCTGTCTCCTTCAAATACTCTCTGGTCTTAACACTGTCCTGTCTGAACCTGCCTCGTCCTGTCCAAACACGTCCCCTCTTTATGTATGGCTGATCCTGTACTCCCCCGTCTTAACACTGTCCTGTTTGAACCTGCCTCGACCTGTCAAAACACGTCCCCTCTCCATATATGGCTGATCCTGTACTCCCTGGCCTTAACACTGTCCTGTCTGAACCTGCCTTGTCCTGTCCAAACACGTCCCCTCTCCATGTATGGCTGATCCTGTACTCCCTGGTCTAAACACTGTCCTGTCTGAACCTACCTCGTCCTGTCCAAACACGTCCCCTCTCCATGTATGGCTGATCCTGTACTCCCTGGTCTAAACACTGTCCTGTTTGAACCTGCCTCGTCCTGTCCAAACACGTCACCTCTCCATATATGGCCGATCCTGTACTCCCTGGTCTTAACACTGTCCTGTCTGAACCTGCCTCGTCCTGTCAAAACACGTCTCTTCTCCATATATGGCTGATCCTGTACTCCCTGGCCTTAACACTGTCCTGTCTGAACCTGCCTTGTCCTGTCAAAACACGTCCCCTCTCCAAATATGACTGATCCTGTACTCCCTGGTCTAAACACTGTCCTGTCTGAACCTGCCTCGTCTTGTCCAAACACGTCCCCTCTCCATGTATGGCTGATCCTTTACTCTCCTGTATTAACACTGTCCTGTCTGAACCTGCCTCGACCTGTCAATTTTTCCCGCCTTTTTGTTTTCACTACCTCGTGACATCCTTCTCCCGTTACATCAGTGAGGAGCCCCAACCCTCGGGTTTCAGGTCTGAAGAGGAAGAGTCGTTCTTCAATCAGACGGACGTCCCTGCAGCAGGCGGAGCTTCGACGGGGAAGATGACGACTGACTCCATCCTCGCTCTGTATGCAAAGGCACCACCTGTTCAAACCGGCTTCCAAGGTCAGTTTACCACGAATTAAACTAAATTCATCTAAATTGCAACTGAATCACCAAAACTAACTGTAAGAGACAAATTGGGCGTGTTTTGTCCCTAGAGCAACGTATAGTGGCACCTCATCCTACAATGATTCGGAGTGTTGTATCGCGGTTATTCTTCCAATAACACACAGAAATACACCATTCATTTATTACGTTTCTACCAAAACAGAAGACGGTAAATCCGACGTATCACATACAGAAGACCTACAAAATTTGAACAAGAATATCGCGCCAAGAGAAGGCTTTACCTCAATGATGTCAGGGTTGTCAATCTTGAAAACCTGCTGTCTGTTACATTTACTAAGTAAATAAATAAACTAAGTAAATAAGTCTTATTTATACCTT
Source organism: Stenodema calcarata (assembly GCA_963920205.1). Taxonomy (NCBI): domain Eukaryota; kingdom Metazoa; phylum Arthropoda; class Insecta; order Hemiptera; family Miridae; genus Stenodema; species Stenodema calcarata. The sequence continues at coordinate 3,813,010 of OY986065.1, forward strand.
CGGTTTTGTTGTTGCAGTGCCCCACCACGGCGTCTACCAGGGCATGACACCGTTCCAACCGAATTTCCAAGTCCCCGTTCAGGTGAGACGATTTTTTTGCTGATAGCTGATACGGTGTGTTGCTGATGAGATATGATTTCATGTTGCTGGATGGATGCTGACTGCTAAGATGGGACAATAAAGTCTGTGATGTTTTACTGATATGTAATGGTTTGCTGAGTTTGCATCCTGGAAAGCAAACCAGGAGAACCCTCTGGGTGGGCGTAATTGCCTAACCTCCCCGGGTTACAAGGGGCAACTCAGCAAACCATACATTACAGATAAGAGCTGAGTGTATGTTGCTGAGTGGATGCTGACTGCTGAGATGGACAACGAAGTCTGAGATATTTTGCTGATATGTAATGGTTTGCTGAGTTTGCTTCCTGGAGATAGCTAAGTCTGTGAAAGCAGACCAGGAGAACCCTCTGGGTGGGGCGTAATTGCCTAACCTCCCCAGGTTACAAGGGGCAACTCAGCAAACCATACATCACAGATAAGAGCTGAGTGTATGTTGCTGAGTGGATGCTGACTGCTGAGATGGGAATCAAAGTCAGTTATATTTGGCTAATAAGAACTATGTTTATGTTGCTGATTGGATGCTGACTGCTGAGATGGGAAACAGTCTGTGATACTTGGCTGATAAGAGCTATGTTTATGTTGCTGAGTGGATGCCGACTGCTTAGATGGACAACAAATTCTGTAAAGTTTTGCTGATATGTAATGGTTTGCTGAGTTTGCTTCCTGGAGATAGCTAGGTCTGTGAAAGCAGACCAGGACAACCCTCTGGGTGGGGCGTAATTGCCTAACCTCCCCGGGTTACAAGGGACAACTCAGCAAACCATACATTACAGATAAGAGCTGAGTGTATGTTGCTGAGTGGATGCTGACTATGCTGTTATAGGAAGCAAAGTCTGTACAAGATAGTGATGCAAGCTGGGTTTTCGCTGTGATGGAAAGCTGAAACATTGTGAGGTGTGTTGCTGATGAGAGGTGATTTTAAGTTGCTGGATGGATGCTGACTGCTGAGATGGACAACGAAGTCTGTAATGTTTTGCTGATATGTAATGGTTTGCTGAGTTTGCTTCCTGGAGATAGCTAGGTCTGTGAAAGCAGACCATGAGAACCCTCTGGGTGGGCGTAATTGCCTAACCTCCCCGGGTTACAAGGGGCAACTCAGAAAACCATACATTACAGATAAGAGCTGAGTGTATGTTGCTGAGTGGATGCTGACTATGCTGTTGTAGGAAGCAAAGTCTGTAAAAGTTAATGATGCAAGTATGGGTTTTTGGCTGTGATGGAAAGCTGACACATTGTGAGGTGTGTTGCTGATGAGAGGTGATTTTAGGTTGCTGGATGGATGCTGACTGCTGAGATGGGACAACAAAGTCTGTGATGTTTTGCTGATATGTAATGGTTTGATGAGTTTGCTTCCTGGTGATAGCTAGGTCTGTGAAAGCAGGTGATTGAATCAATGTCTGTGATACTTGGCTGATAAGAGCTATGTTTATGTTGCTGGATGGATGCTGACTGCTGAGATGGGAAACAAAGTCTGTGATATTTGGCTGATAAGAGCTAAGTGTATGTTGCTGAGTGGATGCTGACTATGCCGTTATAGGAAACCAAGTCTGTAAAAGTTAGTGATGGAAGCTGGGTTTTTAGCTGAGATGAGAAGATGAAACGTTGTGCATTGTGTTGCTGATGACAGCTAAGTGTATGTTGCTGAGTGGATGCTGACTATGCTGTTATAGGAAATTAAGTCTGTAAAAGTGATACAAGCTGGGTTTTCAGCTGAGATGAGAAGATGAAACGTTGTGCATTGTGTTGCTGATGACAGCTAAGTGTATGTTGCTGAGTGGATGCTGACTATGCTGTTATAGGAAACCAAGTCTGTAAAAGTTAGTGATGGAAGCTGGGTTTTTAGCTGAGATGAGAAGATGAAACGTTGTGCATTGTGTTGCTAATGACAGCTAAGTGTATGTTGCTGAGTGGATGCTGACTATGCTGTTATAGGAAACCAAGTCGGTACAAGTGATACAAGCAGGGTTTTTAGCTGAGATGAGAAGATGAAACGTTGTGCATTGTGTTGCTGATGACAGCTAAGTGTGTGTTGCTGAGTGGATGCTGACTATGCTGTTGTAGGAAACCAAGTCTGTAAAAGTGATACAAGCAGGGTTTTTAGCTGAGATGAGAAGATGAGAAGTTGTGCATTGTGTTGCTGATGACAGCTGAGTGTGTGTTGCTGAGTGGATGCTGACTATGCTGTTGTAGGAAACCAAGTCTGTACAAGTGATACAAGCTGGGTTTTTAGCTGAGATGAGAAGATGAAACGTTGTGCATTGTGTTGCCGATGACAGCTAAGTGTATGTTGCTGAGTGGATGCTGACTATGCTGTTATTGGAAGCAAAGTCTGTAAAAGTTAATGATGCAAGCTGGGTTTTTTGCTGTGATGGGAAGATGAAACATTGTGAGGTGTGTTGCTGATGAGAGGTGATTTCATGTTGCTGGATGGATGCCGACTGCTGAGATGGTAATCAATGTCTGTGATACTTGGCTGATGACAGCTAAGTGTATGTTGCTGAGTGGATGCTGACTATGCTGTTATAGGAAACCAAGTCTGTAAAAGTGATACAAGCTGGGTTTTTAGCTGAGATGAGAAGATGAGAAGTTGTGCATTGTGTTGCTGATGACAGCTAAGTGTATGTTGCTGAGTGGATGCTGACTATGCTGTTATAGGAAACCAAGTCTGTAAAAGTGATACAAGCAGGGTTTTTAGCTGAGATGAGAAGATGAGAAGTTGTGCATTGTGTTGCTGATGACAGCTAAGTGTATGTTGCTGAGTGGATGCTGACTGCTGAGATGGGAAACAAAGTCTGTCATATTTGACTGATAGGAGAGCTGATAGGATCTGAGTTAATACTTGAGATGTTCTTCAAGGTTAGTTACGTCCATGTTTACTGCATGTTTTCCCACACATTTGTGGTTCCCTCGACGACCACTCGACCTAATCGACCCCCCACCCCCCCTGTCAGCAGGTCCAGTACCCCGTGATGGCCAACGGAGGTCTTCCAGGCTTGTCAGCAGCCCCAGGACAGATGATGGGCCTCGGAGGAGCGATCCCGCCTGCGCAGGCCTACGTCGCGTCGAACCCGTTCTACGGCGGGATGAACCGCCCTCAGGACAACCGGGTAACATTTTCACGTACAACGAGGGTTTTTTTTGGGACGTTGAACGTTTCAAAACCTCCACAAAAAGCGCTCAAATCGAAAAACACCTCTGAAATAACGTTGTGGGAAACTGAATTCTGTGTTTTTATCCATTTTCTATCGATAAACTCAATTTTAATCAATTAATTCGCGCATAAAATGATCGAATTTGAGTTCATTCGACGCAGAATTCAATTTCCCACAACATTTATTCAGAGGTGTTTTAGCGAAAATGTCGCTATTCTTGGTCCAAAATTGTTAAAACTCGAATTTTCGGAATATTTCACACCAAAATCCGTTTCAGACCATCCTGAATCCACTGCCAAAAGACACCAAAAATTATACGTATATAATATATACGTATATACCTCAGTCGCGTTTGTCGGAGCCCGAGTAAACTCGGGTGTAGCGTCTCAGTCAAACTTTTCCGACTCGAGTTATCTCCCGAGCCGTAGAGAAAGGGTTAAATATATGAGTAGATAAATACATCAATAAAATACACAAATAGTTGAATTTTAACCCGTTACCGCCTGTTTCAGCTCCTTCAGGACCTCTCAGGCCTCACCCTTCAGCCGACGGCCGACGCCCACCCGAACCCGAACCCCCCCGGATCGACCCTCTCAAACACACTGTGGCAGTAAAAAACCAAAAAAAAAAAACCTCCTTGAAAAAAATAAAGAAATAAAAATAAATAAATAAATAATAATAAAGAAAAAAAAAACATAAAAATATCACTTACTTTTTTTTTTTTTTTTTTTTTTTTTTAAATTTGGTCAACTAGAAACCAAAAAGAAATTAAAACGGCCCAACGCCCAACGAAAATGTTTCATTACAGTTAATTATTAATTTACACCAATTGAAACGTACCAAATTAATAGTAATTATTGGATTGTAACGTTTATTTTGACCTGTTCCACTTTGTACAGACACTTAAATAAAGGGCAAGATGCAATGACGTCGGTTCGACTAAAAATTCACCATTTTCGTACCGTGAATTTCAGCTTTATTTGTCGAGTATTACTTATAATTACTTATAATTATTACGATTTCGATGTGGTTATACACGGTGTCCCATCTAAACGGGCCCATCGGGAAATTACAGCCTTACGATGCGAGCTATCGAAAAATTGAACTGGACCTTTTTTATAGTATTTAAACTCAGTATTTATAGTATTTACAACTATTTGGTAATGTCCAAACCTTTACGGCCTGCTCTAAACAGTCCAAACCTGCTCTAAACAGTCCAAACCTGCTACAAACAGCCCAAACCTGCTCTAACCAGCACAAAACTGCTCTAACCAGCCCAAAACTGCTCTGAAAAATCCCAAACCTGCACAAACCAGCCCAAACCTTTACGACCTGCTCCAAACAGTCCAAACCTGCTCTAACCAGCCCAAAACTGCTCTAAACAGTCCAAACCTGCTACAAACAGTCCAAACCTGCTACAAACAGTCCAAACCTGCACTAACCACCAAAACCTGCTCTAACCAGCCCAAACCTGCACAAACCAGCCCAAACCTTTACGACCTGCTCTAAACAGAATCGGCGATTTTCTGTATTTCGCAAAAAGAGGAATAACTCAGAAACGAAGCCCCAAAAAGAAAAATTTCAAAGAGGCATTTTCTGTTCCAAATTCAACCTAGAATCGAAATATGCAATAAAAAAGGGGGGTCAAGAGGAAACCGTAAGTTTCAATCAATGATTTGAGACCCTAAAACATTGAAAAATAAAAATCGGACTTCGGCACCGTGAAGCTGAGTTAAAATACTATGAAAAAGGTCCAGTTCAATTTTTCGATAGCTCGCATCGTAAGGCTGTAATTTCCCGATGGGCCCGTTTAGATGGGACACCCTGTATATATGTATATTAAAAAAAAAAAAAAAAAACAGCCGGTCCAATTTTTATCAAATTTCGGTGCAGTGGAAATGTCGAGTTGGTCCTTTGAATGTACGAATTTGTTTGTTGTTGTTTTTTTGTTTGTTCTTGTATTGTAACAAAAGGACGAAACGAGTGTATTGAAATAAATATTGAAATAAAAAAATACTTTGAAAATTGTCGAGTTTTTGTTTGTAAATTTGTCCCTTTGTGTCCTGAAAACTACTTGACTGAGTGGTCTATTAATATTAGTGTATAAGTAAATATTAATACGACTAAAATTAATAGTTTGGAAAATATGAATACAGCCATAACCACAAAAAAAAATGTACAGTCATGCAGCATGGCTATAAGAGCGAATTTTCGAAGAAATAACTGGTTTTATGTCAAATGTCTCCAATGAAGGACATGATGTCCATGAAGAGCGTTCATCTCAAGTATCAACCACGTTTCTTCATCTTCAAAGTGCTTCAGTTTGAGAACGGAATGAGATATCGCAATTTCGATTTCACCATCGTGTTTTGGGAGGGGTTTTAGGGGATTTTAGAGGGGGGGGGGAATTCCTCATAAATTCCCAAAATGAAACATTCTGACGAGGGACACCTCATAGTTTAATATTATTAAACTGTTGTGTCAAGAATTGGAGGTTTTTTTTTTAATCGAAGAAAGCTGTTGTTCTCGGTCCAAATTTTTAAAAAATTGAATTTCCGAAAATATTTTATACCAAAATCCCTTTAAGACCATCCTGAATCCAAAGGTTTTTTAACGCTGAACACGATGGTGAAGTCAGAATTGCGATATCTCATTCCGCTCTCAAACTGGAGCTCTTTGAAGATGAAGAAACGTGGTTGATACTTGATATGATCTTCATGGACATCATGTTCTTTAATGACGACGTTTTACGTAAAACCAGTTATTTCTTCGAAAATTCGCTCTTATAGTCATGCTGCATTTTTTTTTTTTTTAAATCATTAGGTATTATTATTATTTTTTTTTTTATCGCAACATACCTCAGTCATTACGACTTTTATAGTTCCAATAAAGCAGAAGGTAACTTTATTATTTTTTCTTATAAACAAATTGATTTTATGTTTCTACGTACTTAGTAAATTAAAAAAAAATGAGTACAACTGTACTAAACTATTTTAAAACTCACTAAAAATACGGAAATCAAAAAGTTTTAATTAAAAAAAAAAACTGCTTCAAAAACATGCCAAAAACAACCAATTTACAACTCAACTTTCCAAATTATTTCGTTAGTAGCTTTTTCTTCGAAAAAATGAGTTCCCTCTCAAATTGGTCTCATGGTTTAGCTACAAGCTGTTTCTACGGAGAAATACCATTTTTAGAGTTAGCTCTTAGTTGTCAGCTACAGCTAACAGCTTCAGCTGCTCCTGACTGTAAATACCACAGCTAAAGCCGTTAGCTGTACAATACGTTTCGACTAGTAGCTAATTTAGCTGGAAATTTCAGCTGTTTCACAGTAGCTAAGAGGTACATTTATATTTTAGCTATTAAAAAAAGATAATACTCGTAGCTAACGTCGTGGGGTTGCCACAGGTATGTAGAGGAGTGTAAGGTGACATCAAAAGTGATGGCAAGTCAAATTACCCAAATTTTCAAATACCTCCATTGTCATTTTGACGACGATATGGATTGAGTTCATCCTTAATCGTACCTAGTAAATTTTACTAAAACTCGATTTTTAAAAATTTGAAGCAGGCATTTAGAAATGCTTTTCAGAACTCAACCTTTTTTTTTCAACCCCCAAAAATTTTGAAAAATGCAGATCGCTCGTTTTTTGAGCGAAGGCTTTCAATTTGCAGAGTTTTTTGAGCGAGGCCTTCAATTTGCAGTTTTTTCCGAGGGGGGGGGGGATTCCAAAATTTGTACAATAATAGGTGCGTTTATAATTGTATAGTAATTGTATAATAATAAACGAGTATTAATTTAATTTAACGTTCTCGAAGAAATTCGATAAATTTTGTTCATCTTCAGACATACTTAGGTAAATAATTAAGTTAGCCAGTCGTATTCAAATTTGTCTTATATACAAATGTATTGTTTGGGTACTAGTGCATTATTCGCCCGGTGAAGTCGATTATCGAGATAATCGAATGTTGCGATTATATATCGATGATGTCAACATTCGATGGTAACAGTTGTGTTGCCTTCCGAACAGATTTCCATAATATTATAATTAATATATTATTGTTTGTATCCGAATATGGCTTCAATGAAATAGAAACGTGGAGTCTTTATATAGACTTATATGAATTATGAGGATCACTCACCGTTTTACGTTGATACTCAATGTACAATACCTGATAGGGTGAAGTCAGAGAGTACACACGTTTTTGGAACAAGAACGGACTGTATTAACACTTGGTTTTATACAAGTTAGATATTGAATCAAGAGCGTACGCGGAGACAAGTTACTCTTCGAAGCTCTGGACAGCAAGTGGGGGAGCTAGAGAGGGGACCGCAGCGAAGACCAGGGCCCTCTCCTGGGAGTCCAGAAACAGGGTCACCAATACAACAGATATATATGATCCATGAGACGGTTCATGGATCTATGGGACAGTCCATGGATTCTAATTTTGAATACCCATTTCCAACACTCCCTCCTATTCAAAGATAAGACTGAAGAGAGTATAACTACTATGCAAGAATTACAAGATTATGGCTGGAGGAGCCAGAATTCAAACAAGAAAGGTTGACACAAGATAACCTACCATAGTAGCTTAAAATCCAGCATTGGTAACATGTCAAGAGAATTGAATTAAAACAAGATACATGATCTTATAGTTTGAAGCAAAAGAAAGTTGAGTGGAGAACAAGACACAATTCACAAGTAACTAGATCACACAATTCAATTTGATGCAAGGTGTGAGATAAAACAAAATTAAGTCAAGAAACCATAATACGTTAGACTATAACGTACAGCAAGAGATGTTACGTGAAGCAAGATAATTTGGATCAATTTCTATACTGGATAACAATGTCAAGACAAGTGATCTAGAACGCGACACGATGTTTCACGGAGTCAAGATGATGCAGGCCGATGATTCAGGAGGATAGCGAGTGCAAAGTTCCTGTATTCAACTCCAAGACTCTTCATTTCCTGGGGAAAGTTACAAGAGAGTATTAGAGTTGGTCAACAAGAGATTCCGAAAGTACACAAATTTATCAAAAGGCAGTGCCTTGGTGAAAGTGTCCGCTATCTGTTCATTGGTAGACACCCAAAGTATAGAAACATTTCCATTTTTGAACATTTCATGAACGAAATGCATGGACAATTTGACTATGTGTTTCAAGGTACGAGAGTCATTTGTCATTGCAACGGAAATTGCAGGAGCACAGTCGCATTTCAAGATGGGAAGCATATCTAATCCAATAAGGAACTTACACAAGCTTCGAATACTTGTAAGCTCCTTACATGCTTCAGACATGGTAATGTATTCCGCTTCACAGACCGATAATGCCACGTGAGTTTGCTTTTTTTGATTTCCAAGACACCAAGTCGCCAAAAGACTTGATTGAAAACCCTGTGGTTGATCGACCATTAAGAGAGCTAGTACCAAGGACGAAGGGAGGAATCTGAACAGGCAACCAAGTCTTCAGTTTCGCCTGAAAACAAAATTCCGAAATCCAAAGTTCCCTTGAGATACCGCAGTATTCGCAGAGCACACTTCCAGTAAGAGAGTGTATAGCCAATTTGTTTCCTGCTCATGAAATCGACTGCAAAAGAAATATCAGGTCTCGTACAATTTTGAATATACAAGAGAGAGCCAATTACTTCTCGATAAGGGACATCCGGAGATGATTCAAAATCCTCAGTCGATCTCAGCTGTGCAGTTAACGTACACTCTGTTGCAGGCATAGGAGTCAAGGAAACCTTTTCCTCTTGGGAGAGAAATGTCTAACAAGTTTTTAATGGCTGACTTTTGATGAAGGAACATCAGCCTTTTAGACTTATTTCTCTTGATTTCAAATCCCAAGAATTTTGTAGGTGTTCCAAGAGTTTTGATTTTAACCTCTAGCTTCAGCTGTTTGATGACTTTCAGGGCTTTCCTGTCATCGTTTGAAGCTAGGAGGCAGTCATCAACATATATAATAATCAGCGCGTATTTAGTACCGTCTTGCCACTTGAAGATGCAAGTTTGGAACGGGTAAATTTCAAAACCCATGGCAAGAAGAATACTGCTGAACTTTTTATACCACAAGTTCGGAGAAACCTTTAATCCGTACGAGGACCTTTTAAGACAACACACATGAGACTCCTTCAAGGTTAGTGGGTAGTCTTTCAGTTCAATCAGGCCATCAGGAATGTACATATGTACAGGTTTTTCCAAATCTCCATGCAGAAATGCAGTGGTTACATCAAGTTGATATAGGTGTAAGTCCAGTTTATTCACAATAGACAAGAAAACGCGGACATCACCCAATCTAGCCACAGGCGCAAATATTTCTGAAACAAGATATTCGTTTGTATCAGCAAAACCTTTGATTACCAGACGACTTTTGTACTTGATGGAGCCCTCATATTCAAGTTTCCTTTTATGTGCCCATCGAGATTTTATAATTTTGGTTCAAGGGGGAAGAGCTGATCTGGGTACAAGTTCCCAAGTATTCATCTCCTCCAACGAGTCAAGTTCATCAAGTATAGCCTCTTCCCAAAATTATATAATATTATTAATTTAAAATTAATTTATTATATATACTACACACATATTATACTTTATATAATTATAATAATATAAGATATTATTATATACCAAGTTATAAATAAGTATAAGCTATATATATAATTAATACAAACCAAAATTAGAATATAAAAATATTTAGTATAAATATATTCCCTATCCGAGGATTCCATTGCTTCTTTGTAGGAGGAAGGCTCCAGCAAGTCTACCTGACTATCTCGTTGCAAGGCCACAATTTCTGTGGAGTTTTAGTCAGTGATTTATTTTGGCTCAAGTTGTCGTTCATGTCAAGAATTGTAGCAAGAGGCTTTGGATAATCTTTGATTCGATCGCCATACACTATAGATTCAATAAATTTGGCATCGCAACAATTAACAAATGGACTAATGAACAGATTAGACGAGTGAGGCATTCTGTTATGAACAAATACGACATGCTTCAAAGCGTGACCCCAGAAAGAGTAAGGCATTTTGGCCGACAGCAAGTTTACTCTGATTTTATGTTTTATATCTTGATTAACTCTTTCAGCACAACCATTTTGTTGGGGAACATGAGGCTGACCAGTATCCCAAAGAATGCCCTCCCGGTCCATCAGTCCTTTCACCTCCTGCGTTTGAAATTCGAGTCCACGATCAGACTGGAGCCTGAATACGCTCTTGGGTTCAGACGCGATGGACGCTATTTCAAGCAGACATTGTTTGAGTGCCAAGTGAACCTCCTTTTTGTTCTTGAGAGTGTAAGCGAAAACGTAACGAGAAAAGTCACATACAAAAAAAATCACTACATACGTATCTCCAGTTCGAAAGTTTGAAGGGCTGATAGGACCCATGAGATCTGTGTGGAGCAAGGAAAAAGATCTATCAGCCCTGTGCCTAACTTGAGTATGCGATTTGCGATTTTCGAATCGTATTTGCTTGATGACAGTCCTCACAATTCAAGATCTGATCCGAGAACGTGACAAGTTTGAGTTCTGGTAAGAACTTCTTGGCGGCCTTCAAGTATTGCCTAGAAGCGTGATTAAGGCGTAAATGCCAGTCAGAAAGTTGTTGTTGTATAGGATCAATAGAACCAACCTCAGGAACCCTCCCTCCCAGGATGGCAGAGACTTCAGACGACGAGTGACCAGACCTCCCTCCCAAAATTTGAGATTCAGCTCCATTACAGGAAGGAGTTGTCATTGAATGGCTACCAGACTGCACAAGTGAGGTGGTGAAGATTGTACCAAGTCTGCACCGCTTGGGACCAAAATGAGCCCCAGGTGTCCCAGAAACAGATTTAGCAGGAGCAAGCGGCAGTTCAATCCACCATACCCCGTCTTTGAAATAACCAGACTTAATGATTTTACCAGTGGAGGCCTGAATAAAGTCAACCTTATCCTGTGAAAAGAAGGTATTAATTCCAACCTGAGCAATTTTTCTGACAGAACACAAATTGGTGGATAAACCTGGTGTGTACAGAACATCCTTCAAGGTGGAGACTTGACCATTGTTTACAAAATTCAAATCCCCGCAGAAACTCACAGTCAAGTCTGCAGACTCATCCCGATTGGCACATTTAAAAACACGCTCTTTAGACATACGTCTAAAATTAACCAAGCATTCTCTTGAGGATGTAAGATGTTCAGTACAACCAGTGTCCACAATTGCTAGAAAACTATTTTTACCTTCAGAAATGGTGAACGCTTTCCCAGATCCTTGACGTTCTCACACATAATTCAAGAATTCTTTCTCAGCACCCACAGAAACCCAAACCTCAGCAGAGTCTGAACCTGTTTGAGGCCCCACAATGGCAAACACGGAGTCAGGAAATTTGCCAAATTCTTCAACAAGTACTTTCGCCTGACCTAAGGGCATTTTGACAAGTGAAGATTTGTCATTGTTGCAAGAACCCGCTAGTTTAGACGACCTTTTTGGCTTTTGTTTCAGGTTAAGTCGATTTTGAGCAGATTGTGTGTTGCGTCGAACAAATGAGGGGGAGGGATTTGGACAGTTGGCATCAGAGTACCACACTTGAAACAAATTTTATTTGCCCAAGAGCAAATATCCCTAGTATGACCCCTACGACGGCAATAGATACAAAAATCAGACTTTTTAGTGACTTTAGAAGTGCCAGCGGATGAGGGTAGTTTAAAGTTGACATGCCTGGAAGGAAGATGATGCTGGAATAGGCTCGGATGGATCAAGAAGGAAGAGACACTCTTGTGTCTCGACCTGTCCGACAACGCCCCTCTTCCATTACTTGAACTGATCCTCACTCTCCAAGCGACAGTCAAGAGGTCGAAACCTGACAGCGTCGATTTTTCTGACTCGATACAACTCAGATGAGCGGGCAAGTCGATCAGAATGAGAGAGAGGAGCAGATAAAGCATCCGAAGTCGAAGGTACAGCATGTACAGAAACCTCTACATCCATGGCAGATTCATCAGTCAAAGGAGTCAAGTTATGATTTGTGGGAGGTTCAGAGTTTACAGTGAGAACAAGATTTGTGGGTGATACAAGAATTCCAGAGGGAGCAAGATTTGAGGGTAGTACAAGAATAATTCTTCAATTATTGTTCAATTATTGAAGATGTAGCAAGAGGATTTGTGTAAGAGGCTTGGACAGGCGGGGCAAGGTATCGATGATCTAACTCAGAACATTTTTGGTCCAATTGAGTGAGACGTTCATTGATTTGTCCAAGGCTTACCTTCATCTGTTGTTTTATATTTTCTAAGAACCTCGAGAGGACATCCTCAGACGTCTTTGCAGCCTCCAGACGCAAGTGTTCAGTTTCCTGATTGGGGACTGCAAGGCTTCTGCTCATTTCCAGTGGAGGATGCCATTGGAGGTTGTAGTGGCGAGTCAAGTATTCCACCTTCTTCAAAATCAATTAGAGAGCCGGTATTACTCATGATATCTTTCTCAATCTGTAAAGCGCAATTGGCATTACGAACTGAACAAACAAAGTAAACAACAGGTGGCAAATAAACAAAAACTATCGGGGTGCAAGTAAATATAATAGATTTTGTAATGAATCAAAGCAAATTTAGCTCTTTAAGCAAAATCAAAATCAAATTTTGATTCAAAAGTTCTTGAATCAAAGCAAATTTAGAACTTCGAAATGTACTTGAGTTCGTTAAATGTACATACGTAAAATACGTAAAATGTATATACGTAAAATGTACATACGTAAAGTACGTAATTTGAAAAATTAGTAAAATGAGCAAAAGCAAGTTTGATTCAAAATTTCAAGATTTGCTGCAAGCGTTTTTCATTTAGTCCCAAACGCAAAATTGTTAATAAATCCGGGTGAGTAATGAAGCTAGGAGTCAAAAAGGGTTAGACAAAATTGTGCACATACATGAAACCCAATTCAAATACCTCTTCTCGTATTTCTGCTTGACTGCATGAAAGAATGATCTACGACACCCGTGGATGACCAGAACAAATTATGCTTAAAACAAAATCATGAAGCATACAATCCAAGTCACCCCTTATTTTTTTTTTCATGAATGGGGGTGATCCACTGGGCCCGCTCCCACGTTAATTGAAATCAAATTTAACACAAGTATTTTCAAGATCTTGAGCTTGGATTCGAGATTCCCCTTCAGTGACTCTTTTCTATACAAGCAGCTTCCCGCGCCGAGTCTCGTTTAGTTAGAGACTGAGACACACCGTTCGTGAATTGAACTTCTATTAAATAGAAATTCAATTAACTTAGGACTTTAACCTCAGAGGTCTTGCCCGAATCAAACACCTCTTTGTTTTGAGTACGGCCCATTTATTGTTCGGATTGTGGACGAACTGGGAAATCCTATGTATCGCCAGACGGGAATCAAGTTTGTGCACACTGATTAGCGACAAGATGTATCAAGGTCGTGCACTACATAATCAGTCTTCGTCTGACTCGGAAGGCAGAATGTTTGATATATTAAAATTATAAAACATAGCCTCGCGTACTCACTCGCCTGAACGAATTGTGGGATATTTCGAACAGACATACGCACTTGCGCTGAGGACGGGTAAGCGATGCTTTCACATCTGTTTACTGGTATGAGCGCAAATTGCCTTTATGCGATCAATCGCATCTCATCAAGAGGCACAAGTGAACGTGATTGGCCAAATCCGCTCGCACTCGAGTCACCAAGAGACCCTAACAAGAAGAATTGGTGGAGCGACACAACCCAATAGTTTGGAAAAGCTAATAAGACGATGATCTCCGATGAAAAGAAACCAACATCTAGCCCAGGGGAGTCAAAACGGAATTCAGAAACTCCGAGACGAAAATCGAAGAACGCTGTCGGCGGCCATTTTCAGGTTACGAACGACAAACGGGACGAAATACGACACAACAATGTGAAGGTGACCTCGAAGGTCCAAGCTCAGAGAATCAATTGATCATTCGCTTCAATCATTATGGGCTTTTAGTCAAGTTCCGAGTCAAAAGGTAAACTTTGAATTACAAATCATTACAACCGTATCAATCAAGCTTGAACACACGATATCGTATCCGAATATGGCTTCAATGAAATAGAAACGTGGAGTCTTTATATAGACTTATATGAATTATGAGGATCACTCACCGTTTTACGTTGATACTCAATGTACAATACCTGATAGGGTGAAGTCAGAGAGTACACACGTTTTTGGAACAAGAACGGACTGTATTAACACTTGGTTTTATACAAGTTAGATATTGAATCAAGAGCGTACGCGGAGACAAGTTACTCTTCGAAGCTCTGGACAGCAAGTGGGGGAGCTAGAGAGGGGACCGCAGCGAAGACCAGGGCCCTCTCCTGGGAGTCCAGAAACAGGGTCACCAATACAACAGATATATATGATCCATGAGACGGTTCATGGATCTATGGGACAGTCCATGGATTCTAATTTTGAATACCCATTTCCAACAGTTTGTTGTGTTTTTAATAAAACCACCTTGTAGCAGCCAATAATTTTAATAGAGGGGTGACGTTTCGGTCTCCAGTGTAGACCCTAATCATACCTAGTGAACAGTAAAATATATATAAACAATCAACTCAGATCGACTAAACTACATGTAGATGCCGTAACTACTTAATAGTTACGGCATCTACATGTAGTTTAGTCGATCTGAGTTGATTGTTTATATATATTTTACTGTTCACTAGGTATGATTAGGGTCTACACTGGAGACCGAAACGTCACCCTTCCATTAAAATTATTGGCTGCTACTAGGTGGTTTTATTAAAAACACAACAAACAATAATGGATAACCGCAATCAGCCTGGACGCACCTACCACACCAACAATAATTAATATAAATATTATAATATAATATGGATTAGGGCACTAATCAGTTGTTTATTCAGCAAACCCCGTCCACTTGATTTATGTGTCCAACTAATCTAGAATAAAAATACCCCCCAAACAACTGATTAGTACCATATAGATTAGTTGGACATGTAGATCAATCTAAAGTCGTAGGTCTATTGCATTGTAAAAACGAAAATAATATGACATATTGTAAAAACTGACATAATATGTCGATTATATATCGATTATATATAGATTGAATGTTGCGATTATATATAGATTTCACTTGTTTCTCCCAGTTTCTCCCAAACGAAGTGAAATCAGCTTTCACTTGACATAATATTATGTCAGTTTGGGAGAAACAAGTGAAATCGATATATAATCGCAACATTCGATTATCTCGATAATCGAGTTCACCGGGCGTATAATGCACTAGTACCATTGTTTTGTATAATTTGTATTGTGATTATCTGCCAGTAAATAAATAAATAAAATAAAATCTCGAAGAGTGAAAGTGGCGGCAGGTTTCTGAGCTGTTCGACAGGTCGCGGTGCGTAACTGTTACCAATTACGTTACTACGGTTGTGTATGGTCGGTTCGACGTGACGGATTACATTGAAAATCACGTTGTTTTAGCGTAATTGAGCGTAATTGAGTGTAATTGAGCGCGTAATGACGGGAGGGTTTCGTCTCGTTGTAGGTACAATTGTAAAAGGGGGGAGGGGGTAGTTAATTGTGATTGTCATTGTAGCGGGTGGACGGGGGAGGACGTAGAGACGTCGAGAAGGGGAAGGTATGCGGTGTGTAGGGATGACGGGTGGTGGGGGGAAGGGGGGGAAAGTAACGAAAACTATCGAGCTGCTCATGCGCAACCCTCCACCTGGTAAGTTTCCATTCGGAATCAATAGATGACTCGGAATTGAGACGGTGTAGGGAGGAGGGGGGGAGTAGGTCGTTTTAACAACCGCCCATTCACCAAAAACAACTCTCCCTCTTCTCCCTCCACCCTCCTCTTCTTCACATCCCTCCTCTTCTTCACTCCCTCCTCTTCTTCACTCCCTCCCTCCCACAAATCAGATCACAGATCACATTGGCAGCCGTCGAAATCTCTTCCGTCATTTATCTCTTCAACACTACGTCAGTAAACCGGTCCACAAAAACTCTGCCGTTTCAAACAATATTCATTTATTATTTATTCATTTATTTATTTATTTATTTATTTATCATTAACACGGGCAAGCCCAGTAACATCATATAATACATGATGTTATGTTATGTGGTATTATATGGTGTATTATATATGGTGTATGTGGTATTATATGTGTATTATACGGTATAACATCATATAATATATGATGTTATACCTACATATCATGTAGGTATGTGGAAATGAAATTACGACATTTCCGATGCAGAACCGGTTTCCGAACTAAGTACGAGTACATCACATGTTAATCTACGTCTAAACAAAATGTTTGAAATAACAATTTCGACGTATTTTTTTCCGTAGAATCCAAATCTGAAGTCAAATTTATCGTATCACCGTTCGTTTTTTTCTCTCACCTCAAAAAACTACGAAAAAGTGGGAATTTTTGCGTGTTTTTTCGTGATTATCTCGCCAAAATCGACTGGAACCTCATATTTTGAGTGCAGATTCGGATTCAGCGTCGACAAATACGTAAGAGTCGGAGACGTCCCTTCCTGTGTTACTGTTGGTTATTAATAACTTTTATAAATTATTAATTAACTCGAAATTTGAAAACCATCTGCTGTTTGAATCAGCTGGTCCAGTTTGAAAATCGACCCCGACAGGCTGCCTCACGATTCACTCTCACGTTGACGATTTTCGATCTGCTCCAATTTTGAGACGTCATTGTGAACGAACGGCTGGTCGTACGAAGCTGCGGATGGTCTTAAAAAATTCTAAAAAATCAACTCTACCCAAATATGAACTGAAAAACGTACCGTTTGATGGGAATTTTTCGAGTTTTGACATTTTCAAAATTTCAAAATTCGTTTTGAACCCCTTCCCACTGACCTAGGGTTATGAAAAGTTTCGAAGATCATTGTGGGGTTGGTTCAAACCCATAAACCAAATTTCGTAATTTTAGCTCAACGCTAACAGGTCAAAATGCAGCGTAAATGTATTTTGAAACGTAAACCACCAATTTTGGGGGGGGGGGGTTAAACAATTTTTTCTTTGGTCGATTCCAATGGTTCATTATCGAAGTTAATAAACCAAAAGGGGTCGAAGTGGAAAGTTTTGGCGTAATTAATTTTATTGGTTTATTTCATGTTTTTTGGGGTGCTGAACACGAATCTGAAGTTGTCCAACAAACATTTGCTCGGCAAATATGAGAAAACATCAAAAAACCACTGAAAATCACGGTTTCTAGTGGTTTTTAGCTTATAACTTGCAAAGTAAGCCATTTATGAAAAAAGTGTTTATGTAGTGAAATAAAGAAGAGAAAATTTCCTTCAATTTGTGTCTCATAGCATTTTTTCGTAAGTCGTACGGTTTCCATGGAAAAGAGTGCTGAAATGTGGGAGAAATCAGTGATTTTTGGAGAAAAAAAAAAACAAAAATAGTTAATGAATCAGTGCCATTTTTTATTTAATAATTATAATTAGAATTATTATCCACAGTCACGCAGCATGGCTATAAGAGCGAATTTCCGAAGAAATAACTGGTTTTATGTCAAATGTCTCCATTAAAGAACATGATGTCCATGAAGATCATCTCAAGTAACAACCACGTTTCTTCATCTTCAAAGTGCTCCAGTTTGAGAACAAAATGAGATATCGCAATTCTGACTTCACCATCGTGTTCAACGTAACAAAACCTTTAAAATGAGGTGCCACTGTCTCATTTTGGGAATTTATGGGTGAACCCCCCCCCCCCCTAAAACTCCCCAAAACCCCCTCAGTTTATAGATGTTTCAACGCTGAACACGACGGTGAAGTCAGAATTGCGATAACTCATCCCGTCATCAGATTAG
Organism: Stenodema calcarata; assembly: GCA_963920205.1. Lineage (NCBI taxonomy): Eukaryota > Metazoa > Arthropoda > Insecta > Hemiptera > Miridae > Stenodema > Stenodema calcarata. The sequence goes on from OY986065.1 coordinate 3,831,102, forward strand.
AGCAGACTTAACGTGAAGAACATGGTATCAATTGCCGCTAAAACGTTGCTGATAATATCATGTAATGGCCGCCAAATTTCGGATCAAGGTATAAACATTGTCCGCATCTGAATCTTCTTTGAAACATTTCACTTAGCGCTAGGGAGACAGGGAATTTAACGCTCTTTCCAACGGTATTCGAATTTTGAATTTCGACTAAAAAATGAGGGACTTGTGGCCCTTTTAGTGACTTAAGGTCGAAAAAACACCCTCAAATCAATTTAAAAAAAAAACCTTTAAAAAATCTTAAAATCGAAGAATTCATCGTAAATTAGTTGTAGAATCGATCCCAGGCCGGTTGTACGTGAATTCAGTATCTGGAAGGAATTTTGGTATAAAAACGTTTTGGAAATTCGAGTTTCAAAAATTTTGGACCGAGAACAGTAGCTTCCTTTTTTTTGAGAATTCGCAAAAATCCAATTTCTCCCATTTTCAGATAAAAACCGGTCCGGTTTGTGTTTTCAGAAGTAGCAGTTCTTAAGGAGCAGTTCCAAAGTAGCAGTTCCCGCGGGGGACGACCTGATTTCGGCGTGACGTCGACCACAACCCCTCGAGGGGTGCACCGGGTCAGGTTTCGGCGGCGGTCGGAAAGCGGGAAGATGTCGTAGGAGGAGAGACGGGGGGGGGGTTATTAGGGGGGACTTAGAGGGGGGAGGGTATTAGGGGGGTATTACTTATTTGTAGGTACCTGGTTGTATCCAGATACTGTGAATTGAAAATGTAAAGTGTTTGATCTAATAAGACGGATGGATAAATGGATGGATGAATAAATTCACAGAACGTCGGATTTGTGAATATGAATAATATTATTCATAATATGAATATTATTCACAGTATAATATTATTATGATTATATTATGAATAACAGGTTATTCACATGTTTATTCACAAACAACCACCGATTTTACCTACATTCCACGTGCTTTTATTTATTTTTTGATATTTTCATGTCTTTCATAATATGAAAGACATGAAAATGTCAAAAATTATTATGACACATAACTCAAACACCGTTACGAAATAAAATTAGCGACAAGATGAAGGATTTTTCAACGTGAAGATGTAAATGAATGCAACATGAAGGCGCGGAATTCCAGAGGCTTATTAAAACCCGATCACCTAGCCAGCCAGCCCTCTGACGTCATAGGCTCTTACGGCATAGGGCTGTGACGTACTAGTAGCCCTCCTGCCAGCCGTCTGACGTCATACGCTCGTGCGTCATAGGCTGTGACGTACGAGTTGGCCTTCGGCCAGCCGTCTGACGTCATACGCTCGTGCGTCATAGGCTCTGACGTACGAGTTGGCCTTCGGCCAGCCGTCTGACGTCATACGCTCGTGCGTCATAGGCTCTGACGTACTAGTTGGCCTCCGGCCAGCCGTCTGACGTCATACGCTCGTGCATCATAGGCTCTGACGTACTACTTGGCCTCCAGCCAGCCGTCTGACGTCATACGCTCGTGCGTCATAGGTGCGTCTGACGTAGTGGCCCGCCTGCCGCTTGTGTTCTGACGTGATCTGAGGGAAAGGGTGAATCAAGGAAACAAATTGTTCCCGTTTCAGTTTATGTGCCAAAGCAAAGACATGAAAATGTCAAAAGAATGTCAACTCCATCCTGTTGTTGATACAGTCGAGAATTGAATGCTTGCATACGAGTCTGCAACACATTGGGACATTTTATGTCTTTAAAGAAGTGATTCAAGAACCTTCGAATGCTACATTACCTACCCCAGTAGCGTAGTTGTTATACTTAATTGTAGGGTTCATCATAAATTATGAAGCTTGCATTCGTATAGACAATACAAATTATTGAGAATGATCACCTGTGTGTAAACAATTATTTAAACAATCACGCTCATACCGCAGCTTGTCGGCACCGCACTCCGCAGTGGTTAACGTAATATGGTTAAGTAAATCGAGAGCTATCCAACGAGTGGTGAACGATTTTTGTACGATGATAACTGGCGAAGTTGAAGTTCCGTAGCAACGAATCGGTTGTAAGCGAAAATCATCAGAAATTTTCGTGACGATTTCGTGTGACGATTTCGTGTAACGTTTTTCGAGTTATGTGCCAGAGTAAAGACATAAAATGTCAAAATAATTGCGAAATTCGCAGACATTTAAATTGAATGTCGAATGAAATTCATTTGCCGGGAAGTGCGTTCCGTCTTCGGCACGGAACCGCCGATACCGCGTATGTCAGCGTATTCGGGAGTTGTACACGCGTCTTTGAGTGGCAAGTGACGAGTTCACGACAAGTGACGAGTTCACGACAAGTGACCGGGGGGGATAGGGGGGGGGGAGGCGGAAGGTTGACGTTGACGTCGTGTGAAGGCGTCGGGACGCAAAAGCGGGCGTCACGTCGGATCATCTCGGCGACGCCTCCGATCATCTTGGCGGCGCCTCCGATCATCTCTCGCGGCGCCTTCGATCATCTCCAGAAACCGCAACCTTCCGATCGCACTCAACTCGTCCTCACTGACCCCAGAGACGGGCGTATTCATAATTTGGCCAAATAAAGCCACAATCACATGTTTTTGTGAATCTTTCCAAAAATTCACTTTTTTTGTGAATTTTACTAAAATTTAATGAATTTTTTGAGAATGTCACTCAAATTTTCATATTTTACAATAAATTTCACTTAAATTCAAGTTTTTTCCACTTAAATTCTACAACAATTCCCTTGTTTTTGTTTTTTTTGTGAATTTTATAAATAATTTTTTTTGTTCAATTTAGTTGTGTGAAATTGGTTTTTTTTCAGTATTAAATATTGACTGGTAAACTGAAAAAAAAAAAAAAAAAAAAAAACAATTTCACACAACTAAATTGAACAAAAAAAAAATTATTTATAAAATTCACAAAAAAAAAACAAAAACAAGGGAATTGTTGTAGAATTTAAGTGGAAAAAACTTGAATTTAAGTGAAATTTATTGTAAAATATGAAAATTTGAATGACATTCTCAAATTTTGACATCCACTTAACTTTGTAAAATCTGAAATTTCACAGTTGAGAAATAAACTTTGGTACGATGTGAAAAAGGTCATAAATTGCAACGCCAAATGGAACAGAATATTTTTTTTTAAATTTATCAAAGAAAAATAACTTTGTAAATAAAATGCAAAAAACAGCATGGCTATAAGAGCGAATTTTCGAAGAAATGACTGGTTTTATGTAAAATGTCTCTAGGCAAGAACATGATGTCCGTGAAGAACATCTCAAGTAACAACCACGTTTCTTCATCTTCAAAGTGCTCCAGTTTGAGAGCGGACTGAGATATCGCAATTCTGACTTCGCCATCGTGTTCAGCTTCAGAAAACCTTTAAAATGACGTGTCACTTGTCCGACTGCCTCATTTTTGGAATTTACGGGTGAACCTCCCCCTCCCACCCCCTTAAAACTCCACAAAACCTCCTCAGTTTATAGATTTTTCAACGCTGAACACGATGGTCAAGTCAGAATTGCGATATCTCATACGGTTATCAAATTAGAGCAGTCTAAACATGAAGAACATGTCAAGTAACAACCACGTTTCTTCATCTTCAAAATGCTCCAGTTTGAGAACGGAATGAGATATCGCAATTCTGATTTCACCGTCGAGTTCAGCGTTAAAAAATCCTTTAAAATGAGGTGTCACTTGTCAGACTTTCATTTTTTGGGAATTCACCTGCAATTTTTCGAAAGTTCGATTTTTAACAATTTTGAACCGTTTTGAACCGTTTTTGAACAACATCTTCCTAATACTGTGGTTTTTTAGCGGTTGTACGAGGAGAATCACTGAGTACCCGTGACGACGGAACGAGTGATTCCGTCACGTCGCAGAACGCTACGTCACTGTTACCGTGGAACCGTTCAGTCGTGTTCTCATCGATCCGCCGTCGGTTTCCAGCCAGTGCGCTTGCCCCCGTCGACCCGGTCGGATCTCGAAGAGGGAGAAAACCCAGAGAAAAAAAAAAAAAAACCAAAAAAAAAAAAAAAAAACCCCAAAAAAATCTACTTGTAATACCACGAAAATTTTTCTCAGAAACACCCAACGGGAGAAAACTCGAAAAAACTCCGAAAGTTTTGTTTTTCTCAAAGTGACTCAAAATCGGACGGTTTTTTTTCTATCAAAATACCGCGACCAAAAACGACGTTTTCAAAAACCCAAAAATGACGAAACCACCGCCCACAAGTCGAATTTGAATTTAAAACGAAAAACAAAATAAACCAAAAACAGTGACTGCAATATGAACGTAAAGCAATAAAAAATCCCGTTATTTTTGAACGAAACAACCGAACCGCCATGAAATCGCTCAAAATCACATAAAATTCGACTCTCGAATTTCGAAGTAAAAATCGCTACAAAATCGCCGTCAACTACGAAATTTTGTGAAAGTTTGACGACAATTTTTGGTTTCGTTTGATTTCGAGTCGACAGGAAAAAAAAAATCGAATTTCGGTGAACGACGAATTGTGCGAAAAATTGGCGCGGTGAGCGGAACCCCTCGGATCGAGTGGACGAAATTGTTACAACATTCAGGCGATCGAAGGTGAGAAAAAAATAAGTGGTTGATGTTTGGACCAAAAATGACGTTGTAAGTCGTCAAAGTTTGTCCGATTTCAGTTTTGTGGCTTTTTAAGCGAATTTTTGAAAAAAAAAGAAAAATGTTGTACGCGGTCCAAAATTTTTATAATTCGAATTTATTCGAAATTTGAAAAAACATTTTATACCAAAATCCGTTTCAGACCACCTTGAATCCACTGCTATAACACACCGAACCAAAAATCTGTCGTGGCAATCGAAAGGCTAAGTTCGAAGGGGGGTTTTGGGGAGTTTTAGGGGGGAAAATTAATCAAAAATTCCCAAAATGAGACAGTGTGACAAGTGACACCTCATTTTGAAGGGTTTTTTAACGCTGAACACGATGGTGAAATCAGAATTGCGATATCTCATTCCGTTCTCAAATTGGAGCACTTTGAAGATGAAGAAACGTGGTTGATCTTTGACATGTTCTTCATGTTTAGACTGCTCTAATTTGATAACGGTGTGAGATATCGCAATTCTGACTTCACCAGCGTGTTCAGCGTTGAAAATTCTATAAAGTGAGGGGGGGTTTTGGGGAGTTTTAGGGGGGATTACCCATAAACTTCCAAAATGAGACAGTAGCACCTCATTTTAAAGGGTTTTTCACGCTGAACACGATGGTGAAGTCAAAATTGGGTTATCTCATTCCATTCTCAAATTGGAGCCCTTTAAAGATGAAAAAACGTGGTTGTTACTTGAGAAGTTCTTCGCGTTTAGTCTACTCTAATCTGTTACAGGAATGAGATATCGCAATTCTGACTTCACCATCGCCTTCAGCGTTGAAAATCCTATAAAATGAGGTGTTACTCAGCCAAAAACGAGAAAAACCAGTTATTTCTTCGAAAATTCGCTCTTATAGCCATGCTGCACAACCGAGGATTTTTAGCCGTCAACAGATATTGGGGGGGTTTCGTTGTTGTGGGTTCGAGACACTAAATCAAACGGTATATATAATATATGGTATTTATATGGTATATATGGCACCTATATACGGTATATATGGCACCTATATATGGTATATATGGCACCTATATATGGTATATATGGCACCTATATATGGTATATATAGATACCCTGTACCCCATCAACTTGACAAAACCAAAGAAAATCTCCAAGCGTTCCAAACACACCACAAATCTCAGTTGAAAACGAGCAAAATTTGGCTGATGATTCAGTTTTCGATCGGCAAAAGTCGAAACGAAAATGGCTCATTCGCAGGACCGGTTTCTTGAAATTCTACCAAATTTGGTTTCTCTTTAACCACTGAAATACTTGTGAAATTCGTTGGTTTTCGTTTCAAGATCTACGTATCGATACGTAGATTCAGATCAGAAAATCGAACTTTGCCCCGTTAGAGTTGTCTTAATGTTATGAAATTCGTAACTTATGACCCTTGAAACGTTTCATATCCGTACGTCAAGGGGAAGGGGCTCGAAATGAATTTTGGAGTGTAAAAAATTACATATAAATCCAGTCATGCAGCGTGGCTATCAGAGCGAATTTTCGAAAAAATAACTGGTTTTTCTCCTTTTTGACCGAGTAACACCTCAGCTTATAGATTTTTCAACGCTGAAGACGATGGTGAAGTCAGAATTGCGATATCTCATTCCGTTATCAAACTAGAGCAGACTTAACGTGGAGATCATACCAAGTAACAACCACGTTTCTTCATCTTCAAAGGGCTCCAGTTTGAGAACGGAATGAGATATCGCAATTCTGATTTCACCATCGTGTTAAGCATTAAAAAATCGTTAAAATGAGCCGTCACTTGTCAGAATGTTTCATTTAGGGAATTTATGAGGAATTTTCCCCCCTAAAACTCCCCAAAAACCCCCCCTTAGAGTGTCTTGATTTTGCCCATCTACGAACTTAGCCTTTTGACGGTCTTTGTGTGCAAATTTGAACTTTTTATCCCAATTCTATCGATATTTATCGTCTGTATACCTACGTACATATTTAGGTGTCTTTTGGTAGTGGATTCAGGATGGTCCTATTCTCCTAAAATTCGCTAATATTGAAAAATCGTAAATTTAAAAAATATTTCTTTGAAAATTGAAGTTTTTTTGTTGTTACGAAAAGTCAGTTAAAATCAGTTTAAAACCCTCGATTTAGTACCCTGTTTGTCAAAAATGTTCTCGGTAGGGCTGTACCCTGAACTACAAACAGATTGAAATGCCTACAACAGATTGAAGTAATTTATATATTTTTTCATTAATTGAGAAGGAGGAAGAAATTTAAACAAAAAAAATTTGTTATTTTGTTTTCTGCCATCATGGTAGAGCCTATATATATATAGAGTCCAGTCATCTGGCCTAGTCATCCAGTCATAATAAGCCTTTGTATCTCGGCCACCGGTTAGTAGAAAATTAAGTTTGACCACCTCATTTTGTAGTAAATTTAGTCTACTTTAATTTATAATAAAGTGGTCTTCTCGATAAAACGCTCGGTTTTCAAGTTATTGCTGAAAATCCGAAAAAAAGTGCGAAAAAATCGCGGTTTTTCGGCCCTCCAGAAGTTAACACGAGGTTAATTTGTCGGCATTTTCGGCTGTAGCAGTCCTGGGTGGTTGGGAACAACCCAGCAAATTTGTGGAAAATTCGGAATTTTTTGCAAAACCAAAAACCACCAGATGACTGGACTGCTAATGACATACACTGTGCACATTGTGCAGATTCATAAATAAACAGTTCAACAGTCCAGTCAAGATGTACGTGAAAATGGGGTCGAGTTTGCAAGAAAACCGTTGTTAGGACCTCATTAATAATCCACATTTCCAACTTTGCTAAAACCACTGGAAATGGCCGTTAAGGCCGAAAAAAACCACGACATTGTCGCACTTTTTTCGGTTTTTGCTTCATATCTCCATGAAGAATTCGTCTGACGGGTATGACCACCCCATTAACTTTAAAAGACGACTAAATTTGCTACAATTTGGTACTAAAGCGAGCTTTCTACGATTCTTCGTTCTCAAGATACACCCTTCCAAAAAAAGGCCACTTTTTCCAAAAGGCGAAAAATCCTCAAAATGGTCACTTATTTTGTGGAATACCTTCTAAAATACTCACCCCTCGTCAAATATTATAAGAAATGAAGTTGTAGTAAATTTAATTAGCTTTAATTTGAGACCAAAAAAGTACTTGTAGTTCAAGCCGTTCTCTGAAAAACCGCAGGTAACCAAAAACAGTCACTAATTTGTCACTTTGTTTTCTGCCATGTAGAGTGAGCCAAAAGGCCGTAATGTATGTGCAAATTGATGATCAAACATTCAAACAGTCCAGTCAAGATGTACATGTAGTTTGAATAAAGACGAATAATTTGGCCATACAAATCCCAAAATTATCAACATAAAACAAGATGGTTGGTATTGTAGTTAAAATTATGTTGAGAAAAAAGTCACACTATGTACACCACAAATGGTGTAAAATGGTGTAATAAAATCTCGATCATTGAAGTCGTAGTGCTCTCTAGTTCCCCCGGGTTTCGGCACCAATGTTTTACCGGGAGAACTAGAGAGCACTACGACTTCAATGAACGAGATTTTATTTATGTAGGTACAAAGAAATAGAACAGTTAGCTAAAAGACGAGTAGCTATTAGTTATTAAACTCAAACACACACAAAAAGGGCAACTCACCAACACCAAGAAGGACCCCCCAGATTGCCTACTGATGCCACGGCCATCTGAATAGAACTATGTCCGCCTCTTCAGCGGATCAAGGGCAATCCCCAGGTCTAGTCTAGCTCTCTGCAACCATTCTCCGACCTATAGTACCTACTGAACCATCTGGGCGAGGCCCAGGGGCCGAACAATCACAGTAATTTTGGAATTTTTGATGGCCAAATTATCCGTCATTAACGTACATATGCAAACGCCATAACTGATGTTAATTTTTTTTTGTATTTACATTTACTATTAATTCAATCATTCTTACATTTATTCATGCTTCCATTTACCATTTACACTAATAAAAGCTATTAAAAGTAGTGAGAACTGTGTATAAGGATTTACCCTCAAAACGAACTAGTGACTGTTTTTGGTTACCTGCTGTTTTTCAGAGAACGGCTAGGACTACAAGTACCCTCTTGGTCTCAAATTAAAGCTAATTAAATTTACTACAACTTCATTCCTGATAATATTTGACGAGGGGTGAGTATTTTGGAAGATATTCCACAACATAAGTGACCATATAGAGAATTTTTCGCCTTTTGGAAAGTGGCCTTTTTTTGGAAGGATGTATCTTGAGAACGAAGGATCGTAGAAAGCTCGCTTTAGTACCAAATTGTAGCAAATTTAGTCGTCTATTAAAGTTGATAGGGTGGTCATACCCGTCAGACGAATTCGTCATGGAGATATGGAGGGAAAAACCGAAAAAAGTGCGAAAATGTCGTGGTTTTTTCGGACATAACGGTCATTTCCAGTGTTTTTAGAAAGTTGGAAATTTGGATTATTACAACTGGTTGACGTCTGAACAACATAATATTATCAAAAAATCAGAACGAGCGGTTTTCTTGAAAGCACGACCCCCTTTTCATGTAGGTACATCTTGACTGGACTGTCACCGATAGAAGAATTGTCAAATTTTCTGAAAATCTCAAAATTTGCAGTTCGGTTTCGTTTTGTACTCATCAAACTCTCCCTCAAGTCCCTGATCCCTGATCTTTCAAGTCTCTGATCCCTCAAGTCCCTGATCCATGAAGTCCCTCAAGTCCCTGATCCATGAAGTCCCTCAAGTCCCTGATCCATGAAGTCTCTGATCCCTGATCCCTCAAGTCCCTGAACCTGATCCCTCAAGTCCTTGATCCCTGATCCCTCAAGTCCCTGATCCATGAAGTCTCTGACCCATAAAGTCCCTCAAGTCCCTGATCCCTGATCCCTCAAGTCCCTCAAGTCCCTGATCCATGAAGTCTCTGATCCCGGATCCCTCAAGTCCCTCAAGTCCCTCAAGTCCCTGATCCATGAAGTCTCTGATCCCGGATCCCTCAAGTCCCTCAAGTCCCTCAAGTCCCTGATCCATGAAGTCTCTGATCCATGAAGTCCCTCAAGTCCCTGATCCCTGATCCCTCAAGTCCCTCAAGTCCCTGATCCATGAAGTCTCTGATCCCGGATCCCTCAAGTCCCTCAAGTCCCTGATCCATGAAGTCTCTGATCCATGAAGTCTCTGATCCATGAACTCCCTGATCCCTGATCCCTCAAGTCCCTGATCCATGAAGTCTCTGATCCCTGATCCCTCAAGTCCCTGATCCATGAAGTCTCTGATCCATGAACTCCCTGATCCCTGATCCCTCAAGTCCCTGATCCATGAAGTCTCTGATCCCTCAAGTCCCTCAAGTCCCTGATCCATGAAGTCTCTGATCCCTCAAGTCCCTGAAATCCCTGAAGTTATCACACCTTTCGTATATACGACGTACATGACGTACAAGACGTAGATAACGTCTCCGCTCCTTTCGAAACGCATTTCGGGTCAAAACGGGGTCACTCCTTCTCTCTCTCGCCCCCACAGGATTATTGATCTCCACACCAACCCCCCCCCTCCCCCCTCCACCCCACCTCCATCAAACCGCCTCGTTTTACCATCTCTGAAACCAAACCGGGGTTACTTGGCCACCGAAAATCGCCCCCGTTTCATTAATTATTAATAAAATTTATTAATACAACGAATTCGGTGCCACAATAAACACAAATAACCGCACAATTTTGAATTATGAAGCGTTTGGGTTGGACAAAAAAAACTCTGCAAATTCTTGACACAACGGTTCATTATCTTCTTTGTACAGATCACTGAAATGATAGATTAATTATTATTATGAATTATCATTAATTATTAATTATTATTATCGAGTAGTGTAACTTATTAATATTTATTGTTGGTTATTAATAATTTTTATGCTTCATTATTAATAATTATTATTAAAAATTATTTATTAACTCGATATTTGAAAACCATGTGCTGTTTGAATCAGCTGAGTCAGTTTGAAAATGGACCCGACAGGCTGCCTCACGATTCACTCTCATGTTGACGATTTTTGATCTGCTCCAACTTTGAGCCCTCATTGTGAACGAACGGCTGGTCGTACGAAGCTGCGGATGGTCTTAAAAAATTCTATCTAAATAAACTCTATCTAAATATGAACTAAAAAATAGACCCTTACATTTGAATTTTTCGAGTTTTGAAATTTTCAAAATTTCAACATTCGTTTTGAACCCCTTCCCCTTGAACCCCTTTTTTGAAACGTAAAGCCTTAAATTTTGAGACCGTGGGGGGGGGGGAGGGGGGTGTTAAAAAATATTTTTCTTTGGTCGATTCCAATGGTTCATTATCGAAAATAATAAACCAAAAGTAGCAACCATAGGTATTTCAGCAAGGCATCCACTGAACTTGGCACTAGGGATGGGTATCGGAGTATAAGATATCGATATCCCATATCGACGGGTCTCTCTCGACAACATATCGATATATCGATATATCGGCCAAAGAAATCTCGATAATATCGATATATCGGCCAAAAAAACGATATTTAGCAAAAATGTCTTTATTAATATAAGAAGAGAAAATATAATACACGTAGTAGAACTGAAAAAAACAGTCATGCAGCATGGCTATAAGAGCGAATGTTCGAAGAAATAATTGGTTTTATGTTGCATGTATGGTTGGTTGAGTTGTCAACGTTGAAGTCGGAGTGGCAGTGGACCTAGAACTAGAAGAAGTCTCTCACACACACGAAATGAAGAGGAACAGACACAAAAAAGCCTTTCTTCTACTTTTACCTTATAGGGATTATTCCTACAAATTGAATGAATGATGAATGCTTTCAGCATATTGGCTGAATGGGTACGTGAACGCGTGAAAAATATCAAAATCAAAATAACGATATATCGTGAAGAATATATCGATATCAAGGATATCGGGGACCGCATATATCGATACGAAAATATCGATATTTCTGGCTCAGGTATCGATATTTCCGGTATATCGATACCCATCCCTACTTGGCACCGACCTGTAGGTTGTTATAACAAGCTATAGCTGCAGAATGCTGTCATGCGATAAATACATTAGCATTACAGCCAATTCTGTCAGCCAAACCTGCGTATGATAATATCATTACTTCTGATACGATAATATTATTACTTGTGTACCTACAACAATATAATAATAATATCACAATTCGTACACTACTGATTCAACCCTGAACAATCCAGTGATCGTATGATAAAATACCAGTGATACACCATTCAATTACTTGAAATCACCACATAATCAGTCGTAATCACTAATTCTTGATGATTAAATCATTAAATCGCCAATGATGCATTTCTGTAAGGGTTGTAACATATTCAGCACCACATTCCCCATGAGGTACCGGAATGAGGTACCATTTTTTCCCACTCTTTGTACATATAATTTCTTCTAATTTCGGTTTCAATAACGATTATATGATTTTATCACATTAAAATTTTTGTTGCTTTTCTGTCCTCTATAATTTAATTATTATCATTTTTTTTGTTTTCCAATTTTGTTTACAGCCTTCACCAGCATGCCGAAAGAAGATCCACATACCCAAAAGATCCGAAATATTGAATTTTAAATTTTGAATTTTCCACTCAAAATGTCCTTTCACAACCTCGAGACGACTTGACGTACCGAAATTTCTACTCAATTTGACCTCAAACGACGAAATCACCTTCCAAATTTGACATTTGGTTAAATTCTGAATTTTCGTTTTTTTTCGCCAAACTCCAACCATGTTCTCGAACGACGACTACCGCTGTAAGTTCGATTTATTTTTATATTCTCACTAATTTATTACTTTATTATTTATGTTTTATTACTCATTTGTTGGTTGGTTTTGTATTATTAACACTGGTGGAGTAGATTGTTGTATTGAAATTGGCGTGTGTAGCCTGGTGTGTAGTCCATGTAATGTGTAGTCCATACAGTGAGGGTCTCTGTGGTCCGTACAGGGGCTGTAGGGTTAAGAAAATGGAGGTTTATGTCCAGAAAAGGGTCTCTGTAGTCCATCGAGGGACTTTAGGGTTAAGAAAATGGATGTTTATGTCCAGAAAAGGGTCTCTGTGGTCCATACAGGGGTTGTAGGGTTAAGAAAATGGATGTTTATGTCCAGAAAAGGGTCTCTGTGGTCAGTACAGGGGCTGTAGGGTTAAGAAAATGGACGTTTATGTCCAGAAAAGGGTCTCTGTAGTCCATCGAGGGACTTTAGGGTTAAGAAAATGGACGTTTATTCCAGAAAAGGGTCTCTGTAGTCCATCGAGGGACTTTAGGGTTAAGAAAATGGATGTTTATGTCCAGAAAAGGGTCTCTGTGGTCAGTACAGGGGCTGTAGGGTTAAGAAAATGGACGTTTACGTCCAGAAAAGGGTCTCTGTAGTCCATCGAGGGACTTTAGGGTTAAGAAAATGGATGTTTATGTCCAGAAAAGGGTCTCTGTGGTCCATACAGGGGTTGTAGGGTTAAGAAAATGGATGTTTATGTCCAGAAAAGGGTCTTTGTGGTGAGTACAGGGGCTGTAGGGTTAAGAAAATGGACGTTTATTCCAGAAAAGGGTCTCTGTAGTCCATCGAGGGACTTTAGGGTTAAGAAAATGGATGTTTATGTCCAGAAAAGGGTCTCTGTGGTTCATACAGGGGTTGTAGGGTTAAGAAAATGGATGTTTATGTCCAGAAAAGGGTCTCTGTGGTCCATACAGGGACTTTAGGGTCCAGAAAATGGACGTTTATGTCCAGAAAAGGGTCTCTGTGGTCCATACAGGGGCTTTAGGGTCCAGAAAATGGACGTTTATGTCCAGAAAAGGGTCTCTGTGGTCCATACAGGGGCTTTAGGGTCCAGAAAATGGACGTTTATGTCCGAAAAAATGGTCTCTTTAGTCCATTGAGGGACTTACGGGTCCAGAAAAGGGACGTTTACGTCCAGAAAAGGGTCTCTGTAGTCCATACAGGGGCTAGGGTTAAGAAAATGGGCGTTTATGTCCATGTGGTCTCTGTGGTCCATACAGAACTATAGCTCCAATCGAATTAAGTTAATGTTCAATCGATAGCTAATTTTCGATGAAAAGGAAGCTGTAATCCTCGATCCAAATGTTCAAAACTCAAATTCCCAAAACTTTCAACACTCTACTCATCACACAAATGTACTCGTAATTGTATGAAAATGAGAAAAAAGTTAAAATTTGCACAAAACATCCGTCTTGGCAATCAAAAGGTTCGTAGATTTTTTGGTTTTTTTTCGGGAAGTTTTAGGGGGGGAAAATTACCCATAAATTCCCAAAATGCAACATTCTGACATGTGACACATCGTTTTAAAGGGTTTTTCAAACGATAAATACGATGGTGAAGTCAGAATTTCGATATCTTACTCCGTTCTCAAACTGGAGCACTTCGAAGATGAAGAAACGTGGTTGACACTTAGAGGTTCTTCGCGGTTCATCTGCCTTAATTTGATAACGGAATGAGATGTCGCAATTTTGACTTCACCATCGTGTTCAGCGTTGAAAAATCTTCAATTTGACTATTAAAAACCCTGAAAAACCAGTTGGACAGCACTACGGATATGGAGGTACCGCTCTAGCTATCGTTATAAGGTGTCTTAACAATCGATGTCTCAATACTACCGATAGTGCTATCGATCTATCGACATCTAGTAGGTGGTTAGTGGTCTTTCAAAAAGTCCACTCGCCTCAAAGCAGTATTTTATTTTACAGATGAGGACGTGACGACCATGCCGGAGGGAACGGAGCTTGGGCCAGTCAACGGGAGCGTCCAAGTGAGTTTATTCATTTGAATTATTTCTTTATTTTACCAGCTGAATAGTAACAATAATAAAAATCTTTTGTTGCGTAGAAGACATTATACAGTCCAATTGTACACACGTAATAACCGGGGATGGGGGCGGGAGGGTATACAAAAAATGGCTGAAATAAGACAAATGTCTAGGGCTGCTCTGACAGGCCAAAAGGATAATACCTCATAAAAGTTACTTATTAAAATGAAGAGACTAAGTAATGAAATAGAAAAAAATAAATAAATAATAAATAAATGAAATAAACTCTAACCCTTGATTCTAAAGGATTCCGCAATCTTGCCCCAATCACACCGAACGAATTAGCAAACAACTTTGGCGTATGCTGAATTAGGGATGCAAACAAATCGATTATTTGACTCCGATTAATCGATTAATTTTAATCGACGTTTATCTGCCGATTATTTTTACTAATCGATTATTACTACTTCTACGACCGGGATAGGTATGTTAGTGAAAATAATGGCACTGGTATCAAATAGTATTAAACTGGGAAGATATATTCAGAAACATTTTCTGAATATATCTTCCCAGTTTAATATATATGTATATATTTAATATATATTTAATATACAATTGTGGGGAGAGCGAAGTGACTTGAACGGATCCAACTGAAGGACTTGGTCGGGAAGAAGAGTTCCCTCAGGCGGAGGGTTCTGTACATGCGCATTGTCACCGCGCAGGGTGACGATACTAAGTATTCAAGTCTTGGAAGTGACTAAGATCACTAAGATCAATAAGATCACTAATAAGATGGAACAATGAGATCACTGGTATTACACTGCCGTCTTTCTCATACTGTGATTTCCGGTATATATATATTATTTTAGTCTCTTTATATATTCACATAATATGATGTGTTGTGTTTTTTGGAGGAATTTTTGCATGCAATTTTCAATACATTTCAATGACATGTTTACATCAAATGATTCTGATTAGACCATAACATAATTGCTGATAGCGACTTATTTGATGATACTAACCACCAGTTCCCGTTGTCTTCTCATTCATCAGAAATCCTTTGATGTCATAGAAATTGACTGTCAAAAAGATTGAAATTGATGTCATAGTTCACGCTTGCGTCAACACTTCACAATTCACTTAAATTTTGGTGGAGGAACGGATATTAGGGATGCAAAATCGGAACCAAATAATCGATTATAACATCAAAGACCTGTGCGACCGGATTTTTAACCAAAAAAATGTATTTTATAAAAAATCCAAAAAAAAAAAAATGTATGTGAGATCCTGCTCGCTCATTTTACATGTTTTAATTGCGATATTTTTTAGTAAAAACATTTAATGAATTTCAAAAATTGAACGACGAGGGGTCTTTTTCTTACTAATATAGTAAATTTAGAAATTTATTTCAAAAGTCTGTCAATCGCAGCCTGAGATATCCTTCAACAACTGTCCAACACAAGTCCTGCAGGACCTTAAGGCTGATGTCCAGTGTCTAGTAGTGTGATTCTACGATAAGAGATGGCAGTGCAATCGGTCAATTTCATATCTCATTTTTCTCGGCAACCGTTCAAAATTTTTTAAATCTGAAAAATGGTTTATTCCCACAGAACTAATACAAATGAGGCTAACAAATAATATTTTGAAAAACCTCTCAAAAACGTTATTTTCGTTACATTTAAATGTTAATAATTGTTAGTAAATACCTTTTTTTTTTTTTGCACAAAAACCGGTACAGCCCGGATCTGATATGCTCATTACCTAATCAAGGGTTATTGGCACAAAACCGCCTGTATAAAAAATATCACTGGTAGGAGGTTGAAAAGATCAACTTTTGGGAATACCTAGTTGAAAATCTACAATAATTGTAGTCACTCGTCATAACTGGTCATTAACTTTTGTGAATAGTTGAAAATGTACAATAATTGTGGTCACTCGTCATAAAAAGGAGACCAAATTTGTCATAAAAACCAGTAAAATGGAAACATTTTACATAAAAACACTTATTTTTTCAAAAATTCGCTCTTATAGCCATGCTCATTGTAGTCATTCGCTTCCGTTACAATTATTGTCGGGTGAACGGAAGCGAATGACTACAATGAGCATGGCTATAAGAGCGAATTTTCGAAAAAATAAGTGTTTTTATGTAAAATGTTTCCATTTTACTAGTTTTTATGACAAATTTGGTCTCCTTTTTATGACGAGTGACAGGGCTTATCACGAGCCTGGTCATCTCGGTAGTGGTACCTTACAGTATTATCGAACTCGAAAAATCAAATTTGGTTCATTTTTTGGTTTCACAGGTCGTGATCAACGATGCGGACGAAGCACCGAGGGCAGCCTGGGACAACAAAGTCCAATTTATGCTGTCCATCATCGGCTACTCGGTCGGTCTCGGAAACATCTGGAGGTTTCCTTATCTCTGTCAGCAGAACGGAGGCGGTGAGTGTTCAGAAATAGTCAAAAATAGCCCAAAAATCGTCCAAAAAATGAGTCAAGGGTCAAAAAAGTGATCTTCGTAATCGGTTTTGGTCACTGCCTGTCGAAGAAAACTGTCACATAACACAGCCCCACAAGAAAAGGTTATGTACATCGATCCTGTATATCTGTATGTTTTTAGGGTCAGTTTGACCTCATCAGCAATTGACAATTGCTCTTCTTGAAGGTCCATAAGAACTCAAATAAACACGTCGAGTCGATATGAAGTCAACTTTGTTTCGTTTTCACGAAGTATTTGAGTCGACAATTGCACTTCTCGAAGGTCCATTCGATCTCAATCAAACACCTCGATTCGATATGAAGTCGACTTATTTCGTTATTCAAGAAGTATTTGAGTCGACAATCGCTCTTCTCGAAGGTCCATTCGATCTCAATCAAACACCTCGATTCGATATGAAGTGGACTTATTTCGTTATTCTCGATGTATTAGAGTCGACAATTGCTCTTCTCGGTGGTCCAGTCGGTCTCAATCAAACACCTCGAGTCGATATGAAGTCGACTTTTTTTCGTTTTCTCGAAGTGTTTGAGTCGACAATTGCTCTTCTTGAAGGTCCATTCGAACTCAAATCAACACCTCGAGTCGATATGAAGTCGACTTTTTTTCGTTTTCTCGAAGTGTTTGAGTCGACAATTGCTCTTCTCGAAGGTCCATTCGAACTCAAATCAACACCTCGAGTCGATATGAAGTCAACTTTTTTTCGTTTTCACGAAGTGTTTGAGTCGACAATTGCTCTTCTTGAAGGTCCATTCGAACTCAAATCAACACCTCGAGTCGATATGAAGTCAACTTTTTTTCGTTTTCACGAAGTATTTGAGTCGACGATTGCTCTTCTTGAAGGTCCATTCGAACTCAAATCAACACCTCGAGTCGATATGAAGTCAACTTTTTTTCGTTTTCACGAAGTGTTTGAGTCGACAATTGCTCTTCTTGAAGGTCCATTCGAACTCAAATCAACACCTCGAGTCGATATGAAGTCAACTTTTTTTCGTTTTCACGAAGTGTTTGAGTCGACAATTGCTCTTCTTGAAGGTCCATTCGAACTCAAATCAACACCTCGAGTCGATATGAAGTCAACTTTTTTTCGTTTTCACGAAGTATTTGAGTCGACAATTGCTCTTCTCGAAGGTCCATTCGAACTCAAATCAACACCTCGAGTCGATATGAAGTCAACTTTTTTTCGTTTTCACGAAGTATTTGAGTCGACAATTGCTCTTCTCGAAGGTCCATTCGAACTCAAATCAACACCTCGAGTCGATATGAAGTCGACTTTTTTTCGTTTTCACGAAGTGTTTGACTCGACAATTGCTCTTCTCGAAGGTCCATTCGAACTCAAATCAACACCTCGAGTCGATATGAAGTCAACTTTTTTTCGTTTTCACGAAGTATTTGAGTCGACAATTGCTCTTCTTGAAGGTCCATTCGAACTCAAATCAACACCTCGAGTCGAGATGAAGTCGACTTTTTTTCGTTTTCACGAAGTATTTGAGTCGACAATTGCTCTTCTTGAAGGTCCATTCGAACTCAAATCAACACCTCGAGTCGATATGAAGTCGACTTTTTTTCGTTTTCACGAAGTATTTGAGTCGACAATTGCTCTTCTCGAAGGTACATTCGAACTCAAATCAACACCTCGAGTCGATATGAAGTCAACTTTTTTTCGTTTTCACGAAGTATTTGAGTCGACAATTGCTCTTCTTGAAGGTCCATTCGAACTCAAATCAACACCTCGAGTCGATATGAAGTCAACTTTTTTTCGTTTTCACGAAGTATTTGAGTCGACAATTGCTCTTCTTGAAGGTCCATTCGAACTCAAATCAACACCTCGAGTCGATATGAAGTCAACTTTTTTTCGTTTTCACGAAGTATTTGAGTCGACAATTGCTCTTCTTGAAGGTCCATTCGAACTCAAATCAACACCTCGAGTCGAGATGAAGTCGACTTTTTTTCGTTTTCACGAAGTATTTGAGTCGACAATTGCTCTTCTTGAAGGTCCATTCGAACTCAAATCAACACCTCGAGTCGATATGAAGTCGACTTTTTTTCGTTTTCACGAAGTATTTGAGTCGACAATTGCTCTTCTCGAAGGTACATTCGAACTCAAATCAACACCTCGAGTCGATATGAAGTCGACTTTTTTTCGTTTTCACGAAGTATTTGAGTCGAAAATTGCTCTTCTCGAAGGTCCATTCGAACTCAAATCAACACCTCGAGTCGATATGAAGTCAACTTTTTTTCGTTTTCACGAAGTATTTGAGTCGACGATTGCTCTTCTTGAAGGTCCATTCGAACTCAAATCAACACCTCGAGTCGATATGAAGTCAACTTTTTTTCGTTTTCACGAAGTATTTGAGTCGACAATTGCTCTTCTTGAAGGTCCATTCGAACTCAAATCAACACCTCGAGTCGATATGAAGTCAACTTTTTTTCGTTTTCACGAAGTATTTGAGTCGACAATTGCTCTTCTCGAAGGTCCATTCGAACTCAAATCAACACCTCGAGTCGATATGAAGTCAACTTTTTTTCGTTTTCACGAAGTGTTTGAGTCGACAATTGCTCTTCTCGAAGGTCCATTCGAACTCAAATCAACACCTCGAGTCGATATGAAGTCAACTTTTTTTCGTTTTCACGAAGTATTTGAGTCGACGATTGCTCTTCTTGAAGGTCCATTCGAACTCAAATCAACACCTCGAGTCGATATGAAGTCAACTTTTTTTTGTTTTCACGAAGTATTTGAGTCGACGATTGCTCTTCTTGAAGGTCCATTCGAACTCAAATCAACACCTCGAGTCGATATGAAGTCAACTTTTTTTCGTTTTCACGAAGTATTTGAGTCGACGATTGCTCTTCTTGAAGGTCCATTCGAACTCAAATCAACACCTCGAGTCGATATGAAGTCAACTTTTTTTTCGTATTCACGAAGTATTTGAGTCGACGATTGCTCTTCTTGAAGGTCCATTCGAACTCAAATCAACACCTCGAGTCGATATGAAGTCGACTTTTTTTCGTTTTCACGAAGTATTTGAGTCGACGATTGCTCTTCTTGAAAGTCCATTCGAACTCAAATCAACACCTCGAGTCGATATGAAGTCAACTTTTTTTTCGTATTCACGAAGTATTTGAGTCGACGATTGCTCTTCTTGAAGGTCCATTCGAACTCAAATCAACACCTCGAGTCGATATGAAGTCAACTTTTTTTCGTTTTCACGAAGTGTTTGAGTCGACAATTGCTCTTCTCGAAGGTCCATTCGAACTCAAATCAACACCTCGAGTCGATATGAAGTCAACTTTTTTTCGTTTTCACGAAGTATTTGAGTCGACGATTGCTCTTCTTGAAGGTCCATTCGAACTCAAATCAACACCTCGAGTCGATATGAAGTCAACTTTTTTTCGTTTTCACGAAGTATTTGAGTCGACGATTGCTCTTCTTGAAGGTCCATTCGAACTCAAATCAACACCTCGAGTCGATATGAAGTCAACTTTTTTTTCGTATTCACGAAGTATTTGAGTCGACGATTGCTCTTCTTGAAGGTCCATTCGAACTCAAATCAACACCTCGAGTCGATATGAAGTCAACTTTTTTTCGTTTTCTCGAAGTATTTGAGTCGACGATTGCTCTTCTTGAAGGTCCATTCGAACTCAAATCAACACCTCGAGTCGATATGAAGTCAACTTTTTTTCGTTTTCACGAAGTGTTTGAGTCGACGATTGCTCTTCTTGAAAGTCCATTCGAACTCAAATGAACACCTCGAGTCGATATGAAGTCAACTTTTTTTCGTTTTCACGAAGTGTTTGAGTCGACAATTGCTCTTCTTGAAGGTCCATTCGAACTCAAATCAACACCTCGAGTCGATATGAAGTCAACTTTTTTTCGTTTTCACGAAGTGTTTGAGTCGACGATTGCTCTTCTTGAAGGTCCATTCGAACTCAAATCAACACCTCGAGTCGATATGAAGTCAACTTTTTTTCGTTTTCACGAAGTATTTGAGTCGACGATTGCTCTTCTTGAAAGTCCATTCGAACTCAAATGAACACCTCGAGTCGATATGAAGTCAACTTTTTTTCGTTTTCTCGAAGTATTTGAGTCGACAATTCCTCTTCTCGAAGGTCCATTCGAACTCAAATCAACACCTCGAGTCGATATGAAGTCAACTTTTTTTCGTTTTCACGAAGTGTTTGAGTCGACGATTGCTCTTCTTGAAGGTCCATTCGAACTCAAATCAACACCTCGAGTCGATATGAAGTCAACTTTTTTTCGTTTTCACGAAGTGTTTGAGTCGACGATTGCTCTTCTTGAAAGTCCATTCGAACTCAAATGAACACCTCGAGTCGATATGAAGTCAACTTTTTTTCGTTTTCTCGAAGTATTTGAGTCGACGATTGCTCTTCTTGAAAGTCCATTCGAACTCAAATCAACACCTCGAGTCGATATGAAGTCAACTTTTTTTCGTTTTCACGAAGTATTTGA
Source organism: Stenodema calcarata (assembly GCA_963920205.1). Lineage (NCBI taxonomy): Eukaryota > Metazoa > Arthropoda > Insecta > Hemiptera > Miridae > Stenodema > Stenodema calcarata. The sequence continues at coordinate 3,852,442 of OY986065.1, forward strand.
GTCGACAATTGCTCTTCTTGAAGGTCCATTCGAACTCAAATCAACACCTCGAGTCAATATGAAGTCAACTTTTTTTCGTTTTCACGAAGTGTTTGAGTCGACGATTGCTCTTCTTGAAGGTCCATTCGAACTCAAATCAACACCTCGAGTCGATATGAAGTCAACTTTTTTTCGTTTTCTCGAAGTATTTGAGTCGACGATTGCTCTTCTTGAAAGTCCATTCGAACTCAAATGAACACCTCGAGTCGATATGAAGTCAACTTTTTTTCGTTTTCACGAAGTATTTGAGTCGACGATTGCTCTTCTTGAAAGTCCATTCGAACTCAAATGAACACCTCGAGTCGATATGAAGTCAACTTTTTTTCGTTTTCACGAAGTATTTGAGTCGACGATTGCTCTTCTTGAAGGTCCATTCGAACTCAAATCAACACCTCGAGTCGATATGAAGTCAACTTTTTTTCGTTTTCACGAAGTGTTTGAGTCGACAATTGCTCTTCTTGAAAGTCCATTCGAACTCAAATGAACACCTCGAGTCGATATGAAGTCAACTTTTTTTCGTTTTCACGAAGTATTTGAGTCGACGATTGCTCTTCTTGAAAGTCCATTCGAACTCAAATCAACACCTCGAGTCGATATGAAGTCAACTTTTTTTCGTTTTCACGAAGTGTTTGAGTCGACAATTGCTCTTCTTGAAAGTCCATTCGAACTCAAATGAACACCTCGAGTCGATATGAAGTCAACTTTTTTTCGTTTTCACGAAGTGTTTGAGTCGACGATTGCTCTTCTTGAAGGTCCATTCGAACTCAAATCAACACCTCGAGTCGATATGAAGTCAACTTTTTTTCGTTTTCACGAAGTATTTGAGTCGACGATTGCTCTTCTTGAAAGTCCATTCGAACTCAAATCAACACCTCGAGTCGATATGAAGTCAACTTTTTTTCGTTTTCACGAAGTGTTTGAGTCGACAATTGCTCTTCTTGAAAGTCCATTCGAACTCAAATGAACACCTCGAGTCGATATGAAGTCAACTTTTTTTCGTTTTCACGAAGTATTTGAGTCGACGATTGCTCTTCTTGAAAGTCCATTCGAACTCAAATCAACACCTCGAGTCGATATGAAGTCAACTTTTTTCGTTTTCACGAAGTGTTTGAGTCGACAATTGCTCTTCTTGAAAGTCCATTCGAACTCAAATCAACACCTCGAGTCGATATGAAGTCGACTTTTTTTCGTTTTCACGAAGTATTTGAGTCGACGATTGCTCTTCTTGAAAGTCCATTCGAACTCAAATCAACACCTCGAGTCGATATGAAGTCAACTTTTTTTCGTTTTCACGAAGTATTTGAGTCGACGATTGCTCTTCTTGAAGGTCCATTCGAACTCAAATCAACACCTCGAGTCGATATGAAGTCGACTTTTTTTAGTTTTCACGAAGTATTTGAGTCGACGATTGCTCTTCTTGAAGGTCCATTCGAACTCAAATCAACACCTCGAGTCGATATGAAGTCAACTTTTTTTCGTTTTCACGAAGTATTTGAGTCGACGATTGCTCTTCTTGAAGGTCCATTCGAACTCAAATCAACACCTCGAGTCGATATGAAGTCAACTTTTTTTCGTTTTCTCGAAGTATTTGAGTCGACAATTGCTCTTCTTGAAGGTCCATTCAGGCTCAAATCAACCCCTCGAGTCGATATGAAGTCAACTTGTTTTCGTTTTCACGAAGTATTTGAGTCGACAATTGCTCTTCTTGAAGGTCCATTCGAACTCAAACAAACACCTCGAGTCGATATGAAGTCGACTTTTTTTCGTTTTCACGAAGTATTTGAGTCGACGATTGCTCTTCTTGAAAGTCCATTCGAACTCAAATCAACACCTCGAGTCGATATGAAGTCAACTTTTTTTCGTTTTCACGAAGTATTTGAGTCGACGATTGCTCTTCTTGAAGGTCCATTCGAACTCAAACAAACACCTCGAGTCGATATGAAGTCAACTTTTTTTCGTTTTCACGAAGTATTTGAGTCGACAATTGCTCTTCTTGAAAGTCCATTCGAACTCAAATCAACACCTCGAGTCGATATGAAGTCAACTTTTTTTCGTTTTCACGAAGTATTTGAGTCGACAATTGCTCTTCTTGAAGGTCCATTCGAACTCAAATCAACACCTCGAGTCGATATGAAGTCAACTTTTTTTCGTTTTCTCGAAGTATTTGAGTCGACAATTGCTCTTCTTGAAGGTCCATTCAGGCTCAAATCAACCCCTCGAGTCGATATGAAGTCAACTTGTTTTCGTTTTCACGAAGTATTTGAGTCGACAATTGCTCTTCTTGAAGGTCCATTCGAACTCAAACAAACACCTCGAGTCGATATGAAGTCGACTTTTTTTCGTTTTCACGAAGTATTTGAGTCGACGATTGCTCTTCTTGAAAGTCCATTCGAACTCAAATCAACACCTCGAGTCGATATGAAGTCAACTTTTTTTCGTTTTCACGAAGTATTTGAGTCGACGATTGCTCTTCTTGAAGGTCCATTCGAACTCAAATCAACACCTCGAGTCGATATGAAGTCAACTTTTTTTCGTTTTCACGAAGTATTTGAGTCGACGATTGCTCTTCTTGAAAGTCCATTCGAACTCAAATCAACACCTCGAGTCGATATGAAGTCAACTTTTTTTCGTTTTCACGAAGTATTTGAGTCGACGATTGCTCTTCTTGAAGGTCCATTCGAACTCAAATCAACACCTCGAGTCGATATGAAGTCAACTTTTTTTCGTTTTCACGAAGTATTTGAGTCGACGATTGCTCTTCTTGAAGGTCCATTCGAACTCAAATCAACACCTCGAGTCGATATGAAGTCAACTTTTTTTCGTTTTCACGAAGTATTTGAGTCGACGATTGCTCTTCTTGAAAGTCCATTCGAACTCAAATCAACACCTCGAGTCGATATGAAGTCAACTTTTTTTCGTTTTCACGAAGTATTTGAGTCGACGATTGCTCTTCTTGAAGGTCCATTCGAACTCAAATCAACACCTCGAGTCGATATGAAGTCAACTTTTTTTCGTTTTCACGAAGTATTTGAGTCGACGATTGCTCTTCTTGAAGGTCCTTTCGAACTCAAATCAACACCTCGAGTCGATATGAAGTCAACTTTTTTTCGTTTTCACGAAGTATTTGAGTCGACGATTGCTCTTCTTGAAAGTCCATTCGAACTCAAATCAACACCTCGAGTCGATATGAAGTCAACTGTTTTTCGTTTTCACGAAGTATTTGAGTCGACGATTGCTCTTCTTGAAGGTCCATTCGAACTCAAATCAACACCTCGAGTCGATATGAAGTCAACTGTTTTTCGTTTTCACGAAGTATTTGAGTCGACGATTGCTCTTCTTGAAAGTCCATTCGAACTCAAATCAACACCTCGAGTCGATATGAAGTCAACTGTTTTTCGTTTTCACGAAGTATTTGAGTCGACAATTGCTCTTCTTGAAGGTCCATTCGAACTCAAACAAACACCTCGAGTCGATATGAAGTCGACTTTTTTTCGTTTTCACGAAGTATTTGAGTCGACGATTGCTCTTCTTGAAAGTCCATTCGAACTCAAATCAACACCTCGAGTCGATATGAAGTCAACTTTTTTTCGTTTTCACGAAGTATTTGAGTCGACGATTGCTCTTCTTGAAGGTCCATTCGAACTCAAATCAACACCTCGAGTCGATATGAAGTCAACTTTTTTTCGTTTTCACGAAGTATTTGAGTCGACGATTGCTCTTCTTGAAAGTCCTTTCGAACTCAAATCAACACCTCGAGTCGATATGAAGTCAACTTTTTTTCGTTTTCACGAAGTATTTGAGTCGACGATTGCTCTTCTTGAAGGTCCATTCGAACTCAAATCAACACCTCGAGTCGATATGAAGTCAACTGTTTTTCGTTTTCACGAAGTATTTGAGTCGACGATTGCTCTTCTTGAAGGTCCATTCGAACTCAAATCAACACCTCGAGTCGATATGAAGTCAACTTTTTTTCGTTTTCACGAAGTATTTGAGTCGACGATTGCTCTTCTTGAAAGTCCATTCGAACTCAAATCAACACCTCGAGTCGATATGAAGTCAACTTTTTTTCGTTTTCACGAAGTGATTGAGTCGACAATTGCTCTTCTTGAAAGTCCATTCGAACTCAAATGAACACCTCGAGTCGATATGAAGTCAACTTTTTTTCGTTTTCACGAAGTGTTTGAGTCGACGATTGCTCTTCTTGAAGGTCCATTCGAACTCAAATCAACACCTCGAGTCGATATGAAGTCAACTTTTTTTCGTTTTCACGAAGTATTTGAGTCGACGATTGCTCTTCTTGAAAGTCCATTCGAACTCAAATCAACACCTCGAGTCGATATGAAGTCAACTTTTTTTCGTTTTCACGAAGTGTTTGAGTCGACAATTCCTCTTCTTGAAAGTCCATTCGAACTCAAATGAACACCTCGAGTCGATATGAAGTCAACTTTTTTTCGTTTTCACGAAGTATTTGAGTCGACGATTGCTCTTCTTGAAAGTCCATTCGAACTCAAATCAACACCTCGAGTCGATATGAAGTCAACTTTTTTTCGTTTTCACGAAGTATTTGAGTCGACGATTGCTCTTCTTGAAAGTCCATTCGAACTCAAATCAACACCTCGAGTCGATATGAAGTCAACTTTTTTTCGTTTTCACGAAGTATTTGTGTCGACGATTGCTCTTCTTGAAGGTCCATTCGAACTCAAATCAACACCTCGAGTCGATATGAAGTCAACTTTTTTTCGTTTTCACGAAGTATTTGAGTCGACGATTGCTCTTCTTGAAGGTCCATTCGAACTCAAATCAACACCTCGAGTCGATATGAAGTCAACTTTTTTTCGTTTTCACGAAGTATTTGAGTCGACGATTGCTCTTCTTGAAGGTCCATTCGAACTCAAATCAACACCTCGAGTCGATATGAAGTAACTTTTTTTCGTTTTCACGAAGTATTTGAGTCGACGATTGCTCTTCTTGAAAGTCCATTCGAACTCAAATCAACACCTCGAGTCGATATGAAGTCAACTTTTTTTCGTTTTCACGAAGTGTTTGAGTCGACAATTGCTCTTCTTGAAAGTCCATTCGAACTCAAATCAACACCTCGAGTCGATATGAAGTCAATTTTTTTCGTTTTCACGAAGTATTTGAGTCGACGATTGCTCTTCTTGAAAGTCCATTCGAACTCAAATCAACACCTCGAGTCGATATGAAGTCAACTTTTTTCGTTTTCACGAAGTGTTTGAGTCGACGATTGCTCTTCTTGAAAGTCCATTCGAACTCAAATCAACACCTCGAGTCGATATGAAGTCAATTTTTTTCGTTTTCACGAAGTGTTTGAGTCGACAATTGCTCTTCTTGAAAGTCCATTCGAACTCAAATCAACACCTCGAGTCGATATGAAGTCAACTTTTTTCGTTTTCACGAAGTGTTTGAGTCGACAATTGCTCTTCTTGAAAGTCCATTCGAACTCAAATCAACACCTCGAGTCGATATGAAGTCAATTTTTTTCGTTTTCACGAAGTATTTGAGTCGACGATTGCTCTTCTTGAAAGTCCATTCGAACTCAAATCAACACCTCGAGTCGATATGAAGTCAATTTTTTTCGTTTTCACGAAGTGTTTGAGTCGACAATTGCTCTTCTTGAAAGTCCATTCGAACTCAAATCAACACCTCGAGTCGATATGAAGTCAACTTTTTTCGTTTTCACGAAGTGTTTGAGTCGACAATTGCTCTTCTTGAAAGTCCATTCGAACTCAAATCAACACCTCGAGTCGATATGAAGTCAATTTTTTTCGTTTTCACGAAGTATTTGAGTCGACGATTGCTCTTCTTGAAAGTCCATTCGAACTCAAACAAACACCTCGATTCGATATGAAGTCGACTTTTTTTCGTTTTCACGAAGTATTTGAGTCGACGATTGCTCTTCTTGAAAGTCCATTCGAACTCAAATCAACACCTCGAGTCGATATGAAGTCAACTTTTTTTCGTTATCTCGAAGTATTTGAGTCGACGATTGCTCTTCTTGAAAGTCCATTCGAACTCAAATCAACACCTCGAGTCGATATGAAGTCAACTTTTTTTCGTTTTCACGAAGTATTTGAGTCGACGATTGCTCTTCTTGAAGGTCCATTCGAACTCAAATCAACACCTCGAGTCGATATGAAGTCAACTTTTTTTCGTTTTCACGAAGTATTTGAGTCGACGATTGCTCTTCTTGAAGGTCCATTCGAACTCAAATCAACACCTCGAGTCGATATGAAGTCGACTTTTTTTAGTTTTCAAGAAGTATTTGAGTCGACGATTGCTCTTCTTGAAAGTCCATTCGAACTCAAATCAACACCTCGAGTCGATATGAAGTCAACTTTTTTTCGTTTTCACGAAGTGTTTGAGTCGACAATTGCTCTTCTTGAAAGTCCATTCGAACTCAAATCAACACCTCGAGTCGATATGAAGTCAATTTTTTTCGTTTTCACGAAGTATTTGAGTCGACGATTGCTCTTCTTGAAAGTCCATTCGAACTCAAATCAACACCTCGAGTCGATATGAAGTCAATTTTTTTCGTTTTCACGAAGTGTTTGAGTCGACAATTGCTCTTCTTGAAAGTCCATTCGAACTCAAATCAACACCTCGAGTCGATATGAAGTCAACTTTTTTCGTTTTCACGAAGTGTTTGAGTCGACAATTGCTCTTCTTGAAAGTCCATTCGAACTCAAATCAACACCTCGAGTCGATATGAAGTCAATTTTTTTCGTTTTCACGAAGTATTTGAGTCGACGATTGCTCTTCTTGAAAGTCCATTCGAACTCAAACAAACACCTCGATTCGATATGAAGTCGACTTTTTTTCGTTTTCACGAAGTATTTGAGTCGACGATTGCTCTTCTTGAAAGTCCATTCGAACTCAAATCAACACCTCGAGTCGATATGAAGTCAATTTTTTTCGTTTTCACGAAGTATTTGAGTCGACGATTGCTCTTCTTGAAAGTCCATTCGAACTCAAACAAACACCTCGATTCGATATGAAGTCGACTTTTTTTCGTTTTCACGAAGTATTTGAGTCGACGATTGCTCTTCTTGAAAGTCCATTCGAACTCAAATCAACACCTCGAGTCGATATGAAGTCAACTTTTTTTCGTTATCTCGAAGTATTTGAGTCGACGATTGCTCTTCTTGAAAGTCCATTCGAACTCAAATCAACACCTCGAGTCGATATGAAGTCAACTTTTTTTCGTTTTCACGAAGTATTTGAGTCGACGATTGCTCTTCTTGAAGGTCCATTCGAACTCAAATCAACACCTCGAGTCGATATGAAGTCAACTTTTTTTCGTTTTCACGAAGTATTTGAGTCGACGATTGCTCTTCTTGAAGGTCCATTCGAACTCAAATCAACACCTCGAGTCGATATGAAGTCGACTTTTTTTAGTTTTCAAGAAGTATTTGAGTCGACGATTGCTCTTCTTGAAAGTCCATTCGAACTCAAATCAACACCTCGAGTCGATATGAAGTCAACTTTTTTTCGTTTTCACGAAGTATTTGAGTCGACGATTGCTCTTCTTGAAAGTCCATTCGAACTCAAATCAACACCTCGAGTCGATATGAAGTCAACTTTTTTTCGTTTTCACGAAGTATTTGAGTCGACGATTGCTCTTCTTGAAGGTCCATTCGAACTCAAATCAACACCTCGAGTCGATATGAAGTCAACTTTTTTTCGTTTTCACGAAGTATTTGAGTCGACAATTGCTCTTCTTGAAGGTCCATTCGAACTCAAATCAACACCTCGAGTCGATATGAAGTCAACTTTTTTTCGTTTTCACGAAGTATTTGAGTCGACGATTGCTCTTCTTGAAGGTCCATTCGAACTCAAATCAACACCTCGAGTCGATATGAAGTCAACTTTTTTTCGTTTTCACGAAGTGTTTGAGTCGACGATTGCTCTTCTTGAAGGTCCATTCGAACTCAAATCAACACCTCGAGTCGATATGAAGTCAACTTTTCTTCGTTTTCACGAAGAATTCGAGTCGACGATTGCTCTTGTTGAAGGTCCATTCGAACTCAAACAAACACCTCGAGTCGATATGAAGTCAACTTTTTTTCGTTTTCACGAAGTATTTGAGTCGACGATTGCTCTTCTTGAAGGTCCATTCGAACTCAAATCAACACCTCGAGTCGATATGAAGTCAACTTTTCTTCGTTTTCACGAAGAATTTGAGTCGACGATTGCTCTTGTTGAAGGTCCATTCGAACTCAAACAAACACCTCGAGTCGATATGAAGTCAACTTTTTTTCGTTTTCACGAAGTGTTTGAGTCGACAATTGCTCTTCTTGAAAGTCCATTCGAACTCAAATGAACACCTCGAGTCGATATGAAGTCAACTTTTTTTCGTTTTCACGAAGTATTTGAGTCGACGATTGCTCTTCTTGAAAGTCCATTCGAACTCAAATGAACACCTCGAGTCGATATGAAGTCAACTTTTTTTCGTTTTCACGAAGTATTTGAGTCGACGATTGCTCTTCTTGAAGGTCCATTCGAACTCAAATCAACACCTCGAGTCGATATGAAGTCAACTTTTTTTCGTTTTCACGAAGTGTTTGAGTCGACAATTGCTCTTCTTGAAAGTCCATTCGAACTCAAATGAACACCTCGAGTCGATATGAAGTCAACTTTTTTTCGTTTTCACGAAGTATTTGAGTCGACGATTGCTCTTCTTGAAAGTCCATTCGAACTCAAATCAACACCTCGAGTCGATATGAAGTCAACTTTTTTTCGTTTTCACGAAGTATTTGAGTCGACGATTGCTCTTCTTGAAGGTCCATTCGAACTCAAATCAACACCTCGAGTCGAAATGAAGTCGACTTTTTTTAGTTTTCACGAAGTATTTGAGTCGACGATTGCTCTTCTTGAAGGTCCATTCGAACTCAAATCAACACCTCGAGTCGATATGAAGTCAACTTTTTTTCGTTTTCACGAAGTATTTGAGTCGACGATTGCTCTTCTTGAAGGTCCTTTCGAACTCAAATCAACACCTCGAGTCGATATGAAGTCAACTTTTTTTCGTTTTCACGAAGTATTTGAGTCGACGATTGCTCTTCTTCAAGGTCCATTCGAACTCAAATCAACACCTCGAGTCGATATGAAGTCAACTGTTTTTCGTTTTCACGAAGTATTTGAGTCGACGATTGCTCTTCTTGAAGGTCCATTCGAACTCAAATCAACACCTCGAGTCGATATGAAGTCAACTTTTTTTCGTTTTCACGAAGTATTTGAGTCGACGATTGCTCTTCTTGAAAGTCCATTCGAACTCAAATCAACACCTCGAGTCGATATGAAGTCAACTTTTTTTCGTTTTCACGAAGTATTTGAGTCGACGATTGCTCTTCTTGAAGGTCCATTCGAACTCAAATCAACACCTCGAGTCGATATGAAGTCAACTTTTTTTCGTTTTCACGAAGTATTTGAGTCGACGATTGCTCTTCTTGAAGGTCCATTCGAACTCAAATCAACACCTCGAGTCGATATGAAGTCAACTTTTTTTCGTTTTCACGAAGTATTTGAGTCGACGATTGCTCTTCTTGAAGGTCCATTCGAACTCAAATCAACACCTCGAGTCGATATGAAGTCAACTTTTTTTCGTTTTCACGAAGTATTTGAGTCGACGATTGCTCTTCTTGAAGGTCCATTCGAACTCAAATCAACACCTCGAGTCGATATGAAGTCAACTTTTTTTCGTTTTCACGAAGTATTTGAGTCGACGATTGCTCTTCTTGAAAGTCCATTCGAACTCAAATCAACACCTCGAGTCGATATGAAGTCAACTTTTTTTCGTTTTCACGAAGTATTTGAGTCGACGATTGCTCTTCTTGAAGGTCCATTCGAACTCAAATAAACACCTCGAGTCGATATGAAGTCAACTTTTTTTCGTTTTCACGAAGTATTTGAGTCGACGATTGCTCTTCTTGAAAGTCCATTCGAACTCAAATCAACACCTCGAGTCGATATGAAGTCAACTTTTTTTCGTTTTCACGAAGTATTTGAGTCGACGATTGCTCTTCTTGAAGGTCCATTCGAACTCAAATCAACACCTCGAGTCGATATGAAGTAACTTTTTTTCGTTTTCACGAAGTATTTGAGTCGACGATTGCTCTTCTTGAAAGTCCATTCGAACTCAAACAAACACCTCGAGTCGATATGAAGTCGACTTTTTTTCGTTTTCACGAAGTATTTGAGTCGACGATTGCTCTTCTTGAAAGTCCATTCGAACTCAAATCAACACCTCGAGTCGATATGAAGTCAACTTTTTTTCGTTTTCACGAAGTATTTGAGTCGACGATTGCTCTTCTTGAAGGTCCATTCGAACTCAAATCAACACCTCGAGTCGATATGAAGTCAACTTTTTTTCGTTTTCACGAAGTATTTGAGTCGACGATTGCTCTTCTTGAAGGTCCATTCGAACTCAAATCAACACCTCGAGTCGATATGAAGTCAACTTTTTTTCGTTTTCACGAAGTATTTGAGTCGACGATTGCTCTTCTTGAAAGTCCATTCGAACTCAAATCAACACCTCGAGTCGATATGAAGTCAACTTTTTTTCGTTTTCACGAAGTATTTGAGTCGACGATTGCTCTTCTTGAAGGTCCATTCGAACTCAAATCAACACCTCGAGTCGATATGAAGTCAACTTTTTTTCGTTTTCACGAAGTATTTGAGTCGACGATTGCTCTTCTTGAAGGTCCATTCGAACTCAAATCAACACCTCGAGTCGATATGAAGTCAACTTTTTTTCGTTTTCACGAAGTATTTGAGTCGACGATTGCTCTTCTTGAAGGTCCATTCGAACTCAAATCAACACCTCGAGTCGATATGAAGTCAACTTTTTTTCGTTTTCACGAAGTATTTGAGTCGACGATTGCTCTTCTTGAAAGTCCATTCGAACTCAAATCAACACCTCGAGTCGATATGAAGTCAACTTTTTTTCGTTTTCACGAAGTGTTTGAGTCGACAATTGCTCTTCTTGAAAGTCCATTCGAACTCAAATCAACACCTCGAGTCGATATGAAGTCAATTTTTTTCGTTTTCACGAAGTATTTGAGTCGACGATTGCTCTTCTTGAAAGTCCATTCGAACTCAAATCAACACCTCGAGTCGATATGAAGTCAACTTTTTTCGTTTTCACGAAGTGTTTGAGTCGACAATAGCTCTTCTTGAAAGTCCATTCGAACTCAAATCAACACCTCGAGTCGATATGAAGTCAATTTTTTTCGTTTTCACGAAGTGTTTGAGTCGACAATTGCTCTTCTTGAAAGTCCATTCGAACTCAAATCAACACCTCGAGTCGATATGAAGTCAACTTTTTTCGTTTTCACGAAGTGTTTGAGTCGACAATTGCTCTTCTTGAAAGTCCATTCGAACTCAAATGAACACCTCGAGTCGATATGAAGTCAATTTTTTTCGTTTTCACGAAGTATTTGAGTCGACGATTGCTCTTCTTGAAAGTCCATTCGAACTCAAATCAACACCTCGAGTCGATATGAAGTCAACTTTTTTTCGTTTCACGAAGTATTTGAGTCGACGATTGCTCTTCTTGAAAGTCCATTCGAACTCAAACAAACACCTCGATTCGATATGAAGTCGACTTTTTTTCGTTTTCACGAAGTATTTGAGTCGACGATTGCTCTTCTTGAAAGTCCATTCGAACTCAAATCAACACCTCGAGTCGATATGAAGTCAACTTTTTTTCGTTATCTCGAAGTATTTGAGTCGACGATTGCTCTTCTTGAAAGTCCATTCGAACTCAAATCAACACCTCGAGTCGATATGAAGTCAACTTTTTTTCGTTTTCACGAAGTATTTGAGTCGACGATTGCTCTTCTTGAAGGTCCATTCGAACTCAAATCAACACCTCGAGTCGATATGAAGTCAACTTTTTTTCGTTTTCACGAAGTATTTGAGTCGACGATTGCTCTTCTTGAAGGTCCATTCGAACTCAAATCAACACCTCGAGTCGATATGAAGTCGACTTTTTTTAGTTTTCACGAAGTATTTGAGTCGACGATTGCTCTTCTTGAAGGTCCATTCGAACTCAAATCAACACCTCGAGTCGATATGAAGTCGACTTTTTTTAGTTTTCACGAAGTATTTGAGTCGACGATTGCTCTTCTTGAAGGTCCATTCGAACTCAAATCAACACCTCGAGTCGATATGAAGTCAACTTTTTTTCGTTTTCACGAAGTATTTGAGTCGACGATTGCTCTTCTTGAAGGTCCATTCGAACTCAAATCAACACCTCGAGTCGATATGAAGTCAACTTTTTTTCGTTTTCACGAAGTATTTGAGTCGACGATTGCTCTTCTTGAAGGTCCATTCGAACTCAAATCAACACCTCGAGTCGATATGAAGTCAACTTTTTTTCGTTTTCACGAAGTATTTGAGTCGACGATTGCTCTTCTTGAAAGTCCATTCGAACTCAAATCAACACCTCGAGTCGATATGAAGTCAACTTTTTTTCGTTTTCACGAAGTATTTGAGTCGACGATTGCTCTTCTTGAAGGTCCATTCGAACTCAAATCAACACCTCGAGTCGATATGAAGTCAACTTTTTTTCGTTTTCACGAAGTATTTGAGTCGACGATTGCTCTTCTTGAAGGTCCATTCGAACTCAAATCAACACCTCGAGTCGATATGAAGTCAACTTTTTTTCGTTTTCACGAAGTATTTGAGTCGACGATTGCTCTTCTTGAAGGTCCATTCGAACTCAAATCAACACCTCGAGTCGATATGAAGTCAACTTTTTTTCGTTTTCACGAAGTATTTGAGTCGACGATTGCTCTTCTTGAAAGTCCATTCGAACTCAAATCAACACCTCGAGTCGATATGAAGTCAACTTTTTTTCGTTTTCACGAAGTGTTTGAGTCGACAATTGCTCTTCTTGAAAGTCCATTCGAACTCAAATCAACACCTCGAGTCGATATGAAGTCAATTTTTTTCGTTTTCACGAAGTATTTGAGTCGACGATTGCTCTTCTTGAAAGTCCATTCGAACTCAAATCAACACCTCGAGTCGATATGAAGTCAACTTTTTTCGTTTTCACGAAGTGTTTGAGTCGACAATTGCTCTTCTTGAAAGTCCATTCGAACTCAAATCAACACCTCGAGTCGATATGAAGTCAATTTTTTTCGTTTTCACGAAGTGTTTGAGTCGACAATTGCTCTTCTTGAAAGTCCATTCGAACTCAAATCAACACCTCGAGTCGATATGAAGTCAACTTTTTTCGTTTTCACGAAGTGTTTGAGTCGACAATTGCTCTTCTTGAAAGTCCATTCGAACTCAAATGAACACCTCGAGTCGATATGAAGTCAATTTTTTTCGTTTTCACGAAGTATTTGAGTCGACGATTGCTCTTCTTGAAAGTCCATTCGAACTCAAATCAACACCTCGAGTCGATATGAAGTCAACTTTTTTTCGTTATCTCGAAGTATTTGAGTCGACGATTGCTCTTCTTGAAAGTCCATTCGAACTCAAATCAACACCTCGAGTCGATATGAAGTCAATTTTTTTCGTTTTCACGAAGTATTTGAGTCGACGATTGCTCTTCTTGAAAGTCCATTCGAACTCAAACAAACACCTCGATTCGATATGAAGTCGACTTTTTTTCGTTTTCACGAAGTATTTGAGTCGACGATTGCTCTTCTTGAAAGTCCATTCGAACTCAAATCAACACCTCGAGTCGATATGAAGTCAACTTTTTTTCGTTATCTCGAAGTATTTGAGTCGACGATTGCTCTTCTTGAAAGTCCATTCGAACTCAAATCAACACCTCGAGTCGATATGAAGTCAACTTTTTTTCGTTTTCACGAAGTATTTGAGTCGACGATTGCTCTTCTTGAAGGTCCATTCGAACTCAAATCAACACCTCGAGTCGATATGAAGTCAACTTTTTTTCGTTTTCACGAAGTATTTGAGTCGACGATTGCTCTTCTTGAAGGTCCATTCGAACTCAAATCAACACCTCGAGTCGATATGAAGTCGACTTTTTTTAGTTTTCACGAAGTATTTGAGTCGACGATTGCTCTTCTTGAAGGTCCATTCGAACTCAAATCAACACCTCGAGTCGATATGAAGTCGACTTTTTTTAGTTTTCACGAAGTATTTGAGTCGACGATTGCTCTTCTTGAAGGTCCATTCGAACTCAAATCAACACCTCGAGTCGATATGAAGTCAACTTTTTTTCGTTTTCACGAAGTATTTGAGTCGACGATTGCTCTTCTTGAAGGTCCATTCGAACTCAAATCAACACCTCGAGTCGATATGAAGTCAACTTTTTTTCGTTTTCTCGAAGTATTTGAGTCGACAATTGCTCTTCTTGAAGGTCCATTCAGGCTCAAATCAACCCCTCGAGTCGATATGAAGTCAACTTGTTTTCGTTTTCACGAAGTATTTGAGTCGACAATTGCTCTTCTTGAAGGTCCATTCGAACTCAAACAAACACCTCGAGTCGATATGAAGTCGACTTTTTTTCGTTTTCACGAAGTATTTGAGTCGACGATTGCTCTTCTTGAAGGTCCATTCGAACTCAAATCAACACCTCGAGTCGATATGAAGTCAACTTTTTTTCGTTTTCACGAAGTATTTGAGTCGACGATTGCTCTTCTTGAAGGTCCATTCGAACTCAAATCAACACCTCGAGTCGATATGAAGTCAACTTTTTTTCGTTTTCACGAAGTATTTGAGTCGACGATTGCTCTTCTTGAAAGTCCATTCGAACTCAAATCAACACCTCGAGTCGATATGAAGTCAACTTTTTTTCGTTTTCACGAAGTGTTTGAGTCGACAATTGCTCTTCTTGAAAGTCCATTCGAACTCAAATCAACACCTCGAGTCGATATGAAGTCAATTTTTTTCGTTTTCACGAAGTATTTGAGTCGACGATTGCTCTTGTTGATGGTCCATTCGAACTCAAACAAACACCTCGAGTCGATATGAAGTCAACTTTTTTTCGTTTTCACGAAGTATTTGAGTCGACGATTGCTCTTCTTGAAGGTCCATTCGAACTCAAATCAACACCTCGAGTCGATATGAAGTCAACTTTTTTTCGTTTTCACGAAGTATTTGAGTCGACGATTGCTCTTCTTGAAAGTCCATTCGAACTCAAATCAACACCTCGAGTCGATATGAAGTCAACTTTTTTTCGTTTTCACGAAGTATTTGAGTCGACGATTGCTCTTCTTGAAAGTCCATTCGAACTCAAATCAACACCTCGAGTCGATATGAAGTCAACTTTTTTTCGTTTTCACGAAGTATTTGAGTCGACGATTGCTCTTCTTGAAGGTCCATTCGAACTCAAATCAACACCTCGAGTCGATATGAAGTCAACTTTTTCTCGTTTTCACGAAGTATTTGAGTCGACGATTGCTCTTCTTGAAGGTCCATTCGAACTCAAATCAACACCTCGAGTCGATATGAAGTCAACTTTTTTTCGTTTTCACGAAGTATTTGAGTCGACAATTGCTCTTCTTGAAGGTCCATTCGAACTCAAATCAACACCTCGAGTCGATATGAAGTCAACTTTTTTTCGTTTTCACGAAGTATTTGAGTCGACGATTGCTCTTCTTGAAGGTCCATTCGAACTCAAATCAACACCTCGAGTCGATATGAAGTCAACTTTTTTTCGTTTTCACGAAGTGTTTGAGTCGACGATTGCTCTTCTTGAAGGTCCATTCGAACTCAAATCAACACCTCGAGTCGATATGAAGTCAACTTTTCTTCGTTTTCACGAAGAATTTGAGTCGACGATTGCTCTTGTTGAAGGTCCATTCGAACTCAAATCAACACCTCGAGTCGATATGAAGTCAACTTTTTTTCGTTTTCACGAAGTATTTGAGTCGACGATTGCTCTTCTTGAAGGTCCATTCGAACTCAAATCAACACCTCGAGTCGATATGAAGTCAACTTTTTTTCGTTTTCACGAAGTGTTTGAGTCGACGATTGCTCTTCTTGAAGGTCCATTCGAACTCAAATCAACACCTCGAGTCGATATGAAGTCAACTTTTCTTCGTTTTCACGAAGAATTTGAGTCGACGATTGCTCTTGTTGAAGGTCCATTCGAACTCAAACAAACACCTCGAGTCGATATGAAGTCAACTTTTTTTCGTTTTCACGAAGTATTTGAGTCGACGATTGCTCTTCTTGAAGGTCCATTCGAACTCAAATCAACACCTCGAGTCGATATGAAGTCAACTTTTTTTCGTTTTCTCGAAGTATTTGAGTCGACGATTGCTCTTCTTGAAAGTCCATTCGAACTCAAATCAACACCTCGAGTCGATATGAAGTCAACTTTTTTTCGTTTTCACGAAGTATTTGAGTCGACGATTGCTCTTCTTGAAGGTCCATTCGAACTCAAATCAACACCTCGAGTCGATATGAAGTCAACTTTTTTTCGTTTTCACGAAGTATTTGAGTCGACGATTGCTCTTCTTGAAGGTCCATTCGAACTCAAATCAACACCTCGAGTCGATATGAAGTCGACTTTTTTTAGTTTTCACGAAGTATTTGAGTCGACGATTGCTCTTCTTGAAGGTCCATTCGAACTCAAATCAACACCTCGAGTCGATATGAAGTCGACTTTTTTTAGTTTTCACGAAGTATTTGAGTCGACGATTGCTCTTCTTGAAGGTCCATTCGAACTCAAATCAACACCTCGAGTCGATATGAAGTCAACTTTTTTTCGTTTTCACGAAGTATTTGAGTCGACGATTGCTCTTCTTGAAGGTCCATTCGAACTCAAATCAACACCTCGAGTCGATATGAAGTCAACTTTTTTTCGTTTTCACGAAGTATTTGAGTCGACGATTGCTCTTCTTGAAGGTCCATTCGAACTCAAATCAACACCTCGAGTCGATATGAAGTCAACTTTTTTTCGTTTTCACGAAGTATTTGAGTCGACGATTGCTCTTCTTGAAGGTCCATTCGAACTCAAATCAACACCTCGAGTCGATATGAAGTCAACTTTTTTTCGTTTTCACGAAGTATTTGAGTCGACAATTGCTCTTCTTGAAGGTCCATTCGAACTCAAATCAACACCTCGAGTCGATATGAAGTCAACTTTTTTTCGTTTTCACGAAGTATTTGAGTCGACGATTGCTCTTCTTGAAGGTCCATTCGAACTCAAATCAACACCTCGAGTCGATATGAAGTCAACTTTTTTTCGTTTTCACGAAGTGTTTGAGTCGACGATTGCTCTTCTTGAAGGTCCATTCGAACTCAAATCAACACCTCGAGTCGATATGAAGTCAACTTTTCTTCGTTTTCACGAAGAATTTGAGTCGACGATTGCTCTTGTTGAAGGTCCATTCGAACTCAAACAAACACCTCGAGTCGATATGAAGTCAACTTTTTTTCGTTTTCACGAAGTATTTGAGTCGACGATTGCTCTTCTTGAAGGTCCATTCGAACTCAAATCAACACCTCGAGTCGATATGAAGTCAACTTTTTTTCGTTTTCTCGAAGTATTTGAGTCGACGATTGCTCTTCTTGAAAGTCCATTCGAACTCAAATCAACACCTCGAGTCGATATGAAGTCAACTTTTTTTCGTTTTCACGAAGTATTTGAGTCGACGATTGCTCTTCTTGAAGGTCCATTCGAACTCAAATCAACACCTCGAGTCGATATGAAGTCAACTTTTTTTCGTTTTCACGAAGTATTTGAGTCGACGATTGCTCTTCTTGAAGGTCCATTCGAACTCAAATCAACACCTCGAGTCGATATGAAGTCGACTTTTTTTAGTTTTCACGAAGTATTTGAGTCGACGATTGCTCTTCTTGAAGGTCCATTCGAACTCAAATCAACACCTCGAGTCGATATGAAGTCGACTTTTTTTAGTTTTCACGAAGTATTTGAGTCGACGATTGCTCTTCTTGAAGGTCCATTCGAACTCAAATCAACACCTCGAGTCGATATGAAGTCAACTTTTTTTCGTTTTCACGAAGTATTTGAGTCGACGATTGCTCTTCTTGAAGGTCCATTCGAACTCAAATCAACACCTCGAGTCGATATGAAGTCAACTTTTTTTCGTTTTCACGAAGTATTTGAGTCGACGATTGCTCTTCTTGAAAGTCCATTCGAACTCAAATCAACACCTCGAGTCGATATGAAGTCAACTTTTTTTCGTTTTCACGAAGTGTTTGAGTCGACAATTGCTCTTCTTGAAAGTCCATTCGAACTCAAATCAACACCTCGAGTCGATATGAAGTCAATTTTTTTCGTTTTCACGAAGTATTTGAGTCGACGATTGCTCTTGTTGATGGTCCATTCGAACTCAAACAAACACCTCGAGTCGATATGAAGTCAACTTTTTTTCGTTTTCACGAAGTATTTGAGTCGACGATTGCTCTTCTTGAAGGTCCATTCGAACTCAAATCAACACCTCGAGTCGATATGAAGTCAACTTTTTTTCGTTTTCACGAAGTATTTGAGTCGACGATTGCTCTTCTTGAAAGTCCATTCGAACTCAAATCAACACCTCGAGTCGATATGAAGTCAACTTTTTTTCGTTTTCACGAAGTATTTGAGTCGACGATTGCTCTTCTTGAAAGTCCATTCGAACTCAAATCAACACCTCGAGTCGATATGAAGTCAACTTTTTTTCGTTTTCACGAAGTATTTGAGTCGACGATTGCTCTTCTTGAAGGTCCATTCGAACTCAAATCAACACCTCGAGTCGATATGAAGTCAACTTTTTTTCGTTTTCACGAAGTATTTGAGTCGACGATTGCTCTTCTTGAAGGTCCATTCGAACTCAAATCAACACCTCGAGTCGATATGAAGTCAACTTTTTTTCGTTTTCACGAAGTATTTGAGTCGACGATTGCTCTTCTTGAAAGTCCATTCGAACTCAAATCAACACCTCGAGTCGATATGAAGTCAACTTTTCTTCGTTTTCACGAAGAATTTGAGTCGACGATTGCTCTTGTTGAAGGTCCATTCGAACTCAAATCAACACCTCGAGTCGATATGAAGTCAACTTGTTTTCGTTTTCACGAAGTATTTGAGTCGACAATTGCTCTTCTTGAAGGTCCATTCGAACTCAAACAAACACCTCGAGTCGATATGAAGTCGACTTTTTTTCGTTTTCACGAAGTATTTGAGTCGACGATTGCTCTTCTTGAAGGTCCATTCGAACTCAAATCAACACCTCGAGTCGATATGAAGTCAACTTTTTTTCGTTTTCACGAAGTATTTGAGTCGACGATTGCTCTTCTTGAAGGTCCATTCGAACTCAAATCAACACCTCGAGTCGATATGAAGTCAACTTTTTTTCGTTTTCACGAAGTATTTGAGTCGACGATTGCTCTTCTTGAAAGTCCATTCGAACTCAAATCAACACCTCGAGTCGATATGAAGTCAACTTTTTTTCGTTTTCACGAAGTGTTTGAGTCGACAATTGCTCTTCTTGAAAGTCCATTCGAACTCAAATCAACACCTCGAGTCGATATGAAGTCAATTTTTTTCGTTTTCACGAAGTATTTGAGTCGACGATTGCTCTTGTTGATGGTCCATTCGAACTCAAACAAACACCTCGAGTCGATATGAAGTCAACTTTTTTTCGTTTTCACGAAGTATTTGAGTCGACGATTGCTCTTCTTGAAGGTCCATTCGAACTCAAATCAACACCTCGAGTCGATATGAAGTCAACTTTTTTTCGTTTTCACGAAGTATTTGAGTCGACGATTGCTCTTCTTGAAAGTCCATTCGAACTCAAATCAACACCTCGAGTCGATATGAAGTCAACTTTTTTTCGTTTTCACGAAGTATTTGAGTCGACGATTGCTCTTCTTGAAAGTCCATTCGAACTCAAATCAACACCTCGAGTCGATATGAAGTCAACTTTTTTTCGTTTTCACGAAGTATTTGAGTCGACGATTGCTCTTCTTGAAGGTCCATTCGAACTCAAATCAACACCTCGAGTCGATATGAAGTCAACTTTTTTTCGTTTTCACGAAGTATTTGAGTCGACGATTGCTCTTCTTGAAGGTCCATTCGAACTCAAATCAACACCTCGAGTCGATATGAAGTCAACTTTTTTTCGTTTTCACGAAGTATTTGAGTCGACAATTGCTCTTCTTGAAGGTCCATTCGAACTCAAATCAACACCTCGAGTCGATATGAAGTCAACTTTTTTTCGTTTTCACGAAGTATTTGAGTCGACGATTGCTCTTCTTGAAGGTCCATTCGAACTCAAATGAACACCTCGAGTCGATATGAAGTCAACTTTTTTTCGTTTTCACGAAGTGTTTGAGTCGACGATTGCTCTTCTTGAAGGTCCATTCGAACTCAAATCAACACCTCGAGTCGATATGAAGTCAACTTTTCTTCGTTTTCACGAAGAATTTGAGTCGACGATTGCTCTTGTTGAAGGTCCATTCGAACTCAAACAAACACCTCGAGTCGATATGAAGTCAACTTTTTTTCGTTTTCACGAAGTATTTGAGTCGACGATTGCTCTTCTTGAAGGTCGATTCGAACTCAAATCAACACCTCGAGTCGATATGAAGTCAACTTTTCTTCGTTTTCACGAAGAATTTGAGTCGACGATTGCTCTTGTTGAAGGTCCATTCGAACTCAAACAAACACCTCGAGTCGATATGAAGTCAACTTTTTTTCGTTTTCACGAAGTATTTGAGTCGACGATTGCTCTTCTTGAAAGTCCATTCGAACTCAAATCAACACCTCGAGTCGATATGAAGTCAACTTTTTTTCGTTTTCTCGAAGTATTTGAGTCGACGATTGCTCTTCTTGAAGGTCCATTCGAACTCAAATCAACACCTCGAGTCGATATGAAGTCAACTTTTTTTCGTTTTCACGGAGTATTTGAGTCGACGATTGCTCTTCTTGAAGGTCGATTCGAACTCAAATCAACACCTCGAGTCGATATGAAGTCAATTTTTTTTCGTTTTCACGAAGTATTTGAGTCGACGATTGCTCTTCTTGAAAGTCCATTCGAACTCAAATCAACACCTCGAGTCGATATGAAGTCAATTTTTTTTCGTTTTCACGAAGTATTTGAGTCGACTATTGCTCTTCTTGAAGGTCCATTCGAACTCAAATCAACACCTCGAGTCGATATGAAGTCAATTTTTTTTCGTTTTCACGAAGTATTTGAGTCGACGATTGCTCTTCTTGAAAGTCCATTCGAACTCAAATCAACACCTCGTGGGAAAAACCGAGAAAATCGTGGAAATATTCTTTTTTATTACATTAAATGGAAGAAAAAAAAATATTTCCACGATTTTCTCGTTTTTTTCCACGATTTTCTCGTTGTTTTCCACGATTTTCTCGTTTTGTTCCACGATTTTCTCGTTTTGTTCCACGATTTTCTCGTTTTTTTCCACGATTTTCTCGTTTTGTTTCACGATTTTCTCGTTTTTTTTCCACGATTTTCTCGTTGTTTTCCACGATTTTCTCGTTTTTTCCACGATTTTCTCGTTGTTTTCCACGATTTTCTCGTTTTGTTCCACGATTTTCTCGTTTTTTCGGTTTTTAATCCATTTTTTGAGGTTATCAAAAAATCAGGACGTGATGGCTCAATTCAGGTTGCGGATTCGTACTGAGCAGCCCAAAATACTACGGATATGACGTATCGCATCAAAGTAATACCCCAATTTTCCTTTGTAGACCAGCGTTGTTAAGGATTTGGAAGGCGAAGGACTTGTTGGTTTGTCGATTTATTTTCGCTAATCTCGTCACAATTGACTTCAGGTCAATTTTTCTGGCCCGTTCGCATCGATTCACGATCGCATCGTCGATCTCGTCGATGTCGTCTCACGTTCTTCGGTTTTGTTTAGTTGACACCAATACGAAGGATCCGCTTATTGATGGGGTGATGGACGACGCCTCAAACCGAATTAAGACGAGCGATCGAAGGAGTAAACGAAATCGGACGATTTTTTTTTCTCAAGGACCTGAACCGCTCGGAACTGGTTCGTATTGGTTCAGATCAGTCGGGAAAAGTTTTCTAAATACGAGTACTTGGGGCGTTGAAAGAGTCGATAGCGCTGCCGGTTGGTCGATAGTAGTCTCCAATCGATAGTTTTCGTATTTTGAACTTGTAATGTACGGGTTCACTGAGTGGCTCCCCTGTTCCCGGGGAGGTTAGACAATTATGCCCACCCAGAGGGTTGTCCTGGTCTGCATTTACAACCACGCAGTGGATACGCAGGTCTGTAAATGCAGACCAGGACAACCCTCTGGGTGGGCATAATTGTCAAACCTCCCCGGGAACAGGGGCCTCTCACTCAGTGAACTTGTGAATTACAAGTTCAAAATACGAAAACTATCGATTGGAGGCTACTATCGACCTACCGACAGCGCTATCGACTCTTTTAACGCCCCAATATTATCATCTGGAACCAAGAACACTCAGCAAACCTGGGAATCTCTCGAAACTTACTACTCAAGTACTTCTTAGTAAAAACTAGAAAACCAGAATGTTAGGCAGCGGACTTGTGAAATTCTTGTGATTGAATTCCGCTGAATTGGGTCTTTTTGAACTAAATCACTCGCGACGAAATCGTGGAAATCACATCGATGTTTACACATTGATGTTTTTGCGAATTTTCGAAGAAGATGTAGCTACTGTTCTCGGTCCAAATTTTTTAAACTAGAATTTTCGAAAAATTTTCATACCAAAATCCGTTTCAGACCATCCTAATTCCACTGCCAAAAGACACCAAAAACTATATTTTTACAAATTACCTATATAATATATTATAGAGGTAGGGTAAAACCACCAAATGTTGACACTTATCCTAATGTTGACACTTCAATTTCAAAACGTAAAAATAAGGTATTGGGACACTGTAGGTACTCGGAATTGGCGTCATTCTGTTGATAAGGATGTGAGATTTGAGGTAGGCCGGCTCCACTAGTTGTTATTACCCATATCGAACGTCTGGCTACTATTGAAGCCGGTGAGAGCTGGATCAGTCAACCCAGCGACGCCATCGCTATCCCGCAGGTTAGTGAGGTAAGTCAACAAAATTAGACTTTTCAAGTCAAATATTATGAGTAATCAGTTATATATCATATTGCCTGCCCTAATAATATCGTAAGGAAGAATTTGTAAGCATTAAACCCCAGAATTTCGTTGAAATAGATGGTTAAGTTGGGGTGTCATCATTAGGGTTTCATGAAATGGGCGTGTGTCCTAATGTTGACACCTGTGTCAATATTAGGGGAAAATGTTGATCAGGTTGCCAATGTGATATTTGGGTTTAAATAATTTCGTAGTATATTGAGACTATTGAATTTTTCAAATCAGCGTATTGGAACCTTAAGTTGACATCGGGATCCCAATGTTGACATATTTTGGTTCCTTAAGTTGACATATTATAACTTTTTTTTTAAACATTTCTACGTATAGGTAACTTGATCTTTTTGTTGTTAGACTCCTACCTATGACCTTTTCAACACTATCAGGTACCTATCAGAATTTTAAAATAACAGTATGATTCTGATACAGTGTCTCATCATTTTAACAGGTCGACTACTACCATGCCTCCCGACAAGAACGGAATGTGGAAGTACACTGTCCAGCAAATGGAAGACGCTATAAAAGATGTGAAGCTCGGCACAGCGGTTTATACAGCTGCAAAGCGCCATGGAGTACCTCGTATCACTTTGTTGTACAAGGTGAGAGGGAAAAGTCCTCTCGAAAGAAGAATAGGGCGTCAATCGGTGCTGTCAAAAGATGAAGAGGAGATTTTGGTCCACTGGATGTGTTTGTCTGGTTGTCAAAATTGAAAGTGAAGATGCTGCTGAAGTAACACCGCTTCATCCCTGCAACAGACTGAGGCCTGTTTTCAGGCCTTCGAGCGAGGGGAATCGCCTTCTGGCAGTCAGTAACGTCAAATACAAACTGCCTAAGCCTACATATTACGGGGGAAACCCTAGAAAATTTGTGTTCCACTGTGATTGAGCACCTATGCTACAAATTTAATTACCCATTTTTCTGATTATGCTGTTCAACATCTATTTTCTAATGTCTAGTCTAACATTAAATATATTTTAACGCGTTCCTAATCTCGTTTGTTCATTTACTTTGAGAAATATCTAGAGGGAAAGCATATTTAAATACTTTCTCAAAAATGTAGACTGGTGTCAACATTAGGAACTGCAAATGTCAACAATAGGAATTTCCGAAGGCAGAAGTGTCAACATTAGGGGGAAAATTCCATTTTTGAAAAACTTGTTTTTCATGCTGAAAAAACATTATTTAATCAAGTCCAATAAGTGCAAATTGTTCCCAAGGAACTCACAATTCATGATAACTATCCAAAAGTTTCAATTTCTTGAATACTTGGGTAGAGCGCAGAATCGAACGATTTTTCTCTCTAATAGTGTCAACAATTGGTGGTTTTACCCTATATAGTTATGTATTCCAGACGATAACTCTCGATAGGATTGCACAAAGTTCAAATTTGCACAAAGAATCTGTCTTGGCAATCGAAAGGCTGAGTTCGTAGATGGGCAGAATCGGGCGACTCTAAGGGGGGTTTTGGGGAGTTTTAGGGGGTAATAATTCCCCATAGATTCCCAAAATGGAACATTTTGACAAGTGGCACCTCATTTTAAAGGTTTTTGTATGCTGAACACGATGGTGAAATCAGAATTGCGATATCGCATTTCGTTCTCAAACTGGAGTACTTTGAAGATGAAGAAACGTGGTTGTTACTAAGTCTTGGTATGATCTTCACGTTAACTCTGCTCTAATCTGATAACGGAATGAGATATCGCAATTCTGACTTCACCTTTGTGTTTAGAGTAGAAATTCCCAAACGATGAGGGGGGTTTTGGGATGACGGGGGGGGGGGGGGGGGTTAACCCAAAAAATGAAAATCTGACAAGTGACACCTCATTTTGAAGGGTTTTTAACGCTGAACACGACGGTGAAGTCAGAATTGGGTTATCTTATTCTGTTCTCAGACTGGAGCACTTTGAAGATGAAGAAACGTGGTTGTTACTAAGTCTTGGTATGATCTTCACGTTAACTCTGCTCTAATCTGATAACGGAACGAGATATCGCAATTCTGACTTCACCTTTGTGTTTAGAGTAGAAATTCCCAAATGATGAGGGGGGTTTTGGGATGACGGGGGGGGGGGGGGTTAACCCAAAAAATGAAAATCTGACAAGTGACACCTCATTTTGAAGGGTTTTTAACGCTGAACACGATGGTGAAATCAGAATTGCGATACCTCATTTCGTTCTCAAACTGGAGCACTTTGAAGATGAAGAAACGTGGTTGTTACTTGAAATGTTCTTCGCGGTTCAACTGCTCTAATCTGTTACAGGAATGAGATATCGCAATTTCGACATCACCATCGTGTTCTGCGTGGAAAAATCTATAAATTGAGGTGTTACTCGGCCAAAAAAGGAGACAAATTCTGTTGTAAAACCAGTTGGTGCTTCGAAAATTTGCACATATTGCCATGCTGCATGACTGTAAATTTTTTATTTAAATTTACATCCCCGGCATCAAACTTTGGTATTGAACGAAATGATACTTTATACTCGATGATACGGTGGTATCGATACTTTACGAGTACCAGTATCGATCTGTGGCGACGGAACGTCCAGCCGCCCTCGCGAACGTCGGGGTAATGATCGGGTTGTTCTACATCCCCCCCGTGCAACGCCCGGCTCAAAACTCCCTGCAGTCGAAACTTTTCCAGACCTTAGCGACCTTCGCGTGTTCCCTCGTCCCGCTGTATCATTGCAGAATATTGAGAAATGAAAATGAAACATTTTCTTACGGCGGTTTTTGGTTTATTACACGTAGATTCAGAAAATCGAATTTGAAAAACTCTGCAAATTCTTTACGAATTCTTGTTTGAATCAGCTGAGCCTTTTTGAGAATTGGACCCGACAGGCTGCCTCTCGATTCACTCTCATGTTGACGGTTTTCGATCTGCCCCAACTTTGAGCCGTCATTTTGAACGAACGGCTGGTCGTACAAAGCTGTGGATGGTCTTAAAAAATTCTAAAAAAATAAACTCTATCTAAATATGAAATAAAAAATACACCGTTTCATATGAATTTTTCGAGTTTTGGAATTTTCAAAATTTCAAAATTTGTTTTGAACCCCTTCCCCTTGAAAAAGTTATAAAAAAAAGAAAAAAAAAAAAAACGTTACTTAAAACTTTATTGAGTTCGAATTAGACGAATGACATCATGGTAATTTAGAGGAAGTCACAATCAAATGGAGAACCAGACAACAAATAATAATGAGTGGAGGCGACAATATTGTACCACAATAACGTGTCATCCTCAATCTTTAAATAATTATCTGTACACAACAACGATATACAATCAACAAGAATAAATTATTTTAGTGACTCTAAACGAATTCTCTATGAAAACTGGTTTGTTCGTATTTGGACGTGTGAGGGCTGTGGGGAGTGATGTGGGCAGCTTTCGACAAATACTCGTTGCGAATTCCGAAATTAACTTGGGAAGGACGTAAATAGGAGGAGAAAAGCTTTAAAAATAACTCGGAAACGTTAGTTATTTGGCTCGGTGTTTGCTCGAAAGGCTTGAGTTGATTTGGTCCTTTCAAGGGGAGTTGGGGAGTGTTAGAGGTGGCGAGGGGGGTGATCAGAGAGGGTTAGAGGGGATCAGAGAGGGTTAGAGATGATCAGAGAGGGTTAGAGGTGATCACGGAGGGTTAGAGGTGATCAGAGTGGGTTAGAGATGATCAGAGAGCGATAGAGGTGATCAGAGTGGGTTAGAGGAGATCAGAGAGGGTTAGAGGCGATCAGAGAGGGTTAGAGATGGTTATGGGGTGATCAGAGGGGGTTAGAGGTGATCAGAGAGGGTTAGAGGTGGTGGAAGGCGATCAGAGGGGGTTAGAGATGATCAGAGAGGGTTAGAGGTGATCAGAGAGAGTTAGAGGTGATCAGGGAGGGTTAGAGGAGATCAGATAGGGTTAGAGGTGATCAGAGAGGGTTAGAGATGATCAGAGAGGGTTAGAGGTGATCACGGAGGGTTAGAGGTGATCAGAGAGGGTTAGAGGTGATCAGAGAGGGTTAGAGGTGATCACGGAGGGTTAGAGATGATCAGAGAGGGTTATTGGTGATCAGAGGGTTAGAGGTGATCAGAGAGGGTTAGAGGAGATCAGAGAGGGTTAGATGAATGAATGAATAAAGTTTATTCAATGAATAATGAAAATAAATAGATACATCTGGTAGGTATAGTAACATAAAAAATAAATTTAGAAAGAAATTAATTTGTACCATAGGTTCCATTTGAGATGATCAGAGAGTGTTAGAGGTGATCAGAGTGGGTTAGAGATGATCAGAGAGGGTTAGAGGTGATCACAGTGGCTAAAAGGCGATGAGGGGGTGATCTGAGAGGGTTAGTGATGATCCTATACCTATACCTACTCCATCCCGTCACGCACTCCAACAATTTCTTGTTTTGTACAGTATAAGTCCTCACAAGGTCATTTGTACACAAATTTTATCTTTTAAAGGGAAAAACGAGAAAATTCCCCAGTCTTGCAGCATGGATATAAGAGCGAATATTACAATAAATAACTGGTTTTATGTACTTAACTGTCACTCGTCAGACTGTTTAATTTTGCGAATTTATGGATAAATTCCCCCCCCCCCCCTAAAACTCCCCAAACCACCCCTCAGCCGACATAATTTTCAACGCTGAACTCGATGGTGAAGTCGGAATTGCGATATCTCACTCATTAGTAACCATAATGAGAAGGAAAAAAACAAGAAAAAAAGAGTTGAACTCAAAAAATCATATTCCGCCCCTGGAATCGGGGTCTGCATCGACCGTATTAAACCAAACATACTTTTTTTTTTTTTTTTAGAGAGAGTGGTTGGTGAGGGGAGGGGGGGGTGAAGGTGTCAATCCAGTGGTTCATTGTCGTAGAGTAATAAACCAAAATTTAAGTCTCTAAAATTAGGCCAAGTGAGGGTTTTGTTGAAATATTCGCTCATACGGTGACGCTGCGCGATACCGCTCGAAATACCCCCGAATATCTGCCCTACAGACCTACACGTAAGTACACCTTGTGGGTGGTGGGGAGGGGGGGGAGAAGCTCTGGAAGGTTGGCTAGACTGTGGAGGTTATATACGGAAGGAAGGGAGAGGAGACAGACGACTGACGTCATCGATGGAGATGAGGGGGGGGGGGGTCTGGTCGATTTCCCCTTCAACCCACCCCTCCCCCCCTCTAAACAACGCCAACGTTGAAAAGGGTTGTTTTTTTTTTTGCGAGGGATGTCGCAACCTACACAATACCTTCCCCACGGATATTCGAACCCTCCTCGATGTGGTCATTTCGACACGATATTACAATAATTATTAACCGCTCAAGAGCGGGCGTTTTTCAACGTTAAATACGCCGTTGAAACGGCTTCAAAATCAAAGTCACGCAGCATGGCTAAAAGAGCGAATTTTCGAAGAAATAACTGGTTTTATGTAAAATGTCTCCAATGAAGGACATCTCAAGTAACAACCACGTTTCTTCATCTTCAAAGTGCTCCAGTTTGAGAGCGGAATGAGATATCGCAATTCTGACTCCACCGTCGTGTTCAGTGTTAAAAAACCTTTAAAATGAGGTGTCACTTGTCAGAATGTTTCATTATGGGAATTTATGAGGAATTTCCCCCCCTAAAACTCCCCAAAACCCCCCCTTAGAGTGGCCCGATTCTGCCCATCTACGAACTTAGCCTATCGATCGCCAAGACAGATTTTTTGCTGCAAATTTGAACTTTTTATCTCAATCCTATCGTCTGGAGTTAGCGACGTTACGGCGGACGGACGGATTTTTTTTTTTTTTATTCGATTTTCTGAATCTACGTATCTTGAAACGTAAACCAACAAATTTTGAGGGGGGGTTAAAAAATATTTTTCTTTGGGCGATTCCAATGGTTCATTATCGAAGAGTAATGAACCAAAAGAACGGGTAGAGCTAGTGGTGGATTCTAGTAAAAATAAAATCACGAGCCTATCCTAACTAGGTACCTACACTTATTACGCACTGTTGTTACGCGCATTAAATTTGGCTCTCAACGAATAATAAGTAGGTAATTACCCAGAATAAGTAGGTCTAAGAAGTGTACCTAACTCGACTTAGGGTTATTTTATATAGGTAATATATATATAAAAATATGTAAAATAAAATAAATAAAATAAAAAATAAAATAAAATAATTTGTACATATTTACATTTTATTTTATTTCATTTTTTGTAATGAAGAAAATGATAATAATAATTAGTTTTTAACCTTGTCTAGAGAGGCACCCGTTTTCTTTTAGTTGAAGGAAAAAACAAGAAGAAAACTCCGTTGACATCTTTATTCAGTTTTATTTTGGCCAAAGGATAAAACACGATCGTCAACAATGTTTTTCTGGTTTTAGGTGCCTTTTTAAACACCTCTGCAATGGTTTTGGTCTCATTTGACGCTGCATTCAATTTTCTACGACGTTCATATCGACGTGTTTTCCGATTTGACGGCTACGTTCTGAGATTTTAGCCAAACTGGTGCAAAACGGAACGTATCATCATCCTCCATCCTGTTGTTGATACAGTTGAGAATTAAATGCTTGCTTACGAGTCTGCAACACATTGGGACATAAAATTTTTATGTCTTTAAAGAAGTGATTCAAGAACCTTCGAACTATACTACATCACCTACCCCAGTAGCGTAGTTGTTATACTTAATTGTAGGTTTCATAATAAATTATGAAGCTTGCATTCGTATAGACAATATAAATTATTGAGAATGATCACCTGTGTGTAAACAATTATTTAAACAATCACGCTCATACCGCAGCTTGTCGGCCACGCACTCCGCAATGGTTAACGTAGTATGGTTAAGTAAATCGAGAGCTATCCAACGAGTGGTGAACGAGTTTTGTACGATGATAACTGGCGCAGTTAAAGTTCCGTAGCAACGAATCATCAGAAATTTTCGTGACGATTTCGTGTGACGCTTTTTGTGTGACGTTTTGGTTTATTATCTTCGATAATGTTGGTTTATTATCTTCGATAATGAACCATTGGAATCGCCCAAAGAAAAAAATTTTTTAACCCCCCCTCAAAATTTGTTGGTTTACGTTTCAAGATACGTAGATTCAGAAAATCGAATAAAAAAAAAATCCGTCCGTCCGCCGTACGCCGTCCGCTGAGCTGAGAACTGGTGACAGTTACTAGCGCTACTAGCGCTACTAGCGGCGTCACGTGGATGGATGTACCATGGACGCCTGTGAGGGTGGTGTGCGTTTTGTATGGAGCGTGTGTGGTCTAGGGATGGGATATCGAAAGAAAAATATCGATATTTCGATAATATCGATATCGATATCCCTAGTGTGGTCACTGACGAAAACGGCCCCGGGCGGGTTAAGTTGAGATACCAGTTATCAGCGATGGTTTGTTCGCGGAGTTGTTTTAAATTCGTTATTGTGTAAACCGTTTCTTGTAGTGAAAATAAAAAAATAAAAAGTTGTGAGTAGGTACTTTGTGTTCCGTTGCCTTCGAATCTTGGTGATACCTAGTGATGGTGATAGTCAGAGTAAGTGAAATGTCACAACTGGCGACCGTGACAGGACACTTGGCAAGTGGTTTCTGTTGAACTTGAAGTTGAGTTGAGTTGTAGTCGAATAGTATCTGGTACTACCTAGTTGGTGACTACTTCGAGACCACACTAACCGTTAGTGGACAGATTGTTAGTGGACAGGACTGTGTTGTTGTTGTGGGTATCAATGAAGAGTACGTTGACATGGTCTTCGAGCACAAGAAGACCACTGCCTCTTGCAGCCCCATATGCAAAAATCATGTCAACGTTCGGCTTTGTATAAATTTGGCATTTGTACAGTGGCAATTTTCAACGAAAAGTACGCGTGCTCATTGATTGTGGCTCACAAAGAAGCTATGAATTGAATTGAAATGTTTTATTAAGTAATAATGTACATACATCCCATTTTCCATACAAAAACAAAAACATATACGGCTGTAGCCCGAGACTATGAGCCGGAGTTCGGTCTTTACCACTATTTCAAATTTACCAAATACTCAAACAAAACAAAAAAGCTCATATACAGCATATAAAGAAATATATATTATACAACACTTTTCATATTCAACTGGCAATAATTTAACTTACAGTAATTTAACGTTCAAAAAACATAACAAGAATCCAATAAAAATTTTCAACATTAACAACATCTACATTATTATTACCATCACATCATAATTATAATCAATACTGTCTATCTTAATCTTTTCCCACTATTTAGAGACATAATAACAATTTAGAAATTCCATTCCTCTACCAGACGATCCCTATATCTTAAAGCCCTCATAATAAAATTTCCAATAGCCAACCAGTTCTTCCCGTTCAAATATTCTATCGCTTCCTCATTTGTCAAGTAATGTGAGCCGAGTAAATCTTTACGAATTCCCTTCAGTATATGACAATGGGCTAGAAAATGGAGTACAGTCTCATCTTCTCCTGAGTTACAGAGTGGGCATGTGAATATACGGTGTTTTACCCATGGTTTATCATTCAAATCCATCATCTCACACCGCGCTCTACAAATACTTCTTTTAGCAAAATGACTGAGATTGGCTACCTGCAAGTAATTTGGTGGACCCAGCTGTTTATAAATTTTGTGAAACCGCGCTGCACAGGCCCTTGCTTTACAAGTCTCAACAAAATTATTTTTTTTCCAAACCCATTAACCTTTCTATTTGTTGAGTTATAACTGTACGTTCCTCTGCATTAATGTTCAACACTACTCCATGCCTTCCAGCTAGGTCATTCCAAGCTGCCGCCCATGAAACGTTTTTTCGAATAACTTCACGCGCAATCACGTGGGTATATCTCGATCTTGGACCTTTTAAAACCTGCATGACGTAGCTCAAACTGAGACCAAACGTATACACATACATCTGTTCTACCCCACTCTCCAAATAGACCATGTAGTCAGGTGTATTAGTAGGTAATGCAAACAATTTTTTAATGAAAAATTTCAGAAGCATCTCTAACTGTACGTGGAACTCATAACCCCAGACTTGACCCGCATAACACAAACTTGCTCTGCTGACTGCTTTGAAAACATTAAATTTGGCTTCTAAAGGTATTTCACCATTTTCCATGAACCTTGACCACACAGTATTCAATCCCAGTTTGGCACTTGCGAGCTTTGAAGCAAAATGCCCTCCCAAATCCAGCTGTGGTGTCAAAGTCGCACCTAAGTATGTGTAACTTTTCACCACATCTATTTCCCTTCCATTCAACCTCCACCGCTCCCTTTTCGATATCTTTCCCCCACACTTTTTAAAAATCATTATCTTGGATTTATCCAAATTAATCTCCAAATTCCACTGTACTGTATACTGGTACAATCTGTCTATCATGATCTGCAACATTACTGGATCCTCTGCCAACAAAATCACATCATCCGCGAAGCTAAATAAACTGAATCTAATACCGTCCACAATCACTCCACCCCCCACGCTCTCCACTAAATCCCATAGGAACAATATAAACAAACATGGCGACAATTTATCACCCTGTCTTACCCCTACATGCGTCCCAAACGAACCCGATAAACCATTTCAAAGAAGCTATGTGTTGAAGGTTTTGGCTCAGGAGTTGGAGTACAAGTCTGTAGGGGAGGAAAGTCTCGTTCATTCTCTTTTTGGGGGGGAACAGCCTTGGATTGATAAAGCATGCCTGTTGTAAGTTGCATTTAACCCAGATACTTACTCCTGAATTATTTTTTTGTTATTTTTTGAAAACTTTTCACTGAAATTGTCTTTAGGGGTTCCAAATGGACCCAAAAAAAAATACCCCACCTCAATGCAGTACCTACTATGCTTACAATCAGCCGTCCTTCCAGAAGGACGTTAGGAGAATCCGATAGCCCTCAAAGTAACAAAACGCAATACATGTTAGGAACAACTTTGTTTTATTTTTAGAAAGTACAATGAAAGTATATGTCATAAATTTAAAAATGAGCATGAATTTCAATCAGGGTCACAATTACCTTGGAATTATAAGAATAATTACAAACAATAGATCAATGTACCTAACACTCGATTGTAAAATTACAAACTGAACTTGTGTTACTACCGTAAAACTAACATCCCCCATAGTGTGTGCAAATGTAACTGGCCTTCACTTCTAATAACTACATAGCATATCATACATGGATTAAAATGTAGTATGGTATATGTTAGCTCCACATTTCACATTCCGAAACATTGCCAAGCTTGTTTTTCTTGGCTGCGTATTGATTGGTGAACACTATAATAGTTGTCATCACTTCTTCATCCAAGAAAAATTTAAAATACTCAAGTGGTGTTTTCAACTCTTCCTCAGCAGTCAAAATGGGTAACCACTCATCAACTGGTATATTCAGCTCTTCACCATCCCATTCGAAGTCATTATTTTTAAAACTTCTTCCTTTTTTTGGTGGCATTTTTTTAGGTTTTGCTGGGTTTTCCTTCCTTTTCTTTGTAGCCATTTTTCATAGTAAGACTGATAGAATAATACCTAGGTACCTACCACTTGGTCCTGGTTGTGGAACATCTGGTAGTTCTTCAACATCCGATGTCCTGAGAGACTCTACAACTATAGTCAATCATGAGTAAACAATGACATGTATCTATATTTCTCTATGCCAGCATGTTATAATATAATTATAACATGTTATAATATGTTATAATATATATATATATTATATGAATAGTACATACCACTTTGCCGTGGTCTGGCCATTTTCCTAATCCTCGCAGATGCCATAGTTCGCAGCTGTGATCCTGGCAAATGATTGATTGTTGGACAGTCCTCAGGACCTGAGTCTTCATCCGTGATCGGCTCAGTTGCATTTTCTGGAGGTAATGCTATTATATTGTAGCTGTCTACGTCCGCATCATCATACTCTTCAAGCATTTCAACGAGCTCGTGGAGCGTCAAACTTTGCCTGTAAGACATGGTAGGTGTATACTCCTGACGTCCTTCAGGAAGGACGCGCCACTTTGAACCCTGAACATGGCTAGCCATGATATTCAAAACCTTCTCAGATACTTCACATGACATCTTAGGAGATGAAACACAACGAATTTCGAAGCGCTAATACATATGTGTTAGGAATACTTACCCTTCTACGAAAATGTCGGTCATCTCTTCCATGGTAAAAACGTGTGTTGAAACACTGATTTTTCCTGAGCTGATAACTCGTAAAACACCAACTTTTCGAGCCGTACAGTGATAAGGGAGATAGTAAACTAGTGATAACCAACGGGAGGTTGCAAAATAGCTCTTACAACAGCCGCTAGAGAATGCTGAGTTCGGAAATCGGGCGCGTCCTTCCAGAAGGACGTTAGGAGTATCTGGGTTAAAGAGCTTATCCAGTGGTTATGCCTGTAATTTCACAGCTCTTCGACAACGTAATATTGCCGCCTTTATTCCGGCTGCTGAGGAGAATGTTGGCCTTAAGAGAGAGCTCAAAGAACATGGAGTTGATTGAAGATGCTGGAGGGCCGATTGATGTGCTCATTGGCGCAGATATTGCAGGGATTTGTAGGAATGGAGACTCTCTTTGGTTGGACACTAACGGGCACAAGTAGGATAAGTAAGGAAACAACTTCAGCATGTGTTTCTGGTCTTGCTACGTCATATACCATGGCTACTATCACAGCTGGTGATTTAACGGTCTTACGGGAAATGGAGTCCATTGGCATCTGTGATCCAATTGAGAGGAGGAGCTGTGATGCTAGGAGAGTGGCAACCATGGATCACTTTAATCACTGTCGAATTAAATTTTGTTGAAGGCAGATAATATTATTAGCAGTTCGAGCGTACTTACCCGCAATACACGGGCTATTCCTGAGGTATCGGGTTCGAATCTCACTCAGAACAGTGAATTGTTTTTTCATTTGTTACCATTTCCTACTCCAACCAGTGACTGTTGAATTTCTGAAATTCACTATTCAGGTGAAATAACTTATCAGAAAATTTGAATTGAGGTGATTGGGATGAAATTGACCTTCGACCCCCCCCCCCCCCCGTTATCGATGAGTTATTACCATAATT
Source organism: Stenodema calcarata (assembly GCA_963920205.1). Lineage (NCBI taxonomy): Eukaryota > Metazoa > Arthropoda > Insecta > Hemiptera > Miridae > Stenodema > Stenodema calcarata. Next base: position 3,887,586 of record OY986065.1, read on the forward strand.
ACCAGAAAACTGTTGGCAATTGTTAGAGGGCCCAAAAACCTTCGTTTTTTGCCAATTTTCGTCATTTTGACAAAAATTCCTCCAACTTTGATCGTCTGTAGCTCGATTAATACCAGGTTTCGGAAATACGTTCGTATATACGAAATTGTAGCAAATTTAAAGCTCTACAACTTGCGGCATGAACGTTTCGGTCGAAAACCGTCTAGTTTAGATGTTATGAGCGAAAAACCGATAAGACGTCCAAACATTTCGAGCTTTTTCGGCCCTCCCCAAGTTAGGCACAGGGTTCCCGAATTGGACTAGGATGAAACCAGTAATTTCTTCGAAAATTCGATCTTATAGCCATGCTGCATGACTGTGGATTGTTGGGTTTTTAGTATATTTCTACTTGTACAGGTAGGTAAATACCTAGGTACTTGAAAATGTTATTAAGAAAACTTTTACATCTCATGATAGTTGAGAACATTAAACAGGATTAGGAATTAAGGGTTTCTCTGTGCCAAAATCTTAGGTAACAATTTGACTAAACTTGGCAAACCGCAGGGATTGCAGTCAATTGTATCGGTGTTTGAAGCATAGGCCTCCACGTTTTTGTGATTTTCGAGTTTGTAGCATCCGATTTTCGAAATTCTGACGACGCCACGGTATTCAGCGGGAAATTTGGTTTAAAAAAAGTGTCTTAACGTCATTTTGTCCAAATTGTGGGTCAGGATATGCTGCTTCTTAAGCGACGATATGGACAGTTGCACGAACGTAAGTATCTAAAACTTGTAATGTATGGCTGCTGAGTGCCCCTGTTCAAGGGAAGGTTAGGCAATATGCCCACCCAGAGGGTATATCAGGGCTGTTCTGCCACAGAACCGTACATCCCCAGAGCGGCCGAACGAAAAAGATCGAGAACAGGGGCACAGCAAACCATCACAAACTTCGATATGTTTGTTGACGATGTTGTTGGAAATGAGTGTTTTGGTTTCTATTTCTACGATCATTTCATGTTCCAGGGGCGTTTCTGATACCGTTCGGAGTGATGCTGATCTTAGAAGGCATCCCCCTCTTCCTCATCGAGCTCGGGATGGGCCAGAAGATGCGGTTAGGGGCTTTAGGTGAGTTTCACGTTTGGAGTGATTCGATGAACTGTCACTTTTTACATATAAAATCACAGTAACAGCGTAAAACTACGTAGAAAATGGTATGAAATGCCACCAACCGCATATTTGTATCTCAATCCGTTCGCGTGATATGAATTTTTTAAGAGTTTTTTGGAAAAACCTCATTTTTTCTCTTAAAAACTCAAATTTCTCCACTTTACTTCACTCAATTTTAACTTTTGACCACATTTTCGGAATCAGCGTTAAATTTCCTATACGAGTAGTGTATTTGTTTCTCGACAAGTACCACCTAATGACCACAACATCAGCTCAAACATGAACGAATTTGAAAAAATAAAAATTCTGAAAATCTTAAGAACTTTACTACTCATCCAAAAATAATCCTAGAAACTGGCAAATCTCATGAAAACTTCTACATTTAATAAGCTTTTCAACGGTATGGTTAACTTTAAGATTATCATGTTCCTTCGATCAAAAATTATAGTTTAAATGCAAACAAAGGGGATTCCGGAGGGAGAGTTTGATCAGAGAGTAGAATAATTAACGAAAAAAATGTAAAAAATGGTTTGAATGCAAAAAGTAACGTTGTTTAAACAGCAGGGGTCACGAATTTGTAATGCGCTAATTTTGGAGTTCAGACTTATGTACTGTTTAGGGTCACTACTCCCTTGGACGACAAAACAACTTTAAATCGCCTAACGTTTTTGCATTTAAACTTGAATTTATGATCGAAGGAACAAGATTATCTCAAATTTGACAATACCGTTGAAAAGCTTATTAAATTTAGAAGTTTTCATGAGAATTGCCAGTTTCTAGGATTATTTTTGGAAGAGCAGTAATGTTCTTAAGATTTTCAGAATTTTTATTTATTCAAATTCGTTCATGTTTGAGCTGATGTTGTGGTCATTAGGTGGTACTTCTCAAGGGTCAAAGTACACTGATCGTACAGGAAATTCAACGCTGATTTTGAAAATGTGGTCAAAAGTTGAAATTTAATGGAGTAATTTGGAGAAATTTGAGTTTAAAAGAGAAAAAACGTGGTTTTTCCGAAAAACTCTTAATAAAATCATACCTCGAGAACGGATTGAGACAGAAATATGCGGTTAATGACGTTTCAATCCATTTTAGCATACTGTTCGGTCCAAAACTTTTAAAACTCGAATTTCCGAATACATTTTTATACCCAAATGTACCAAAATTTGGTATATATACCAAAATACTATATACCAAAATAGATATACCAAAATTTTATACCCAAATATACCAAAAATTATACGTAGGTACATATATTTAATATAATGTTATGTAATTTAATATTATGTACCTACGTATAATTTTTGGTGTCTTTTGGCAGTGGATTCACGATGGTCTGAAACGGATTTTGGTACTTATACAATTTTTTCGGAAATTCGATTTTTAAAAATTTTGAACCGAGAACAATTTTTTTTCAAAAATTCGCTAAAAACTGCAGAAATTTAGTGGGTTTTTAGCTGTAAGTCCGGTCGCAATGAGGTCTTTGGTCGCTGCTGTTCTGGTATCTTAGTATTCATTTAGGTCCCGTCAACATATAAAAAATTCGTTATGACCAGACTTTTTACAAGTACGAATTTACATTACAGGACTACAAGCGTTACTACAATTTATTAGGTGAAAAAATAAAATAAAAAATCATAAAAAATATTTTTTAAAAATTGAAAAAAAAATTAAAAAACAAAAATTTTAATTAATCTCTCAGAAAACACTTATTGCGCATGTCCAAAAGTAATTTTGTCATTTCAACGAATTACAGGCGTGTGGAACAACGTACACCCGTGGCTCGGAGGCCTTGGAGTGGCGTCTGCCACAGTGACGTTCTTCGTCGCTTTGTACTACAACGTGATCATCACTTGGTGCATATTTTACCTGTTTTCTTCCTTCAACGTGAGTACAATAAGGTCATATTCTGTAGAATGATAGATTGAACTGATTGAAATGATTGAACTCAAACATGAGCTTTATTCAGTCTAGAACGCGACATAGTGATAAGTAGGGCTCGGCATATGGGCATATTTTGTCTGCGATATGGCCACGTTGTAAGAAGCCCAATTATACCAGAATTGGGCGAATCTGATGATCCAAACCCGAGTTTTTCGGGCATATATTTGCATATTTTGCCAGTTTTTGGAATACGGTAGTATTTTTGGTCGAAGTTCGAAATTTCCAATATTTTGTGGTGATTCTGAGAAGGTTATTCAGCGCATTAGATGTGAAATCGGTAACAACCCCATATGGATGTCTGTGGACGAAACAACAGACAGCTGTGGTCGGTATATAGCGAACGTCATCGTCGGAAAGTTAAGCTACAGCCTGGTAGGGGCCGCTTGATCGTCTGTAAGGATTTGGAGGAAACCAACCGCAGCACAGTTGTGCGCACCGTTCAAAGAGCACTGTACTTGCTGTGGCCGAATGCAGAAGAAATCGACGAAAACAAGGTTTTGGCTCTTGTTACAGATGCAGCGCCTTACATGGTGAAGGCAGGGAAAACTGTGAAAGAGCTGTACCCAAAAATGATACATGTGACCTGTTCGGCTCATGCTGTCCATAGAGTGGCTGAAGCACTGAGAGAGCAGTGCCCGAGAGTCAACAAACTCATTTCATCAGGCATATTCACACCTAATCTTGCTTCAGCGAATGAGGAACCACTGTCCAATTTTACAGAACAGGAACCACTGATCAATATACCACCTGTAAATTTCAAAGAAGTTGCTAAAATGATCAAGCAGGAAATTAATCCAAAGAAGACGCCTGGATTTGACCTCATAAATGGGCAGATAATGAAAAATCTTCCTAGAAAAGCTATCGTCAAAATAACGCAAATCATCAATGCAGCTATCTTACATCGCCATGTCCCACAACTGTGGAAAATTGCCGAGGTAATTATGATCCTAAAACCTGGAAAACCAACTGGTCAGCTAACATCTTACAGGCCCATTTCATTGCTGCCTGTGATGTCGAAACTTTGTGAAAAACTCATCAATAAACGATTGCTAAAGCTCATTGAGGAGCGTAAGCTGATCCCAAATCATCAGTTTGGCTTTCGCCAGCAGCACTCCACCATTGACCAGATACACCGAATAGTCAACATCATCGAAGAAGCGCTGGAACAAAAGAAGGTATGCTCAGTCATCTTTCTGGACGTGTCTCAAGCATTCGACAAAGTCTGGCGCGAAGGCCTGAATTACAAACTGAAGAAGATGCTACCTTATCAGTATGTTGAGCTGCTTGAATCCTACCTATCTGACCGGTACTTTCGCATCAAACAGGACGATGCGTACTCAGAGCCAATGAAAATAAATGCTGGTGTGCCGCAAGGAAGTGTATTGGGCCCACTCCTGTGCCTTCTGTACACCAGCGATTTACCAGAAGTCGAACATAACACCACAGCAACATTTGCAGACGACACTGCTGTCCTGGCAGTTGGTGACAGCAATAACGAATCGATATCAAAACTCAATAAGTCCATCTCCAAAATCAGTCTTTGGACAACAAAATGGAGGATAAAACTGAATGAGGCCAAGTCGGTGCACGTTGATTTTACCAACCGGAAGATTAACTACATCCCTGCTTTCCTCAACAACGTGGCAATTCCCTACGCGAATGAAGCCAAATACTTGGGCATGACGCCAGACGCCAAGCTCAGGTGGAAGGAACATGTAAAAAAGAAGAGGACAGAGCTCGCATTAAAACTCAGAAGGATGTATTGGCTAATCGGCCGACGATCCACCATGACCATTGGTAACAAGCTGCTTCTTTACAATCAAGTACTCAAGCCAGTTTGGATGTATGGAGCGCAGTTGTGCACAGCTCCAACCAATAGACAGATCATTCAACGTTTCCAGAATTCTGTACTACGATGTATCACTGATGCGCCGTGGTACTTCCGAAATGAGGCACTCCACCGTGAACTTCAAGTTGACAGTGTGGATGTGGTGATCAAAAAGCGAGCAACGGCTCATCTTGCCAGACTAAAAGATCGTGTGAATGAGGAAGCTGTAAAGCTCCTGGATGTGCAAGATCTAACTCGACGCCTTAAGCAAAGTTATGCATCTTAGGTCCTGAATAGTGTGTTGTAGTAATGTAAGTCAGATTTGTATTGTTAATAAGATTACTCGGTGCAATAAAAGCTTAAAAAAAAAAAAATTCATCAGGCAAAAAAATCTTCGTCAAGGCCCCCAGCCGAATCCCAGCATTTTGAGGTGGGGAACCTGGGTGTTAGCCGCCTTGTATTACGCCGACAATCTGGAGGCATTTGAAGAAGTGGTCAATATGTTTGATGAAAGCGACAGCCAGTACAGAAACAAAAGCGCAGCTGACCTTCATCAAGGCGAACATGGATTCCATCCCTCAGTTGATTTCAAAACTCGAGTATTCGGAGAAGGAGCTGATTCCAGTTGTGGACGAAATGAAGAAACTTCAAGATACAGCAACATCCTGGCCTGACAGCATTGGTTCATCAGTGAGAAAGAAACTGGAATATGCATTAAACCGAAACCCTGCTTGGCAAATCGTCGCAGAGCGTTCATTTTCTCGAATGAAGCAATTGTTAACAGACCTCAGGCACTCCTTTAAAACCGAAAACTTGGAGAAACATTTGATTGTACAAGCTAACGGGTTTGATGATTGAAAAAAAAGGTGAGTTAGGTAGGTTCGTGTCCTACTGACTGCGCCAATAAATGTACTATATATAGAAATAAATACGTCTTCATTCACTTTCACTGCCCGTTTATTGATACTGATAAAACTGATAACTCATACTCTCGATAAGCTGATACTAATCGATACATATAGTACAGTTTATAGTTGTAAATATGGAATATGAGTAAATAAAAGTTTTTGCAGTAATTTTGAATAATTTCATTGATTTACATCCATTTCTTTCTTTTTTTACGTAGGTACATACCTGTGCAGGTACAACAATAATAAAACAATAATTCATAAACATAATAAACAACAATTCTATCATTCTTTTACTTTTCCGGGCATATTTTCGCGTCATATTTCGGGGGTTTTCGGTCATATTTGGGGCATGTATTGGTCATATTTCCAGATTTTATTGGTCATATCCTGCCGAGCCCTAGTGATAAGTAATGAATTATAGTAACTGGGTGGGTAACAGCAGCACTTGACGAGGATCATTTGTGGAGGGCGTCCGTTCTAGGAATGCGGCATGGAGTACCGCTTAGCGACCGCTAGTGTGATTAATGTGATTAAATCGCTTCTTTTGGGGGTGAAGTAGAGAATTTTAAATGTGAAAATATCATTCACCTTCAAAATATTCATTTAATAAGGAAAACGTTCAGAAAAGTTCACTTTCACGATCTGTTTTGATTCTTCTGAGTGTTTTTGAGCTGCAGCGGGTCTGTACTGTCTTGAGCCTTAAACCCCCCCCCCCCCTCCATCATTTCAAAGGTCTTTCAGCCAACAACTTAAAAAATAATATTCAACAAGTGCAAATCGCTCTTTTAATTGTACTATTAATTGAAATGTATCTGATTTCAGTACCCTCTGCCGTGGGCGGAGTGTCCCAAGATCAACGGGACTGAAGTGCTCGAGTGCGAAAAGGCTTCAGAAACCGCTTATTTTTGGTATGAAAACGTCTCGAAGTACCTTTTTTTGATTTTTTTCAATTCCACAGCTTCGTTCAACCGTTCAGCTGGCCCATTGAAGATCTACGTTGTCCATAATCATACTGAACCGACGTGTAGTTACATTTTGACCATTCCATCACCATTTACTCTTATTTCTGGCGACGACCCCAAATCAGGCCTTGACCCTCACCAGTCATTCCCGCTAGGGGTGCAACATCGGAACCAAATAATCGATTATAACTCGTAAGCTAATCGATGTGACCAATTAATCGATTTTATTTGCTTTTTCAATACCTAGGTATCTAAAAATCCTGTGGTTTTGTTCGTCTGTAGGTGACGACCTATTGTTAAATGTTAAGGCTAATGAAGATAAGGGACTGTCAAAACGAGTAAAATTTCACAAAATAGTTTTGACGTGAATAACATTTTTTTGGCTCATTTCCTGTAATGGTGGAGACTTGAAACTGCTAACAGTTTTAAATTTCACGATTTTCGCATTCAGATGCCATTTTCTCCTCAAATAACTACGGTAAACACAAAAAATGATATATCGTTGGAAAGCTAAGAATCTGAAGACGTTTTTCCTTTGGTCCGCATCGATTTTGCTCCCTACGATTTAGGTGAAAATCCTTAGTGAAATTCGCATCACTTATGAGGGAAAAACGAAAGTTCAAGTTTGGGCTCGAAAAAAACAAACCAACTCCCAGTTTGGAAACATGAGTGGGGCATCATCTTATAGGAAATTTAATGCTCTTTCCAATGGTACCCTTTTTTTAACTTTAAATCAATATTTGAGGGAGTTATAGCCATATTACTGAAAAAATGTGGAAAGAAACTAAAAAATCTTAAAAGTGGAATAACTCAAAAAACAAAGCGTTTTTCGAAAAATTGCTAAGAGACATTTTTCGTCGGAAATCGATCGTAGAATTGAACCCTGAAGTTTGGACCATCTTAACTGGGACACCCTGTATAGGATGCTAGGTGCTTCGCACCTCGCTGTTGAGTGAGCATATGGAAACCTGATCCTCCTACCCCTAACCACGACCAATGGTGTTGGCGTGAGGTTTTTGCCAGATGAACACGCCTGAATTGGAGCATAACTTCACTGTAGTTGCACCACCACTGAGTACTCGTGGCCTTTTGCGATGTCAGTCAGCCTGAAATGGCTCATTACTTTACTGTTTTGCCACCATTAAGTGCTCATCACCACTACTCAGAAGCCTTGCAAAAAACAAAATTGGTGGTGGAGGTTAGGGGTAGGAGGATCAGGTTTTCATATCGAGGATATCACGGCAACACCCCACATCGTCACTTAAGGCCAAAATGAGTTACCTACCTATGCATACCATTCGAAGCGTCTTCCCCCGGCGGATCGATCTAACTAAGTATAAATTAGGTACCTCTAAATCTCACGATTTATTCTACTGAATTAGTCAGTAAACATAGTCATTGGTGGTTTTTGGGCTCTGCTGAAAAGTCGCTCAAATGACGATGTGGGAAGTTGCCGTGAGACCCTCCATACGCACAGTCAACAGCGAGGTGCGAAGCACCGAGCATCCTACATACGTGGCTGGCGGGCCAAAATGGATATCATTCCTTTTTGCGGCTGAGGAGGTTTTTTGGCGGAATATCATATCTTTTTGCATTGGTACGAGTGATACCTTCTTGATATGATGGTGTTTCAATATGTTGATGGTTCAAAAATGCAAAACATCAAAACATTCAACACTTTTTGGATTTTTTTTTAAATTTGTTGAATTTTTCCTTAAGAATTATGCACATTTTTGTTGTTGAGAATCGTATAATTGGTGTGGAAGAGACTCCAAGAAAGTTTGCAGAACGTAAAACCCACGATTTTCGACCAAAAAAATCGCGAATAACTCGAAAACCGTCGAGAAAAGTGACAAAGTGTGTTACGCTCATTCGAAAGCCCATTAAATTTCCTATCGATCCATGTCCATGAGCAACTCTACGACGATTTTTCTGACCAGCGTTCAACGTTGAAGTTTTCGGAAATTAGTAGATTTGGGATTTGTTCACGTATTTTTGGCTGTGGATTAGCCGATTGGATTGAGATTTAGTTCAAAATTTTTGAGCGTATACTAGACATCCTAACGGACATTTTAGGACCAACAGACACAATTTCGATGGATTTTTACGGCAGTTATCGTTAAAAATAGGAAAACTACTCGTATCATAACTCCTTTGTTTTTCTTCTTAAGAAGCTCATTTTTATTTCAAATTGAAGAGTTCAAAAATCTGAAATAGCTCCAATTTTGAAGATCTTATGACCATTTGAAACTCCTGAAAAATTACTGTTTTTTTTTCACTTATAACCCAAATCATTCTCCGCATCTTAAGGTATCGAACGACTCTGGACATCTCGCCCAGCATGGACGACTCAGGCGGTCTCAAATGGTGGATCGTCCTCTGCCTCTTCATCGCTTGGACCACCGTCTTTTTCATCGTCATGAAAGGAATCCAGTCTTCCGGCAAGGTATCGTCATATTGATATTGATTTTAGTTGAGCTCTTCACGGGAGGGGGCAAAAAAACCCGAGATTTTCGCACATTTTTTCAGTTTTTCGCGTATAACTCGAAAATTACGCACCCTACAGAAAATATCACTCGCGTCTTTTTTGAAGAGCATTAAATTCCGCGTCGGATGGCGTTTCAAACTTTGAAATCGGTCCAACGGTTCAGCTGCAATTGCCCGTCAAAGATGAGCAATTTTGACCAAGTTCGCTAAAACATTGACAACCTTCAACTTCTAGCGCTTGTAGGTCAAGAATGACTGCTCAGATTGAAAAATATCACATGAGCAAAGTTGTAGGAAATCTAATTTTGTATCAGATGCGTTTTGAAATTTGAAATTCCCTCACTCCAGTGCTGAAATATGAATTATTAACCCGGAAAAGGTCGTAGCACCAAATTTTCGCCTTAAACCCTTCCTTGGTGGTGGAAGAGGTTATGTTTGCTGTTGTTTGCTCTCATATTCTACAACCACATGATTGAGCGAAAATCACAGAGTGAACAACCTGTAAGAGCATTAAATTTCCTCTTTCACCCCATAAACAGGGTCACAGAGGGTTACAACTCCCTATTTAAACCCCTAGAAATCGCACTTCTTTGACATTGACCCCAATTTTACATAATGTTAATATTTTACACAGGTAATTCAATACTAATAAAGTTATAAATTTTTAATTGAAGATTTGTGCTGTTGTTTGAAATTTCAGGTCGTGTGGTTCACCTCCTTGTTCCCTTACATTGTGCTCACCATTTTCTTCATTCGCGGGCTGACGCTCAAAGGCGCAAGCGCAGGTCTCGTCCACATGTACACTCCAAAGGTAAAACTCAGCTTTCTTCTACTTCATCTTCTTCTTCTTCTTTACACCAAAACTTAGCTTTCTTCTACTTCATTTTCTTCTTCTTTACACCAAAACTTAGCTTTCTTCTCCTGCATCTTCTTCTTCTTTACACCAAAACTCAGCTTTCATCTCCTTCATCTTCTTGTTCTTTACACCAAAACTCAGCTTTCATCTCCTTCAGCGTCTTCTTCTTTACACCAAAAACTCAGCTTTCATCTCCTTCTTCTTCTTCACACCAAAACTTAGCTTTCTTCTCCTGCATCTTCTTCTTCTTTACACCAAAACTTAGCTTTCTTCTCTTTCATGTTTTCCTTCGTCTTCTTCTTTACACTGAAACTTAGCTTTCATCTCCTTCATCTTCTTCTTCTTTACACCAAAACTCAGCTTTCATCTCCTTCATGTTCTTTTTCTTTACACCAAAACTCAGCTTTCATCTCCTTCTTCTTCTTCACACCAAAACTTAGCTTTCATCTCCTTCATCTTCTTCTTCTTTACACCAAAACTTAGCTTTCATCTCCTTCATCGTCTTCTTCTTTACACCAAAACTTAGCTTTCTTCTCCTGCATCTTCTTCTTCTTTACACCAAAACTTAGCTTTCTTCTCTTTCATGTTTTCCTTCGTCTTCTTTACACCAAAACTTAGCTTTCATCTCCTTCATCGTCTTCTTCTTTACACCAAAACTTAGCTTTCTTCTCCTGCATCTTCTTCTTCTTCACACCAAAACTTAGCTTTCATCTCCTTCATCTTCTTCTTCTTTACACCAAAACTTAGCTTTCATCTCCTTCATCGTCTTCTTCTTTACACCAAAACTTAGCTTTCTTCTCCTGCATCTTCTTCTTCTTTACACCAAAACTTAGCTTTCTTCTCTTTCATGTTTTCCTTCGTCTTCTTTACACCGAAACTTAGCTTTCTTCTCCTGCATCTTCTTCTTCTTTACACCAAAACTTAGCTTTCTTCGCTTTCATGTTTTCCTTCGTCTTCTTCTTTACACTGAAACTTAGCTTTCATCTCCTTCATCTTCTTCTTTACACAAAAACTCAGCTTTCATCTCCTTCATGTTCTTTTTCTTTACACCAAAACTAAGCTTTCACCTCCTTCATCGTCTTCTTCTTTACACCAAAACTTAGCTTTCTTCTCCTTCATGTTCTTTTTCTTTACACCAAAACTTAGCTTTCTTCTCTTTCATGTTTTCCTTCGTCTTCTCCTTTACACTGAAACTTAGCTTTCATCTCCTTCATCTTCTTCTTTACACAAAAACTCAGCTTTCATCTCCTTCATCGTCTTCTTCTTTACACCAAAACTTAGCTTTCTTCTCTTTCATGTTTTCCTTCGTCTTCTTCTTTACACTGAAACTTAGCTTTCATCTCCTTCATCTTCTTCTTTACACAAAAACTCAGCTTTCATCTCCTTCATCGTCTTCTTCTTTACACCAAAACTTAGCTTTCTTCTCTTTCATGTTTTCCTTCGTCTTCTTCTTTACACTGAAACTTAGCTTTCATCTCCTTCATCTTCTTCTTTACACAAAAACTCAGCGTTCATCTCCTTCATCGTCTTCTTCTTTACACCAAAACTTAGCTGTCTTCTCCTGCATCTTCTTCTTCTTTACACCAAAACTTAGCTTTCATCTCCTTCAGCGTCTTCTTCTTTACACCAAAACTTAGCTTTCTTCTCCTGCATCTTCTTCTTCTTCACACCAAAACTTAGCTTTCATCTCCTTCATCTTCTTCTTCTTTACACCAAAACTTAGCTTTCATCTCCTTCATCGTCTTCTTCTTTACACCAAAACTTAGCTTTCTTCTCCTGCATCTTCTTCTTCTTTACACCAAAACTTAGCTTTCTTCTCTTTCATGTTTTCCTTCGTCTTCTTCTTTACACTGAAACTTAGCTTTCATCTCCTTCATCTTCTTCTTTACACAAAAACTCAGCTTTCATCTCCTTCATCGTCTTCTTCTTTACACCAAAACTTAGCTTTCTTCTCTTTCATGTTTTCCTTCGTCTTCTTCTTTACACTGAAACTTAGCTTTCATCTCCTTCATCTTCTTCTTTACACAAAAACTCAGCGTTCATCTCCTTCATCGTCTTCTTCTTTACACCAAAACTTAGCTGTCTTCTCCTGCATCTTCTTCTTCTTTACACCAAAACTTAGCTTTCTTCTCCTGCATATTCTTCTTCTTTACACCAAAACTTAGCTTTCGTCTCCTTCGTCTTCTTCTTTACACTGAAACTTAGCTTTCATCTCCTTCATCTTCTTCTTTACACAAAAACTCAGCTTTCATCTCCTTCATCGTCGTCTTCTTTACACCAAAAACTCAGCTTTCATCTCCTTCATCTTCTTCTTCTTTACACCAAAACTCAGCTTTCATCTCCTTCATCTTCTTGTTCTTTACACCAAAACTTAGCTTTCTTCTCCTTCATCTTCTTTTTACCTTTACACCAAAACCCAGTAGTAGCTGTTTCGAGCAGCCCGCCGTCCTTAGGGTTTTCTGATCCGACTAGCCCTCTTGAGTCTGACGGCAAAATGAATAATACCACAGAAACGCCTGTTGCCACTACACTTGGTTGGAAAGTAATACACTTGGTTGTTGGAGGAATATTAGGAGTTGAGGTAACAACAAATGATTGTGTTTTGAGAACAATATTGTGGAGATTGTATTGACATTATATTGATATTAAAGATATTTGATTATATTCGCATTGATGTACAGATACCCATTTATTTTGTGCATTCTTATGAGGTGTAGTGTCGGTAGGACCTCGGATATTCGTAGGCAGTTGGGCGTTCTGTTCCTTCCGCTTCTTCCACCTTTGGAACGATAAAACGTAGTCGATTGGAAACTGGTGTCCAATTCATTTACAGCACCCCAATCTCAATCAGTATTTGAAGTTATACACTTGAATACACTACATGTATATTTATGTATGTGATTTCACACGTTTTATACCCATTTAATATCAATTTCTGGTTGGCAGGTGGAGAAACTCTACAATCCCAACGTGTGGCTTGACGCAGCGACGCAGGTCTTCTACTCCTTCGGTCTGGCGTTCGGGTCTCTGATCGCCTTCGGTTCGTACAACCCGCCGAAGAACAACTGCGTGCGTGACGTCATACTTGTGTCGGTCTGCAACGCCATTACCGCCATCTACGCGTCCCTCGTAGTCTTCGCGATTCTCGGATTCAAAGCGATGCTGTCGTTTGATAAATGTCTCGAGCGGTGAGCGGTGGTTACGCACTTCTGATGGTCTCAAGCTGTGTTATGACTGTCGTGATCCCTAACCATCTCTATCTAACTATCTCTAACCATCCCTAACCATCTCTATCTAACCATCCCTAACCATCTCGAACCATCCCCAACCTTTTCTAACCATCTCTAACCATCCCTAAACATCTCTATCTAACCATCCCTTACCATCTCAAACCATCCCTAATCATCTCTATCAAACCATCTCTAACCATCCCAAACTATCCCTAACCATCTCTAACCACCCCGAACCATCCCTAACCATCTCTATCTAACCATCTCTAACCATCCCTAAACATCTCTATCTGACCATCTCTAACCATCCCTAAGCATCTCTATCTAACCATCCCTAACCATCTCTAACGATCCCTAAACATCTCTATCTGACCATCTCTAACCACCCCAAACCATCCCTAACCATCTCTATGTAACCATCTCTAACCATCCCTAACCATCTCGAACCATCCCTAACCATCTCGAACCATCCCTAATCATCTCTATCAAACCATCTCTAACCATCCCCAACCTTCTCTATCTAACCATCTCTAACCACCCCGAACCATCCCTAACCATCTCTAACCATCCCTAAACATCTCTATCTAACCATCCCTAACCATCTCAAACCATCCCTAACCATCTCTATGTAACCATCTCTAACCATCCCAAACTATCCCTAACCATCTCGAACCATCCCTAACCATCCCTAATCATCTCTATCAAACCATCTCTAACCATCCCAAACTATCCCTAACCATCTCTAACAATCCCGAACCATCTCTTACCATCCCTAACCATCTTGACCTTAGGGGTTAGTGGTGGTTCCGGTTAGGGGTGGTTAGATAGAGAAGGTTGGGGCTGGTTCGGGATGGTTAGAGATGGTTAGAGATGGTTAGATAGAGATGGTTAGGGATGGTTAGAGATGGTTAGATAGAGAAGGTTGGGGATGGTTCGAGATGGTTAGGGATGGTTAGATAGAGATGGTTAGGGATGGTTAGAGATGGTTAGATAGAGATGGTTAGAGATGGTTAGGGAGTGTTAGAGATGGTTACATATGGTTAGATAGAGGTGGTTAGGGATGGTTAGATAGAGATGGTTAGGGATGGTTCGGTATGGTTAGAGATGGTTAGGGATGGTTAGATAGAGATGGTTAGAGATGGTCAGATAGAGATGGTTAGGGATAGTTTGAGATGGTTAGCAGCTAATATTGTATATATGAAACAGATGGTTAGATGTATGAAACAGCTGCTGTCAGTCTTTCTTGTGGATCGCCTTTGTCCCTTCTCTGTGAAGTTCCATCAATTGCTCAAACCTTTTTTCTCTCTTCTTCAGAAATAAAAATCTCTTCGAGCAAATGAGCATTGAAGACCAAACCAGCCTTCCAGTCCACGTCAAAGAACACGTTATGGGTCTTCAGCCAATCGACACAACGGATCATGGATTCGAAATTTGCGATCTCTCCAAAAATCTCGACCAGGCAAGTTCATCCTTCTTTGTGTTTTTCGTAGCTAATTGATGTCTACTTCTTTATTTTTGTTATGTCAAAGGCAAAACGAAAGAACTTTATCTTACATCTATTTATTAAATGTGTTTATTGTTGCTTGGTGTATATTGGTTGGAGCTTATCAGGTAGGTAATAGAAATCTGGGTAGGTACTGACAGCTAAATACCTACTGGAGGAAGACTATACGTAACTGTACCCAATATTAGTGACTTCACTGTTTGTTGGAAATTACCAACAATGGGATCCCCTGGTCAGGATCCTGAACCTGCTCATTTGATGGCTTCAGAGAGACTGTCCCCTGGTCAGGATTGATCACAAGCTCATCTGATGACTGTAGAAAGTACATCCCCTGGTCAGGATCTTGCACCAGTTCATCTGATGACTGCAGAGAGACTATCCCCTGGTCAGGATCCTGCACCAGCTCATCTGATGACTGCAGAGAGACTGTCCCCTGATCAGGATCCTGCACCAGCTCATCTGATGGCTGCAGCGAGACTGTCTCCAGTTCAGCATCTTGCACCAGTTCATCTGATGACTGCAGAGAGACTGTCTCCAGTTCAGCATCTTGCACCAGTTCATCTGATGACTGCAGAGAGACTGTCTCCAGTTCAGCATCTTGCACCAGTTCATCTCATGACTGCACAGAGACTGTCGAGAGCTGTTCTCTGGACTGAACTTTTCTCTGCACGGAGAACATCCCCTCGCCGGGCTGTTTCACCAGCACATCTCACGACTGCATCAATCAGTTAACAATCAAATTATTTCTTTTTTTGTTGTCTGCAGGCGGCTGAAGGAACTGGCTTGGCTTTCATTGTGTTCGCCCAAGCGATTGGCGAGATGCCGATGAGCCCTTTCTGGTCCCTCCTGTTCTTCACGATGCTCCTCAGCCTCGGGATTGGCTCGCAGATCGGCATCTTGGAGGGGATGCTGTGCACCATTTTCGACATCGATTTCTTCAAGAGGATATCGAAACCTTACCTCACCGGTAACCCCTTTACAAAATCAACCTGGTGTATTGTCACTAAGAAACCCCTATGGGGGACCACTTTGATGAGTAGTGGGAAATTGCTGGGTGAATTGAGAAGGGAGTTTGAATTCGCCCATTCATTTATGCTGCATTATTATTGGATTCTTGATGCTAGATTTTGGTATATTGTTATTGTTAATCTCCACAGGAGTCGTTTGCGTCATCTGCTTCTTCATGGGCCTCATCTTCTGCACGGGAGCCGGCCAGTACTGGTTGGGCCTCTTTGACTCCTTCGCTGGGACGATCGGCCTCGTCATGATCGCTCTCCTCGAAACCATCGCCGTCGTCTTCATATACGGCCATGAAAAGTGAGCGGGGGTGTTTCAATATCTGCTGGGTGTGATGAATAGAATGAATAATGATCTACTGTAAGGAGTTTTGTTGGTCGCAGTACACAAGAGCGATTGGATAGCATGAAGTGAATCTGGAAGAACATCCCCCCGATCTTGCATACATGCAAGATATCCAGATATCCTGACTGTCCCGCTCAATTTGCCCATTTTCAGCAGGCAGCAGGGTTGTAAGGAGTACCTAGTCATGGAAGTGGCCACTCCTCGGGAATGGAGGAAATCTTGGATTTCTTTTGAGGTGAATGTGTGAACATAAGCTGACATCCCGAATGTTGTAAATAGGATGACAAGGCATTCAATCACAGTCGATGAACGAGTATCTAGACAAGGATAGGCAAAGGGAAATCTTGAAAATTCGTCAATAATTGAGGGGCATCAGGTTCAAAGGGCCTAAGTGCCATTTTTTCCAAAAAAAAGTTATTGACGCTTTAAGGTTTCATTAACTTATATTTTTCTTGGTAACCGGTGTAACATAGTCAATTTTTTTCCTATTATAACTTGTCTTGTTTACTAATGTCTTATGTAATTGTTTTCATGATAAACTATATTGGAAAATGTAGGAAATTTTTTTTCCATAACTGGAGCAGTGGGAAATTAGAAAGGGCCTATGTCCAATGCCTTTTTACATGAAACTGCTTAAGTCCTCATCACTCCATTTTTGTGGTAGTTTCATTTTATTAGCCCAAATCAGTGTTTATTACACCTGAGAGTCTCACGAAACCAGACAATAATGATGACCTGTACTTTCCTTTTTCACTTAGAATGGTTATAAGATTCACTCACACACTGAACAGTAAGTTGACAAGCCTTTACCTATTAGATGAAAACACTCTTGTCTTTACTCAGATGAACGGGTGAAATGGGAAGAAGAAAACGAAAATATTTATTTAAGAAATAATATTATATGAAAACGAAAATATTTATATGGTACAAGTTTTGAAAAATTACAGCCTAGCTGAAGACGTATAAAAATATCTGGGTAACCAGAAAAATATGGTTATATACTTAACTTCATATACTTTTGGTTTATTATCTTCAATACTTAATGAACCATTGGAATCGCCCAAAGAAAAAAATTTTTTAACCCCCCATCAAAATTTGTTGGTTTACGTTTCAAGACACATAGTAAACTATTAGAAAAACCAGAAAAATATGGTAATATACTTAACTAAATATACTTTTTCTAATAGTTTACTATCAAAAGTACAAAACACAAACTGACTCACACAACTCAACTAAAAACAAAATAGTGGAGTGGAGGTAACTGGGAGGTTCGACAGTGTTACCGATGCGATGTTGATAAAAACAAGGCGATTTCGGCACTTAGGCCTTTTCAATAACAACTGGTGGAGTTAGGCTATCTAGGGAAACCGACTTGGAGTTAGGTAAACCCCAATTTTTGCCGCCGCTTTTCAAACTGAAAGAAAAGGGTTGGCACTTAGGCCTTTTGTACATGTATTACCGTTGGCAAATAGACACTGAATCCAAAAAAAGCTCATTTTTCGAGATTTTGGCACTTAGGCCCTTTGAACCTGATGCCCCTCAATTGTCAACAGATACTTATTTCGGGATCGAGACGGCAGAGGACCCTTGAAATCAATACTGAGCCGCTTGAAACGATAAGTAGCTTTGATTAGCGTTGTGTTGCTCTTTAAAAGAATTTTGCTTTCACGGCGCTACAATAAGAACAGGCAGCAGTCATCTTACACACATCTTTGACGGAGAATGGTCCTGATCCACAGCATTCCTCTATCCCTTAACAACATGATCCATAACCATTCCTCACCATCTCTATCTAACCATCCCTAACCATCCCGAACCAGCCCCAACCTTCTCCATCTAACCACCCCTAACCATCCCGAACCAGCCCCAACCTTCTCTATCTAACCATCTCTAACCATATCTAACCATCCCTAACCATCTCTACATAACCATCTCCAATCATCCCTAACCATCTCGACCTAAACATCTCTAACCATCCCCAACCTTCTCTATCTAACCATCTCTAACCATCCCTAACCATCTCTACATAACCATCTCCAATCATCCCTAACCATCTCGACCTAAACATCTCTAACCATCCCCAACCTTCTCTATCTAACCATCCCGAACCAGCCCCAACCTTCTTTATCTAACCATCTCTAACCATTTCTAACCATCCCAAACCAGCCCCAACCTTCTCTATCTAACCATCTCTAACCATCCCTGACCATCTCTAACCATCCCTAACCATCTCTATCTAACCATCTCTAACCATCCCCAACTTTCTCTATCTAACCATCTCTAACCATCCTGAACCAGCCCTAACCATCCCGAACCAGCCCCAACCTTCTTTATCTAACCATCTCTAACCATCCCTAACCATTTCTAACCATCCCGAACCAGCCCTAACCATCTCTATCTAACCATCTCTAACTATCCCAAACCAGCCCCAACCTTCTCTATCTAACCATCTCTAACTATCCCTAACCATCTCTAACCATCTCTAACCATCCCTAACCATCTCTATCTAACCATCTCTAACCATCCCAAACCAGCCCCAACCTTCTTTATCTAACCATCCCTAACCATCTCTATCTAACCATCTCTAACCATCCCAAACCAGCCCCAACCTTCTCTATCTAACCATCTCTAACCATCCCTAACCATCTCTAACCATCTCTATCTGACCATCTCTATCCATCCCTAACCATCTCTATCTAACCATCCCTAACCATCTCTAACCATCACTAACCATCCCTAACCATCTCTATCTAACCATCCCTAACCATTTCTATCTAACCATCCCTAACCATCTCTAACCATCCCTAACCATCTCTATCTAACCATCTCTAACCATCCCTAACCATCTCTAACCATCCCTAACCATCTCTAACCATCCTTAACCATCCCTAACCATCTCTAACCATCCCTAAACATCTCTATCAAACCATCTCTAACCATCTCTAACCATCCCTAACCATCTCTATCTAACCATCTCTAACCATCCCGAACCAGCCCCAACCTTCTCTATCTAACCATCTCTAACCATCCCTAACCATCTCTATCTAACCATCCCTAACCATCCCTAACCATCTCTAACCATCTCTAACCATCCCTAACCATCTCTATCTAACCATCCCTAACCATCCCTAACCATCCCTAACCATCTCTAACCATCCCTAACCATCTCTATCTAACCATCCCTAACCATCCCTAACCATCTCTAACCATCTCTAACCATCCCAAACCAGCCCCAACCTTCTTTATCTAACCATCTCTAACCATCCCTAACCATCCCAAACCAGCCCCAACATTCTTTATCTAACCATCTCTAACCATCCCTAAACATCTCTATCTAACCATCCCTAACCATCCCTAACCATCTCTATCTAACCATCCCTAACCATCTCTAACCATCCCTAACCATCCCTAACCATCTCTAACCATCTCTAACCATCCCTAACCATCTCTATCTAACCATCCCTAACCATCTCTAACCATCTCTAACCATCCCTAACCATCTCTAACCATCCCAAACCAGCCCCAACCTTCTTTATCTAACCATCTCTAACCATCCCTAACCATCTCTAACCATCCCAAACCAGCCCCAACATTCTTTATCTAACCATCTCTAACCATCTCTAACCATCCCTAAACATCTCTATCTAACCATCCCTAACCATCTCTAACCATCTCTATCTAACCATCCCTAACCATCCCTAACCATCTCTAACCATCTCTATCTAACCATCCCTAACCATCTCTAACCATCTCTAACCATCTCTATCTAACCATCCCTAACCATCCCTAACCATCTCTAACCATCTCTAACCATCCCTAACCATCTCTAACCATCCCAAACCAGCCCCAACCTTCTTTATCTAACCATCTCTAACCATCCCTAACCATCTCTAACCATCTCTAACCATCCCTAACCATCTCTAACCATCCCAAACCAGCCCCAACCTTCTTTATCTAACCATCTCTAACCATCTCTAACCATCCCTAACCATCTCTAACCATCCCTAACCATCCCTAACCATCTCTAACCATCCCTAACCATCTCTAACCATCTCTATCTAACCATCCCTAACCATCCCTAACCATCTCTAACCATCCCAAACCAGCCCCAACCTTCTTTATCTAACCATCTCTAACCATCCCTAACCATCTCTAACCATCCCAAACCATCACTAACCATCTCTAACCATCCCAAACCAGCCCCAACCTTCTTTATCTAACCATCTCTAACCATCCCTAACCATCTCTAACCATCCCAAACCAGCCCCAACCTTCTTTATCTAACCATCCCTAACCATCTCTAACCATCCCTAACCATCTCTAACCATCCCTAACCATCTCTAACCATCCCAAACCAGCCCCAACCTTCTTTATCTAACCATCCCTAACCATCCCTAACCATCTCTAACCATCTCTAACCATCCCTAACCATCTCTAACCATCTCTATCTAACCATCCCTAACCATCCCTAACCATCTCTAACCATCCCAAACCAGCCCCAACCTTCTTTATCTAACCATCTCTAACCATCTCTAACCATCCCAAACCATCACTAACCATCTCTAACCATCCCAAACCAGCCCCAACCTTCTTTATCTAACCATCTCTAACCATCCCTAACCATCTCTAACCATCCCAAACCAGCCCCAACCTTCTTTATCTAACCATCCCTAACCATCTCTAACCATCCCTAACCATCTCTAACCATCCCTAACCATCCCAAACCAGCCCCAACCTTCTTTATCTAACCATCCCTAACCATCTCTAACCATCCCTAACCATCTCTAACCATCCCAAACCAGCCCCAACCTTCTTTATCTAACCATCCCTAACCATCTCTAACCATCCCTAACCATCTCTAACCATCCCAAACCAGCCCCAACCTTCTTTATC
Source organism: Stenodema calcarata (assembly GCA_963920205.1). Classification (NCBI taxonomy): domain Eukaryota; kingdom Metazoa; phylum Arthropoda; class Insecta; order Hemiptera; family Miridae; genus Stenodema; species Stenodema calcarata. The sequence continues at coordinate 3,908,705 of OY986065.1, forward strand.
TAACCATCTCTAACCATCTCTAACCATCCCTAACCATCTCTAACCATCCCTAACCATCCCTAACCATCTCTAACCATCCCTAACCATCCCTAACCATCTCTATCTAACCATCCCTAACCATCCCTAACCATCTCTAACCATCTCTAACCATCCCTAACCATCTCTATCTAACCATCCCTAACCATCCCTAACCATCTCTAACCATCCCTAACCATCTCTAACCATCTCTAACCATCCCTAACCATCTCTAACCATCCCTAACCATCTCTAACCATCCCAAACCAGCCCCAACCTTCTTTATCTAACCATCCCTAACCATCTCTAACCATCCCAAACCAGCCCCAACCTTCTTTATCTAACCATCTCTAACCATCTCTAACCATCCCAAACCAGCCCCAACCTTCTTTATCTAACCATCTCTAACCATCCCTAACCATCTCTAACCATCCCAAACCAGCCCCAACCTTCTTTATCTAACCATCTCTAACCATCCCTAACCATCTCTAACCATCCCAAACCAGCCCCAACCTTCTTTATCTAACCATCTCTAACCATCTCTAACCATCTCTAACCATCCCTAACCATCTCTAACCATCCCAAACCAGCCCCAACCTTCTTTATCTAACCATCTCTAACCATCTCTAACCATCCCAAACCAGCCCCAACCTTCTTTATCTAACCATCTCTAACCATCCCTAGCCATCTCTAACCATCCCAAACCAGCCCCAACCTTCTTTATCTAACCATCTCTAACCATCTCTAACCATCCCAAACCAGCCCCAACCTTCTTTATCTAACCATCTCTAACCATCCCTAACCATCTCTAACCATCCCAAACCAGCCCCAACCTTCTTTATCTAACCATCTCTAACCATCCCTAACCATCTCTAACCATCCCAAACCAGCCCCAACCTTCTTTATCTAACCATCTCTAACCATCTCTAACCATCCCAAACCAGCCCCAACCTTCTTTATCTAACCATCTCTAACCATCCCAAACCAGCCCCAACCTTCTTTATCTAACCATCTCTAACCATCCCTAACCATCTCTAACCATCCCAAACCAGCCCCAACCTTCTTTATCTAACCATCTCTACCCATCTCTAACCATCTCTAACCATCCCTAACCATCTCTAACCATCTCTAACCATCCCTAACCATCTCTTCATAACCATCCCTAACCTTCCCAGCAGTCATCTTACCCACATCTTTGACGGAGAATGGTAGATTCTGTAGGCTCAAAGGGAAAACCCTGTCTAAATTGGTATTCCTTCAGAGCGTTGGGGAGTCATTCTTTTTTTTTTTTTATAAGTACCTACGGGATTTTGTTGAAGTACATTTTCTATTGGCCTTAATAAAACATTTTTTCTCACTATTGTTAGTGTGTGCAGCATCCCTTTACCTATTAAATAGGTAACACAAATTTTGTGTTTTACAGGTCTTAATGGTCGTGTCTACTCAATTTTGAGGGGGAAATGATAAAAACAGCAGTAAACAAAGTTTTTGACATTTTATGTCTTTATTATGGCACATAACTAAAAAAGTGTGACATTACGGTGTGATGAAGAAAGCGTTATGAAATTTTCTAATGATTTTCACGTACAACCGATTCGTTGCTACGGGACTTTAACTGCGCCAGTTATCATCGTACGAAAATCGTTCACCACTCGTTGGGTAGCTCTCGATTTACTTAACCATATTACGTTAACCACGGTATGAGCGTGGCCAACAAGCTGCAGTATGAGCGTGATTGTTTAAATAATTGTTTACACACAGGTATTTATGAAGTTCACCATATCATTATTGAGGTACGTGGTGTGGGTGTGGGAGGGGGCGCAAAGACATAAAATGTCCCTCGTGGTTGCGTACTTGTACGAAAGCTGTACCCATTTCATTCACTACTAGCCAATCAAAGCACGAAGCATTTTGAACCTTTTGGTATTTCTCAGTAAATGTTTTAATGTCAATCCACCCGGTTTTTAGCGAATTTTCGAAATTTTTAACCTTTCTTCGACAACATGCGGTCAAAATGACCCAAAAAAACGGGAAAAATGGGAGCTGCAAGAAGCCTTTTGTGAGGTGACTGAACTATAGTGCGACAAAATTTACCCTTAAATTCTCAAAATGAATCAGGGTTCGGTTATAACGAGGCCATCTTAGAAAACGAGGGTTGGGTTATAGCGAGGCCTTCTTGACCACAAAGCTTTCTTTATAACGAGGCCTTCTTAAAAAACGAGGGTTCGGTTATCACGAGGCCATCTTAGAAAACGAGGGTTGAGTTATAACGAGGCCTTCTTAAAAAACGAGGGTTCGGTTATAACGAGGCCATCTTAGAAAACGAGTGTTTGGTTATAACGAGGCCTTGACCACAATTTTTGGTTTATTATCTTCGATAATGAACCATTGGAATCGCCCAAAGAAAAAATTTTTTTAACCCCCCCTCAAAATTTCTTGGTTCACGTTTCAAGATACGTAGATTCAGAAAATCGAATAAAAAAAAATCCGTCCGTCCGCCGTACGCCGTACGCCGTACGCCGTCCGCCGTCCGCCGTCCGCGCCACTTTGCCCAGTTAGCGTTGAGTTAAAATTACGATATTTTTTTTATGGGTTTCGACCAACCCCACAATGGTCCTCGAAACTTTTCATAACCCTAGGTCAAGGGGAAGGGGTTCAAAACGAATTTTGAAATTTTGAAAATTTCATATCTCGAAAAATTCATATAGAACGGTATGTTTTTTATTTCATATTTCGATAGAGTTTGTTCCGTAGAATTTTTTAAGACCATCCGCAGCTTTGTACGACCAGCCGTTCGTTCACAATGACGGCTCAAAGATTGTGCCTCACAACCCGATCGTGAATCAAACTGTTGAAATACAGGTCCATTTTCATACTAACAAGCTCTTTGGAACATCATATGGCTTATGTGATGTCGAGTTTGTTGTTCTGAGGTGCGTTTCGTGCTACGGAAATGAAGGTAATTTCGAATGTTTGTTGGTAGGTACTTCTTTTATAGAAAAATTATTACCGACGTAGTATTGAAAACCTCACAATTATATCGTATTAATTAATCATAATTAATAATAATAATTATTAATAATAAATACGAATTATTAATACCTAACAATAAATTATAATAATTTTCACTAGGTACTTGATAAAATTATTAATAATTAGTGATAATTCATAATAATAATTAATCTAACATTTAGGATCCCGACATTTAGACCTAATGATCTAAACAGAAGGGTGATCTGTACAAAGAAGATAATGAACCGTTGTGTCAAGAATTTGCAGAGTTTTTAGAGATAGAAATTGCAGGAAATTGGCAAACATTGATGTTGTATCGATGTTTCTCTCACATCGATGGTAAACGTCCGATGCCAACATCGATGTTTTGCTATCGTCCATGTCGAAACGTTTAAGAATGTCCTTATTGTACCTGTTTTGGCACATGAACCTTCCCCTCGTCGAGGTTTTGGATAATTTCAATACCCAAGCCGTCATGGATTTTCACCTTGAAATTATTCATCAACATCTTCTTTGTCTCCTTCACAAGCGTTGGATTGGCCCAAGAGCCTTATTACGGTCTCTTTCAAAGTTTAACCCATTAAATACAAACCCGACCACGAATACCCTTCATATTGCATAACCTGTATTCAACAGCGACATCTTTGTGCAGGTTTTCGAACGACATCTACGAAATGACGGGGTACAAGCCGGGGATCTATTGGCAGGTGACGTGGAGGTTTATCGGCCCGACGATCATGACGGTGATCCTCGCGAGCTCCATCGTCGCCAAGATCGTTGAAAAGCCGACTTACATGGCTTGGGACAAAGACAAGGTAAAATCGAATGAGAGTAGAGATCAGACCTGAACAGTTTACTTTATCTGTTTTAGAACCAAAATATTTCATTTGAATACAAAATTTGTATTAAATGGTTTTTTAATGGTTAATTTAATGGTTTTCGTCCGAGTCAAACGGCTTGTGGTCTGATGGTAGTCTACGTTACACATTCTGAATATGACTGCTTAAACAGGGTGCGGCAACCATTTAAAAATTTAAAAGAAAATTATGTTATGAATTTCAAAAATTGGCTTTTTTGAAAGATTTTTCAAAATATTATTTGTTAGCCTCATTTGTATTCATTCTCTGAAAATAAACCATTTTTCAGATTTAAAAAATGTTGAACGGTTGCCGAGAAAAACGAAATGTGAAATTGGGCGATTGCACTGCCATCTCTTATTGTAGAATCTCACTACTAGCCACAGGACATTAGCCTTAATATAGTAAATTTAGAAATGTATCTATTTATTGTTGCTTATGTGATTGGTATCATGTGATATGGATATAGGGGGAGGTGGGAGGGTCCTACCGACTGCGCCATATTGTAGTGTAACTTCTAAGATTCCGTTCAAATATCAAATCTCGTCTCCAGGGCCCACGTATACATTTCTAGGGGTGGGGAACATTTAACGTAACCGCTTCAAATAACCTAATACTGTCCAGTACCTATTACCAGATAACCCCTATTACTGGAATGAGTGTTTTGAGAACTTGGGGGGAAACTTGAAGGCCTCTTTGTGGCTCTTCATTCGGGATTCCGTGAAAATACGATTAGGCTGGAACTATTCCAGGTAATAGGTTACGGAAAACGAATGCGTGAAAGGTGTGCCATCATAACTGTCGACAGGTAATTTGAGAGAGTATTGAGTTAGTTTCGAGTAACAGCGACCGTCCGGTAATAGGTTGTGGTATTAGGTTATTTTGGTAATAGGTTACCGGCGATTCGGGTACCTTTCCAGCACCCAGGTTCAGTTATCAAAACTAAGATATCTGGAATTTTTTCGGATTTTTTCGTCCACTGGAAGGGGGTCCCGTAACGCACTTGTAGTTATGCCCTTTGGACCTGACGGTACTCAATTATTTACGCCGTAACTATTCACTTTAGAGACTTTTTGCATTGAACAAAAGTTGTCCGGAATGGTCCATTTAGTCTAAAAAAAATTTTTTGGAGAAGTCAAAATCCGAAATTTTGAAAAAGGTGGCCTACCTCTCAGGGACGAAAACAGGAGAATGGTAGTAGGTACAATGTATGATTTTTTTTAGTCAAGAGAATTTTAGTCAATGTCTGATTACATTTATTTTGTTGAAATTACAGGTTTTGCTTCCAAATTACAGGGTTTTCTTTCAAATTACAGATTTCTATATTACAAGAATTTGATCTTGTACAGAACTTTTTCAACTCCCGTAACTTATTTTCCTTTCTATCCTCAGCTACAAGTAACATAAGTAACTGCCGCAAATGAATCACCTTGTTCAGACCTTGCAGATAGTCAACATCTGCACTCTATCGCTCGGATCCTTGTCAAGAAAGAACTGTTGGCGCAGTCTTCGACGGTCTCTTCAAAAACTCAAAAAGATCCAAATAGCGCGTTTTTTGAGAAATTAGAAAAGGAGTGGGACCAAATTGGTAAAGGGACATTCTTAAGATCAACGCGTGGACTATCATATCTCTTTCGCACAGGTACATACCACACGGCAGCGTCCACACGGATGCTTAAGCTCATTCCCGAAGCCGATGAACTCATTCATTTTTGTCTAGATCAACTGAAGGTAAAATGTACCTATTTGTTTTTGCAAATTTTTCAAGAAAACGGGAGATTTGGATCGTTTGAGTTTTTGAAGAGACCGTAGAAGACTGCGCCAACAGTTCTTCTAAATTTCTTGACAAGGATCCGAGCGATGGAGTGCAGATGTTGACTATCTGCAAGGTCTGAACGTTGTGATTCATTTTAAAATTGTCAACGACTGTGCCGGTTTGATGAGTTCCACCCCTGTAACCCGGGGAGGTTAAGCAATTACGACCACCCAGAGGGTTCTCCTGGTTTGCGTTCACGGAGCCAGATATGCCTACAGTGGGATCACAAACACGGGAAGGAACGACTTAGCAAACCATTACAAATTTTATAAGAAAAACCTGTTATTTTAACAAAATCAAGGTAATCAATCATTGACTAAAAGTACCGTACTTACCATTCTCACATTTTCGTCCTTGAGAGGTAGGCAACTTTTTTCAAAATTTTGGATTTTAACTGCTCCAAAATTTTTTTTAGACTAAATGGACCATTCCCGACAACTTTTATTCAATGCAAAAAGTCTCTAAAGTGGATACTTACCGCGTAAATATAGGAGTACCGTCAGGTCCAAGAAATCCCTCTGAGGTAGGCAACATTTTTCAAAATTTCGGATTTTGACTGCTCCAAAAATTTTTTTTAGACTAAATGGACCATTCCCGACAACTTTTGTTCAATGCAAAAAGTCTCTAAAGTGGATAGTTACCGCGTAAATATAGGAGTACCGTCAGGTCCAAGAAATCCCTCTGAGGTAGGCAACATTTTTCAAAATTTCGGATTTTGACTGCTCCAAAAATTTTTTTTAGACTAAATGGACCATTCCCGACAACTTTTGTTCAATGCAAAAAGTCTCTAAAGTGGATAGTTACCGCGTAAATATAGGAGTACCGTCAGGTCCAAGAAATCCCTCTGAGGTAGGCAACATTTTTCAAAATTTCGGATTTTGACTGCTCCAAAAAATTTTTTTAGACTAAATGGACCATTCCCGACAACTTTTGTTCAATGCAAAAAGTCTCTAAAGTGGATAGTTACCGCGTAAATAATTGAGTACCGTCAGGTCCAAAGGGCGTAAGTAACTACTCTTCCGGTGGTTCAAAAAATCCGAAAAAAATTTCAGATATCTTAGTTTTTATAACTGAACCTACCAAGGTTCACCTCTAACGTCTGAACGTCACTGAACCATTTAACCATTTAAATCCGTGTTTCCAGGGCGTTACTGTACCTCTCGAGTATCCCGGTTGGGTCATGTGCGTCGCCCTCGGCATCGTCCTGGCGTCCATCCTTCCCATCATCGCCGTCTTCTTACTCAGACGCTTCCAGATCCTCAAGTTCGACGTTGACATTCACCAGGGAGCGATACGGAGGATCGACACGACGGTGTCGACCAAAGAGATGATGGCCGACGTCGACGTAAGTTGGACGATTGACGTAGCGTTAACCAGCGGTTGAGCTGCTACAGGCCTTCGAAGGGCCGTTAAGTTAATGTGGATAGTTGATGGAGGAAGATAAAGTTTTTAACGTTTCGCCCTATTACCATTAATTTAATCACCCTTTAGTTACAATTGGTGAAAGTGGGCGTAAGTCTGTAGTCTGTACCTGGTGTCTTAGCCCGGTAAAACTAGTAAATTATTTCTATGTTGACAGCTCGACGAGTACGATTCAAACGAAGACGACGAAGAGGAAGAAGAAATGGGGAACCGCCTCTCAGCTCCCGCCCCAGGGCTCCGCCCCGGAACTAAAGGCTTCAAAATGGAGGTTATGGAATTCTAGGAGAGGGCCAGGGGGCCTGTCGCGCTGTAAAAATCCTAAATTTTGAGAAAATCCTAAGAAAATTTCTCAAAATTCTTTGTTAGAAAAAAAATTTTTTGTGTGCGAAAATCAAACAGAAGTTATGTCTAGAACGGACATTTAAAGTGTCCTGAACACAGGGTGTTCTGCCCACAATACCTCACCACTTTAAAGTACTTTCACATTGTAACGTTCATTGAGTTGAGCGTGGATTTCGAATCTAATCCAAATTGTGGCACTACTTCACTTTTTGGATCCCCTCGTTTGGTGGTTATTATCCATTGCCTTTCCAGCCAGGCAGATTGGTCGCTTTGAACTGGTTACAATCCCGCTAGGAGGCAGTAATATAACTTTTAGATACTTAGGGCTTAGACAGAAAAATGGACAAGAGGTACTTCAGATAGAGTCCAGGTTTGAACAGGATTTGACCTGTCCAAGCTTGTTTCTGTTAGTTCAATCCTCAGCCTTTCAGACCTCCGAAAACATCGTCAAAACACGTTTAAACAGGATTTGACGTGTCCAAGCTGGTTTCTGTTGGTCCTAACCTGACCAGGCGGGATCCTCAGCCCTTAAGACCTCTGACAAAACATCGTCAAAACAGGTTTGAACAGGATTTGATGTGTCCAAGCTTGTTTCTGTGTGTCCTAACCTGACCAGGCGGGATCCTCAGCCCTTAAGACCTCTGACAAAACATCGTCAAAACACGTTTAAACAGGATTTGACCTGTCCAAGCTAGTTTCTGTTAGTTCAATCCTCAGCCCTTCAGACCTCTGAAAAACATCGTCAAAACAGGTTTAAACAGGATTTGACGTGTCCAAGCTCGTTTCTGTTGGTCCTAACCTGACCAGGCGGGACCCTCAACCCTCCAGACCTCCGAAAACATCGTCAAAACACGTTTAAACAGGATTTGACCTGTCCAAGCTCGTTTCTGTTGGTCCTAACCTGACCAATCTGCATCCTCAGTCCTTTGGGCTTCTGAAAAACCACCTCAAAACACGTTTAAACAGGATTTGACCTGTCCAAGCTCGTTTCTGTTGGTCCTAACCTGACCAATCTGCATCCTCAGTCCTCTGGGCTTCTGAAAAACCACCACAAAACAGGTTTAAACAGGATTTGACGTGTCCAAGCTTGTTCCTGTTGGTCCTAACCTGACCAATCTGCAACCTCAACCCTTAAGATCTCTGAAAAACATCGTCAAAACACGTTTAAACAGGATTTGACCTGTACAAGCTTGTTTCTGTTAGTTCAATCCTCAGCCTTTCAGACCTCCGAAAACATCGTCAAAACACGTTTAAACAGGATTTGACGTGTCCAAGCTGGTTTCTGTTGGTCCTAACCTGACCAATCTGCATCCTCAGTCCTCTGGGCTTCTGAAAAACCACCACAAAACAGGTTTAAACAGGATTTGACGTGTCCAAGCTTGTTCCTGTTGGTCCTAACCTGACCAATCTGCAACCTCAACCCTTCAGACCTCTGAAAAACATCGTCAAAACACGTTTACACACGATTTGACGTGTCCAAGCTTGTTCCTGTTGTTCCTAAACTGTACATACTTAATGTCCAGCTCGTCAAGCCTAAGACAAACCACTGCAAAACCAGTTTAACCAAAATTTGACACAGTCACTCGTAGTTTTCCTGGTTTGAATCCCACTACGATCCCTAGAATTGTATGAGGATACTACTTAAATCAGCTGATTAATGTGGTTTTTACGACGTATCTGCCATAAGTAATGGACGAGACGTCCTTCAGATAGTCAAGCGTCAAAAATGCCAATTTTTTGGTCCCTGTTCCAACGTAGGAATCGAACTCCACGCCCTGGTATTCAGCAGTTGTTCAGCGGTGCATTGTTAGCAGGACATCCCTCTGTGTATCATCTCAATTTCAACCCAAAAAACGCCACACAAAAATTTTTTTTCTCCAACAAAGAAGCGGATTTGAAGCGCACGACCCCCTTGGGACGACTTGTCCCAACATGTCCCAACATGTCTCAACATGTCCCAACCTGTAAACTCCGGCTGTCCGATTCCGGATACACTCAAAGAAAAATGTAGGGAGTACGGTTATGGTACGGAAAATATATATTTGAAAAATTAATATTAATATCGTTAATAATTCGATGATTAAGGTGGATTTGTGGTGATGTTGAAGAGAGAAAATTGATGTGGAGGAAAATTGGATTATTTTAACGCTGTTACTGGCTTAACGTGAGATTGTCTGACGGGTTGAAGGAGAGTTTTGATTTGCTGGATTTGGTTTTTTGTTGAAAATTAGTCGAAATTATCAGGGAAATCAAGGGAGCTGGGGATCGTCCTGTACCCAGAAGCTGGAAAATTATTTGAAGACAAGTTACGACAGGATCACTCGATTGCAAACTGTTGAACGAATTTTCCAGTGCCTGTTAGAACATTTTAACGTCATTTGAACTGGTTCAAACTTGTTTCTGTTGGTCTTTGCCTGACCAGACTGTATCCTCAGCCCTTTGGACTTTTGAAAAACCACCTCAAAACAGGTTTGAACAGGATTTGACGTGTCCAAGCTTGTTTCCGTTGGTCCTAACCTGATCACGCTAGATCCTCAGCCCTTTGGACTTTTGAAAAACCACCTCAAAACAGGTTTAAACAGGATTTGACGTGTTCGAGGTTGTTTCTGTTGGTCCTAACCTGATCACGCTGGATCCTCAGCCCTTTGGGCTTCTGAAAAACCACCTCAAAACACGTTTAAACAGGATTTGACCTGTCCAGGCTTGTTTCTGTTGGTCCTAATCTGATCATGCTGGATCCTCAGCCCTTTGGGCTTCTGAAAAACCACCTCAAAACACGTTTAAACAGGATTTGACCTGTCCAGGCTTGTTTCCGTTGGTCCTAATCTGATCATGCTGGATCCTCAGCCCTTGGGGCTTCTGAAAACCCACCTCAAAACAGGTTTGAACAGGATTTGACGTGTCCAAGCTTGTTTCTGTTGGTCCTAACCTGACCAGGCGGGATCCTCAGCCCTTTGGACTTCTGAAAAACCACCTCAAAACAGGTTTAAACAGGATTTGACTAGTCCTCGCTTAATTTCCGTGTTTCAAACTACTATCAGTCTCTCACATGTTGAACCTCCACAACTATGTTTTCATATTCCGTTCACAATTGAACACTCCAATATGAAATCCACCAACTACTCCGCTCTCTTCTCTTCATATAAACCTTGTACATAACCCCATAACCTATTTATGTGTGTTTGGTCTATTCTGCTCAGTATTTCCAATCCCAAACAGGTTAATCTACTTGTGAAATACCACCATTGAATGCTTGAGATTCCTTTCAACGGTTTGGTTTTGTAGTACCTACTACAATTCGACAGTTACGAGACATTTCATGACAATTTGTCGATAATTTTAGTTCCTTGTTGATTTAAAAATAAATTTAAAAAACCAAAGAAATTGTTTATAAAACCACTGTTTCGTAGTAACTGTGAAATCTTGTGAAAATGTTTTTAAATGTATAAAAAAAGAAAGGAAAAGATTTAAAATTTAAGGAGAAGAGTTTTTTTTTGAAGAAACAAGACAATATTATTTTAGGAACGTAGTCGCTAAATAACACTATTGTAAAAACAAAGTAGGAGTACGAAAAATTATTGAATTAGATTCTATTAAGCTGAGAAAAAAAAATTGACAAAAGGAATGCCGTACTTTCAAGAGTGCCCAAAAAATAGGTGTTTTTGAACATCTAGATAACTCGTGAAAAAACGACGGTTTTTGGGGGAATACCCTAAAAAAAACCAACTAGGAAGTGATATTATATTATATAGTTTTCCTAATATGTGAATATGTGAATATCGAGGGTGAATTTGCAATGTGACCTAGTTATTCCTGATTTTACAGGAGACACATGAAAGTGATTTCGTCGCCCTTTGAATGTAATCGAAGGCATGTTTCGTGTAAGATCAAAATAGTGCTGAAATTCCGTAACGTCCAATTTTTGTCTGATAGGACAAGTTGTTTGAAATCTCGGTCAAAATAGGTCAAGTTGTGTAAAACCTCAGTCAAGAGACCATGGTGTTTGAAATTTGGGTCTAGATACGCCAATCTGTTTGATATCTTGGTCTAAATAGGCCAAAGCTGTTTGATATCTTGGTCTAGATAGGTCACGCTCTTTGAAATCTCAGTCAAAATAGGCCTAGTGGTTTCAAATCTCAGTCAAAATAGGCCAAGTGATTTGAAATCTCAGTCAAGATAGGGCTAGTGGTTTGAAATCTTGGTCAAAATAGGCCTAGTGATTAGAAATCTCAGTTAAGATAGGCCATGTGGTTTTAAATATCAGTCAAAATAGGTCACGTTGTGTAAAACCTCAGTCAAGAGACCATGGTGTTTGAAATTTGGGTCTAGATACGCCAATCTGTTTGATATCTCGGTCTAGGTAGGCCAAGCTCTTTGATATCGCAGTTGAAATAGGCCTATCTGTTTGATATATTGGTCTAGATAGGTCAAGTTATAGGAAATCTCGGTCGATATAGGCCAAAGCTCTTTGATATCTTGGTCTAGATAGGCCAATCTGTTTGACATCGCGGTCTGGATAGGCCAATCTGTTTGATATCTTGGTCTAGATAGGCCAACCTCTTTGATATCGCAGTTGAAATACGCCTATCTGTTTGATATCTTGGTCTAGATAGGCCAATCTGTTTGAAATCTTGGTCTAGATAGGTCAAGTTATATGAAATCTCAGTTAAGATAGGCCAAGTTGCTTGAAATTTCGGTCAAGATAGGCCAAGTGATTGGAAATCTCGGTCAAAATAGGCCATGCAGTTTGAAATCTCGGCTGAAATAGGCGAAGTTTTTTGATATCTTCGTATCGATAGGACAATCTGTTTGATATCGCGGTTGAAATAGGCCTATCTGTTTGATGTCTTGGTCTAGATAGTCCAAAGCTGTTTGATATCTCGGTCTAGATAGGCCAAGGTGTTTGATCTCTCTGTCTAGATAGGCCAAGCTCTTTGAAATCTCAGTCAAAATAGGCCTAGTGCTTTGAAATCTCGGTCAAAATAGGCCAAGTGATTTGAAATCTCAGTTAAGATAGGCCTAGTGGTTTGAAATCTCAGTTAAGATAGGCCAAGTGATTTGAAATCTCGGTCAAAATACGCCTATCTGTTTGAAATCTTGGTCTAGATAGGTCAAGTTATATGAAATCTCGGTCGAGATAGGCCAAGTTGCTTGAAATCTCGGTCAAAATAGGCCAAGTGATTGGAAATCTCAGTCAAAATAGGCCAAGTGATTGGAAATCTCGGTCAAAATAGGCCAAGCAGTTTGAAATCTCGGCTGAAATAGGCCAAGTTTTTTGATATCTTCGTATGGATAGGTCAAGTTGTTTGAAATCTCGGTCGAGATAGGCCATGTGATATGAAATCTCAGTCAAGATAAGCCAAGTGGCCTGAAATCTCAGTTAAGATAGGCCATTTGGTTTCAAATCTCAGTTAAGATCGGCCATTTGGTTTCAAATCTCAGTTAAGATCGGCCATTTGGTTTCAAATCTCAGTTAAGATAGGCCATGTGGTTTCAAATCTCAGTTAAGATCGGCCATTTGGTTTCAAATCTCAGTTAAGATAGGACAAGTGATTTGAAATCTCAGTTAAGATAGGCCAAGTGGTTTTAAATCTCAGTTAAGATAGGCCAAGCAGTTTGAAATCTCGGCTGAAATAGGCCAAGTTTTTTGATATCTTCGTATCGATAGGCCAAGTTGTTTGAAATCTCGGTCCAAATAGGTCAAGTTGAGTAAAACCTCAGTCAAGAAGGGCCAACGCTGTTTGATATCTTGGTCTAGATAGGTGAAGTTATATGAAATCTCGGTCGAGATAGGCCAAGTTGCTTGAAATCTCGGTCAAAATAGGCCAAGTGATTGGAAATCTCAGTCAAAATAGGCCAAGTGATTGGAAATCTCGGTCAAGATAGGCCATGCAGTTTGAAATCTCGGCTGAAATAGGCCAAGTTTTTTGATATCTTCGTATGGATAGGTCAAGTTGTTTGAAATCTCGGTCGAGATAGGCCAAGTTGCTTGAAATCTCGGTTAAATTAGACCAAGTGGTTTCAAATCTCGGTTAAGATAGGCCATGTGATATGAAATCTCAGTCAAGATAAGCCAAGTGGCCTGAAATCTCAGTTAAGATAGGCCATTTGGTTTCAAATCTCAGTTAAGATCGGCCATTTGGTTTCAAATCTCAGTTAAGATCGGCCATTTGGTTTCAAATCTCAGTTAAGATAGGCCATGTGGTTTCAAATCTCAGTTAAGATCGGCCATGTGGTTTCAAATCTCAGTTAAGATAGGCCAAGTGGTTTGAAGTTTCAGTTAAGATAGGCCATTTGGTTTGAAATCTCAGTTAAGATAGGCCAAGTGGTTTCAAATCTCAGTTAAGATAGGCCAAGTGGTTTGAAGTTTCAGTTAAGATAGGCCATTTGGTTTGAAATCTCAGTTAAGATAGGCCATTTGGTTTCAAATCTCAGTTAAGATCGGCCATTTGGTTTGAAATCTCAGTTAAGATAGGCCAAGTGGTTTCAAATCTCAGTTAAGATAGGCCAAGTGGTTTGAAGTTTCAGTTAAGATAGGCCATTTGGTTTGAAATCTCAGTTAAGATAGGCCAAGTGGTTTCAAATCTCAGTTAAGATCGGCCATTTGGTTTCAAATCTCAGTTAAGATAGGCCAAGCAGTTTGAAATCTAGGCTGAAATATTCCAAGTTTTTTGATATCTTCGTATCGATAGGCCAATTTGTTTGAAATCTCGGTCAAGGTAGGCCAAGTGGTTTCAAATCTCAGTTAAGATAAGTCATTTGGTCTGAAATCTCAGTTAAAATAGGCCAAGCTGTAGGTATGAAATCTCAGTCGACATAGGCCAAGTTGAATAGTCAAAATCATTACCCAACATCACCTATCACAATCCAACTGTTTCGTCTTCCTATTCACTGTCTTTAACTTAATTTTCATCACATAACTCATCACTGTATGGTCAGATCCACCAAGTTACGTTGCCAGTTCACCCTCGATATGTAATTGGATAAGAGAATGTACTATGAAACTGTGTGACAGTGAGATTTTTCTGATTGGGTTCACTTGACGCGAATCCGAAAAACATTGACCGCGGATTTGATCGATTGAAAATCGCTATAATTAACGCTGTAAAAAAACAAAATTATAATTATTTTCTAGAGAATAGACTTTTCAAATGTTTACGGTCTTAAAAACACGTTTAATCGACGACATAAAAAACAAAAAAAAACATTACTTCAAATTTGATTGAAACGTACTACAAAATACGGTATTTGAAACGTTTTGGTGACGCTTGAAAACCAACAAAATAAATTAATTTTAAGGTACGTATCAGCTGAAATAGCGAATTCGTAGTTTTACGCGCTGAATCAGGCCGCTTGTTGCCATAAATCGTTAAAAAAATTCATTTCAAATTTCATCAAATTTGGTGCAATGATGATTTTTTTTTCAAGTTTGATGTTCATAAATTTATTTGAGAAATGGATTGAGGACTGGTCCGGAAATTATGACGCTATTTTTCCTTATAAACTTGTTTAAACACGATCTGACAAGTCCACGTTAGTTCTTATCAGTTTAAACCTGACTGGACCATGTCCTCAGCTCATATAAACTTGTTTAGACAGGATCTGACATGTCCAAGTTTGTTATTCACGGTTTAAACCTGACCAGATCATGTCCTTAGCCCTTATAAACTTCTTTAGACAGGATCTAACATGTCCACGCTTGTTATTCAAGGTTTAAACCTGACCGGACTGGGTAAACCAGCTACACACCCTAAATCCTTCCTAGCTCCATCACACCTGTCTCAATTTCAGGGTATCCAAGTATCGAGGACATTGAACCTCTGCACATTGAACCCTATTTACATCAACTTGAAAAAAACCATATGACCTAAAACATAAAAGTTGTTGTGTAAAAGACTCAAAAAAATTTAGATCGTAAATATTAACGATAAAAATGCAGATTAGATATATGAAACAAATTGAAAAAATAAAAATAAATTGCCTCGTCAAAAAAATATAAATAAGTACATAAATAAATATATTACAAGTAAAAAACGTAATAATTTTGAACAAAACAAACAAAAAAAAAAAAAAAAAAAAAAAGCTGAAAAGAGTTTAGATTTTTAGTTTAGGCGTGAAACCGTAAGATAATGAATTTCAGAGTAAAATATTTTACTAGTTTTTTTTTTCGCTGTAGATGACGGTGCTGCATATTTTATTGTGTCGATAGCGGTGACATTGTGGGGAATTGTGTGTATTTTGACGTATTGGCGGAGGGGGGAGAAGGCCGTTTCGATAACAAAAACGGCGTTGATTTTGATTGAAAACTAATAATAACAAATAAAAATTTAAAAAAAAAATTTAAAAAAACCGCTCAAAACGCGGGAATTTCTAGGTTTTTGCGGATGCTCCAGTGTTGCCACTTTTTCCTGAAAATTGGGTGGTTTTGAAGGTACAAATTTTGAAGTACATTTTCGTTTATAGTAAAAATATTTGAAAACCTCATGACGGATTTACTGGTCGAATCAATTTTGTTGTCTGATTCAAGTCAGTATTGCCAACATGGCAGAGGCAAATTGAGCTTACACAATTCAACGTCACAGTAGACGGGGTAGTGGTGAGGTGATTCAAAAGATTGCATGAAGGTGTGTTGTTAAGACGTGTTTGAATAGTAATTTACCAAATTTGGAGCTTCGAAATCCATAGGGAAACTTTTTGGGAGTCAAAAAAACCTCGAAATTTTCGGGGTTGTATCGGTTTTTGCCTCATACCTCGTAAAAGGTTGGTTTTCTACGAAAAGTCCCTCGTACCTTTATTAAAGTAAATCGTATGACCTACAATTTAAGCCCAACTCCAGCTCTGTAGGTCAAGTAGATTTCGCGATATTCGACTTCAAAAATTGGATATTTTTTCCAAAAACATCGACATTTTCGGACTTGTTTCAGTTTTTGCCTCATAACTTCTAAAAGGTTGGTTTTCTACGAAATGCCCTTCCTACCTTTATTGAAGTAAATAGTATAAGCTACAAATCAAGCCCAATCCCAGCTCTGGAGGTCCAGTAGATCCCGAGATATTTGACTTTGAAAATTGGCTATTTTTTCCAACATCCTCGACATTTTCGAACTTGTTTCAGTTTTTGCCTCACAACTTCTTAACGGTTGGTTTTCTACGAAAAGTCCTTCTTACCTTTATTAAAGTCAATAGTATAAGCTACCATTTAAGCCCAAATCCAGCTCTGTAGGTCCAATACATCCCGAGATATTTGACTTCGAAAATTAGCTATTTCTTCCAAAATTCTCGACGTTTTCGGACTTGTTTCAGTTTTTGCCTCATAACTGCTAAACGGTTGGTTTTCTACGAAAAGTCCTTCTTACCTTTATTAAAGTACATAGTATAAGCTACAATTTAAGCCCAAATCCAGCTCTGTAGGTCCAATACATCCCGAGATATTCGACTTCAAAAATTGGCAATTTCTTCCCAAAAATGAGTACCCCTGTTCCCGGGGAGGTTAGGCAATATGCCCACCCAGGAGGGTATCCGGTCTGCATTCACAGACCTGGCTACCTCCAAAACCTCGGGAACCAAGGACACTCAGCAAACCATCACATATCCTAGCTAAGAGAGGACTACAACTTGAATTTTCAACTTTTTGGAAGAAATAGCCAATTTATGAAGTCGAATATCTCAAGATCCAATGGACCTACAGAGCTGGAGTTGGGCTTGAATTGTAGGTTATACGATCTTCTTTAATAAAGGTAAGAACAACTTTTCGTAGAAAACCAACGTTTAACAAGTTATGAGGCAAAAACTGAAACAAGTCCGAAACTTTTGAGGTTTTTGGAAGAAATAGCCAATTTTCGAAGTCAAATATCTCGAGATCTATTGGACCTACAGAGCTGGAGTTGGGCTCAAATTGTAGCTTTTACTATTGACTTTAATAAAGGTAAGAACAACTTTTTGAAGAAAACCAACCTTTAACAAGTTATGAGGCAAAAACTGAAACAAGTCCGAAACTTTTGAGGTTTTTGGAAGAAATAGCCAATTTTCGAAGTCAAATATCTCGAGATCTATTGGACCTACAGAGCTGGAGTTGGGCTCAAATTGTAGCTTTTACTATGTACTTTAATAAAGGTAGGAGAGACTTTTTGAAGAAAACCAACCCTTAACAAGTTATGAGGCAAAAACTGAAACAAGTTCGAAAATTTCGAATTTTTTTGGGCTTCAAGGACTTCGAAGCTCCAAACTTGGTGGAACATACCGAAAAATCAAAATCCTTTTTTATTTCATTCAATTTTGCTCGTAAATAACGGAAAATTCCACATCCAACGCCTTCTCCCCCCCTCCACCGATCCAACTATAAAACTGTGACATCAGTAGATTCTACTTCTGTGGCAACGAAGGTGAAAATCGTCGATATCCACGATGAGTTCGCCTCATTTCGAATCAAATTCGATTTCAGGTCGACATCATCGACGTGTACAACGCAGTATTACGTACTATACGGGAGGCAAACCAAAAAATTAAGTTACCTAAAATTTCGTAGTTTTAAAAAACGAAAAATCAGTTGTAAACTGGTGAATGTACCTATTTACGTTGAAAATTGTGCCTGTTGATTGTTGCTGAAGGGGTGAAATTTTTCGAAAATTTTATTTTGCGAATCGTATTGACACGACTTTTTGTGTACAAAAAAAAACCATTTTGAGAATTGGTTCGCACTATTTATTAGGTACTTATTGACAGTAAATACATTTCAAATGACTGTGGCTTTTAATTTAGTTTTGGGACGCTCGATGTATAATTTTTGTGTACACTTAACCCATTAATGGCCAAGGGGTCGTGTACGACCCACTGATTCAAGATTTTATTCCTCTTGTAGTGATTTTAGTTGTCAGAGTTGATTCAATATTTCGATGAAGTAGTCGTGAAAGAAAGGAAAAACTCTCCGTAGATCACCCATACATAGATCACTAGGTGTACAGTACACTTAATGAGAAAGAGCAATGAACCGACCCCCTCAGTACCCTCCTCGTGATCTATATGGGTGATCTACGGAGAGTTTTTTCCTTTCTTTCACGACTACTTCATCGAAATATTAGATCAACTCTGACAACTAAAAACACTACAGGAGTATGGGAATGAAATCTTGAATCAATGGGTCGTGCACGACCCCTTGGCCATTAATGGGTTAATAAAAATCGTATTAACCAAGCAGTACATACCCACCGAATCCTTTTAGCGTCGTGTATAGTGATATTTGACCTACTTAATTTTTATATGTATTTTTAGATCGCCTGTATTCATTTACGATTATTTATTTTACCGTAAGATATTACGAGAAAAAAGTGTTGAATAGTTTTAAAGACGAACAAAAAAAAATTTTCCTCAATGTATATAATAAAATGCACAATAATAATTATTATGGAAGTTGCGGCGTTTTTATTGTTGATTGACCTTGCCGCCACGTCGGTCTCACATCCGGATGTACGAGTAGGTTCCATTTGTCAAAGGCTCTGACGTACTAGTTGTCCTCCTGCCAGCCGTCTGACGTCATGCGCTCGTGCGTCATAGGCTCTGACGTAGGTGCTAGTTGGCCTCCTGTCAGCCGTCTGACGTCATACGCTCGTGCGTCATAGGCTCTGACGCAATAGTTGCCCTCCTGCCAGCCGTCTGACGTCATACGCTCGTGCGTCATAGGCTCTGACGTACTAGTTAGCCTCCGGCCAGCAGTCTGACGTCATACGCTCGTGCATCATAGGCTCTGACGTACTAGTTGTCCTTCGGTCAGCCCTCTGACGTCATACGCTCGTGCGTCATAGGCTCTGACGTACTAGTTAGCATCCTGCCAGCCCTCTGACGTCATACGCTCGTGCGTCATAGGCTCTGACGTACTAGTTAGCATCCTGCCAGCCCTCTGACGTCATACACTCGTGCGTCATAGGCTCTGACGTAGTGGCCCGCCCGGCGCGCCGGTTGCTTGTGATCTGAGGGAAAGGGTGAATCAAGGGAACAAATTTTTCCCGTTAAAATTTATTTGGTTAAGCACAGCAAGGAACAATAATTATTATTGTTCCTTGCTGTGCTTAACCAAATAAATTAGTGCATCATTCATGCAGAACAATTGTCTTGGCGTTGATTTGTTTCCATAACCCGATTTTTACCCTAAGAACCCCTCTATAACGGACACCCCTCTATAACGGACACCGCTTTATAACGGAAATTTTTATTCGTTCCACGAGTGTTCGTTATAGAGAGGTTTGACTGTATACATATGATTTTCGGTGTCTTTTGGCAGTGGATTCAGGATGATCTGAAACGGATTTTGGTGTCAACATTCAAAATGAAGTCCAGTCATCCGGTGGTTTTGGTTGTTGGCGAAAATTCCGAAATTCCTGCAAATTTTTGTGGGTTGTTTCCTACCACATCGAGGACTGCTACAGCCAAAAAGGCGGACAAATTAACTTCGGAAGGCCGAAAAACAGCGATTTTTCCGCACTTATTTCAGTTTTTTAGCAATAACTCGAAAACTATGCGTTTTATCGAGACGCCCACTCTATTATAAATTAAAGAAGACTAAATTTCCCACTAAATAAGGTGGTCAAACTTATTTTCTACTGACCGGTGGCCGAGATACGTCGGCTCAAAAATTGGCCAAATTGCCCCAAATGTCTTGAATTACCAGAAAACACAGGTTTTTGCGACGTTTGTCTAGTTAGGTAACACTGATTAAGTAAATCTCACGATTTACTTAAACGTAATCATTAACAGGTGGTTTTTTGGGCTCGGCTGAAAAGGCGCTCGAATGACGATGTGGGAAGTTGCCGTGAGACCCTCGATTTGAGATGACGAACTCGTCACGATCTCCAAAAGTCGATTTCGATCATCGATAACGTTCTCACTTGCCATAACGACTTACTGAATCACTTTCGTCGACTTTTGGAAATCATGGACATCGTGTTCTTTAATGGAGACATTTCACATAAAACCAGTGTTTTCTTCGAAAATTCGCTCTTATAGTCATGCTGCATGGCTGGGTATATATATATATTTTTTTGGTTTTTTTCATATTCAGGGACTGATTTGAACATCAAAAACACTTCATACAACATTATATTTGTCAACTACCGCATTAAATACAATACCAAACAACAAATTTTCGTCCTTCAAACAAACGCGTCGACCGGAAAACAAGTGAGTACATCGAATTAATAAACATACCTAAATACAATTTATATACAACAAGTAATTAGTAGACCTTAAAAATAATAGGCGGGTTGTTTAGAATTTGAGACGTAAATGACGTTCGAATGTGGTTACAAAATGGAATGAAATACATGGTATATAATTATAATTACGTTAATTAGGACTCGTTAGGTGTAATTAATGTAATAAGTACTGAGAGGGAAAAAAATCATAGTGGCAGTGGTTTTGAGGTGTATGTGGCAGTTGTACCTTATTTAGATAATGAGCAAAAAAAAAAAATTAGATGTAGAATGTTGTATATTCAGTGGTAAACAATAACTGAAATACATTACAATGTAGGTGTAGTTTGACAATTAAGTCGTTAAATATTTCACTTTAGGCGGTCGACTGAGCGTTAACAAGACCAGGGCGAGGTCTAGCGGCCGTCTAAATAACTTGTGAGGAAACCCAGCTTTTGGAAAGTGGCTCCGGGGAATACTAGTATTAACCTTATTTGATTACTATACACGGTGATCAACAAAGGTGCGAACAAAATTTTGATGTAAAAGTACATCAAAAATGGAGTGAAATGCCACCAACCGCATAATTGTGGCTCAATCCGTTCTCGAGATGTGATTTTTTAAAGTGATTTTCAGAAGAAAAAACACGTTTTTTCTCTTTCAAACTCGAATTTCTCTACTTTACTCCATCAAATTACCACTTTTAACCACATTTTCGGAATCAGCGTTAAATTTCCTGTACGATCAGTGCACTTCGACTCTTGACAAGAACCACCTAATGACCATAACGTCAGCTCAAACATGTACGAATTTGAAAAAAATAAAAATCCTGAAAATCTTAAGAACTTTACTGCTCTTTCAAAAATAATCCTAGAAACTGGAAAATTTCATGAAAACTTCTACATTTAATAAGCTTTTCAACAGTGTGGTCAACTTTGAGATTTTCTCGTTCCTTCGATCGAAAATTCAAGTTTTAATGCAAAAAACGTCAAGATATGATTTTTTGAAGTTTTTTCCCTTTTAAACTCAAATTTCTCCACTTTACTCCACTCAATTTCAACTTTTGACCACATTTTCGGATTCACCGTTAAATTTCCTGTACGATCAGTGTAGTTTGACCCTCGAGAAGTACCACCTAATGACCATAACGTCAGCTCAAACGTGAACGAATTTGAAAAAAAATAAAAATCCTGAAAATCTTAAGAACTTCACTGCTCTTTCAAAAATAATCCTAGAAACTGGAAAATCTCATGAAAACTTCTACATTTAATAAGCTTTTCAACGGTATGGTCAACTTTGAGATAATCTCGTTCCTTCGATCAAAAATACTACCTACTACTGGTATTTTTTGGTTGTACAACACAATTCAAGTTACTAGCCTTTTCTCTAAATTAAATATTATTAAATATTATTAATTAACAAAAACATTGCGCAACAGTGACCAGAGTGAGTAAATTTACCCGGGAGTGTCGGATGTTGTCCAGTGAATACTTAGAGTAACTTTACACTTAACTTTACAAATTCGTTACAATTACATTAGTTACGTTATTATGTAGTGACTTAAAGCTAATACATAATCACGGTTTTGTTGTTACAAAAAAAAACAACAACGAGAAGATTGTACATAAGGATGACGTCAGATGATAACCTCAGAACTTTAAAAAAACGGTATTTTGAAAGGAGAGTTAACAAAGTGGATCAATAATTGATTGAATTATTCCAATTAAGAGTGTATTTAATGGGTATGAGACAGTAATTTTACTCCACGTTGATTTTTGTTGATGTCACACCCTCTTTAACCCTTTAACGGACAATGTGCCCACCAGATTCACTCATATCTTGAAAAAACGTCTCGTGAGATTTACAACTTTATAACTTTGTTAACAGGTTAATTACAGGTGTTAAGGCCGGTTTGATCGATAAAAGAGGACAATATTTAGGAAATTCTTTTCCCGCTGAAATTTGAACGGTCAAACGGTAAAAAGAAGGGTGACAGTTGAGATACGAGTACTGAGGGAGGTTATCGTCCGATGATATCGATAAGGCTTGTTTAAGGGGTTTCAAATGGAAAACGAGGACGTGTTATAAGGGACTCTGTACGGGGGTCGACCGTTGAGTTGATGGTGACACCCAGCACGGAAGTCTCGATGGGAGTTCTCGATCCTACTTGACTGGCGACCTGTGAACAGAGATTTTCGTCGGTGAATCACACGGTGTAGGGATGTGTAGTCAATATCGATATATCGACGTATCGATATTTTTCTGGCGATATATCGACTGTTTTTGCCAATATTTTCTACCCTGTGTCAATTATATTTCCATATATCGCCCATCCCTAATCACAGCCTCTCTTCTGCGTCATCAGGGGCGTCATAGTCATTTGGAAAGGTTCAAAGTTCCCCTTGAGCAGTCCTCAACCAACCCAATGTTTGAATCAACCTGTTTACTTCCTTACATTCATCTACATTTCTAATTCAAGTACGTACCGCGTAAGTGGCGCAGTCGGTAGCGACCAAAGCCACCCTTGAGCAGTCCACAACCAACCCCACTTATCTTTCATCATTTCAAGGGTTTCTTGAGCTTCTCAAGGCCTCTTTAGCCTCATAAGGCACCCTGTAGACGATTTTGACAGTCCAAAAATACCTGTCCTCCACAATCCCCAACTAATATCAATACATTCTATTTGAATCAACCTGTTTACTTCCTTACATTCATCTACATTTCTAATCCAAGTACGTAAGTGGCGCAGTCTGTAGCGCCCAAAGCCCCCCTTGAGCAGTCCACAACCAATAACTTCACACAAACAGAAATGAAAATGACAGTACGCGAATCGGGAAAGGCTCATCATAACCTCAACGAAACAAGGGGATGCGCAGTAGCCCACTGAGCTCAGACCTCAATGACGTCATTTGACCACGGATATTTCTGGATATTTCCACAACACGTTATATTACAAAGCCACATTAAAAAAAGGTTATGTACATCGGGACCGGACCTAGGTATATGATCTTTATGTTTTTGGGGTCGCTGAATCTGAATCCGGGGTCAGTTTGACCTCATCAGGTCAAATCTACAAAATTTGTCTAAAAAATTTGGAAAAAATCCACACGTTTTTCTTAGGTGATTCTAAAAACGTTTTGTTCGATAACATTTTCCCGTTAAGCTGATACTTTTTGAGTAAAAAAATCCCAAAAAAATAAGGTTAACAATTTTTTGAATTTTTTTACTCAAAGAGGATCAACTTTACAAAAATATTTTATGGAGTAAAAAGTTCTTAAAATTAGTCAAGGAACACGTGTGCATTTTTTCAGATTTTTTGTGAACATTAAATGTTCAGAAGATTTTTGTTGTGGGGCTGTGTTATGCGAAGGTGAGGCATCGTATCGTCGAAAACGCACAAAAAGTACCTACGTTGGCAACACTGGATTTAAACCCCTTGTCAAGCTTGACGAATCCTTGACGACGACAACAAATTGACGGCGACGTTAACTTGACGCCGTGATTCGCTTGGTGAAAGGTAAAGTTCTGACGGCCGTTACGATTTCGTCAGCATTGACGGGCGTCAACGGTAGTTAACGAGCGTTTGGTGCAAGTGGGCACAACGAGGAATTCCACCTCAAAGTGATGAAAAATGTCTGTTTTTACGTCAAATTACGACCAGTAGAACGAAAATGTGTGTTTTTTTTTACTACACGTATGATTTTTTTCAGATTTTTTGTGAACATTCAATGTTCAGAAGATTTTTGTTGTTGTGGGGCTGTGTTATGCGAAGGTGAGGCATCGTATCGTCGAAAACGCACAAAAAGTACCTACGTTGGCAACACTGGATTTAAACCGCTCGTCAAGCTTGACGAATCCTTGACGACGACAACAAATTGACGGCGACGTTAACTTGACGCCGTGATTCGCTTGGTGAAAGGTAAAGTTCTGACGGCCGTTACGATTTCGTCAGCTAGCGTTTTATATCGAAACCTACAATATCGATAATATCGATATCGAGACTATCGCAAGGAGCCGATATTAGATATCGATATATCGGTCAAAACTATCGATATTTTGATATATCGGTCGGATATCGACCATATTTAGAACATTTTCTCAGTACTGTATGAGGATCGTTTTAACTGTTATGAAATTGGGAAAATAAGGGGTAAGTAACGATGAAATGTTAAAAATAATTCAAAACTTTATTTCAGGACTTTAATTACAATCAAAATCATTCCAACTTTAGACTGGAGAGGAGAGCAAACGTTGAAAATAATGCAAAACTTTACTTTAGGACTTTAGTTCACCATAAAAATACAATTAAACTGCTTTAGAATGGAGAGCACTCCACACTTTTGTGCTGAGTCTCTTCAGGAACGCCCGTTGGCCTCAGTTCTGACTCAGCAGCAGCGCAGCAGACACCAATAACAGTGCCTCGGAATATTTTGCAACACAGTATTCCTTAAATTTTCGCGTGCTAAAGGGTGATTTAACAGCACGATATATCGGCTAAAAATATCGATAATCGAAAATATCGGAAGATGCGATATCGATACGATAATATCGAAATATCGTCAGCAAATATCGATATTACGATATATCGATATCATATCGGGCATCGCTATTGTCAGCATTGACGGGCGTCAACGGTAGTTAACGAGCGTTTGGTGCAAGTGGGCATAACGACGAATTCCACCTCAAAGTGATGAAAAATGTCTGTTTTACGTCAAATTACGACCAGTAGAACGAAAATTTTTTTTTTTTTTTTTTCTTACTTCAGACGTCATATTTAGGGGATTCAACTGGAATACGACGACGTGTTGTAGGCGAATCTGTACGGGTCGACCGCTGGCGTCGTGTTGATGGTCATTCCGAGGACGAAAGTCTCAATTCCGCACTCGTCCGTTCCTCGGAGGATGTTGAAGTGACCGTTCTCTCCCCATTCGCGGCCCCACGAGTTGACAGCGATCTGTGAATTAGAAACAATGAAAATATAATAGGAATTTTGAAAAAAAAAGAAAAAATCCAGAGAATTCAATAATTATAGTACTATTAAGCCCGCTTTATCAATCGCCAGTTAGTATGAGTTACCTAGCAGTTAGTTAACCGGCCCTTAATGAGCATTTCCCACCAAAAACCACGTAAGACTATTTTTAGTTATCTGCCGTTTTTGAGAGAACCGTTGGGCCTACACATACCCGCTTGGTCTCAATTTAAAGATAATTACATTTACTACAACTTCATTCCTCATGACATTTTACGGTAGATGCGTAGTTTTGAAGATATTTCACAAAATAAGTAACCACCTCGAGAGTTTTTTTCACTTTTTGGAAAATTAGGCCTGTTTTTGAAGAGCTGTATCTCGCGAATGAATGGTCGTACAGAGCTCGTTCACGTCTCAAATTGTAGCAAATTTAGTCTAGTTTAAGAGTGTATATGGTGACCGTTCCGGTCAGACCCTTTCTTTAATGAGATATTGAGCAAAAACCGAAATAAGTGACCATTTCGGAAATCTTTCACTTATTGGAAAATTAGGCCTGTTTTTGAAGAGCTGTATCTCGCGAATGAATGGTCGTACAGAGCTCGTTCACGTCTCAAATTGTAGCAAATTTAGTCTAGTTTAAGAGTGTATATGGTGACCGTTCCGGTCAGACCCTTTCTTTAATGAGATATTGAGCAAAAACCGAAATAAGTGACCATTTCGGAAATCTTTCACTTATTGGAAAATTAGGCCTGTTTTTGAAGAGCTGTATCTCGCGAATGAATGGTCGTACAGAGCTCGTTCACGTCTCAAATTGTAGCAAATTTAGTCTAGTTTAAGAGTGTATATGGTGACCGATCCGGTCAGACCCTTCCTTTTATGAGATATTGAGCATAAACCGAAATAAGTGACCATTTCGGAAATCTTTCACTTATTGGAAAATTAGGCCTGTTTTTGAAGAGCTGTATCTCGAGAACAGATAGTCCTACAGAGCTCGTTCAGGTCTCAAATTGTAGCAAATTCAGTCTAGTTTAAGAGTGTATATAGTCATCATACCCGACAGACCCTTCTTTCAATATGAAATTGAGCTAAAACCGAAATAAGTTACAATTTCGACATTTTTTGGGAAATTAGGCCTGTTTTTGAAGAGCTGTACCTCGAGAATGAATGGTCGTACAGAGCTCGCTTTGGTCTCAAATTGTAGCAAATTTAGTCTAGTTTAAGAGTGTATACAGTGACCATACCCGTCAGACCCTTCCTTCAACGAAATATTGAGCTATCAGTAATTGTATATTGAAAATTCTATTAAAAATAAACGTCAAACAAGAACTCACCCAGTATTTCTCTCTCCGTCCAAACTCGGTCGTTTCACCCCATCCGATGATCCGGACGGAGTGTTGCATCCTCACTGCCGCCCTCTTACTCGACATATCAGAACACCTAAACAAAAATTTAAAAAAACAAAACAATCAACAAATCAGTACGTGTTTTTGATTAGAGATCAAATCAGTAATTTGGTCGTTATAGCGGGCTTTTGTATATGTAATTTGTATTTGAATTCATACTTGTAGACTCCTCCTTTGTACACGAATAAGTCCCTTTGAACTCGCATTGTAGCTGTAACATTTCAGAACGAATTGTCAGAGACATTGTCACAGGTAGGTACACATAAGTTACTTTTAACCAAATTAATTAAAAAATTATTTAATTTTAATTTTAATTTTTTAATTTTATTAAATACAATAAAATTTATTAAACAGAACTCATTAAGGGTAGAGGGGGGTGGTTACCATAACTACAGATAAGGCTCAGGTGGGCAGGTTAGGTGTGGGAGGGAGGGGAGGAGGGGGAAGGGACTTCAACGGTCGGGTTGAAGAGGTGTGACTGACGAGCAAGTTCAAACAGGATTGCCCCACAACACCAGGTATTGTTTCATCAAAGGAAATCCTTCCACAATCCTTTGAAAGGATTGTGGAATGTATTGTGGAATGGATTGTGAAAGGATTGTGGAATGGATTGTGAAATGGATTGTGGAAGGATTGAGGATTTTGGAGGATTGTGAAATGTATTGTGGAAGGATTGTAGAATGGATTGTGGAAGGATTGTAGAATGGATTGTGGAAGGATTGTGGAATGGATTGTGGAAGGATTGAGGATTTTGGAGGATTGTGAAATGTATTGTGGAAGGATTGTTGAATGGATCGTGGAATGGATTGTGGAATGGATTGTGGAAGGATTGTGGAATGGATTGTGGAATTGATTGAGGATTTTGGAGGATTGTGAAATGTATTGTGGAAGGATTGTTGAATGGATCGTGGAATGGATTGTGGAATGGATTGTGGAATGGATTGTGGAATGGATTGAGGATTTTGGAGGATTGTGAAATGTATTGTGGAAGGATTGCAGAATGGATTGTGGAAGGATTGTGGAAGGATTGTAGAATGGATTGTGGAATGGATTGTGGAAGGATTGAGGATTTTGGAGGATTGTGAAATGTATTGTGGAA
Organism: Stenodema calcarata; assembly: GCA_963920205.1. NCBI lineage: Eukaryota > Metazoa > Arthropoda > Insecta > Hemiptera > Miridae > Stenodema > Stenodema calcarata. The sequence continues at coordinate 3,936,818 of OY986065.1, forward strand.
GGATTGTTGAATGGATTGTGGAAGGATCGTGGAATGGATTGTGGAATGGATTGTGGAATGGATTGAGGATTTTGGAGGATTGTGAAATGTATTGTGGAAGGATTGTAGAATGGATTGTGGAAGGATTGTAGAATGGATTGTGGAAGGATTGTGGAATGGATTGTGGAAGGATTGAGGATTTTGGAGGATTGTGAAATGTATTGTGGAAGGATTGTTGAATGGATTGTGGAAGGATCGTGGAATGGATTGTTGAATGGATTGTGGAAGGATTGAGGATTTTGGAGGATTGTGGTATAATATATTGTGATTCACCTTGGACGGGGCCGTTGGTCATGATTTCTTTCATGATCTGATCTTCACCTGAGATGCGGTACGTGGGGCCGGTCCTCCGCAGCATTTCCGTCCTACGACTCGCGGGACACCTGAGAAATACGTGGGGAGGATGAGCATTTAGAAAATGGTGGAGCGTTCAATTTAAACTAATAGACATTTACAGGTGTTTATAGGTGTTTATAGGTATTTGTAGAAATTCACGATTGTGCTCGACCATGAAAACAGGGGTAAGAGACGGGACAGGAGACTGAGGCGAGGAGTTGATGAGCGAGGTGATGCGAGGGAACTGAAGGCCGAGGCAATGCGAGTTGACTGTCAACAAGGCGAGGAATACGATGGAACTGGTGGAAAAGGCAGTACGAGATAACTGGTGACCACAGCAATGCGAGAAAACTTGCGACAGAGGCGAGGAACTGGTGGCAGATCAATACAATTTGACCGAGGCAATAAGAGATAACTGTCGACTGAGGCATCGCAAGGTAACTGGGGAAGAAGCGAAGGAATGGTGACCAAGTCAATTCAATGGAACTATCACTCGAGGCAAGGAACTGGTGACTGTGGCAATACGATAGAACTGGTGACCGATACAGTACAAGATGGCTGGTGACTGAGGCGAGGAACTGGTGATTGAGGCAATGCAATGAACTGGTAACCAATCAGTACAAGTTGATTGTGGCGAGGAACTCGTGACTGAAGCATCACCAGGTAACTACTGATCAAGGCAATGCAATGTAACTGGTGACAGATCAATACAAGTTGACCGAGGCGAGGTATTGGCGACTGAAGATCACCAGGTAACTGGGGACCTTGGAAATGCGAGTTAACTGCAATGAACTGGTGACTGAGGCGAGGGATTGAAGACCAAGGCAACGAGAGTTAACTGTCAATAGAGGCGAGGGACTGGTGACCGAGGCAATAAGAGGTAGCTCTTGACTGAGGCAATACAACGGAACTGTTGACTGATGCAGTACAAGATAACTGGTGACAGAGGCGAGGGACTGGTGATTGAGGCAACGAGAGTTAACTGTCAATAGAGGCGAGGGATTGGAGACCAAGACAACGAGAGTTAACTGTCAATAGAGGCGAGGGACTGGTGACCAAGGCAATAAGAGGTACCTCTTGACTGAGGCAATACAACGGAACTGTTGACTGATGCAGTACAAGATAACTGGTGACAGAGGCAATGCAAGATAACTGTAGAACGAGGAGAAGAACTGGCGACCAAGGCAATCAGGAACTGGTCGCGAATGCAGTTCTAGATAGCTGGTCACCAAGGCAATACGAGCAAAACTGTCAATCGAGGTGAGGAACTGGTGGCCGAGGCAATAAGAGTTGACTGGGGCGGGGAACTGGTGATCGAGGCAATAAGAGGTAACTGTCGACCAAGGCATCACAAGGTAACTGGAGACCAAGGCCTAGGACTGGTGACCGAGGCAATACGAGTTAACTGCCAATAAAAGCGAGGAACTGGTGATGAGGCAATACAATGGAACTGGTGATCGTTGCAGTAGACATAACTGTCGACCAAGGCATCAAAAGGTAACTGGGGACCGAGGCAAAGAAATGGTGACCAAAGCAATAAGAGGTACTCAGCTGTTGACTAAAGCAATAAGATGGAACACGTCACCATGCAGTAGAGATACCTGGTGACCAAGGCAATGCAAGATAACTGTCAATTGAGTCGAGGAACTCGAGACCAAGGCCGTACGATGGGACTGGTGACAAAAGCAGTACGAGATAACTGGTGACCACAGCAATGCAAGATAACTGTGGACTGAGGCATCACGAGGTAACTGTCAATAAAAGCGAGGAATTGGGGACGAGGCAATGCGAGGTAACTGGCGACCAAGACGAGAGATTGGTCCCTGTCAAGCGTTTTGTATGAGAATTTTCTCTTACCCCAATCATCCCACCACATACCTCACTCCATGTCTCTACCCTCCATCATCCCTCACTTTGTTAAACCTTTAGGGCCGTCAGGCCGGTATTGTATAAGCGCCAAACATCCTGTACAAACAAACTTTGTATGCTTATTTCTACCAATAAATTATACTTGATTCTTGATTCTTGAGAGATTGGTGACTGGTGACTCTCCACTTGCTCTACCACACGACTATGTCAGGACCACCTCGCTGGTCTCCGGTTCAATACCCAGCCTGACCACTTTTTTTCGTGTACTATACGAAGAAATCTTCACTTTTTGTTTCGATACCTTATCGACGGTCTCACAGCAACACCCCACATCGTCATTTTCGACGAAAATGCGTTATGCATATCAAAGGATGCGCCCTCTTGTTACATATTGACTAACTTTCTTTCGTAAGTTCATAAAGGTGGGTATTTATGTTGTAAAAGTACCAGAATTAAAAAAGTATACTGATTATGGCAGGAGAAAATCGTTGGAAGGCGGTTTTCCAGCCCTCCTGACAAGTTGAGAAAATGACGATATGGGGTGTTGCTGTGAGACCGTCGTTATTTCTTCTCAAACTTGAGTTCTTTGAAGATGAAGAATACGTTCTTCATGTTAAGTCCACTCTGATCTGATAACGGAATGAGATATCGCAATTCTGACTGCACCGTCGTATTCAGCGTTGAAATTTCCAAAAGCTGAAGGGGTTTTTGGGGAGTTTAATGGTGGGGGGGGGGGGGGTTCCCCAAAAAAATGAAAGTCTGACAAGTGACACCTCATTTTAAACGTTTTCACACGTTGAATAAGATGGTGAAGTCAGATTTGCGATATCTCATTCCGTTCTCAAACTGGAGCACTTTGAAGATGAAGAAACGTGGTTGATACTTGAGATGTTCTTCATGGACATCTTGTTTTTTGCTTCCAATCTATTGAGGGAGCTATTACTGTCTTGATTTTTGACAAATAAAAATTACATCTCCACAACAAAATTGTGTGAAAAATAAATAACTTACTCAGCGAATTTGGCTGAGGCCTTTTTGCGGATGTTGCACCTCCCCGGGGTGTCTCCTGTCCAGGGCAAGCAGTCTTCAGTGACGAGCCTGAGAATATGAGACAATTCACCCGTCAGAATAGCAAAAGTTTCAAACAAAACTACAAGGTCCTCCAAATTAGTCGAAGGATGTGGAAGGATTGTGGAATGGATTGTGGAAGGATTGTTGAATGGATTGTGGAAGGATTGTGGAATGGATTGTTGAATGGATTGTGGGAGGATTGTGGAAGGATTGTAGAATGGATTGTGGAAGGATTGTTGAATGGATTGTTGCATGGATTGTGGAAGGATTGTGGAATGGATTGTGGAATGTATTGTTGAATGGATTGTGGGAGGATTGTGGAAGGATTGTTGAATGGATCGTGGAAGGATTGTTGAATGGATTGTGGAATGATTGTGGAATGGATTGTTGAATGGATTGTGGAATGGATTGTGGAAGGATTGAGGATTTTGGAGGATGCATCTCCAAATTAGTCGAAGGATGCAACAGAATCCTCCAAATCGATAGTTTCGTTCAAAAATTGGATTGAGTAGTATCGAACATCTACAAAGTCAAATCCGTCGACTTACCCGAATTTCAAAATGTAGTTCCAGGCTCGAGTCAAGTAACCGCCGGTGCAACCGCTGGGCGATCCGTTTTTGGATTTTTGATTCAAATTGCAGGAAAAGAGATTCTGCGGGCTCAACAACCCTGTGTACTGGCCATTGGACATGATCGCCCACCTGTGAACGGAACAGAGACACAACGTGTGTGAAACCGTGGTCGTTTATAGCAATTATTGAGGGATCCAATTTTGCAGGAATGTAAACCTCGTGCTTCTTTCGTAGCAGACGACAAAACCTCTAAATTTTTGCCCTCACTCCGGTTTTTTCGCTATAACTTTGAAACGGTGCGATTCTCATGAATTGCTACGATATACTTATTTAACGAAGATGAAATTTGCTACAAAATGAGACCAAATGCAGCTCTGTAGGTTTGATAGTTACTGAGATACAGCCTTTCAAAAATTGCTCTTTTTTTTACACAAAATTGAAATGTTAACTTTTGGTCAACTTTGGACCTAAAAATTAAATTGTACATAGCTCGTACTTTGTAAATAACTTGTACTTTATAAGCAAAAATAACGTCTCTATTAACTTTTCGATCAGCTACCTCTCTGGGTGGGCATATTCCCTAACCCCCCCGAGAACAGGGGTCCTCAGCAAACCATTCATTCGAAATCGCAAGTGAACGGCTAGTTTTGATTTTTTCCTATGTTGTTTAAGGCTGTTAGGGAAGTCTAAATCCAATTTTGCAGGAATGAAAACCTCGTGCTTCTTTCGTAGCACGCGACAAAACCTCTAAATTTTTGCCCTTATTCCGGTTTTTTCGCTATAACTTTGAAACGGTGCGATTCTCATGAATTGCTACGATACACTTATTTAAAGAAGATGAAATTTGCTACAAAATGAGACCAAATGCAGCTCTGTAGGTTTAATAGTTACTGAGATACAGCCTTTCAAAAATTGCTCATTGTTTACCAAAAAAATTGAAATGTAACTTTTGGTCAACTTTGGACCTAAAAATGAAATTGTACACAGCTCGTGCTTTGTAAATAACTTGTACTTTATAAGCAAAAATAACTTCTCTATTAACTTTTCGATCAGCTACCTCTCTGGGTGGGCATATTCCCTAACCCCTCGAGAACAGTGTCCTCAACAAAACATTCATTAGAAATCGCAAGTGAACGGGTAGTTTTGATTTTTCCTTATGTTGTTTAAGGCTGTTAGGGAAGTCTAAATCCAATTTTGCAGGAATGTAAACCTCGTGCTTCTTTCGTAGCAGACGACAAAACCTCTCAATTTTTGCCCTTACTCCGGTTTTTTCGCTATAACTTTGAAACGGTGCGATTTTCATGAATTGCTACAATATACTTATTTAAAGAAGATAAGATTTGTCACAAAATGAGACCAAGTGCAGCTCTGTAGGTCTAATAGTTACTGAGATACAGCATTTCAAAAATTGCTCATTGTTTACCAAAAAAATTGAAATGTTAACTTTTGGTCAACTTTGGACCTAAAAATGAAATTGTACATAGCTCGTACTTTGTAAATAACTTGTACTTTATACACAAAAATAATTTCTCTAATAACTTTTCGATCAGCTACCTCTCTGGGTGGGCATATTCCCTAACCCCCCCGAGAACAGTGTCCTCAGCAAACCATTCATTAGAAATCGCAAGTGAACGGCTAGTTTTGATTTTTTCTTATGTTGTTTAAGGCTGTTAGGGAAGTCTAAATCCTATTTTGCAGGAATGAAAACCTCGTGCTTCTTTCGTAGCACACGACAAAACCTCTAAATTTTTGCCCTCACTCCGGTTTTTTCGCTATAACTTTGAAACGGTGCGATTTTCATGAATTGCTACGATATACTTATTTAAAGAAGATGAAATTTGCTACAAAATGAGACCAAGTGCAGCTCTGGAGGTCTAATAGTTACTGAGATACAGCCTTTCAAAAATTGCTCTTTTTTTTACATAAAATTGAAATGTAACTTTTGGTCAACTTTGGACCTAAAAATGAAATTGTACACAGCTCGTACTTTGTAAATAACTTGTACTTTATAAGCAAAAATAACGTCTCTATTAACTTTTCGATCAGCTACCTCTCTGGGTGGGCATATTCCCTAACCCCCCCGAGAACAGTGTCCTCAGCAAACCATTCATTAGGAATCGCAAGTGAACGGCTAGTTTTGATTTTTTCTTATGTTGTTTAAGGCTGTTATGGAAGTCTAAATCCAATTTTGCAGGAATGGAAACCACGTGCTTCTTTCGTAGCACGCGACAAAACCTCTAAATTTTTGCCTTTACTCCGGTTTTTTCGCTATAACTTTGAAACGGTGCGATTCCCATGAATTGCTACGATATACTTATTTAAAGAAGATAAAATTTGCTACAAAATGAGACCAAGTGCAGCTCTGTAGGTCTAATAGTTACTGAGATACAGCCTTTCAAAAATTGCTCTTTTTTACACAAAATTGAAATGTTAACTTTTGGTCAACTTTGGACCTAAAAATGAACTTGTACATAGCTCGTACTTTGTAAATAACTTGTACTTTATACACAAAAATAACTTCTCTATTAACTTTTCGATCAGCTACCTCTCTGGGTGGGCATATTCCCTAACCCCCCCGAGAACAGGGGTCCTCAGCAAACCATTCATTAGAAATCGCAAGTGAACGGCTAGTTTTGATTTTTCCTTGTGTTGTTTAAGGCTATTAGGGAAGTCTAAATCCAATTTTGCAGGAATGAAAACCTCTTGCTTCTTTCGTAGCACACGACAAAACCTCTAAATTTTTGCCTTTACTCCGGTTTTTTCGCTATAACTTTGAAACGGTGCGATTTTCATGAATTGCTACGAAATACTTATTTAAAGATGATGAAATTTGCCACAAAATGAGATCAAGTGCAGCTCTGAAGGTCTAATAGTTACTGAGATACAGCCTTTCAAAAATTGCTCATTGTTTACCAAAAAAATTGAAATGTAACTTTTGGTCAACTTTGGACCTAAAAATGAAATTGTACATAGCTCGTACTTTGTAAATAACTTGTACTTTATACACAAAAATAACTTCTCTAATAACTTTTCGATCAGCTACCTCTCTGGGTGGGCATATTCCCTAACCCCCCCCCGAGAACAGGGGTCCTCAGCAAACCATTCATTCGAAATCGCAAGTGAACGGCTAGTTTTGATTTTTTCCTATGTTGTTTAAGGCTATTAGGGAAGTCTAAATCCAATTATGCAGGAATGAAAACCTCGTGCTTCTTTCGTAGCACACGACAAAACCTCTAAAATTTTGCCCTTACTCCGGTTTTTTCGCTATAACATTGAAACGGTGCGATTTTCATGAATTGCTACGAAATACTTATTTAAAGATGATGAAATTTGCCACAAAATGAGATCAAGTGCAGCTCTGTAGGTCTAATAGTTACTGAGATACAGCATTTCAAAAATTGCTCATTGTTTACCAAAAAAATTGAAATGTAACTTTTGGTCAACTTTGGACCTAAAAATGAACTTGTACATAGCTCGTACTTTGTAAATAACTTGTACTTTATACACAAAAATAACGTCTCTATTAACTTTTCGATCAGCTACCTCTCTGGGTGGGCATATTCCCTAACCCCCCCGAGAACAGGGGTCCTCAGCAAACCATTCATTCGAAATCGCAAGTGAACGGCTAGTTTTGATTTTTTCCTATGTTGTTTAAGGCTATTAGGGAAGTCTAAATCCAATTATGCAGGAATGAAAACCTCGTGCTTCTTTCGTAGCACACGACAAAACCTCTAAAATTTTGCCCTTACTCCGGTTTTTTCGCTATAACATTGAAACGGTGCGATTTTCATGAATTGCTACGAAATACTTATTTAAAGATGATGAAATTTGCCACAAAATGAGACCAAATGCAGCTCTGTAGGTTTAATAGTTACTGAGATACAGCATTTCAAAAATTGCTCATTGTTTACCAAAAAAATTGAAATGTAACTTTTGGTCAACTTTGGACCTAAAAATGAACTTGTACATAGCTCGTACTTTGTAAATAACTTGTACTTTATACACAAAAATAACGTCTCTATTAACTTTTCGATCAGCTACCTCTCTGGGTGGGCATATTCCCTAACCCCCCCGAGAACAGGGGTCCTCAGCAAACCATTCATTAGAAATCGCAAGTGAACGGCTAGTTTTGATTTTTTCTTATGTTGTTTAAGGCTATTAGGGAAGTCTAAATCCTATTTTGCAGGAATGAAAACCACGTGCTTCTTTCGTAGCACATGAAAAACCTCTAAATTTTTGCCCTTACTCCGGTTTTTGCGCTATAACTTTGAAACGGTGCGATTCTCATGAATTGCTACGATATACTTATTTAAAGAAGATGGAATTTGCTACAAAATGAGACCAAATGCAGCTCTGTAGGTCTAATAGTTACTGAGATACAGCCTTTCAAAAATTGCTCTTTTTTACACAAAATTGAAATGTTAACTTTTGGTCAACTTTGGACCTAAAAATGAAATTGTACATAGCTCGTACTTTGTAAATAACTTGTACTTTATAAGCAAAAATAACGTCTCTATTAACTTTTCGATCAGCTACCTCTCTGGGTAGGCATATTCCCTAACCCCCCCGAGAACAGGGGTCCTCAGCAAACCATTCATTAGAAATCGCAAGTGAACGGCTAGTTTTGATTTTTTCCTATGTTGTTTAAGGCTATTAGGGAAGTCTAAATCCAATTATGCAGGAATGAAAACCTCGTGCTTCTTTCGTAGCACACGACAAAACCTCTAAAATTTTGCCCTTACTCCGGTTTTTTCGCTATAACATTGAAACGGTGCGATTTTCATGAATTGCTACGAAATACTTATTTAAAGATGATGAAATTTGCCACAAAATGAGACCAAATGCAGCTCTGTAGGTTTAATAGTTACTGAGATACAGCATTTCAAAAATTGCTCATTGTTTACCAAAAAAATTGAAATGTAACTTTTGGTCAACTTTGGACCTAAAAATGAACTTGTACATAGCTCGTACTTTGTAAATAACTTGTACTTTATACACAAAAATAACGTCTCTATTAACTTTTCGATCAGCTACCTCTCTGGGTGGGCATATTCCCTAACCCCCCCGAGAACAGGGGTCCTCAGCAAACCATTCATTAGAAATCGCAAGTGAACGGCTAGTTTTGATTTTTTCTTATGTTGTTTAAGGCTATTAGGGAAGTCTAAATCCTATTTTGCAGGAATGAAAACCACGTGCTTCTTTCGTAGCACATGAAAAACCTCTAAATTTTTGCCCTTACTCCGGTTTTTGCGCTATAACTTTGAAACGGTGCGATTCTCATGAATTGCTACGATATACTTATTTAAAGAAGATGGAATTTGCTACAAAATGAGACCAAATGCAGCTCTGTAGGTCTAATAGTTACTGAGATACAGCCTTTCAAAAATTGCTCTTTTTTACACAAAATTGAAATGTTAACTTTTGGTCAACTTTGGACCTAAAAATGAAATTGTACATAGCTCGTACTTTGTAAATAACTTGTACTTTATAAGCAAAAATAACGTCTCTATTAACTTTTCGATCAGCTACCTCTCTGGGTAGGCATATTCCCTAACCCCCCCGAGAACAGGGGTCCTCAGCAAACCATTCATTAGAAATCGCAAGTGAACGGCTAGTTTTGATTTTTTCCTATGTTGTTTAAGGCTATTAGGGAAGTCTAAATCCAATTTTGCAGGAATGAAAACCTCGCGCTTCTTTCGTAGCACACGACAAAACCTCTAAATTTTTGCCCTTACTCCGGTTTTACCGCTATAACTTTGAAACGGTGCGATTTTCATGAATTGCTACGATACACTTATTTAAAGAAGATGAGATTTGCTACAAAATGAGACCAAGTGCAGCTCTGTAGGTCTAATAGTTACTGAGATACAGCCTTTCAAAAATTGCTCATTGTTTACCAAAAAAATTGAAATGTAACTTTTGGTCAACTTTGGACCTAAAAATGAAATTGTACACAGCTCGTACTTTGTAAATAACTTGTACTTTATAAGCAAAAATAACTTCTCTATTAACTTTTCGATCAGCTACCTCTCTGGGTGGGCATATTCCCTAACCCCCCCGAGAACAGTGTCCTCAGCAAAACATTCATTAGAAATCGCAAGTGAACGGCTAGTTTTGATTTTTTCTTATGTTGTTTAAGGCTGTTAGGGAAGTCTAAATCCAATTTTGCAGGAATGAAAACCACGCGCTTCTTTCGTAGCACACGACAAAACCTCTAAATCTTTGCCCTTACTCCGGTTTTTGCGGTTTTTGCTTTGAAACGGTGCGATTTTCATGAATTGCTACGATATACTTATTTAAAGAAGATGAGATTTGCCACAAAATGAGACCAAGTGCAGCTCTGTAGGTCTGATAGTTACTGAGATACAGCCTTTCAAAAATTGCTCATTGTTTACCAAAAAAATTGAAATGTAACTTTTGGTCAACTTTGGACCTAAAAATGAAATTGTACACAGCTCGTACTTTGTAAATAACTTATACTTTATAAGCAAAAATAACTTCTCTATTAACTTTTCGATCAGCTACCTCTCTGGGTGGGCATATTCCCTAACCCCCCCGAGAACAGTGTCCTCAGCAAAACATTCATTAGAAATCGCAAGTGAACGGCTAGTTTTGATTTTTCCTTGTGTTGTTTAAGGCTATTAGGGAAGTCTAAATCCAATTTTGCAGGAATGAAAACCACGTGCTTCTTTCGTAGCACATGAAAAACCTCGAAATGTTTGCCCTTACTCCAGTGTTTTCGCTATAACTTTGAAACGGTGCGATTTTCATGAATTGCTACGATATACTTATTTAAAGAAGATGAGATTTGCCACAAAATGAGACCAAGTGCAGCTCTGTAGGTCTAATAGTTACTGAGATACAGCCTTTCAAAAATTGCTCATTGTTTACCAAAAAAATTGAAATGTTAACTTTTGGTCCACTTTGGACCTAAAAATCTGGGAAAATACCTATTCTACGACGGAAGTTACGATGTATCTGCCGGTACAGTTACTGACCTGTCCGAAGCGACTCCAATGGTCGACCAGACCCAGGAATTGGCGCACCATCCCTGGTCTTGTGGAGGGCTGATGTACGAAGGCCACTGGTCCCTGGCGTCGAAGGACGCCGGAAGACTGTCTCTGGAGACTGCAATGTCTTTAGGGAGCATGTTCAGGACCTGAAACGGACAAGGGATCCTCCAATCGTAACGTTCACATCCTTGGAAAAATCATCGAAATTAACGTGGAACGTGTAACTGTTGGTCCAGCTGACAGTTACAGTAATTGGGCGGATGGTCGAGGAGTGTGATTCCCAGAAAGAAACGCCCGCGCACGCCAGCGTACGCAGATTAAATCATCAGCTTTGTTTCCTGAGAAGCCCCAGTGCACCCTGCGCATGCGCAGAAGTCGTTTTCACAGGGCTCCACCACTGCCTTTTTGATAATTTTCGGAAACCTCATATAACCTCATATTTAGGGGGATTTTCAGGGTTTTTCAATTTCATTTGGGTGGATTTTCAGGGGTTTTTTCAACTTCATTTTCAGGGTTTTTTCAATTTCATTTGGGGAAATTTCAGGGTTCTATCAATTTCATTTGGGGGGATTTTCAGGGGTTTTATCAATTTCATTTGGGGGGATTTTCAGGGTTTTTTTCAATTTCATTGGGGGGGGGGATTTTCAGGGTTTTTTCAATTTCATTTGGAGGGGATTTTCAGGGTTTTTTCAATTTCATTTGGGGGGATTTTCAGGGTTTTTTCAATTTTATTTGGGGGGATATGCAGGGTTTTTTTCAATTTTATTTGGGGGGATATTCAGGGTTTTTTCAATTTAATTTGAGAGGATTTTCTGGGTTTTTTTCAATTTAATTTGAGGGGATTTTCAGTTTTTTTTTCAATTTCACTTGGGGGGATTTTCAGGGTTTTTTTGAATTTCATTGGGGGGGGGGGATTTTCAGGGTTTTTTTCAATTTCATTGGGGGGGGGGATTTTCAGGGTTTTTTCAATTTCATTTGGAGGGGATTTTCAGGGTTTTTTCAATTTCATTTGGGGGGATTTCAGGGTTTTTTTTTTCAAATTTATTTGGAGGGATTTTCAGGGTTTTTTTTCAATTTTATTTGGGGGGATTTTGAGGGTTTTTTCAATTTTATTTGGGCGGATTTTCAGGGTTTTTTTCAATTTTATTTAGAGGGATTTTCAGGGTTTTTTCAATTTCATTTGGGGGGATTTTCAGGGTTTTTTCAATTTTATTTGGGGGGATATTCAGGGTTTTTTCAATTTCATTTGGGGGGATTTTCAGGGTTCTATCAATTTCATTTGGGGGGATTTTCAGGGGTTTTATCAATTTCATTTGGGGGGATTTTCAGGGTTTTATCAATTTTATTTGGGGGGATTTTCAGGGTTTTTTCAATGTTATTTAGAGGGATTTTCAGGGGTTTTTTCAATTTTATTTGGGGGGATTTTCAGGTATTTATAAATTTCATTTGGGGGGATTTTCAGGGTTTTTTTTCGATTTTATTTGGGGGGCTTTTCAGGGTTTTATAAATTTCATTTGGGGGGATTTTCAGGGTTTTTTCAATTTTATTTGGGGGGATTTTCAGGGTTTTTTCAATTTCATTTGGGGGGGGAGGGGGGGGGGATTCTGGTTTTTTTGTGGTTACCTCAGGGGGTTTTTATCGTACGGGTTGCATTGACGGCTGAATAGCGTATTTCAACGTACTTGTCGCCGAGCGAAGATGGTTCCCGTCTTCTTATCGAAACCTTCTTGGAGTTTATGCCCCATAAACGAGGTGACGGGGCCGGCACGCCAACCTCGGCTGCGCTCGTTTCTGAAAAATTTCAAAAGGTGTTTTCTGAACAAAAAAAAATAAAAAAAAATAAAAATAATAGTAATTGAAGTAGGTAAAAGACAATATACACTATGAGAAAATAGTGTGGTAGTTCTAGGTTCCCCTATCACCCCTATTACACCCACATACGTCTGTTTTTGGTTATAGGCTGTTTTACAGAGAACCGTTAGGCCTACAGATACTCGTTTGGTCTCAATTTAAAGATAATTACATTTACTACAACTTCACTCTTAATGACGTTTTACGTTAGATGCGTATTTTTGAAGATATTTCACAAAATAAGTGACCACCTCGAGAGTTTTTCACTTATTGGAAAATTCGGCCTGTTTTTGAAGAGGTGTATCTCAAGAATTAGTGGTCGTACAGAGCTCGTTCAGGTCTCAAATTGTAGCAAATTTAGTCTAGTTTAAGAGTGTATATGGTGACCACACCCGTCAGACACTTCATTAATGAGATATTGAGCTAAAACCAAAATAAGTTACCATTTCGAAAGTTTTTCAAATTTGGAAAATTAGGCCTGTTTTTGAAGAGCTGTATCTCAAGAATGAATAGCCCTACAGAGCTTGTTCAGGTCTCAAATTGTAGCAAATTTAGTCTAGTTTAAGAGTGTATATGGTGACCGTTCCGGTCAGACCCTTCCTTCAATGAGATATTGTGCATAAACCGAAATAAGTGACCATTTCGACAGTTTTTCACTTGTTGGAAAATTAGGCATGTTTTTGAAGAGCTGTATCTCGGGAACGAATAGTCCTACAGAGCTCGTTCAGGTCTCAAATTGTACCATATATAGTCTAGTTTAAGAGTGTATATAGTCACCACACCCGTCAGACCCCATCTTCAACGAAATATTGAGCGAAAATCGAAATTTTAGTGGTTTTTTGGCTTTAACTCCGGTCGCAAAGGTCTTTCGTCACAGCTTTTCTGGTTTCTCACTATTCATTTGAGTCCCAACAACCACACTCGTCAGACCCTTCCTTAAAGGAAATATTGAGCGAAAAATTTGTGTTCCTCCCTTAAACCTGTTATTTCTTCGAAAATTCGCTCTTTTGACCATGCTGCATGACTGTGGTTATTTCATGTTCAAACGTGGACAATCTCGATTATTACCCCGGTGCAGTTGTTGGTACTTGAGTCACGTACAGGGAACGTATTGAAGACGGTTCGCGGCCATTTCAAAACTCGAAGGAAGCTCTGAGACGTAAACACCGATCGGAGCTACGAAACGGCTGGAAACCATTTTTTCCCTCTTCCGGTTGGACGACCAGTCACACTGTTAAGGACTGTGGAGTTTTAAGGGTCGTACGTCGAAAGCGAGAGGTTTTTAGGCCCAACGATACACGGAATTGATGCGTTCTGGAGGTTAGTAAGTAACAGGAGCGTTGAAAAGTACTGGTTAAAATTATGTGCGGTACGTTATTAACGTTGGCCTGCGAGTAACTAAGTTGGTTTGGCCTTGTGGGGACTATGAAGGACTCTGTAGTCCATTCAGGGACCTTAGGGTCCAGGAAAAGGTTTCTGAAGGCCATCCAGGGATTGTAGTGTCCAGAACAGGGTCTCTGTAGGCCATAAGGGGACCTTAGGGTCCAGAAAAGGGTCAAAGACAGTGTATCTGTAGGCCATACAGAGACCTTAGGGTCCAGGAAAAGGTTTCGGAAGGCCATCCAGACATTTAAGGGGTCCAGAAATGGGTCAATATTACCAGACCATGGTTTCTGTAGGCCATCCAGGGATCGTGGGGTCCAGAATAGGGTCTCTGTAGGCCATAAGGGGACCTTAGGGTCCAGAAATGGGTCCTGGACAGTGTATCTTTAGGCCATACAGAGACCTTAGGGCTCAGGAAATGGTTTCTGATGGTCATCCAGGGATTGCAGGGTCCAGAAAGGGTAATTATTACTAATGGCTGGGTATCTGTAGGCCATACAGGGGCCTCAGGGTCCAGGAAATGTTTTCTGATGGCCATCCAGGGACATTAGGGCCCAGGACAGGTGTCTGTAGGCCATTCAGGGACCTCAAGGTCCAGGACAGGGTCTCTGTAACTCATCCAGGGATTGAAGGGTTCAGAAAAGGGTCATTATTACCAGGACAGGGTATCTGTAGGCCATCCGGGGATTGCAGGGTCCAGAAAGGGTCATTATTACCAGGACATGGTCTCTGTAGGCCATCCAGGGATTGTAGTGTCCAGCAAGGGTCATTATTACCAGGGCAGGGTCTATGTTGGCCATACAGGGACCTTAGGGCCCAGGACCGGGTCTCTGTAGGCCATCCAGGGATTGTAGGGTTCAGAAAAGGGTCATTATGTCCAGGACATGGTTTCTGAAGGCCATACAGGGACCTTAGGGCCCAGGACAGGGTCTCTGTAGGCCATCCAGGGATTGTAGGGTTCAGAAAAGGGTCATTTTTACCAGGACTGTGTATCTGAAGGCCATTCAGGGACCTCAGGGTCCAGGACAGGGTCTCTGTAGGCCATCCAGGGATTGTAGGGTTCTGAAAAGGGTCATTATTACCAGGACAGGGTATCTGTAGGCCATCCAGGGATTGTAGAGTTCAGAAAAGGGACATTACGCCCAGGACATGGTTTCTGAAGGTCATACCTGTTGATCTCATCGATGAGTCTGTTGTCCACCAAACACTCGTGATTCGTACACAAGACGTCCATGTGGTCGTCCATAAATTTGCACTCGCTGTAACCAAACACCAAAGAATAGCTAAGTTAGTGCAATTCTGTTACGACATTTGAGATATCAAAATAGCTGATAATGATTGTAATCTGACAATAATCAATAAGTGTGTGTGGTTTTGTTGACCGTCAGTAACAATGATGTTGAGGGATGTCGAGGGTCGGTCAACTGAAAATTGATTTATGTGCCAACGTTTCGAAAAATATATTTCTTCATCTTCAGGGCCTAAAAACAGTTTCATAATATTGATTACAGTTCTATCGTGAGAAAGTTGTTGTAGTTATTTAATTACCATTAGTTATAGTTGTTGTAGTTATTTAGTCATATTTAGTTACCGTAATAATTTAGTTTTAGGTAGTTTTTATAAACAATTTGGTTAAACAAATGACAGATAGCTAAACAGATGAATTGAAATGGTGTGTGGGATGTACAATAATTTGTGACTTACAGTTTCAAACCTCAGAACAACAAACTCGACATCACTTAAGCCATATGATGTTCCAAAGAGCTTGTTAGTATGAAAATGGACCTGTATTTCAACAGTTTGACTCACGATCGTGTTGTGAGGCACAATCTTTGAGCCGTCATTGTGAACGAACGGCTGGTCGTACAAAGCTGCGGATGGTCTTAAAAAATTCTTAGGAACAAACTCTATCTAAATATGAAATAAAAAACATACCGTTTGATGGGAATTTTTCGAGATATGGAATTTTCAAAATTTCAAAATTCGTTTTGAACCCCTTCCCCTTGACCTAGGGTTATGAAAAGTTTCGTGGATCATTGTGGGGCTGGTACAAACCCAGATACCAAATTTCGTAATTTTAACTCAACGCTAACTGGGCAAAGTGCCTCGGACGGCGGACGGCGGACGGCGTACGGCGGACGGCGTACGGCGGACGGCGTACGGCGTACGGCGGACGGACGGATTTTTTTTTATTCGATTTTCTGAATCTACGTATCTTGAAACGTAAACCAACAAATTTTGAGGGGGGGTTAAAAAAATTTTTTCTTTGGGCGATTCCAATGGTTCATTATCGAAGATAATAAACCAAAATGGAGTTAGACTCCAATAGGGAAGTTCTTTCCTCCAGAGCACAGGAGTTACAACTTAACTACCTAGCCTAAAGTTACCTATATATATACGGATGAAAGAGTATATCTAAGAGTGGGGTAACCAAAGCCAGGACATCGTGGGGCCAAGAAACGTGTGAAAATGGAACAAACAAAGTCGTAAAAGCAGGTACTTTAAAAAGGTCGGTGTTATTCCAACAAACTTATTAAAATGGTACACATGCGAAAAGTAGATATACTCTTTCATCCGTATATATATAGGTAACTTTAAGCTAGGTAGTTAAGTTGTAACTCCTGTGCTCTGGAGGAAAGAACTTCCCTGTTGGAGTCCAACTCCATTTTTGAAACTGTAAGTCACAAATTATTGTACATCCCACACACCATTTCAATTCATCTGTTTAGCTATCTGTCATTTGTTTAACCAAATTGTTTATAAAAACTACCTACAACTAAATTATTACGGTAACTAAATATAACTAAATAACTACAACAACTATAACTAATGGTAATTAAATAACTACAACAACTTTCTCACGATAGAACTGTAATCAATATTATGAAACTGTTTTTAGGCCCTGAAGATGAAGAAATATATTCTTCGAAACGTTGGCACATAAATCAATTTTCATTTGACCGACCCTCGACATCCCTCAACATCAATAATCAATAATATAATAATAATAATAACATAGTAATAAGATTATAATCGGTACACATAAACCAACCATTCGTTGCAGTTGTTCATCCATCGGCTGTTTTCACTTTTGAATTCATCCCCGATCCAGCAGGCTGTTGACCGAACAAAAACATTATTGTAAATCAGTTCGAAATTTGAATATAAATAAAATGTAATATAATATATTAAAATTATTATTATTAAATACAATAATCTATTTAGTATAATTTTTTTTAAATTTCTGTGGGCAGACGGCAAACCAAATGCAGAGCGAGATGTTATGTCTTGTAAATGGAGGTGTGAGCTAAGGTGAGCCAAATTCCAAATTTGCCAATTTCAAGTGACATGTTGAGCCATTTGAGTACCTAATCACTGAATAATTTGGGAAGTTCTCATGAAGATCAGATAAGGGCGACAAATTAAGATTTTTGGTGCAGATGTTTTGGAATTTTTGGTGCATCAAAGCTAAAGTGAGCCAAATTCTAAATTTGTCCATTTCAAGTGACATGTTGAGCCATTTGAGTACCTAATCACTGAATAATTTGAGAAGTTATCACGAAGATCAGATAAGGGCGACAAATTAAGATTTTTGGTGCAGATGTTTTGGAATTTTTGGTGCATCAAAGCTAAAGTGAGCCAAATTCTAAATTTGTCCATTTCAAGTGACATGTTGAGCCATTTGAGTACCTAATCACTAAATAATTTGGGAAGTTATCACGAAGATCAGATAAGGGCGACAAATTAAGATTGTTGGTGCAGATTTTTTGGAATTTTTGGTGCATTAAAGCTAAGGTGAGCCAAATTCCAAATTTGCCAATTTCACGTGACATGTTGAGCCTTTGATGTACCTAATCACTGAATAATTTGGGAAGTTCTCACGAAGATCAGATAAGGGCGAAAAATTAAGATTGTTGGTGCGGATTTTTTGGAAGTTTTGGTGCATCAAAGCTAAAGTGAGCCAAATTCTAAATTTGCTCATTTTTGGCACACCAAAGGGCGGTCATCAGCCTGCTTCACAAATACCCCAAGAAGTGACTATTTCAAGGTATTTTCAAACCCTCCTATTCGCGGAAACACTATTTTTCTTTCTCCATCAAAACAATCCTCGTTACATTCCACTTCGTCCGTCGTATTCCCAATAAATCGTTAAATCGTAAAAAAAATTTTACTGTCTCGAAGAGTCAACAACGACACTATTTATAGTGTCTAAGAATAAAATACGAAATAGAACTGACTTTTGTCAATAATTGACTCATATTCTTTCAAACAGTACGGTTTGTAGTCGAAACAGCAATCTCCTCGATCGGCCTAAAAAAAATAAAATTAAAATAAAATTGAATAAAATAAATCAAAATAAAAATCATTATTAATTATTTCAGTTTGGGAACATTAATAGCGGTTAATGGCGGTTCAGTAGCAAAACTCACCCGGTCACAAAACTGATCGCAGTAGCACTTGGTTCCTTCAACCGGCACCGAACAGTCGTCGTCCCTCGAACTGCAGCACTGGTAAAAATTAAGTGACCAAGTATCAGTGACGTATTGACGTACAATACGTGAAAAAAAATAAATAAAAAAAATAAAAAAAGGAGGTTATGTTTGGAGAGAGATGAGCGGTATTGTGGTACATTTTTAGTCGATTTAAGAAAAATTGTCGTTTTTCAACTGTAAATTACTACTTCTTAAATTGGTTTAATTTTGATGTTAAGGACGTCAATCGACGCAAAATTTAACGCTCTTTAATTGTTTATTCAGTGACATTGTCGCTACGACGCGTTGTTAAGGACTTATAAGCGAAAAACTGAAGAAAGTCCGAAAATTTCGACGTTTTCGAGACGCCAAAAGCTCAACTCCTGGAGGTGTACAAACTGATACTACTCGCTTTCAAAACCGTCATGAGATTTTCGAACAATTTGAGCCTCAAAACACTCTGTAGAAAGAAGGGCCTTCTAAACGATGGAGGCAAAAATGAACATTTTTCATTTATTTAAAAAATTTTAAACATTTTAAAATATTTTTAAACGTTTAAAGTCTGGTCTGAAATTTTTGGGGTCAATTCTACAACTAATTTAGAACAAAAAGTGTCTTCTAAATTTTTCTTTTTAATTCACTCTAAATGCCACTTTTTCAACTTTTAAGATTTCTTTCGTGGTTTTGACCTTAAGTCATTAAAATGACCATAACGTCCCTAATCTGGCCAATAAATTCATATGTAACTATACCATTGGAAAGAGCGTTAAATTTCCCATCTCCCTGATGCACAATCAAAATTCACTGAGCAGGTTTGATGCGTACAAAACGAGACCAAAGTGCTAAATTTGAGATTTTTCCGAAATTTTGACGTTTTTTCAACCGGTTGTTTCTCTTTTAGTAATTTTTCTTTCGGTGGGTCATCTACAGGAAAACCTTGCTTGAAATCTCCCCTTTCCAACAGTGTACTCAAAATAAATTAGCAACTGAGTTTGAGGGAGATAATGACGTTTTAATGCTAAAAAAAACATAAGATTTCTCAGCAAAATCGATGTTGGCCATTAAGATAGCTTTATGTAGGTACCTTAAAATGACAAGCTCAACCTCAAAAAGTCATCTATTAACGGCTTTGCAGAATATTTTTTAATTTTCTTTAACGAGAACACCTACTTGTCTAATTTTGTAAAATTTAAGAAAAGCTTCTAAATGATTTATTAGGATAAACTACTACTACTTTATTATTATTATTTAATATTACCCGTTATTAAAATAATAACTATTCATAATTACTAAATCAAACGAACTTACCTTGTGAAGTTCGATTGTAATTATGATAGTGTCCAGCCCTCATATCACAGAATACATGGTAGGTTCGTCGGGGACGAGCTAGCCGCGTTAATTTTAAAGATCAGAGTCTCTAAAATTCGAAAAAACAAAAGCGAAACGTGCACTGCAACCAGCAACAGCTGCTCCCTGGCGGATTCCCGTGGAGTCTTCAGTTTCTTTAAAGAACCTTGATATACAGATGCTAAAAAATCGTTGTTTATCGCATTGGGTAGGGATGGGTGGGAGTGTGATATGAGGGCTGGACACTATCATAATTACAATCGAACTTCACAAGGTAAGTTCGTTTGATTTAGTAATTATGACACGTGTCCAGCCCTCATATCACAGAATACATGGTAGCTGTTTAAAGATCACAGATAAACACGATTTCCAAGACCGAATGCTGTGGAAGATAACGTTAACAATTATGTCACATTACGGATCATGACACATGCATCCAATTCACCCTGGTCACAAAATTTATGTAACAGCGTTTGTCAACGTTGAACGAACATAATATATTATACTTGAAAGTAGTGTAGAGAGTAGCATAACGTCAGTTGACAAAAAATACGAAAGACATCAGTCTCCCATAATGACATCAATAGACCCGTCAGTAGTCTATCATAGTAATTCGTGAACGTAGCGGTGGATGCACTCCAACCGGCTGTTCATAATAGTAATTCGTGAACGTAGCGGTGGATGCACTCCAACCGGCTGTTCTTAATATGAGGTCCATTGATACACCCTTTGCTGCAGAAGTAGTAGCATGCCGGACGCAATCGACACCAAGCGACAAGCAGGATGTCTTTCACCCAGCGACTAAGTGTTGCTTTGGATGCTGCCTTGTAAGGCTTACTGTGGGTAATGAAAAAAGGTGTCACAATTCTGTGGTCGAAGTTCACTTGTCATAGATTGGTATTTCCAATTTGAAGTGGGGATACATAACATTTGGATCCTTGGCGTTCAATTTGAAATGTAAAAGAGGTTGGGTCTTTTTGGCCCTGAGGTTTTGATGAGGTCAGGATAACTACGAGTATTTGAGCCTCCGTCTCCGTGAAATGAACATTAGAACATTTCACTTGATGAATGGTTTGAATTCATTGGCCTGAAGTCAAAGCCATCAACATAATACATTTTTTGGATAATATCTAGATAGATAATATTATTATGTATTTCAGATCATCAGTGGAGACCCTCGAAAAATAATCTATAACTTGTTATAGATTACAACCCACGTATATACGTATCTTGGCCTGGACGTCCGAGTTTTGAATATCCCTCTAAGAAATCGTTTTATATCCTTATTTTTACCCAGGTCGTGAATTGAAATGAGTGAAATCGCAGACCTGTTAGAATTAAAAGTGCTGTAAGAGTGAAAAGATGTCTAAAGAATATCTTGGAAAAAACGCATCACCTCTCGTGGTCCTGAACTAAAGGGGCAAACGTCATTTGTTAAGCAATGCTCCGACCATAGTTTGAGGGATGAGTTATACTGCTTAATTGTTGCCAAGGAAAGTGACTTCAACATGGTGCTTGTAGCTACTTCTGGAATCCCCATTCGGATAAACGATCCGCGAGTAACCTCCCCGCCACCGCGATAAAATCTGCGGCGAGGGGATGAGAATTTTGCTCCTTTCCAGAAATGCATGACGACCACGCCTGTGGCTCCGTCGTTCACAAGTTTCTGTAAAACTCGAAGTATCATTGAAAAGGCGGGAAACGCATAGAATTAGAAACGTTACCAATTCATTGTGAAAGCATCTACTGCTCATTCACCTAGATCCCTGTATCATGAAATGAAAAAGAGGGAATTTTTTGTTGTAACTTGAAGCAAATACATCTATTCCAGGAGTTTAATTTTTTTTTTTTTTTTTTTTTTTAACTATCATTTGATAGTATTCATCTGCAAATTTTCGTTTTGTTTCAGGTGGTAATATTCATGAGGCGTCATCAGCCTCTTGTTTTCGAATGTACTGATATATCAATATATTATGTATTAATATTTTCAAACCAAGGTAAATTGCATAAATTTCAAGAATATTTATAAATGAACATAAATGTGTCGGAGCCGAAACGAATTGTCCCACTAACCATAGTGTTGGTTGTTGTGTTTGAACACAGTAAATATCCCAACCTGAAAGAGAGGAATCGGTTTGGAATTCAAGGACAAAAGAGTCGGATTTTAAGGGAGTGACAGCTGTTTTTACCCACCAACTTAAATCAACGTGGGTATCACTAGGTATTAACACAATTGCGTTATATTTCCCTCGATTTTTCGAGAGTTCAACCCATTTTTCACGCTTAAGGTATTTCGTATACAGCCAGCCGTACTTAACTGTGGGACATGCAGCAGTTAGCAGGCCCAAATCTTGCGCCAACTATCTAATCCTGCAATGTGTTTTTGACAGAAGTATTGGCAAAATGGGCAAGATTGGCAAAATCTTTTGTATTTTTCCTCAAGGCAAACTTAGAGTCATGCGCTTGGTATCAAAAATGAAACCTAAAAAAAAAAACTTGAAGCGTTTTGAAGGTTGATTTCACCCTTCTCCCAATTTATAAAAAATCCTAATTTTTCAAAAAGCTTTATGCCTTTTCTAACATAATTGAACATGTTCATTTTTAGGTTGTTAGATCTAACAACCCAAAAATGAACAGTCATCGAGATGATAATATCATATGATAATATGATATATTATATCATATTCAAACCTTGCGATCTTAGTGTTTGTACCACCGGCTTCATAATTTAGGTGAAGCAATAGGGTCCGGAAGCTAATCCATTAGGTAAACTCCGAAACTCATATAGCTGCTGGTTGAAATTGAAGCGGAGGAATTTCCTGTCCTCTGCTCTTATGCTGACCAAAAAATATGCATTTTTCAAATGCAAAGTACACGCATAAAATTGTCTCTGGACCGGGCGGGAAGCATTACGGACATCCTCCATTTTAAAATGAGGTGTTTTAATTAAATTTATTGAATTATTTTAAATTTAAAATAAATCGTTTACCCCCTCCCGCCATATCCGCAAGGAATATCGGTGAAATGAACAGTCCTTGCAAGGGATGACATTTCTTTATGGCTTTAATCTTGAGCAAATCCGTAATTTCCCTGTCCATTACTAACTTTTCCGACAAGGAAAAGTTAGAAACTGGCACGGACGTCTGAATGGGATCTACGATAATGGGTAGAGGGTAGCCACGGACCCGCTCAAGGATCACAGGGTTACTGGTTACAGTGACCAGTCCTCGAAAAACTGGGATAATCTACCAGCACATTTCAGACAAACCTTTTTATCTAATGTATGAAGCTCTGCTTCTCCTCGATGAATCGCTCGAGTTGGGATTCATCCCCAAGGGATGTCCTTTCGTGACGCCGTCTCTCGGGGTTGACGGATCTGGCGACGACAATTTAACGGCGTCGACTTAGGTGCATATGAGCTCCCCCCAGCTTTCTTGTGATTCTGGAACGCCTTCGAGGCTACAGACCTCGGAGGTTGAGAAGGACCACCAGCAAAAATACTGGAAGACATGTCTTCCAGTATCCGTGCCCACCAGGACTACCTAGTACTGGGATGACTGAAAACCGGAGTTTGGCCAAACTTTCCACAATTTTAGCCGCTTTCAGATCATCGGTCAGTGTAGCACTGAATAAAAACTCCGAAGGAGGAGTATGACCCACAAGCTCTCGTATTTATTGTATCATCTTTGGCGAAATCTGATTTCTAGGGGTCAAACTCAAATGATAAAATACATTCTCAAATATGCGTGATGATTCAAACAAGGGTACCAAGAGGTTTTGTTTGTCTGGGATCGGCAGTTCTACTTCGTCTAACACGTAATTAAGAGCTTTTCCCAAAGCACAAATACCTTTGCCGATCATGTTCTGAGTTTGAGAATAAGAAAAATCCTTGTTGGTCTCCGGTTTATTGAGAATTGTTTGAATTTCTAGGTAAATTTGTGGGAATTTGGTATAAATTTATCGAGTCAAGGCCCCGAAATGTCCTTTTTTAAACCATTTTGTGAAATAGATTTCCAACGAGGGACGATTTCTTTGTGTAACGCAAAGCTATAAACAGGTTCCGATTCATCTGGTAAAATAAGGTATAAATATAAATAAGATATAAATATCTTAGAATTTCGTATGATGGAATATGAATTTAGAATTTCATCTGGTAAAATATCAGTAAGTACCTCGGCCTGGTCAGTCTCATTATTACTATCAATGGGCATATCGTGATCGTTGTCTGTCGAAAGGTATACGCCGTTGTGAATCAAAAGAACGTCGTCAGTATTTGTAGGATCTACCGGGGGGGGGGGGGGGGGGAGCTGCGCTCGCCATAGGTCTGCACGGCCTAATTAGCACCCGCTTGCTGTGTGGAGTGTTCGGTTTTGGTGACAAAAGCCTGCAAAGCCTCCGTACAACCAAAACTTCAACTTCCCTGCTCCAGGAACGTAAACATTCCACGGCACATCCGATGCACTCGGTATGTCGTGGAATACGATACACTCGTATGTCGTGACATACGATACAGTCGTATGTCGTGACATACGGTACACTCGCATGTCGTGACGTACGATACACTCGTATGTCAGGAGACTTCGAATGTGAGTGACTCCGAGTTGTAGAAGACGTCCGAACGCCCGACGTTTTGATGACCTGCACGTACCATCAAAACGCCTGCGCTTTGATGATCGAAGTTTCCTTTCGAGCCGTTTCAATTTTCGTAGAAGCTTACGACGGGATATTTGTCCTGTCCGATGAGAGTCACTTGAGCTATCGGAATACGAATTGGAATGGCGTTCATGTCGGCCGGTCATTGTTGACTGAAAAACTGACAAGCTGAGACCAACCCGAGCCGAGGTTAGGAACTAAACTAGGATAAAAGTGGTAACTTACCCCGTTTCCAGAAATATCCAGAGGATTCTCTTACCGTTGTTGTAAAACAAGTCACTCACACTGACCGAATCGATCCGATTGTGGGAAAAAAGGAAACACAAACTATCTCCAAAGAACAAAATGTTTGAATTTTTTGTGGAGGAATATGGCGGCAGCGCGTTCGACGAAAAACTGAAGACTCCACGGGAATCCGCCAGGGAGCAGCTGTTGCTGGTTGCAGTGCACGTTTCGCTTTTGTTTTTTCGAATTTTAGAGACTCTGATCTTTAAAATTAACGCGGCTAGCTCGTCCCCGACGAACCTACCATGTATTCTGTGATATGAGGGCTGGACACGTGTCATAATTAGACTCATCAAGTGTCTTTGGAATAAAGACCCTTCAGTCGATTTTGGAAAATTTAATGCTATCACCCATACCAATCCTACCTGAACCAAATGCTATCTTTTTGACTTGATAACGATTTTGCTGAAAAATCTCCCGTTTTTCGCCTTAAAACGCCATGTTCTCCCTTGAAATTGGTCGCTAATTTATTTTGAGTACACTGTTGGAAAGGGGAGATTTCAAGCATGTTTTTCACGTAGATGACCCATCGAAAGAAAAATTACTGAAAGAGAAACAACCGGTTGAAAAAACGTCAAATTTCAAAAAAATCTCAAATTTTGCATTTTGGTCTCGTTTTGTACGCATCAAACCTGCTCAGTTAATTTTGATTGTGCATCAGAGAGGTGGGAAATTTAATGCTCTTTCTAACGGTAAAATTACATTAGAATTTATTTGCCACATTAAGGACGTTATGGTCATTTAAATGCATTAAAGTCGAAACCACGAAAAAAATCTTAAAAGTGGAAAAAGTGGCATTTAGAGTGGATTAAAAAGAAAAGTCTAATAGATAATTTTTGTTGCAAATTAGTTGTAGAATGACACCTTGTATACTGTTAATTTTGCCATGTGCGACCAATAAAATTATTTACTTTTTTTCTTAGTAGGTAATGAGTACAGCTGTTACTGAAATACTGACAAATTTAATGCTATCAACCGCGGCAATCCCACCCGAACCCAATACCATCTTAATGGCTTAACATCGATTTTGCTGAAAAATCTCCCGTTTTTCGCCTTAAAACGCCATTTTCTCCCTTGAAATTGGTTGCTAATTTATTTTGAGTACACCGTTCGAAAGGTGAGATTTCAAGCAAGTTTTCCCTGTAGATGACACATCGAAAGAAAAATTACTAAAAGAGAAACAACCGGTTGAAAAAACGTCAAATTTCGGAAAAATCTCAAATTTTGCCCTTTGGTCTCGTTTTGTACGCATCAAACCTGCTCAGTAAATTCTGATTGTGCATCAGGGAGGTGGGAAATTTAATGCTCTTTCTAACGGTACAATTACATTTGAATTTATTTGTCATATTAAGGACGTTATGGCCATTTAAATGCATTAAAGTCGAAACCACGAAAAAAATCTTATGAGTGGAAAAAGTGGCATTTAGAGTGGATTAATCAAAAAAGTTTAGGTGACACTTTTTGTTGCAAATTAGTTGTAAAATTGACCTGAGAATTCTTTCAGATTTGAATTGAGACACCTTGTGTACTGCCATGTGCGACCAATAAAGTTATTTATTTATTTATTTTATTTTTGCTTTTTTTTAAATTAACCACTCACTGAAATACTAACAATAATCAGAGGTTATTCTTAAATGTAGCTGATTTTATTTATAATTACCTACCTGAGGGTTTGGGCGGGTTTCGCAGTATTTCCTGCCCCTGAGGTCCTCGTGGTCGGCGGTCACCGCCGTCCAAACCTGTCGAGAGCAAATAAAACTGAAAATCAACAATTAACCAAAATAAATGAGTTTGTAGGGAACAATAAGAGTTAATACAACAAAAAAGTCTTAGCAATCGAAAAGCTAAGTTCATAGGTGGGCAGAATCGGACGGAAAAACATCGATGTTTCAAAATCATCGATGTATGATTGCCATCCCTAGTCACGAGACTTCCGATACATCTGAGATATCCGTATCGATACTATTCGGAAGAAATATTGGAAGTATCGATACTTTTCAGCCAACACGCCTCGACATTTTCATTTAAAGGAAATAAAAATTCAGAAATAATATTCCTAGGTATGTGAGAACAAGTTCAGCAGCCTATGGCAAAAAAAAAAAAATTGAAACATCGATGTATCGATGTGCCGATGCATCGAAACCCCGACATCGATGTTCCAAAAACATCGAAACAGAAAACATCGATGGAAAAACATCAAATTGAATGTTTCCCGCGAAAACATCGATGTTTCAAAAACATCGATGTATGATTGCCATCCCTAGTTGAGTCTTTTTCTTAGCTCTGTACGCTTTGTGTCGTTCTCAAGCACAAAAACAAACTGGTTTGATTCTTGTCGCGCTACAAAGCCTCGTCGCCACGTCGCGCTACAACGCTTCCAGTGGACGGAAATCTGCAGGCATAACGAAACCATTTTTCTAGCCTCTTCATTTATATCTTTATGTAACGCTCACAACCACCATAGTAACGTGACGCTAGCAACGATTATAGTAACGTGATTCAATTTCCACTTGATGGTGCAACTTCTTGTGCCATTAAGTGACGCTCGTCCGTGATGTGACGCTCGCAAACCCCATCGTGACGTTAAATGATAAATCAAAATCTGAAACTCGGAGATCCTAGTTGGCCTCCTGCCAGCCGTCTGACGTCATAGGCTTTGACGTAAGAGTTGGCCTCCTGCCAGCCGTCTGACGTCATAGGCTTTGACGCAAGAGTCGGCCTCCTGCCAGCCGTCTGACGTCATACGCTCGGCCGTCATAGGCTCTGACGTACTAGTTGGCCTCTCGAAAGCCGTCTGACGTCATAGGCTCTTACGGCATAGGTGTTAACGTACGAGTTGGCCTCCTGCCAGCCGTCTGACGTCATACGCTCGTGCGTCATAGGTGCGTCTGACGTAGTGGCCCGCCTGCCGCTTGTGTTCTGACGTGATCTGAGGGAAAGGGTGAATCAAGGAAACAAATTGTTCCCGTTTCAGTTTATGTGCCAAAGCAAAGACATGAAAATGTCAAAAACTAAGTAAAACAAGTTATTTGTTTATTCAATACGGGCAAGCCCAATACAAATAACGGTGGGTACAGCTTTCGTACAAGTACGCAACCACGAGGGACATTTTTTGCCTTAGCGCCCCCTCCCATCAGAAACTTATATGAAGCTTGCATTCGTGTTGACAATATAAATTATTGAGAATGATCACCTGTGTGTAAACAATTATTTAAACAATCACGCTCATACCGCAGCTTGTCGGCCACGCACTCCGCAGTGGTGAACGTAATATGGTTAAGTAAATCGAGAGCTATCCAACGAGTGGTGAACGATTTTTGTACGATGATAACTGGCGAAGATAAAGTTCCGTAGCAACGAATCGGTTGTAAGCGAAAATCATCAGAAATATTTTCGTGACGATTTCGTGTGACCCTTTTTGTGTAACGTTTTTCGAGTTATGTGCCAGAGGAAAGACATAAAATGTCAAAAGTTGAATCACAACAACTATTTTCTGAGTCGGTATTTAATCTCGATGCCGTAGAAAACGGATGAAGCTGTTTACCGCCAGTGAGACGCCGCTGAAACCGAAGCTGCTGACCTCAGCACCTCGTTCCCTCTGGCGACTGATACCGCACAAACGGCCGAACGGGAAACCGAACGGACGCGACTCGACGTTTCCAACGGTCATCAATTCTTCTTTTTTTTTTGGTTCACAACGTTGTAGGACTGATTTTTTGTTTTCTCAGTAAGAATTTTTTGACAGTCGGCCCATTTTTGATATGCGAGGTGAATAGAATGTTCTACATAGAAGGTTCATTAGTCGGTATAAAGTGCAGTGGACAGAGCGAAAATGAATCCCCAGTCATGCAGCGTGGCTGTAAGAGCGAATTTTCGAAGAAACAACTGGTTTTATGTCAAATGTCTCCTATTTAGAGAATTTTCGAACAAAATGTAGCTATTGTTCTCGGTCCAAAATTTATAAAACTCAAATTTTCATACCAAAATCCGTTTCAGACCATCCTGAATCCACTGCCAAAAGACACCAAAAATTATTTGTATATATATTATAAATATTTATATATTTATGTATGTGTCATTCCAGACGATAACTCTCGATAGAATTGAGTTAGAAAGTTCAAATATGCACAAAAAATCTGTCTTGGCCATCGACAGGCTAAGTTCGTAGATGGGCAGAATCGGGTCACTCTAAGGGGAGTTTGTGGGGAATTTTAATTTTCAGGTAGGTACTCGTATTTTTGTAGGTGCCGCATTTTTGCCGTATTTTTGTTGTTTTTCCGCATTCAAACTTGAATGTCTCCATGAAATCGATAAAAAAATCGCAAAGTTGACCATACCATTTGAAAGCTGATTAAATTTACAAGTTTTCATGAGATTGAACACCTTCTAGGACGTTTTTTTGGAAATGCAGTTAAAGTACAAGTATTTTCAAAATTTTAATTTTTCGAAAATCGTCAATGTTTGAACTGCGATTGCGGTCCTTAGGAGTTCGTTTTTGATTAAAAATGTGGAGTAGGCGTATGTAGAAAATAACGCTGAATCCGAAAATGTCGTCAAAAGTTGAGAAAAGTTGTTTTATTGTGAAGAAAAGTGGGTTTTTATGACGAAAAACGTGGTTTTTTGAAAAAATAAAACCTCAAAAAATCACATCTTGGGAACGGATTGAGGTAGAAAGGTGCGGTTTGTGGTGTTCTACTCCATTTTCAGTCTAGTTTTACCCATTTATTACTTTTACTTACCTATACCAAGTGGGGAACGCCTTGTATAGTGCAGTGGACAGAGCGAAGATGAATCCCCAGTTATGCAGCTGTAAGAGCGAAACTCACGTCTAAACGAAAACGAACGAAGACAAGTTTTTAAAGTGACTTTTTGTGAAGAAATAACGTTGGTCGACCGGCAAGCAGGTACCGAGGGGACGGCGTTGACGATAGAGTGAGAAATTCCTGGTATTCACAGACGGACAAGTTCGTACTTGTTCGAAGAACTCATGGGTCTTCCACGTGGTCGAAGACAGTTCGATTGTTCATGTCGTCTCTGTGGGGCCCATCGATGTATATACACATCGATGGTGGGGACCAGAGAGTATTTCCTCGAAAACAGGTTATCGGAATTGTGTTATTGTATTGACGAGGGACAATCTGCCTGTGAAACGTTACGTTCTGCCTCCTCTGATAAAACCTCAGTAAAACTTGAAATCATGGAAGAATGATCTGGTTCCTTCTTCCGTGAGTGGAAATATAAGCGTTGGCAAACTAGTTGCAGTCGTCAAGTAGCACGGAAATTTCACAATTGGGCGATGTCATTAACCCTGCAGTGGTATCGAGAATTTCCGTACTGTACAGTAATGGTAGGGCAGTGGATGGTTAGGGATGGTCTGGAACGGATTTTGGTATTCACAGGAAGTATCACAAGTTAAGGTTTTTAGCGGCCGTTAGGTGGGTCAACCCCCAAGACGCCCGACATTAAAACTACTTTGTTTTCATCTTCCCGGTAAACTACAGTCTAGAAATTTTAACCGTGAGTCGGGGATTGACCACATTGCAATATTCACTCGGTTTCCTGACTGTAACATTGTTTAAATAATATCTACCTATTTGTTTAACCCTTAGTTACACGCAAGGCGGGGATTCGCCCGCATTTTCAGAAAAACAGATATATAATCAGAACCTTCAATGTCGACTAAACAGGGTCCTGGGTACCTTTCCTCCTACCTTTTCCGGGTGAGAAAATGCCCCCACCAACGTTCTTCCGACGTGTCTTCATTATTCAATTAACCCTTAGTTACACGCTAGGCGGGGACTAACGTTAGTACACGCTAGCGGGGAAATCCCCGCAGTTTTATTTTTTCATATTTTATTCACTATTTCGTACACAATTTCAATTTAATTGTGTTCTAGATTGGTTGGAAAAGGACCACAGATGATATACGCTTCAAC
The DNA here is from genome assembly GCA_963920205.1 of Stenodema calcarata. Classification (NCBI taxonomy): domain Eukaryota; kingdom Metazoa; phylum Arthropoda; class Insecta; order Hemiptera; family Miridae; genus Stenodema; species Stenodema calcarata. Next base: position 3,967,645 of record OY986065.1, read on the forward strand.
ATAATATTTTATTATTTCAAGAACTGGTAATCAAAATATAAAAACGAATATCACACCAAACTAATTTCAGGAACCAACATAATATAAAAATAATATAACATAAGTAATATAAAAATATGTATGCATTACACTCGTAATATGTATGTATTACATAACTTGACTTGTCTCTAGGACCGAGGTTTTATTAAAACCAAGATCTTAAGAAAGAAAGAATTCCAATAAGGTCTATTATCACATTTTCTAGAATAACGACCAGATTCTATGTATAAGTTTGTATTCGTGACAATTGAATCAATTATGTCGAGGGAGAAAATTTTTAAAAAGTTCCAGTCATGCAGCATGGCTATAAGAGCGAATTTTCGAAGAAATAACCGCTTTTATGTAAAATTTGATGTTTGGAACATCTCATTCAAATATATATCGGGAACCAAGAACAGCCTAGAACGTCCCCACCGGACCGCACCTGAGCGGTTGGCACCCTTGTCACCCCCTCTTACCTACTTTTGCTTGGAGTTGTGAGGCTTCAGTCTAGTTCTGTCATTGAAACCAATATAGCCTTCTGTTCGAACAACAATTGTGTTTTAATTGCTTTCGCCCTTCTGAAAATCAAGATTAAACTCGAAATCAGAAGTGGGATTGTTAAACGCGCTCACAATTAATTAGTTCTAAACTGTTGATTTACCTATAAAAAAAATAAATAAAAGAAGTGACCTGCGAAGCGAAGTTGTGAAAGTGAAGTGTAGTGTCGCAGTTGACAGCTTGTTTACCTTCGGGTGTGCTACCGAGAAAGGTCCCAACACGTCATTATGACCGATAGGGGCTCTTGGAGTATTGAGGACATTCCGGGCTCTCCTATACCAGGTGAAGTCGAAAATCGAGGTACTTCGGAGAACCCAACTGCTGCCCAACTCATTTCAACCCTAATGGAAAATTTGCCCATCAACCAACGCACGATGAAACTTCCCGATTTCGACCCTTCAAAAAATAATCCCAAAACGTGGATAAGAACGTCGCGTCTCATGATGGAAGATGAATCCCCTAATCGTTCGCAATTAGCAAGGGCTCTTACCGAGAGCCTAAAGGGGGCAGCTGCCGAATGGTTCGCGGAAATCATTGACGAAAATTTAAACTGGGAGAACTTTCACGATGCTTTCTTGGCAAAATTTTGCCAGACCGATACTCCTGTTGCTGTCATTTACCAGGCTATCAACGCCCAGCCTCGAGACAACAATACAACAAAATTAATATCTGAACAATTGACGAAAATTCGCGCGGTATTTCGAGGGCGTACTGGCGAAGAATGCGGGTTGATTTTAGCCGCTGCAATTGCATCAAAATTCGAAGTCGACGTAAGGAAATGGGCGTATACTAACGACTCCATAACCGAAAGTGGCCTTATAAAGGAACTAAAAGCCACCGCTGCCACTAGATCTCGTTTTCCCCAAAACCGAGAATCTGGAACAAATTTTGTTCGACCTTTTCATCAAATCGACAAACGCAATTTCACCGACCGCAAGAGGCCTTATTCAGGCCCACAAAACGAAACCATCAAGCATTTAAAATCAGACGATTCATCAGGAACTTCACCAAAGCCTAATCATCCCCGACCAAAGACCGGAAAGAGATATTGTTTTTCTTGCAAAAAGGACAATCACGACTGGGCCCATTGCTTCAACAACCCAAACCGACTGAATCAGAACACCAAACCTCCAACCGAACGCACCGAACGTAGGGTAAATATCTGTAACATCAACCCTCAAGGGCAACTCATCCACCAAGGTACAGTTTATTCCTTTATTTTTGATTCTGGCTCAGAAGCTTCTTTGTTATCTCATAAATTACTAACTCAATTTTCGGGTCAAAAATTTAAAAATCCGACTTATTTGACAGGAATTGGTGAAAATAGGATAATTGTTGATGAACAAATTTCAGTTAACGTTACCATTAATAATATTGACATTCCTGTAGTATTCTATATCGTTCCTGACGGTGTAACCAAACATGATATTTTATTAGGGCGAGACATTTTAGCCGCCGGAATTTCAGTTAATATCTTAAAGGATCGATACGAAGTTTCCAAAACGGAAAACGAAATAGGATGTTCTAAACAAAACTATTTGAAACGCAAAGAACCCTCTACCCCAGAGAGAGGGACGAGTCAAGAAACTTTCCGTGCAAATAGTAATAAAAATGAACACCTGTGGCCTATCCCTTGTCGAACCCCTCAAATCGACTTTCAGGTAGAGTCCCTAACTGCTACTGAAGGCCCAGTCACCCGTTTTCCAGTTCTTCAGGGATCGACAGCTAACAATCCATCTTTGGAAAAATTCAACCCTTCTCTTGAAACTCTTGATACAGATTTAGAAACCGCTGAAGATCAAAACAAGCTAAGATCAATTTTACAGAAATACGCTAGTGATTTTACCCGAGGTTTACCAAAACGTCATGTTACCACAACAGAATTTAATATAAAATTGTTCGATCCAAATAAAATAGTTTACAGGCGCCCTTATCAACTTCATTCACGCGATAGAGAAATAGTACGGGAATATATTAAAGAAATGTTGAATGCGGGAATAATAGAAGAATCGAAAAGTCCGTATTCATCACCTGTTCTTTTGGTGCCAAAGAAAAATGGAAAATTACGTTTATGTACTGATTTTCGAGAAGTTAATAGCAATACTACACCTCTTCGATATCCAATTCCCTTAATTCGAGATCAGATCACTAGATTAGCAGGACAACATTATTTTACATCACTTGATTGTGCATCAGGGTTTTATGCGATCCCTGTAGATGTAAATTCACGGGAAATATTAGCTTTCTCGACCCCCGACGGACACTACCAGTATCGACGTATGCCGTTTGGTGTACGAAACGCCCCTTGTTTTTATCAACGAGCTATAACAGACGCGCTAGGTGAAATAACAAATGATTATTGCCTAGCATACCTTGATGACTTGTTAATTATTAGCTCAACTAAAGAAGAAGCGTTCATTCGTTTGGAAAATGTTTTAAAAGCTCTTTCAAGCGCAGGATTTACTCTGAATCCTGACAAGTGTAGCTTTTTGAAAAATTCCACAACATATCTAGGCTATCTTATCCAAAATGGAGAAGTACGCCCACATAACGATAGAATAAAAGCACTAGTTGATTTACCACCCCCAAAAGATCGTACAGCCTTGAAATCATTTCTTGGCTTATGTTCTTATTTTCGAAACTTCATCAAAGATTTTTCTAAAATTTGTTCACCCCTGTACGAACTAACATCAATAAAAAAAATAAATTCGAATGGCAATCTCGACATGAAGAAATTAGGCAACATTTAATTTCTATTTTGACCAATGAACCTGTACTCACAATTTTCGACCCCAAGTATCCGATAGAAATTTGGACTGATGCAAGTACCGTTGGTTATGGCGCAATATTATTCAATGTCATCGACGGTAAACGTAAAGTAGTTGCATACTTTAGCAAACGGACAACACCTGCGGAAACCAAATACCATAGCTACGAACTCGAAACCATGAGTGCCGTTAAGTCTTTCAAGTATTTTGAATGTTATTTATTGTACCATAATTTTACTTTGATAACTGATTGTATGTCCTTTCAAGCTTCCTACGTTAAGCAAAATTTGATTACCCGAGTCCATCGTTGGTGGGCTTATTTACAGTCGTTTGATTTTACGATTCAATACCGGCCAGGATCTAAAATGCAAACTGTCGATTTCCTATCTAGATATCCCGTAGGACCGTCCACGGAAATAGATATCTTTGAAACATCTGTAGACGATTATCATCCTAATCACATTTCGGATAATTATAAAGTTATCGAATCAAACCTTCCAAAAATTACTGACAAACAACACAATCATTATATTGAAAAGAAGGTAGATTTGATAGAACTTACTGGAGATTGGCTATTAGTGGCTCAGGACCAAGATAATGAAATAAAATTTATCAAAGAACAATTAAATCAAAATCGTCTTACCCCTGATTTAGCTCGAACTTACCAAATTCATGATGGAATCCTATTTCGAGTATTTCAGCACAACAAGAAAACTAAACAAGCCCCAATCATACCGCGTAATTACCGTTGGATTATAACTAATTCAGTTCATGAGTCAATTTTACATCTAGGTCTGCCTAAAACTAAGGAAAAGATTTTGGAAAAATTTTGGTTCCCCAACATGAGCAAGTTTGTCCGAAAATTCATAGATAATTGCATAACCTGCAAAATAGCTAAAGGTCCTTCAGGTAAGGTGCAAATGTCACTCTACCCAATACCAAAAAATGATGTACCATTTGATACCGTTCACATTGATTTTACAGGTCGCCTAACCGGGCCAAATAACTCACCTGAATATTATATTGTTCAAATTTGCAGTTTCACAAAATTCATAATGCTTCATCATACTAAAGTTGTAACAGCAAAAGCTGCAATCAATGCTTTGTCAGAATTGGTACACTTGTTTGGAGCTCCATCTCGACTAATTTATGATCAAGGAACTAGTTTTACCGCCACTGCCTTTATCGATTACTGTCGGCAAAATAATATTAAAACCCACGAAATTGCTACGGGAGCTAGTCGTGCTAACGGCCAAGTTGAACGCTACATGAGTTCCATTACAAACTTAATAACAGTCGCTCAATGTATTAAAAACCAATCGATTCGACAGTTAGCTCCTCGAATTCAACTTATTTTGAACTCAACTGTACAAAGAGTAACGTCAATGTCGCCAATAGAATTACTAACTGGTCGAAAACCGCACATTCCTGGACTGATAGCACTTGATGATCGCATTAGCCCCTCAAACCGTTCAAACCTTTCTGAAATTCGCAAAGAAGCAAAAATTAACATAGATCGCTCTTCAAATTACGAACTGAAACGTTTTGTTGGTAAAACTGCTCCAGTAATTCCGTTACAAGTAAATGATCTTTGCGTACGCCAACTGGAACCAAGAACTATTTCTAAAACTAGCCCCAAATATAAGGGCATGTACCGAGTTGTTGATGTATTACCTAATGATAGGTACTTATTGGAAAATCTCACGACGAAACGTCGATTAAAATATTCTCACGAAAGAATTCGAAAAATCAATCAAGACATTGAACTTTACCACAACTGTTGGATGAAACAGAATCTGAAACTTCCTCAACAGAAGATTAAAATAAAACAAAAAAAAAAAAAAAAAAAAAAAAAAAAAAAAAAAAAAAAAAAAAAAAAAAAAAAAAAAAAAAAAAAAAAAAAACCCAAAACACAACTTATGACAAACACAACATGTCAAAACACAATAACACACAAAAACACAAAATAGTACAATAGGTGCCGTTTTTCGGGTCGATAATTGCTTTGATAATTGCTTCTGACTCGATTCCTGATGCATGTCATAGCATCTGAATTCGATTCATGATGCGTGTCATGGCGAAATTGACCTCCAAGGCGGTGGCAATATCATTTAAACTGTACCTTCGAGGACACTAATCCTCGTTGATGGTTTTATGTGAAGCCTTCGATAATTTACTAATTTATGAATTGCGAGGTGACTTTGGATCCGATCCATGATGAACTCGACAATTCCTTATTGAGGTGACTTTGGATTCGATCCATGATGAACTCAATACGATTAACACAATTGAGGTGACTTTGGATTCGATCCATGATGAACTCAATTGAACTTTACACAAACAATACATGAATTGCGAGGTGACTTTGGATTCGATCCATGATGAACTCGACAATTCCTTATTGAGGTGACTTTGGATTCGATCCATGATGAACTCAATAAAAATTCACACAATTGAGGTGACTTTGGATTCGATCCATGATGAACTCAATTGAACTTTACACAAACAATACATAAATTGCGAGGTGACTTTGGATTCGATCCATGATGAACTCAATAAAAAATTCACACAATTGAGGTGACTTTGGATTCGATCCATGATGAACTCAATTGAACTTTACACAAACAATACATAAATTGCGAGGTGACTTTGGATTCGATCCATGATGAACTCGACAATTCCTTATTGAGGTGACTTTGGATTCGATCCATGATGAACTCAATACGATTTCCGCAATTGAGGTGACTTTGGATTCGATCCATGATGAACTCAATTGAACTTTACACACACAATTAGACACATTTTAATTATTTGATTTTGGTTCCAACCCACAATGAACTCACGAAAAAAAAAAAAAAAAAAATTAAATTGCAGTGCTCAAAAACATTTTTCAGGCGATCAAACGAATTTTATAAAAGCTATTGTTGACTGATTCTTTTCATTTTCCAATCAGTACTGAGTACTTTTTTTTTCCGCCAGGAAAGGCCGAGTGGACTATTTCCTTGAATCACATAATTACAGAAATAATGATCATTATTCTTTATGATTTATGATTCCTTTGACACAATGTTATGTGACAACAACACAATATATGTTTGTAATCTCTTTTGCTTTTTATAGCTCAAGCTAGACCATCCAGCAAAAACACTGGACGATGAAACCAATGAACAGCTAAAACACAATAATTGTAATAATGAAGCCTATTAGGTCCAGCCGGGAGTTTTTCCTCTTCCAGGGATTGCTCTTTTGGGAGAGTTTTTCCCTTTTGCTCATTATCTTCAGTTGCCGATACTAAGCATTAGGTTTTCTCTCCACAGGCTCAAAATGTATTAGACACAACTCCATAGGTAGGACTAGCATAGGTTTTGTTAGGCAATTACTGTAACAACCTTCTCCTGTACTGTACTGTAATAACCACCTGTTTTGTCATCAACCCTGTTTTTGTCATAAAACCCTAATTGATCGCTGTATTGCATTTCAAACATTTCCTTATCACGTGGGACCGTGAATTGTCAGTCTGGCCGTATCGGGAACCAAGAACAGCCTAGAACGTCCCCACCGGACCGCACCTGAGCGGTTGGCACCCTTGTCACCCCCTCTTACCTACTTTTGCTTGGAGTTGTGAGGCTTCAGTCTAGTTCTGTCATTGAAACCAATATAGCCTTCTGTTCGAACAACAATTGTGTTTTAATTGCTTTCGCCCTTCTGAAAATCAAGATTAAACTCGAAATATATATATATTGCCTATAGGCAATCTTGAACTTATTTTATTTTGTAATTATAGGTATTTGAGTATGAAGCTATTCGGTTAATTCGGTATACATCAGGTGTGGTGCTCTCTGAATAAAGATCGGTAGGTACTTACAATCCCCCCCCCCCCCCCTCATGCCTAAAATTGAACCTTGCTTGTCATACTGTTTCATTTTGGGAATTGATGGGTAGGTAATGCCCCTCCTCCCCCCCCCATAACTCCCCAAAACCCCCCCTCAGGATATAGCTTTTTCAAAACTGAACACGATGATGAAGTCAGAATTGTGATATCTCTTTCCGGTATCAGATTAGAGCAGATGAACCGCGAAAAGCATCTCAAGTAAAACCACGTTTCTTCATCTTCAAAATGCTCCTGTTTGGAAATTCAGGATGGTCTGAAACGGATTTTGGTATACAAATTTTGCGGAATTTCGAGTTTTAAAAATTTTGGACCGAGAACAATAGCTTCCTTTTCTTCGAAAATTCGCTAAAAAGCCTAAATGTCTGTAGAAGAATTTCTACCATCTCTAACTAGGCCAAGCAATGTTCTAATAATTGTTTGTTTTAGATGTAGGAAGTGATGTTGTTGAGCTTAGCCAGTATGTGTCTGTTTCCCTTGGCCGAAGTTAGGGATGGCAAAAAAAATAAAAACATCGATGCATCGATGCATCGACAGGCCGGCATCGATGCTCCAAAAACATCGGACCCCAAAAATATCGATGGAAAAAAACATCGATGTTTTTAAAAAAACATCGATGTATCGATGGTTTTCAATTAATTTTTTTTTTTTTTTTTTCTATTCTTTTTTTTTAATGCAAGACGGAAAGAAAAAATGATAAGCTATTTATAAGCTATAAATTAATTTTATTTGTTACCATTATAATTCAGTTTCAAGAAAAAAAATCGTATAAACGAAGGCTGGGCAATTTGCCCCCTAGGCGATTTCTCTGCTGCGTAAGAGTGGCACCAGCCATGGAGAATAATCTTTCTGCCGGTACAGAGGTGGCTACCCTCCCCAAGTATTCTCTTGATAACGTGTACAGCTTGGGATAGACTGTCTTCATGTCTTCCCACAAGTCAAGGGGATTTGAACGAATGTTTGATGCCACTGGAGTTGAGAGATACATTGATATCTCCGTGTCTAAGTTCACCGATAAGCTCTGAGAAGATGACATTTTCTTGTTCGTTATGAACGCCAACGATTTATCCCATATGTCAACTGGACTTCCACGGTCCGATTCTGAAGATGACTGAGATGACGGGGAATTAGAAGTATCAACAGACGCCACCAGTTTTTTAATTTGAGTGAGGGCTTTTGACGATGCGATGGAATCGGAAAAGTGAATATTTTTGAAACGTGGGTCCAAAAACATGGGTAGGGTCAGCAAGTGACAGCTTTCCCGCCCCTTAAATCTTGAGTCAAATCCTGACATTAGAGCCTGTTTTAGCTGCTTTCCTACAGGCGAAATATTGGAAGTATCGATACTTTTCAGCCAACACGCCTCGATATTTTCATTTACAGGAAATAAAAATTCAGAAATAATATTCCTAGGTATGTGAGAAAAACGTTAGAATAAAACATTCAGCAGCCTATGGCAAAAAAAATTGAAACATCGATGTATCGATGTGCCGATGCATCGAAACCCCGACATCGATGTTCCAAAAACATCGACACAGAAAACATCGATGGAAAAACATCGATGTGTCCCGCAAAAACATCGATGTTTCAAAAACATCGATGTATGATTGCCATCCCTAGCCGAAGTAAACGTCAAATTCCATGGACTCTGTTTGCGCCTCCTAATATATATACTTTGTTTTTCTTAGTTTAAGTAATTGAAGTGGTTTTGAGTTGTGTGTTGTCGTTCATCGGATCGCGATAGTAAAGTCTCCAGTGAACTTTTGAATGTTTACATTCTGACGAACCTCCACCGGTACCCCTCCCCTTCTCTTCACAACCACCCCTTCTCCGCAGTCAGTTGATCGCACCGGCAGTCTGCATTCTCGCCTCAGCGACAATATTTCAACAGTATTGCTCCTCTCTACAATTCATAGTCCACCAAATTAATTAATCCAATTCCTACCACGAACTCAACCGAAACGATTCGAAATCGACAAGGAATCGAGGCGAACGGACGAAAATCCACCAGAAGGAGCGAATTCGCACCCGTCTACTCCGACCTATCAAAAAGGGAACTTCGAGGAGACGAGGAACTTCGCAGAGAAGTGGACCACGCCGTCACCACGTTGTCGAAGCCGTCACATCCCGTCGCAGAATCCAGTCGACTAATACTCGGTCAGAACTTTCCATTTTTTCCAAAAGCAGAATTTCATTTATTTTATATTTTCGTGGCCACAGGAATTTTACTTTCAATCTTTTACAAATCATACCAAGGAGCTCCTTACATAGTTATTTTTTATAATATTATTTACATACCAGAAGAACGACCAATATTTCTTTATTAATAAATTGTTTGCCAAGGGCACAAGGCTTGAAATTGGTTATTTTCATTAAAAACCCTGTCTTTGCGCAAACAAAATTTTGGTAGCAGAGCGTGGTTTAAGAAAATTGGTTGTTCTAGAATAATATTGTTACTACATACAATTTACCATACATTCATATTTACCATACATTCAATTTACATCAATCATATCCATTTACCTTCCATTTTATTATATACAATTTTATATTGATTCGTAGTGATCCAAAGATCGTCTTTATATTCCGTATCATTGGAATAGAATAGCAGACTGCACATTTTTTCAAATTTATTCAATGTTCAATTTTTCAATTTTTTTTTTTTTTTTTCATGTTTAACAGTACCTTTTTTGTATAGGTACATTTCACATAACAGGATTCAATCCTATTCCCCTCACTTATCTACCTCATTTCAACCTCAATCTATTTCATATCCTCTTTCCATATAAAATGGCACCTAAATCCAAATTGGACACTCTCCGTCGGAAACTACAGAGCGCAGCTACCGAAATAGAACGTATCCGCGAAAAGGGACAGGCTGCTACGACTGATTCTCAGTACAAAACCCTTTTTGAAGGAATGTTTAGAGCTCTGGACAGATATTACACTAAATTCGAATCGATTTGGGATGAGATGCTTGATTTTGTCGCAGAACTCGATAGTTCAGAATCCGTAATATTCCCTACCGATTCGGATAAAAGTTTATTTAACGTGACTCGTAAACATTATTACGAAACTCAAGCGTATCATGTTCACCTAAACCCTCCTACTTCTGCTCCTCCTGCTTCAGCTGGGAATAGCACGACTGTTGTCCACGAAAACAAGTCGGACCTCCCTACCATTCCTTTACCTAGCTTTGAAGGTGAGTTACTAAAATGGCCTAATTTTCGAGACACCTTCAAATCTTTAATCATCGAAGAAGAAGGAATCAATGATCAACGCAAATTTATATATTTAAAATCTGCTCTATCCGGTCAAGCTCTCGCTATTGTCGCCAATTTACCTGTTGAACAAAGAAACTTTGTAATAGCATGGAAGGCCCTTGAAACTGCATTCGACAATAAACGAATGCTGGCTACGGCCTATTTAAATCAGCTGTTAAATTTCAAACCACTAAATAATAACCCTAATTCTACTATGTTGAAGGATTTCCTCACAAAGGTTTCTGACAGCATTTCTGCATTTCGACTTCTGACAATTCCTGAAGAATCTCAGTTTATCTTATTTTTTCTAGCTATGAGGTGTCTCGATAATACTACTAGAGAAAAGTTCGAAATGTCTCACAAAAATCAAGCCTTTCCAAGGTTTGATGAATTAACAAAATTCGTTAGGGAAAGGATAACTGCCTTGGACCTAGCAGCTAGTAGTGACATCTCCAAGCAAACATATTCTCAACAGGGCAACAGCAACAAACCTGGTAAGGCGCAGAATTATTCAAAAGCAAATACATCTCTTTTCTCGAATGATAAATCAAATGGCTCTTCTTCTGCTTCTCATACCATGTGCGTTGTTTGCAAATCTGAGACTCATCCACTCTACCGGTGTTCTCAATTTCTCAGCGGGTCTGTTTCCCAACGCATTGACTGGTTGAAATCTTTCAACGGTTGCAAAAATTGTCTATCCTATCATCATAAAACATTTCACTGTACTTCCAAGTTTTCTTGTAAGTATTGCCGCAAACGGCATAATTCTCTACTCCACATAGATAATGCGGCTCATAATTCTAGTGCTGCTGGTTCAACTTCAAAATCTCAGTCTTCTGCCCAATTACCTTCTAATTCTCTAAATTGTTGCGCATCAAACAAATCTACTAGAATAGTGGTACTGGGTACAGCATTGGCGGAAATAAGAGACGCTCGTGGTAGATTTCAGCCCATTAGACTTGTAATCGATTGTGGAAGTCAACATTCATTTGTGACCCAATCCTGCCTCAAACGCTTGGGTCTCACAGCGACTAAATTCAAAACCAAAATTTCTGGGATAGGCCAGACTGCTTTTGAAGGAGCTAAAGGTAAAATAGACTGCTCGATTCGACCAAGAAATCATGCAAATCCAACGACATTAAATGCAGAGGCTGTTGTTGTGAAAAATATCACATCCTTTCTACCTAGTTCAGATTTACCCATGACAATCTCTCACTTATATTCCGATTTTGAATTGGCTGATCCGGAGTTTTTCAAATCTGCCCCTGTAGATTTCTTACTTGGAGCTGAATTGTTTGGAGAAATATGGACCGGAGCTGTTGTCAACGTCAACCGAAACTCACCGAGCCTCTTCCCGTCGATATTTGGTCATATTGTTATGGGCCAAAGTTCAACCAGTAACAGCTACACAGACAACAGCACCTCACTGTTCACCATGTCGGATGAGCGCGACCTACATCTCGATCTTCGTAAGTTTTGGGAGATTGAAGAGCCATCTATCGTCGTCGCTACGAACCCAGAAGAAGAGACCTGCGAAGAACACTTTATGGCAACACATTACCGCCTTCCTTCAGGACAATACGTTGTGCGTTTACCTTTTAGGCATGACATTTTACCTGACTTGTCACAATCTTCATTTCATGCCACTAAACGATTTTACAACATGGAGAATAAACTGAAAAATAATGCCGCATTGAAGGAACAATACCATAACTTCATGCAAGAGTTCATCGATTTGGAGCACATGTCACTCTCACGATCATCGCCCAAGTACGTCATCCCACATCATTCAATCACCAAGGAGGATCGAAACCAAATAAAACTAAGGGTTGTCTTCGATGGCAGCGCTAAAACTTCTAATGGATCTCTCAACGATCATCTCTACACAGGAGGAAAACTTCAGCGGGATATTCGACTCATTCTACTCAATTTCAGAGCTCACGCCTACGTCTTTGTGTCTGACATTGTGAAGATGTTCAGGTGCATATTAATTGACCCACAAGATAGGCCATTCCAATGCATAAAATGGAGATTCGATCCTGCAAATGAACTGGCAACATATCAAGTCAACACTGTTGTATATGGACTATCATCATCGCCATTTTTAGCCCTCCGCGTTCTTCAACAACTTGAACAGGATGAGGGCCATAACTTCCCACTGGCAGCCGATATACTGAAACGAGATCTATTCGTAGACGATTTTGCAACAGGAAGTAACTCCCTAAGCACTGCACTGGAGTTACAACGACAATTGATCGGGTTATTGGCAAAAGGGGGATTTTCTTTAAGCAAGTGGGCAAGTAACAATCAACAGCTGCTAGATTCTGTCGCAGAGGAATCTTCAAACGATCCTGTTTCCCTATCCAGTCATGAGGAAAGTTTAAAAATACTTGGTATTGAGTGGAACCCTAAAAGGGATGTATTTTCTTACCGTATTGATATCCCTCCTCCTGTTTTCACCAAAAGAGGCATCCTATCATGTGTTGCTAAAATATTTGATCCTTTGGGCTATTTATCTCCTACTATATTAAAATTAAAAGGTTTCATTCAAGAAATATGGAAGGAGAAGGTATCATGGGATCAACCTATCTCAGAAATTTTGAAAAATCAGTGGATGACAATCATAAATGAATTACCTTTGCTTTCAGAAGTAACTATACCTAGATATGTTGGTTCTACTTCTGAAGCTCAATTTCAAATCGTTGCTTTCAGCGATGCCTCTACTAAGGGTTATTGCGCTGCAATATACCTAAGAACTATAAGTGCCACAACAACTGATGTTAATTTAATTATCGCTAAATCAAAATTAGCCCCACTAAAAACCTTGACAGTTCCTCGTTTAGAGTTATGCGGTGCATTATTGCTCTCTACTTTGTATCAATCTCTGTCTGAATTTTTATCATTTTATGAAAACCGTCTGTTGGAACCTCAATTTTTTGTGGACTCGTCCATTGTCATTGGTTGGTTGAATACTGAGCCATATCTACTAAAAACCTTTGTAGCTAACAGAGTGATGCAAATAACGCAATCCATACCAGCGTCATGTTGGAGACATATAGATTCACATATGAATCCTAGTGATTGCGGTTCTCGCGGTATTTTGCCCAGTGAGTTATTAAATCACAACTTGTGGTGGCATGGGCCAGAGTGGCTGAAATTACCATGTAATGCATGGCCTTCTACACGCATTACTCCTAATATTGAACTGCCTGATTGCAAAGCTATGTCGAAAGCTAATGTCACTCTAAGCTCCACTCAACCTACAGACCAGACAACTATGTCCTGGATGGAAAGGTTCTCATCTTTCAACAAACTTTTGCGAGTAGTTGCCGTCCTTCTTCGAATTGTACACAACCATCGAAACAAACTTCATCGGCGAAAAGGACCCTTGACTCCAGCAGATATTGAACTTGCAATGACTTGTTGTGTCAAAGCGATCCAGGCTAATAACCTAACTCATAATAACAAATCTAATTCAATTGCTGAAAGTTATAGCAATTTGGCACCCTTTTTAGATAAACATGGAATTTGGAGAGTAGGTGGCCGAATAAGACATTCAGAAATTCAATTCAATAGGAAACATCCGATTTTACTTCCAGCTCAGTCACATTTTACCATACTTTTGGTTGATCATTATCACCGCATATTTCTTCACCCAGGACCTTCTACACTCCAAGCCATGATCCAAACTCGTTTCTGGATTGTGCCATCACTCCGACGTTTGGTAAGAAAGCGAACATTCATGTGCATAAAATGTTATAAATTCAATGCAAAACCCATTCCACCACCAATGGGTGATTTGCCAGACTACCGCGTACAAAAGAAGCATGCCTTTTGCCACACCGGAGTTGACTTTGCCGGCCCTTTCATCATGAGAGAGTCTCTGCGCCGTAAAGCTGCCACTTCAAAAATTTATTTGGCTCTTTATGTGTGTATGGCGACAAAGGCTCTTCACCTCGAAGCTGTGAGCAGGTTGACAACTGAAGCATTTCTTGCATCATTTGAACGCTTTACTGCTAGGAGAGGATTGCCAACCCATATGCACTCCGACTGTGGTCTGAATTTTGTTGGAGCCAATAACTTATTAAAGGAATTTTATCAATGGTACACCAACCCTAACACGAAGACCAAGATCATTGAGCATGGATCCCACCGTGGTATCACCTGGAACTTCAACCCCCCTTACGCACCTCACTTCGGCGGACTGTGGGAAGCAGGTGTCCGTTCCGTCAAACGACTTTTCCTAAAATTAGTTGGGGATACACCCCTATCCTATGAAGAGTACTCAACCTTATTCTGTAGGTATGAAGCCATCTTAAATTCAAGGCCGCTTTGTCCTTTATCAACTGATCCAGAGGAGTGTGAGTTTCTTTCACCTGGCCATTTCTTGGTGGGCGGACCTCTTTTAGCACACCCTGAACCTTCACTCCTGGATCGCAAAGAATACCTGTTAACCCGATGGCAGCTTGTGAAAAGGATGTCCCAGCAGTTCTGGTCAAGGTGGTCGCTGGAGTATCTCTCCACCCTTCAGAAAAGGTCAAAATGGACAGCTTCTTCACCAAATATCGAAGTTGGAACCCTCGTTTTAGTGAAAGGTGTCAACACTCCAGTCATGTCATGGCCTCTCGGAAGGATTGTAGCCACTCACCCTGGAAAGGACTCAAGAGTCCGTGTCGTCACTGTTCGAGTTGGCAGCTCCTGCTTCAAGCGTCCAGTTGTTGACCTCGTGCCTCTCCTACCTTTGTCCTACCCCGCCTTTGAATCCTGAAAATTTACTTTATAAATTTTGGTGGGCGGAATGTTTGCGCCTCCTAATATATATACTTTGTTTTTCTTAGTTTAAGTAATTGAAGTGGTTTTGAGTTGTGTGTTGTCGTTCATCGGATCGCGATAGTAAAGTCTCCAGTGAACTTTTGAATGTTTACATTCTGACGAACCTCCACCGGTACCCCTCCCCTTCTCTTCACAACCACCCCTTCTCCGCAGTCAGTTGATCGCACCGGCAGTCTGCATTCTCGCCTCAGCGACAATATTTCAACAGTATTGCTCCTCTCTACAATTCATAGTCCACCAAATTAATTAATCCAATTCCTACCACGAACTCAACCGAAACGATTCGAAATCGACAAGGAATCGAGGCGAACGGACGAAAATCCACCAGAAGGAGCGAATTCGCACCCGTCTACTCCGACCTATCAAAAAGGGAACTTCGAGGAGACGAGGAACTTCGCAGAGAAGTGGACCACGCCGTCACCACGTTGTCGAAGCCGTCACATCCCGTCGCAGAATCCAGTCGACTAATACTCGGTCAGAACTTTCCATTTTTTCCAAAAGCAGAATTTCATTTATTTTATATTTTCGTGGCCACAGGAATTTTACTTTCAATCTTTTACAAATCATACCAAGGAGCTCCTTACATAGTTATTTTTTATAATATTATTTACATACCAGAAGAACGACCAATATTTCTTTATTAATAAATTGTTTGCCAAGGGCACAAGGCTTGAAATTGGTTATTTTCATTAAAAACCCTGTCTTTGCGCAAACAGACTCAGTTCATCGTTGTTAGAGAAATTGTCATCAGACTGCTGTCATCAGAAAGGCTAGTTCCTGGTATTGAAATCCAGTAGTTGTTGAAGAAGCTCTCTCCTCTTCTAGATGAATGACGACGAGAGAATAAAATAAAGGTAATGAGTGAGAGAGAACACATTACCGAACACATACTGAATGTACTACATTTGGGGAAACACTAAATCCTAGCTGAACATTGTTGGCTAGTCATTTCATTGTAGAAGTTGCAACTATACTAGGGTTGAGCTGAAGTAGTCTAAAATGTAAAAGGTGACAAGAAAGGTTCCAAAAAAAAAAACAATAATGAGTGTACTTACATTTTTACACGCTAGCGGCTAAACACCCGCACTTGACGAGGTTCACACTTCAATGTTGTATCGAGAATTTCAGTACTGTAACAGTAGTCCTACCTAATGGTAGGGCAGTGGATTCAGGATGGTCTGGAATGGTTTTTGGTATGAACATTTTTCGGAAATTAGTAGTTTTAAAGATTTTGGACCGAGAACAACAGCTTCCTATTCTTCGAAAATTAGCTAAAATCAGGTTCCTTCAATTTTGGTTTATAATCTTCGATAATGAACCATTGGAATCGCCCAAAGAAAAAATTTGTTTAACCCCCCCTCAAACGACCAGCCCCACAATGATCCTCGACACTTTTCATAACCCTAGGTCAAGGGGAAGGGGTTCAAAACGAACTTTAAAATTTCGACAATGTCACATCTCGAAAGAAGTTAACGGAACGGTGTAATTTTTAGTTGACTTTTGAATGACCTGAAAAATTACGAATTTTTTAAGACCAATTGGATTTTTGTGCGACCAGCCGTTCGTTCACAGTGACCGCGCAAAGGTTTAGGAAAAACACTAAACTTCGCGTCGAAGACGGCCGTTAGGTGGGTCAACCCCCCATACGCCCAACTACAGCAACTCATTTGTTTTCATCTTCCCGGTAAACTACAGACTGGAAATTTTAACCGTGAGTCGGGGATAGACCACATTGCTATATTCACTCGGTTTCTCATCTGTAAAATTGTTTAAATAATACCTGTTTGTTTAAACAAATTAAATTTTGATGATGAGCAGAGACTTGAAATTTTAAATATAGGTCAGAAATGGATGACATTTCAATATTCACTCGGTTTGTATGACATGGTATGAGTATGGTATGGTATATTATTGTATGTATGATTTGGTATAGTACAGTATGGTATGATAGGAAAGAAATTCGTATGGTATGGTATGAGTACGGTGAGAATATGGTATGGTGCCGATTTGCAACACAGTCTGGTATAGACAGAAGGGTGATCTGCACAAGGAAGATAATAAACCGTTGTGTCAAGAATTTGCAGAGTTTTGTAATAATAAGCTATTGACTCGAAATTTCAAAAATAGGTCAGAACTGGATCACAATGCAATATTCACTCGGTTTGTATGACATGGTATGTTATTGTATGTATGATTTGGTATAGTACAAGTACCTATGGTATATGAAAAAAATTCGTATGGGATTTTCAATTTAATTTGGATGATGAGGTACAGTTTCATCTAACAGTTCGTTAATTGGATTAGGGTGATCTGCTCAGAGAAGATAATGAACCGTTGTGTCAAGAATTTGCAGAGTTTTTGGATCTAAAGTCATTTTCGTTGTTGTCTGCGGTGACTGGCCTAATGATTTGCAAATCCAATATTTCGATTAACCTTTCTCTACCACGGTCGGTCGGATCCGACCCACGTGAAATTTGCGTTTCCTGTCAAGGGCTGTTCAAGAGTAAGTACCTACGTACCATTGTTGGCTTGGTCACATCGATGAGGTACCTACGTACCATTTATCGCCTATCCCCCCTTTGGTCGGATTCGACCCAACCGTAGCAGATTTGAGTAGGTCGGATTCGACCCAACCATAGCAGATTTGAGTAGGTCGGATTCGACCCAACCATAGCAGATTTGAGTAGGTCGGATTCGACCCAACCGTAGCAGATTTGAGTAGGTCGGATTCGACCCAACCATAGCAGATTTGAGTAGGTCGGATTCGACCCAACCATAGCAGATTTGAGTAGGTCGGATTCGACCCAACCGTAGCAGATTTGAGTAGGTCGGATTCGACCCAACCATAGCAGATTTGAGTAGGTCGGATTCGACCCAACCATAGCAGATTTGAGTAGGTCGGATTCGACCCAACCATAGCAGATTTGAGTAGGTCGGATTCGACCCAACCATAGCAGATTTGAGTAGGTCGGATTCGACCCAACCATAGCAGATTTGAGTAGGTCGGATTCGATCCAACCATAGCAGATTTGAGTAGGTCGGATTCGACCCAACCGTAGCAGATTTGAGTAGGTCGGATTCGACCCAACCATAGCAGATTTGAGTAGGTCGGATTCGACCCAACCATAGCAGATTTGAGTAGGTCGGATTCGACCCAACCGTAGCAGATTTGAGTAGGTCGGATTCGACCCAACCATAGCAGATTTGAGTAGGTCGGATTCGACCCAACCATAGCAGATTTGAGTAGGTCGGATTCGACCCAACCATAGCAGATTTGAGTAGGTCGGATTCGACCCAACCATAGCAGATTTGAGTAGGTCGGATTCGACCCAACCATAGCAGATTTGAGTAGGTCGGATTCGATCCAACCGTAGCAGATTTGAATAGGTCGGATTCGACCCAACCATAGCAGATTTGAGTAGGTCGGATTCGACCCAACCATAGCAGATTTGAGTAGGTCGGATTCGACCCAACCATAGCAGATTTGAGTAGGTCGGATTCGACCCAACCATAGCAGATTTGAGTAGGTCGGATTCGACCCAACCATAGCAGATTTGAGTAGGTCGGATTCGACCCAACCATAGCAGATTTAGTAGGTCGGATTCGACCCAACCGTAGCAGATTTGAGTAGGTCGGATTCGACCCAACCATAGCAGATTTGAGTAGGTCGGATTCGACCCAACCATAGCAGATTTGAGTAGGTCGGATTCGACCCAACCATAGCAGATTTGAGTAGGTCGGATTCGACCCAACCATAGCAGATTTGAGTAGGTCGGATTCGACCCAACCATAGCAGATTTGAGTAGGTCGGATTCGACCCAACCGTAGCAGATTTGAGTAGGTCGGATTCGACCCAACCGTAGCAGATTTGAGTAGGTCGGATTCGACCCAACCGTAGCAGATTTGAGTAGGTCGGATTCGACCCAACCATAGCAGATTTGAGTAGGTCGGATTCGACCCAACCATAGCAGATTTGAGTAGGTCGGATTCGACCCAACCATAGCAGATTTGAGTAGGTCGGATTCGACCCAACCATAGCAGATTTGAGTAGGTCGGATTCGACCCAACCATAGCAGATTTGAGTAGGTCGGATTCGATCCAACCATAGCAGATTTGAGTAGGTCGGATTCGACCCAACCGTAGCAGATTTGAGTAGGTCGGATTCGACCCAACCATAGCAGATTTGAGTAGGTCGGATTCGACCCAACCATAGCAGATTTGAGTAGGTCGGATTCGACCCAACCGTAGCAGATTTGAGTAGGTCGGATTCGACCCAACCATAGCAGATTTGAGTAGGTCGGATTCGACCCAACCATAGCAGATTTGAGTAGGTCGGATTCGACCCAACCATAGCAGATTTGAGTAGGTCGGATTCGACCCAACCATAGCAGATTTGAGTAGGTCGGATTCGACCCAACCATAGCAGATTTGAGTAGGTCGGATTCGATCCAACCGTAGCAGATTTGAATAGGTCGGATTCGACCCAACCATAGCAGATTTGAGTAGGTCGGATTCGACCCAACCATAGCAGATTTGAGTAGGTCGGATTCGACCCAACCATAGCAGATTTGAGTAGGTCGGATTCGACCCAACCATAGCAGATTTGAGTAGGTCGGATTCGACCCAACCATAGCAGATTTGAGTAGGTCGGATTCGACCCAACCATAGCAGATTTGAGTAGGTCGGATTCGACCCAACCGTAGCAGATTTGAGTAGGTCGGATTCGACCCAACCATAGCAGATTTGAGTAGGTCGGATTCGACCCAACCATAGCAGATTTAGTAGGTCGGATTCGACCCAACCGTAGCAGATTTGAGTAGGTCGGATTCGACCCAACCATAGCAGATTTGAGTAGGTCGGATTCGACCCAACCATAGCAGATTTGAGTAGGTCGGATTCGACCCAACCATAGCAGATTTGAGTAGGTCGGATTCGACCCAACCATAGCAGATTTGAGTAGGTCGGATTCGACCCAACCATAGCAGATTTGAGTAGGTCGGATTCGACCCAACCGTAGCAGATTTGAGTAGGTCGGATTCGACCCAACCGTAGCAGATTTGAGTAGGTCGGATTCGACCCAACCGTAGCAGATTTGATTAGGTCGGATTCGACCCAACCGTAGCAGATTTGAATAGGTCGGATTCGACCCAACCATAGCAGATTTGAGTAGGTCGGATTCGACCCAACCGTAGCAGATTTGAGTAGGTCGGATTCGACCCAACCATAGCAGATTTGAGTAGGTCGGATTCGACCCAACCGTAGCAGATTTGAGTAGGTCGGATTCGACCCAACCATAGCAGATTTGATTAGGTCGGATTCGACCCAACCGTAGCAGATTTGAGTAGGTCGGATTCGACCCAACCGTAGCAGATTTGATTAGGTCGGATTCGACCCAACCGTAGCAGATTTGAATAGGTCGGATTCGACCCAACCATAGCAGATTTGAGTAGGTCGGATTCGACCCAACCGTAGCAGATTTGAGTAGGTCGGATTCGACCCAACCGTAGCAGATTTGAATAGGTCGGATTCGACCCAACCATAGCAGATTTGAGTAGGTCGGATTCGACCCAACCATAGCAGATTTGAGTAGGTCGGATTCGACCCAACCATAGCAGATTTGATTAGGTCGGATTCGACCCAACCGTAGCAGATTTGAGTAGGTCGGATTCGACCCAACCGTAGCAGATTTGAGTAGGTCGGATTCGACCCAACCGTAGCAGATTTGAGTAGGTCGGATTCGACCCAACCATAGCAGATTTGAATAGGTCGGATTCGACCCTACCGTAGCAGATTTGAGTAGGTCGGATTCGACCCAACCATAGCAGATTTGAGTAGGTCGGATTCGACCCAACCATAGCAGATTTGATTAGGTCGGATTCGACCCAACCGTAGCAGATTTGAGTAGGTCGGATTCGACCCAACCGTAGCAGATTTGAGTAGGTCGGATTCGACCCAACCGTAGCAGATTTGAATAGGTCGGATTCGACCCAACCATAGCAGATTTGAGTAGGTCGGATTCGACCCAACCATAGCAGATTTGAGTAGGTCGGATTCGACCCAACCATAGCAGATTTGATTAGGTCGGATTCGACCCAACCGTAGCAGATTTGAGTAGGTCGGATTCGACCCAACCGTAGCAGATTTGAGTAGGTCGGATTCGACCCAACCGTAGCAGATTTGAATAGGTCGGATTCGACCCAACCATAGCAGATTTGAGTAGGTCGGATTCGACCCAACCATAGCAGATTTGAGTAGGTCGGATTCGACCCAACCATAGCAGATTTGATTAGGTCGGATTCGACCCAACCGTAGCAGATTTGAGTAGGTCGGATTCGACCCAACCGTAGCAGATTTGAGTAGGTCGGATTCGACCCAACCGTAGCAGATTTGAGTAGGTCGGATTCGACCCAACCGTAGCAGATTTGAATAGGTCGGATTCGACCCAACCATAGCAGATTTGAATAGGTCGGATTCGACCCTACCGTAGTGTTTATGATTTATAATTTAATCTCTTTCTACAATTACTTTCTTCTTTACTGGGTTTTCCATCGTGTATGCAATAGGTACCTTATGAGATCATACATTTTTGGTTTCAGAAAATGGCACTCAACATGATTTTTTTCGACCCCTCAAGAGATTTTACAAGAATTTCAGCGACAATCCCTTGAAGAAAACGATCTCGAAGATGAAAATGATCTGAAAATGAAGTCGCTTCTGAAACTGACGATGGATTCCTGCATGATTTACGAGTTCAAGGTGAATTTGATATTGTGGAAGATGAAAATGAGAGGAGTTCAGAAGACGAACGACAATTTGAGTTGGGAAAAGATGGAGGAAGTATTTGGACAAACACGCCTATTCGTTCTAAGTTCGCGAGTGTTTGCTCCAATCAGCGCGGGGATTGTCATGCAAATTCGTTGTTGTCTTTTCTTCGATGTTGTCAAAGGTCTGAGAAATGACACAGTTTCAAACAGCGACAGTTTGATTATTTCGACAAATTGCGTTCGATTGAATCCTCTCGAATTGGATCCGAATTGACACATTCGATTTCAGTTTTGAACTAGTGAGATAGTCATAATCCACAGAAATAGTGAGATTTAGTGTTACCTAACTTAGGTACCTAACTTATACTTAGTTAGATCGATCCGCTGGGAGAAGACGCTTCGAGTGGTATGCATAACTCATTTTGGCCAAAAATGACGATGTCGGAAGTTGCATTTCATGAAGCAAAAGTGAAAGAAGGTTTGCTATGATTGGCTGTTTTAACCCTTTTGCAATAAGTAAATTTTCGCCATCGGCCAATCACTAGTAACACGTTAGCTTTAGAGCGCGTTTTGAATTAAAATTACAACTTAATAAAAATAGTAATTGGTCGATAGAGGGAAATTCTGCCCTGTTAAGGTAAAACACCTCAACTCAAAATTCAAAACATTGCAAAAATTCGCCTCAAAGTTTTTCACTGAAACCTTTGATGCAAATTGACTGCCACTAATTATAAGTCTTTGCTTTGGCACATTGAAAATGCTTGCATACGAGTCTGCAACACATTGGGACATTTTATGTCTTTAAAGAAGTGATTCAAGGGCCTTCGAACAATGCTACATCACCTACCCCAGTAGCGTAGTTGTTATACTTAATTGTAGGGTTCATCATAAATTATGAAGCTTGCATTCGTATAGACAATATAAATTATTGAGAATGATCACCTGTGTGTAAACAATTATTTAAACAATCACGCTCATACCGCAGCTTGTCGGCCACGCACTCCGCAGTGGTGAACGTAATATGGTTAAGTAAATCGAGAGCTATCCAACGAGTGGTGAACGAGTTTTGTACGATGATAACTGGCGCAGTTAAAGTTCCGTAACAACGAATCGGTTGTAAGCGAAAATCATCAGAAATTTTCGTGACGATTTCGTGTAACGTTTTTCGAGTTATGTGCCAGAGTAAAGACATAAAATGTCAAAAGAAGTAAAATTCGATTAACATGACTTATTTTTGACTTAAGCAAACTTTCGGAGGTTTTCGAAAATTTTGACAACTCGAATTTCCGAAAAAAGTTCATACCGAAATCCGTTTCAGACGATCCTGAATCCACCGCCAAAAGACACCAAAAATTAAAAACTCTCGGTAGGATTGAGATAAAAAGTTCAAATTTGCACAAAAAATCTGTCTTGGTCATCGACAGACTAAGTTCGTAGATGGGCCAAATCGGGCCACTCTAAGGGGGGTTTTGGGGAGTTTTAGGGGGGGGGGGGACTCCTCATAAATTCCCAAAATGGAACATTCTGACAAGTGACACCTCATGTTGAAGGGGTTTTCATGCTGAACACGATGGTGAAATCAGAATTGCGATATCTCATACCGTTCTCAAATTGGAGCACTTTGAAGATGAAGAAACGTGGTTGTTACTTGAAATGATCGTCATGGTTAGTCTGCTCTAATCTGATAACGGAATGAGATATCGCAATTCTGACTTCACCGTCGTGTTCAGTGTTGAAACGTCCAAAAGCTGAGTGAGGTTTTGGGGGGGTTTTTTGGGGGGAGTGGGTGGGCGGGGGGGGGAGGAGAGAGGTTCGCCCATAAATTCCAAAAAATGAAACACGTCTGTCAAGTGACACCTCGTTTTAAAGGTTTTTACACGCTGAATAAGATGGGGGAGTCAGAACTGCGATATCTCATTCCGTTCTCAAACTGGAGCACTTTGAAGATGAAGAAACGAGGTTGACACTTGAGATGATCTTCATGGACATCAAGTCCTTCAATGGAGACGTTTGACATAAAACCAGTTATTTCTTCGAAAATTCGCTCTTATAGTCATGCTGCATGACTGGGGATTTTGGTTTATTATCTTCGATAATGAACCATTGGAATCGCCCAAAGAAAAAAATTTTTTAACCCCCCCTCAAAATTTTTTGGTTTACGTTTCAAGATACGTAGATTCAGAAAATCGAATAAAAAAAAATCCGTCCGTCCGCCGTACGCCGTACGCCGTACGCCGTACGCCGTCCGCCGTCCGCCGTCCGCCGTCCGCCGTCCGAGGCACTTTGCCCAGTTAGCGTTGAGTTAAAATTACGAAATTTGGTTTCTGGGTTTGGACCAGCCCCACAATGATCCACGAAACTTTTCATAACCCTAGGTCAAGGGGAAGGGGTTCAAAACGAATTTTGAAATTTTGAAAATTCCATATCTCAAAAAATTCCCATCAAACGGTATGTTTTTTATTTCATATTTAGATAGAGTTTGTTCCGTAGAATTTTTTAAGACCATCCGCAGCTTTGTACGACCAGCCGTTCGTTCACAATGACGGCTCAAAGATTGTGCCTCACAACCCGATCGTGAATCAAACTGTTGAAATACAGGTCCATTTTCATACTAACAAGCTCTTTGGAACATCATATGGCTTAAGTGATGTCGAGTTTGTTGTTCTGAGGTGCGTTTCGTGCTACGGAAATGAAGGTAATTTCGAATGTTTGTTGGTAGGTACTTCTTTTATAGAAAAATTATTACCGACGTAGTATTAAAAACCCCAGAATTATATCGTATTAATTAATCATAATTAATAATAATTATTATTATTAATAAATACGAATTATTAATACCTAACAATAAATTATAATAATTTTCAGTAGGTACTTGATAAAATTGTTAATAATTAGTGATAATTGATAATAATAATTAATCTAACATTTAGGATCTAGACATTTAGACCTAGTGATCTAGACAGAAGGGTGATCTGTACAAAGAAGATGATGAACCGTTGTGTCAAGAATTTGCAGAGTTTTTTTTTTGTACTGCAGAAGTTCCATCTTAGCACTTGGATTACATCTTTTTCCGTTGTCGAACTGGAGTTAACTCCTTGCACCCCCTTCTCTACCAAGATTGACGCCTCCACCTTGGGATTTTTGTATTTGAAACTTAATTTCTCCAAGAAAAAATGTCGTAATCCTGAAATTGACCATACCGTTGGAAAACTCATGAAATGAGGAAGTTTTTATGAGATTTGACAACTTCCGGGCCTATTTTTGGAACATCGGCTCTGGGTCGAATTTTATCGATAAATCTCAAATTTTTAAATTTTTCTCTTTCACTGCGATTATGAACAGAGTTATCGAAATTTTATAGGGTTGAAATTATGTTTATTTTACAGGAAATTTAATGCTGAATCCGAAAATGTGTAATAAAATTAAAATGGACGCTTCAGTGTTCCAGAAATCTCGATTTCATGATGTGAGGTCGGAGTTGACCGTGAAAACACTAAAAAAATCATAACTATCGGATTGAGATAGGACCCCCACTCTGGCTGCATTCGACTCCATTTTCGATGTAGTTTTACCCAAAAAAAAAAAAAAAATTTCACACTGATCCCCATCCACCCTGTATAAACAGTAAAATAGAGACATTTGACATAAAACCCTGTATTTCTTCGAAAATTCGCTCTTATAGCCACGCTGCGTGACTGTGGATTGTTGTGGGTACTGCAGTAGTCCCTAGTTAGCACTGTGATTGCATGAGGGATCGTCTCACTTTGCGTCGCACCTAAATAAAGACCTCCCACCGGAATCAGCTCACCAGCGCGCTGAATCTCCACTGACTCAGAACATTCTCCTGGCGCCTCCTCAAGTGTTTTAAATCACTTTATTGCCGACTTTTGGCTCACCCTCGAAGGTAACGCCATCGAATGTGCAACCTGCAATTTTCTATTTCCGTCGGTGCGGCGATCGGAGTTGACGCAACGTTCTGAGGATCGATTTTTGACATCAGTCCAATTGGTCGATTCAGCAGGACGAGAGGACGAGGTCCAGTTCCCGTCAATTCACAAATCGACTCAGAAATCGAGAGAAGAAGAAAAAAAAAAAAAAATCAGATGCCAAAACTGATTATAAACGAATCCCCAGTCATGCAGCATGGCTATAAGTGCGAATTTTCGAAGAAATAACTGGTTTTATGACAAATTTGGTCTCCTTTTTTTGGCCGAGTAACACCTAAGGATGGTAAAGCGATACGAAAAATCGAATCTGAAAGATCGATTTACCGAAAAATCGTCAAGAAAGATCGATTTACCGAAAAATCGTCAAGAAAGTATCGATTTTTCATAAAATCGATTTAAAAATCGGTTTCTAAGAAGATATATTTCTTTCTTTCTAATCGAATCTTAAAGTTAGATTTACCGAAAAATCGTCACGAAGTATCGATTTTTTATAAAATCGGTTTCTAAGAAGATATTATCTGTTTAATGAGATACTATTTTTTTTAAATAATCATTGTAATGATAATAATGTTAGCATGTTCAAGGTAGGTAGGTTGTAATCGAGGATCGATATTCGTTGGCGCGTTGACGTTTTGACATCAGTCCAATTGGTCGATTCAGCAGGACGAGAGGACGAGGTCCAGTTCCCGTCGACTACTCGACTAATCGACTCAGAAATCCAGGAAAAAAAAAGAAAAAAAAAATCAGTTGCCAAGACCGATTATAAACAAATCCCCAGTCATGCAGCATGGCTATAAGAGCAAATTTTTGAAGAAATAACTGGTTTTATGACAAATTTGGTCTCCTTTTTTTTGGCCGAGTAACACCTAAGGATGGTACATCAATACGAAAAATCGAAACTGAAAGTTCGATTTACCAAAAAATCGTCACAAAAGTATCGATTTTTTATAAAATTGATTTAAAAATCGGTTTCTAAGAAGATATTTCTAATGGGATATTCTATCTACCTATCTATCTTTCTAATGGGATACTATTTTTTTTAAATAATTATTGTAACGATAATAATGATAGCATGTTACTGGTACCTAGGTAGGTTGTAAGGATAGGGGATAGGAAAATCAGTACGCGTGTCGATTTTTTTTTTTTTAATTCAAAATCGAAACCTAATTGTATATAATTGTAATTGTTGGCATGAACTCGATTTTTCATAAAATATATAGGTATATATATTTTTTTTTTCATTAGCAACCGTTGGCAGGTAGGGAAAATTGTGACACTACAGGATATGTGTCTCTCAAATTTTTCCAGTACAGTTTTTCCTGTATTTCATCCACTGATGAGTTCAGATACAAAGATAGTTCGTTGATTCATCCATGTCCAAAACCATTCACCTGTAAAGATGTTTCCAATTTTCTATTTTACGATGGAGAACAAAAAATGAATTTTCCTTTTGAGAAAATTCGCCAAATTTTTCAAAAAATCGTTATTGTAGAATCGATTCAGATAAAAATCGACAACAAGAGTATCGATTCGAAAAATTGATTTATTGAACAATCGGTAAATCGTTCCCCATCCCTAGTAACACCTCAGTTTGTGGAATTTTCAACGCTGAACACGACGGTGAAGTCAGAATTGCGATATCTCATTCCGTTGTCAGATTAGAGCAGACTTAACATGAAGATCATCTCAAGTAACAACCACGTTTCTTCACCTTCAACGTGCTCCAGTTTGAGAATGGAATGAGATATCGCAATTCTGATTTCACCATCGTGTTCAGCATGAAAACCCCTTCAACATGAGGTGTCACTTGTCAGAATGTTCCATTTTGGGAATTTACGAGGAGTTCCCCCCCCCCAAAACTCCCTAAAACTCCCCCTTAGAGTGGCTCGATTCTGCCCACTACGAACTTAGCCTTTCGATTGCCAAGACATTTCTTGTGCGAATTTGAACTTTTCATCTCAATTACATCGAGATTTACCACAACCCTCAATTTATAATATAAAACTATTTCATGGAATTTCATTCGTTTTGGCAGTCCTTTATCTTCATTAGGTCGTCACCTATAGACGAAGAAAACCACCGGAAAGCCAACAATTGTGCGTTTGAAATAAGTACTTGAAAAATCGATTAATACCGATTAATCCGATTAATCCGTCACATCGATTATTACCTCACGATTAATCCTTTGAAGTTATGATCGATTGATTTGGTTCCGATGTTGCATCCCTACTTGAACGGTAGTCTACCACGTTTACCACTTACTGTCCGGTTGGGAGCGGTTGTTCTAACAATTTTCGACCGTTTTAATTTTCACCCGATGGAATTTCAAGTGTCTTCAAATATTTTCATGAATCCAACCAACCATTATCGTACAAAGAAAAAAAAAAAAAAAAAAAAAAAAAAGAGAAAAAAACCTGAATCAAAATAAAATACGAACTAGAACTAGAATGAGGAAGAAAATGTCTCGTATCTCGTTGGGTATCTCTGAATGAGGTCTGATAACGCTGTACAAACAAATTGCGTAGGTGAACGAGGTGAGAGAGATACGAAGGATATGAACGGACGAGGTGACTCAAATTCCGAAATAATCAGTTCAACGCGGTCGAAATGGGGGAATCACACGGTCGAAATGGGTTCGACATTTTTAGAACGCGAAATTTTCGATTATCGAACCGTTTTGGGAAAATTTTGGAAAATTTGGACCGTAGAAAAACGTAAATCCGTACGACTGCGCCAGTTGGCCCAGTTAGGGTTGTCCTGAAATGATGAAATTCGACTTGGGGGTTCGGGACAGCCCAAGGATGGTCCCTTCAAACGTCGTATCTCAAAAAGCTACAATTTCATTAAACATTTTCGGAAAACATTTTATACCAAAATACGTTCTAGAGCATGGGCGGAATCAAGGGGGTTTTAAGGGAGCAAAATCACTCATAAATTTAAAAAAAAAAAAAAAAAAAAATCTGCAGTCGTGCAGCATGGCTATAAGAGCGAATTTTCGAAAAATGTCTCCATCTTACTGGTTGCATAACAAATTTTCTTGTAAAACACCGCCGTTTATAGATTTTTCGACGCTGAACACGATGGTGAAGTCAGAATTGCGATATCTCAGTCCGTTATCAGGTTAGAGCAGATGAAACGTGAAGAACGTCTCGAGTATCAACCACGTTTCTTCATCTTCAAAGCGCTCCAGTTTGCGAACGGAATGAGATATCGCAATTCTGATTTCACCATCGTGTTCAGCGATGAAAAATCTATAAACTGAGGTGTTTATTTTGAGGTCATTAGATTTTGTCAAATGGAGATATTTTACATAAAACCAGTGTTTTCTTCGAAAATTCCCTCTTACAGCCACGCTGCGTGACTGGAATTTTTATCACTAGTGTAAATAATTAATAGACCACCTTCGAGCTAGTTACCGACTCCCCTCATTCCGAAATGACCGTCTGGTCACCTGTTGGAACTATATTTCAGATTATTAAGAACTTCAGTTGTTTTGCAGACGTACGGGACTCACAAGGTGACTGTACACTTAACAGTGATCTACACAAAAAGGTGATCTGTACAGGAAGACAATAAATTGTTGACGAAGAATTGTCGAAATTGACGAAGAGTTTTTTGCAGAGCATTTTCAAATGAGTTGGTACTGAATCACTGGAACCCACTGAAAATTTATTTAAAAAAATTATAAAAATTATCATTTAGTGTTAAATCGAGTAGTTCCTCGTTGGTTTCGAAACGGTGTTTCATTTCACGACTGTTTACCACCGAAAAAACCCCCGTCACATTCTTGTAGGACGTACCGTTCACCTTGTCTTATCTGTTTATATATATATATATAAGTTTATCTCCGCCTTCTCCGGTGATGGTAACAAGTAAAACAATGTTCCTGTGATGCAGTGACGACTCGGTGAGTCAAACTTGTTCGGAGTAAACCACGAACTAATAACACAAAAAATCCAGTCACGCAGCGTGGCTATAAGAGCGAATTTTTTAAAGAAATAACTCGTTTTAAGAACAACACAGCCTGACCCTTTTTTCAACACTTTACAGGAAAGACGAAAAACTACCAGTAATTTCACTCTAAAATGACTACTTTTACCTTACTCTAGGCCCCCCTGAAGTATCAAAACGCCTTAATCTCCAATGTTGACACAAATTAGATTTTTACGTCCCTCCCCCTCCTATTGGGGGTTAACTCCTACCCTCGAAATCGAAAAATCGTTGAATTTGAAGGTAAAACGCCTTATCTAACTGTTTATTTTTTAAAGGTGAAACGCCTTAACTCAGCGAAAATCGGGAT
Source organism: Stenodema calcarata (assembly GCA_963920205.1). Lineage (NCBI taxonomy): Eukaryota > Metazoa > Arthropoda > Insecta > Hemiptera > Miridae > Stenodema > Stenodema calcarata. Next base: position 3,997,988 of record OY986065.1, read on the forward strand.
AAGGCGTTTTACCTTCAAAAGTTTACTTTTTTTTTGCTTCAGATTTAGGATCAGATTTGGGATCTTCGAAAATTTCAAGGCGTTTCTCTTTCAAATGTTTACTCAGCTGGTTTAGCGATGAGGTCTTTTTCATGACTTGTAGAGTTGAGGTCGTTAACCCTCTTGTTTTTGAGGTGAATCGCCTTAGGTACTTAAGATGCCCCATATTTTAATGTGATGTTCCGATATAAAATTTTACATAAAACCAGTTATTTCTTCGAGAATTCGCTCTTATAGTCATGCTGCAAAATTGGAACTTTCAAATCTGTTTTTTATTACCTATCAAAAAAAGTTTGATTATTATCGTCTGTATACCATCTCAAGGCGTATATTTCTCCGGAATGACAATAGCACTTCACAAAAGGCCTTTGAAAACGTTTTGTAACTGTCAGGACGACATTCCACCTTAAATTTGGAAGCGCGCCAAAAAGACGAAATATCTCGACCTGACATTCCCATTTGTCGGAGAAAACCCTAACGAGAATGTCATTTGTTTCTTCATCTTCAAAGTGCTCCAATTTTGATTCTGATCGCAATTCTGATTTCACCATCGCGTTCATCGTTTAAAAATCTATAAAATGAGGTGTCACTTGTCAGACTGTTTGATTTTGGAATTTTATTGGTAATCCCCCCCCCCCCCCTAAACTCCCCAAACCCCCCTCAGTCCCTCAGCTTATAGATTTTTCAACGCTGAAGTCAGAATTGCGATATCTCATTCCGTTATCAGATTATAGCAGTCTTAACATGAAGATCATCTCAAGTAACAACCACGTTTCTTCATCTTCAAAGTGCTCCAGTTCGAGAACGGAATGAGATATCGCGATTCTGACTTCACCATCGTCTTCAGCGTTAAAAGATCTTTAAAATGAGGTGTCACTTGTCAGACTTTCATTTTTTGGGTGAACCCCCCCCCCCCCCCCCCCCAGACCATTTTCAACTCTGAACACGACGGTGATGTCTGAATTGCGATATTTCATTCCATTATCAGATTAGAGCAAACTAACCATGAAGGACAAATCAAGTATCAACCACGTTTCTTCATCTTCAAAGTGCTCCAGTTTGAGAACGGAATGAGCAATTCTGATTTCACCATCGTGTTCAGTGTGAATAACTCTACAAACTAAGGTGTTACTCGACAAAAACAAAAATAAAAAAAGCAAAAATCCCCATAGGTACCTACTTAGATGCCCCATATTTTAATGTGATGTTCCGATATAAAATTTTACATAAAACCAGTTATTTCTTCGAGAATTCGCTCTTATAGTCATGCTGCAAAATTGGAACTTTCAAATCTGTTTTTATTACCTATCAAAAAAAGTTTGATTATTATCGTCTGTATACCATCTCAAGGCGTATATTTCTCCGGAATGACAATAGCACTTCACAAAAGGCCTTTGAAAACGTTTTGTAACTGTCAGGACGACATTCCACCTTAAATTTGGAAGCGCGCCAAAAAGACGAAATATCTCGACCTGACATTCCCATTTGTCGGAGAAAACCCTAACGAGAATGTCATTTGTTTTCTCCTTTTGGTTTCTCTCGGTCGTTGGTCGGAGGTTGTATTTTGAAACGAAAAATTCTTGGAGAGTGGTTTTGTCATCTGTACAGATCAAACCCACCTGTGTAGATCACTTTTCCGTTGGCGAATTTATGAAGACAAGGAAGCTGTTGTTCTCGGTCCAAAATTTGTATAACTTGAATTTCCGAAAATTTCGCGTACCGAAATCCGTCCCAGATCCTCTCCAGGGAGTTATGGGTTGTTTTAGGGGGGAAATTGCTCATAAATCCCCAAATATGGAACAATCTGACAAGTGACACCTCATTTTGAAGGGGTTTTCATGCTGAACACGATGGTGAAATCAGAATTGTGATATCCCCTCCCGTTCTCAAACTGGAGCACTTTGAAGATGAAGAAACGTGGTTGTTACTTGAGATGTTCTTCATGTTTCATCTGCTATAACCTGATAACGGACTGAGGTATCGCAATTCTGACTTCACCACCGTCTTCAGCGTTGAAAAATCTATAAACTGGGTGTTACTCGACAAAAAACATTGAGACAAAATTTGTTCTAAACCCGTATAATATATTTATTATGCAGACATTTTACATAAAACCAGTTATTTATTCAAAAATTCGCTCTTATTGCCATGCTGTATGTCTGTGGATTTTTGAAATTTTATTTGGACCTATGAGGGTAGTGTATAGCGAAGTTTGCAGTTCTCTAAAAGTTGTAGAAAAAGTGTAGCACAAGAAAAACCGGGAAACATTTGGAATTTTTTTTTCGGTTTTTCCCTCATAACTTCTAAACTAAGCCATTTTCGACCAAACCGTTTATCTTCAAAGTTGTAGAGCATTACATTTTCTACAATTTCGTACATGTAAAAATTTTTCCTAAACCCAGTAGTAATCGAGATAGAGACGACCAACTAGAGAAAATTCCTCTAGCATTAATACTAGAAGAATTTTCTCAAAATCGCAGACAAACGAGGGTTTCGGCCCTGTATGGTAGTCGATACAGTTCTACAGTATCAGTGACCTTGTATACAAAACGTGGTTGTTACTTGAGATGTTCTTCATGGACATCCAGCCCTTCATTGGAGACATTTGACATAAAACCTGTTATTTCTTCGAAAATTCGCTCTTATAGTCATGCTGCGTGACTGCGAATTTGTCGTTTTTATTGTCGATTCCTGTGGTTCAAAAATAAAACTACGACTCAAAAATGACCAAAAAAGTTGAATTTTGAATTTAAATAGAATAAGTAGGTAGTACAACTCAGTTCAAAAAACTCACCGGAAAAACTGAAATTCGACTCGAATTGAGATTTTACAAAGCGAAAATGAATGCATATTATGAACCAAAATATTCGAACAAAAGAAAATTTTGTAATTTTGGAAAAACGAAACTAAACGCCCATTTAATGAATAAATAAATAAATAAATAAACTCACAGCGAAGCAGAGGAGCGATAGTCGGATGGACGTCACCATGTCGAAGGTTCTGTGAAATAAAATCATTATTCGTACGAATACAGAACAGAACGGAACATAATAATAATATTATTATACGAGTGTTATATTGGCAGCAGCATCACAAATAGACCACTTGGGTCCTCTAAGGATGTACCAAAAATAAATTTACTAGAGAAAATCTACTGGCTCTAAGTACCTAGTTTTAAAAATTATTGAATGTGTAAGTAATTAAATATATAATAGGTATATAAATTTCCTGTGGAAACAGAAGTGTAAACGAGAAAAAGATATATACAGGGTGGCCAAAATTTATTGGACTTCCGGTCTTAAACTGGAGCACTTTGAAGCTCAAGTTAATGCTCTTCATGTTAAGTCTGCTCTAATCTGGTAACGGAATGAGATATCGCAATTGACACCTCATTTTAAAGGTTTTTTTCACGCTGAATACGATGGCGAAGTCAGAATTGCGATGATGTTCTTTAATGGAGACATTTTACGTTAAAACGATTTTCTTCAAAAATTCGCTCTTACAGCCATGCTGCATGACTGTGGATTTTTTTTTTTTTTTTTTTTTATTTAATGCTGAAGCTTAAAATCGTTTGTGCCAACAGAAATTATGTTGCCTTTCTGGTTTCTATAATAATTATAATTATTAGGTGATGTTGAGGGATGTCGAGGGTCGGTCATTTGACCGACCCTCGACATCCCTCAACATCATTCTTACTGACGGTCAAACTAAATCACACACACTTATAATTATTAGGTATTAATGCTTTTTGAGGGGGAGGATACGAATATGAAGTTGGATTTGTGATCAGTTGCTTCGATTTTGTAAATATACAGGGTGTTTACATAAATTATGGGACAAACTCAAGGAATCAGAAGAAGAAGAAGAAGAAAAAAAAGTTTATTAAATGAAAAGACATACTTAATACAGTATAACTCAAGGAATCAATTCTACGGCTAATTTGCAACAAAACCAATAAACCAAAATCCCGACTTTTTTCACTTTTAAGATTTTTTTGTGTTTTCGACCTCGTCTCAGTAAGACGGACCTAACTCCTTCAAATTATTACGTAAAATGAAATCTGAGGATACCGTTGGAAAGAGCGTTAAATTTCCTACCTCTTTGATACAAAATCCGATTTTTTCTAGTCTGACCTAATTGGGCAAAACATGGCCAAAATTTAAAAATTTGAATATTTTCATAAAATCGCCGTTATTTCGCTTTGTTATTACGGAGGTCATTCGGCGGGCACTCCTTACGAAAAACTTGCCCAGAATCTGTTATGAATGGTTTGCTGAGGTACCCCTGTTCTCGGGGGGGTTTAGGCGATATGCCCACCCAGAGGGATCGTCCGGACTGCATTCACAGACCTGGCTATGCCCAGAGTGGTCGAACGGCGTTCACGATCAAAAGCGGATAACTCCAAAATTTCAAACATTGATTTTTTCACAGTTTTGCCAAGTTCAGTAAAGCCATATTAATAATAATTTATATTATTAATTATTGTAAATATAACTATTAATTATTATTAATATGGCTTAACTGAACTTGGCAAAAGTGTGAAAAAAAATAAATTTTTGAAATTTCGGAGTTATCCTGAACGCCTAATATATAGAAGTTTACCCAATGAATTATAGAACAATTAATAATGTAGAAGATTAGAGGAGAGAATGAAATTGAATAATGCCAATATAAATGATTATAGGGAAATTGGGTTTGATCCCTATATAGGACATCAGCATGGCTATGAGAGCGAATTTTCGAAGAAATAACTGACTTTTAAGGAAAAATGTCTCTATTTAACTGGTTTTATAACATCATTTCTCTCCGTTTTTTGACAAGTAACACCTCAGTTTATAGATTTTTCAACGCTGAACACGATGGTGAAGTCAGAATTGCGATATCTCATTCCGTTGTCAGATTAGAGCAGACCGAACATGAAGAACATGGCAAGTAACAACCACAGTTCAAAGTGCTCCAGTTTGAAAACGGAATGAGACATCGCAATTCTGATGTCACCATCGTGTTCAGCATTAAAATACCTTTAAAATGAGGTGTCACTTGTCCAAATGTTTAATTTTGTGAAATTATGAGGAATTTTCCCCCCTAGAACTCCCCAAAACCCCCCTCAGAGTGGCCCGATTCTGCCCATCTACGAACTCAGCCATTCGATTGCCAAGACAGATTTTTTGTGCAAATTTGAACTTTTTATCTCAATTCTTTCGGGTCAGTTTCTTCAAACAAAGAGATAGGAAACGTATATACACGTTTCTTCATCTTCAAAACGGTTTCTTCTCCAGTTTGAGAACGGAGTGAGATATCGCAATTCTGATTTCACCATCGTCTTCAGCGTGTAAAAACCTTTAAAACGAGGTGTCACTTGTTTGACTATATCACTTTTGGAATTCGTGGGCAATTTGTCTAAAACCAAAAATGTTTCGGAAATTTCAAGTTTTAAAAATTTCGGACCCAGAAAATGTTCTTCGAAAATTCGCCAAAACTGAAATACCACTCGAAAATTGTCGATTTTGGGCGTCAAAATTGGAATATTTAAAAAATTAAAAATGGTCACTTTTCACTCACCTTTGGTATTTATCTGTTCGAAATTGACTTTTTTAGTCCACTGGCATCACTTCAACGTCGTAGACGTACGCACTGAAACTGTAGGTACCACCGTCGTGCTGAATTGAACGTGAAAAAAAAACTCGAAATGAAAAATTATTTCGAGCGTTTCAAAATTGAATTTTCATCGCTCGAAATTCGAAAAAAAACCTTTTTCAGTTGATTTTTGTTTTCTGATTTATTGATGGTTTGCGATTAAAAATTTTGGATTTTTTTTTCTCGAAATTTTGTAGCGGATTTCGATCGCGGAATCGAGTTTTGATTCGAAACGAACGAAGTCAACTGACGTGCATCGAGTGGTCACCGGCGAACTGAACTGAGTGTTTACGAGACAGTTTTCACCGGTTCGTTCGGTGGGAGGTGGCGGTGGGTGGTGGTGGGTGGCGGAGGGTGGGAGGTGGAAGGGGGAGGGTGGATACTAGAAGGTCGTTTAGGATCCACCGGCGACCGCCGTTCGGGGGCGGTTGTGAATCACAGATCTTTGAGACGTCGCTTGAATACGTGAGGGATGTTGACAGTTGACGACGTAACCCGTTAGCGAATTTTCGACAAAAAAAATTGCATGCCGAAATCCGTTTCAGACTAGGGATGGGACATCGATATCGGTAACATCGAAATATCGATGTTTGTCCCTCTCTTCTACTTGCTGTATCCTCTCATTTTCTCTTCCATCCTACGATTTTCTTTTCCTTCACCTTCTTCTTCAATTCGCTTCTTTTCACCACCTTCTCCCTCCTCTTCGATAAGAAATTGCAAATGTTGAAGTAAGTACAGCGATAGGAAAAAGCTGGCGTTGGCTACAATGACTTTTAAAATATTAAAATTTCAAACCGCTGTATACCTCCATGAAAAATTTACGTATATATACATATGCATATATGCATATGCATATATACGTATGCATATATGCATGATATCCATAGTAGGGGCACAAGGAATGCTGCTAATATGTTGCAAGTCCCCTTACACCGAACCTCGTTATTTAATAAGTCATTTGTAGTGCAAGGCATACGATTATACAACGAGAGTAAGGAGTTATTTGATATCGAAATGTCTGTGAGAAGTTTCAAGAATAATTTGAAAAAACAACTATTGGAAGGTTACGAATGATGATTTATAAATATGAAGAGTAATAATATGTTATGTTATGTTATGTTATGGTAGATGTTATGTAGATAGAAATTAATGTAGACATTAATGTGTAATGTGTAAATTAATGTAGACATAATAATTAAATAATATAAGAGAAAAGAAAAAGATGAGAAGAGAAGAAAGAAGATATAATAAATACGAGTAAATAAAATAACAACGATTGTATTACGAGGAATTGTAAATAATGTAGCCAGGGGAGGAGTGAGAGAGTGCCACTTGGCCCTATCCTACCCCTGGTGGTTAAATACAAATCTTAATCAATCAATCAATCAATCTCCATTTATCTACCTTCATTTACTCTTCCTTCTCCATTCTTCCATTCTTTTCTTCCTCTTCACCTTCCTTTCCAATCTCTTCTTTTACCACCTCCTCTTTCATTTTCTACTGAAATTTGTTATTTTGTTTTTCGGTTTTCTTTTCCATTTATAATAAATACATGTATATGTATAAGTTACTTTGAGCCTTCCAAAGCTAGGCGGGAACATTGTTCCTATTTTGGAAATAAAGTTATTATTATTATTATTATTATTTCGATGTCTACCTACCATCGGTGTTTCACGTTCGATAACATCGAAATCTCGATGCTATGCTCCGAGAACATCGAAATATCAATGCTATGCCCCGATAACATCGAATTTATTACTAACTCAATTTTGAAAGAAATTATTCATTCTTCACAGGACACAGGTTCTTCAGGAATAAAAAAATAAGTTACAAAATGGCTCTTTATTATTACTTTTACATTTTCACAAATTTATAAGTACAAAAAGAAAAAAAAGAAATTAATAGGAAAAATGAACGTTTGCAATTAAATTTTTAAAAAACTATTCGTCAAGAGAATGATGAAAACCGAGTTTTTTCACATCCCCCCCCCCCTTTATCCTGTTTCTTAATAAGAATAACGACGGTGAAGAATTGAGACCTCGTATCTCACATTTTGCATACTTTACAGAAGAGCGAAAACCCGCCCTTATTTCTTAATAATTAAGAATAATAATAATAATTATTATTATTCTTAATTATTAAGAAATGAGGGCGGGTTGGGAAGAAATAAGGCTTACTTGGGAAGAAATAAGCCTTAATAATTCTTAATTATTGAGAATAATAATAATTATTAATAATTATTATTCCGTCAATTTCGAATTCCTTTCACCACTATGTTTCCCTTTTGAGCCAAAATACTTCAAAAATCCACCAAACGAGCGCTAAAATCGATTAAAACCGAGGAACCTTACTGACCTACCTACTACAAACCGAATTCCCGTTTTTTGAAAAAAATGAAGATACCAGTCTCAATTCTTCACCGTCGATAAGTAAGTGTTCGTTCATACAAAAATACTGAAAACAACTGTGACTGGATTAAAATCAAACCAAGCGACAAAGACAAAGAGACAAAGCCGGGCAAAGAGACAGAGTCCAAGCGATAACTTATTTCTGATGAGAACATCGATATCGATATTCATATCGATGTTTCCTGAATATCGTCCGATGTTATATCGGTATCGATGTGGCTTGCGGATGTTGACGTCGACGTTGAATATCGACGTTTTCTTTCGATGTCCCATCCCTAGTTATCGAAGCATAGCATCGATGTTATCGAACGTGAAACATCGACGACAAACATCGATATTTTGATGTTATCGATATCGACGTCCCAACCCTACTCGTTACCTCAAAGTAGGTCTTGTTGCGTAAATGACTTCTTACAAAAACCAAAACATCGATCGAACGTCACAATAAAACGTGTTATTAGCTCCGTCGCGGTGTCATGTTGAATTGGAAATAGATAATAAAATATCTACGGACAAAGTTATTATCTCGGATCTAGTAGCTTCGATCGCCGTCTAAAATGAGATTTGTAGTTCAGAACGCTCGTTTAACCCTCGAGGGGAAACAACGTTGTCAGGCCCTGCGGCCTTAAAACTATCGAGGAGCGGTTTAGTGAGGTGGGCCCATAACCTGACATAACCTGACGTCGCAAGAGAGTTTTCTGAAGTTGTTTTGTACGGTATATTTGGTTGCCTCTATCCCACCCATGGGCAAAGTAAGGCCCTTCGGGCTATCCTCGTTTAAAAGATTTTGGTTTATTATCTTCGATAATGAACCATTGGAATCGACCTAGGAAAAAATTTGTTTAACCCCCCTCAAAATTTGTTGGTTTACGTTTCAAGATACGTAGATTCAGAAAATCGAATTTAAAACAAATCCAGTCATGCAGTATGGCTATAAGAGCGAATTTTCGAAGAAATGATCTCCATGAAGAACATCTCAAGTGACATCCACGTTTCTTCACCTTTAAAGTACTCAAGTTTGAGAACGAAATTAGGTATCGTAATTCCGACTTCACGGTCGTATTCAGCGTGTAAAAACCTTTAAAATGAGGTGTCACTCGTCAGACTTTCATTTTATGGGTGACCCCCCCCCCCCTAAACTCCCATAAACTCCCCCCCCCCCACTCAGCTTATAGATTTGCCAACGCTGAACACGATGGTGAATTCAGAATTGCGATATCTCATTCCGTTATCAAACTAGAGCAGACTTAACATGAAGATCATCTCAAGTATCAACCACGTTTCTTCATCTTCAAAGTGCTCCAGTTTGACAACGGAATGAGATATCGCAATTCTGACTTCACCATCGTGTTCAGCATTAAAAAACCTCTAAAATGACGTGTCACTTGTCAGAATGTTCCATTTTGGGAATTTATGAGGAATTTTCCCCCCCTAAAACTCCCCAAAACCCCCCTTTAGAGTGGCCTGATTCTGCCCATCCACGAACTTAGCCTTTCGATTGCCAAAACAGATTTTTGTGCAAATTTGAACTTTTTATCTCAATTCTATCGAGATTTATCGTCTGTATACTTACGTACATATAACTTTTGGTGTCTTTTGGCAGTGGATTCAGGGTGTTCTGAAACGGATTTTGGTATGAAACAGTGTTGCCAGATGTAGGGATTTTTCCCTACACGTAGGGAATTTTGGGGGTGCATTGAGCGTAGGGAATCCCTACGCTGAACGTAGGGATTTTTGGTCAACCTAGGTTACGTGATTCAAACACTGGCAAAATTCTAATAAATTGAAGAATTATACGATTTTAGTACATTTATTCGTGATCGGAAAACCACTTGTGGTATGAAGGATATGAAGGAGAAAGGTACCAATTGTTACAACCACCCCATCACACCAAATATGATGAAGTTGCTTGCGTCACAGAGCTTATTATAATACGCTTCTAATAAAAGTGAGCAATCCCTCGATAGTGACGAAGACGATTTGATTGGTTTTTGATGGTCTCTTTGATGAATAGTTTTTGATTTATTTTTGATAACCTCTTGAGATTAACCTAAGATTTTACTGCTCTTCTTTATATTTTCAATCCCAAATTTTTCTGTTACTTGTTTTACTATTACTATTTTACCATTTTAATTATATTTTCTCCTCGTAGTCATTCCTGGTCGTCGACATTAAGATTTTTTTTAAATAGGTATTCCAAGGCTAATGTAACCAATGCTTCATTCTTGAGCCTTGGTAATAAGCCTTATTATATTTATATTTATCTCGGTGATATTTCTCAAGTACCTAACAATTCTTGCCCTGAAAAAAATGGCTGGACCTAATCTAACTATTATTGAGACAGCAATAAAAATTACATTGTGCAACTCAGTGGTTCAATGGTTATTTCAATCCTCAAACCAAACCAGCAGCAGTGAATGCAGTGATATTGTCGTTTTGTAGATGACTAGGAGGGAAGTGATCTTCTTTTGTTCTTTTACATTTTCAGCAATCAAATTTTACGCGTAGGGAATTTTTTAACACGGTAGGGAATTTGTAGGGAAAAGTAGGGATTTTGGAAACGGTCCGTAGGGAATTTCGAGGCAAGTTGTCTGGCAACACTGGTATGAAAATTTTTCGAAAATTCGAGTTTTTAAAATTTTGGACCGAGAACAATAGCTAAAATTTCTTCGAAAATTCGCTAAAAAGTATTCATTCACTGCTCCAATTTTGTCCAATAAAGCCTGACGTTACCTTCGCGAAAACGTTGTATGTAGATAGATATCAGTCTCTGCGAATGACCGGCATACGCCGTTTTTCTTAAAGATCTACAAGTTATCTTAACGCCCGACCTTAATTGGACTAAATACGCTACGACCGCTTGTTCTTTCCTCAAGAGGCGCCAAAAGGCAATTACAGCAATTTCTGAACGTCCCACAAATAGACGAATAGAACGTCAAGTCGTAAGGGGGTTCATTAGAGGGGAAATCGAAAATTCCTGGTCAAAAGTCAAAAAAACCACCAAGTTCTACGTTTTTTGGGCCGTCAAAAACGAATCAAATACTCGAAAAATCCTACGGAGCTCCTGTATAGTGACGTTTCGATACTCCGTTCCGATATTTGGTATCAAATCAATATCGAAAGCACGGTATCGATACTCCGATATTATCGAAAGGAAATATCGATATTGAAAGTATCATTTGATATCGATAATTCTTACTTTTTTTTGCAATACTTATAAATTATAACTTATAAGTTATAAGGTTGGACGTAGGTAAGTAACCTCCTTCCGATGTTGTCTGGATTCGATATTTCGATTAGATACTGTAAAGCTTCATTCGATATCCCGATATTATCGAATTCTTGATATCGATACAAATATCGGAAGTATCGAAACAAATGTATCGATATTACTAATATCGGAACGTCACTACTCCTGTAAAGAAGTGACGTAGGAAAAGGCTTGTGTTCCCACAAACAGGCAATGACCACGAAAATCCACATTCATGCAGCGTGGCTGTAAGAGCGAATTTTTGAAGAAATATCTGGTTTTATGTAGAAGGTTTTACAGGTCGCCTTTTTGGTAGGTTTATTAGATTGTGGTGTACGTACATTCTGTTTTGATCTGATTTTACAATGCTGTATCTTCACATCCTAGGTATTTAAATCTGACTATTTTTGTTCCCATGTTGCAGAGGTCTGGTCAGATACTTACTGTTTCTCTTCAGCATCTACGAAGATAGAGAATGGACGATGGCTGAGGTAAATTGCCTATAATTAGATACGTAATCATTAAAAAAAAAAAAATGAAGGCACGGAATTCCAGAGGCTTATTAAAACCCGACCACCTAGCCAGCCAGCCCTCTGACGTCATAGGCTCTTACGGCATAGGCTGTGACGTACAAGTTGGCCTCCTGCCAGCCGTCTGACGTCATACGCTCGTGCGTCATAGGCTCTGACGTATTAGTTGGGCTCCTGCCAGCCGTCTGACGTCATACGCTCGTGCGTCATAGGCTCTGACGTATTAGTTGGCCTCCGGCCAGCCGTCTGACGTCATACGCTCGTGCGTCATAGGCTCTGACGTATTAGTTGGCCTCCGGCCAGCCGTCTGACGTCATACGCTCGTGCGTCATAGGCTCTGACGTATTAGTTGCCCTCCTGCCAGCCGTCTGACGTCATACGCTCGTGCGTCATAGGTGCGTCTGACGTAGTGGCCCGCCTGTCGCTTGTGTTCTGACGTGATCTGAGGGAAAGTGTGAATCAAGGGAACAAATTTTTCCCGTTTCAGTTTATGTGCCAAAGCAAAGACATGAAAATGTCAAAAGAATGTCAACTCCATCCTGTTGTTGATACAGTCGAGAATAAAATGCTTGCATACGAGTCTGCAACACATTGGGACATTTTATGTCTTTAAAGAAGTGATTCAAGAACCTTCGAACAATGCTACATCACCTACCCCAGTAGCGTAGTTGTTATACTTAATTGTAGGGTTCATCATAAATTATGAAGCTTGCATTCGTATAGACAATATAAATTATTGAGAATGATCACCTGTGTGTAAACCTGCTCCCCACAAGAAGAGGAGCAGCCTCAGTCCCAGAAAAGCGGAAATGCAAATATTCATCAAAGCGAATATTTGGTTGAAGGACCTTCTAAAAAAAATGTTCTGTTATGTAGGTAGTACCTGTAAAGGTGCGTCCACATTATGTCGAATCAAGCCGTTCGACATCATTCAACCTGAGTCGATCGACAAAGTCGAACAAGTATGGACGTGCCGTTCGACGTCAGCAACATGTTGAAAGTCGAATCGAACGTGTCGAATCCGATCGCTCTCGAGGCGGTCCGGATCAAAGGGCTGTCGACCCGACCCGAATCAAAGTTCGTAGTGAGGACAAGTCGATCGACGGTTAGTCGACGTTCGGAGCCTGTTCGCACAACTTGTTGCGTTTTCCCTCTCGTATCTAGTGGATTTCAAATTTCAATTCGCGAGCCCTGTACTTTTTTCTTCCCTGACGGATGCTGGGGCGAATCCAAAACCTCCGAGGGCGTCGAGCACGTTGTTCTCCTGCTGCTACTGCGATAACTATTGCAGCAGAAGCTGCTAAAACAACTTCTTCATCATCACTCAACATTATTGGCAATGGAAATTACTGAAATCGCAAATCTGCGCCAGATGATTCGATACTGACACTACCAGAGCAGTGTGGACATCTTGTTGAATGTCGAACATGTCGAACCGACTTGTCGAATCGAACGTGTCGACCTGCCTGATTCGACATAGTATGGACGCACCTTAAAACTTAAAAAACTGTTTTACATTTTTACATTTTACCATTCAATTGCTGTTTTTTAAACATTTGTTTTACTTTTTTCCGTTGTACCTAATGGTTCAATACATTTTCTTTTCAGATACATAAATTCCATTGAATTTTATTTAACCTACCTAGTTTTACCTGATAATTAAATAGTAAATTTTACCATGTTCGCCCACAGCAGCTCGCTGAGTAAGCCCTAAGACATACTAGGTAGGTGGATGATACGTAATTATATGCCGAGGAAAGGTAATCTCAAAAACAACGTCGATAGACTATCGTTACTATCGATAGTTGGTGTTCGATAGTATCGAGACTATCGATAGTCTCAACTATCGACTATCTAACACCCCTAGTCCCCTCTTTCGAGGTGTTGACTCTTCGGGATTTGCCGAAATCGAAAAAAAGGTTCCGGTTTCGATTGTATCCACGCAGCTGCGTCAACGAAGCGGTTTTCGGGGGCAAATAAAAAGACGGACGACAACAACTTTTTCACTTTTTGGAAAATTAGGCCTGTTTTTGAAGTGCTGTATCTTGAGAATTAGTGGTCGTACAGAGCTCGCTTTGGTCTCAAATTGTAGCAAATTTAGTCTAGTTTAAGAGTGTATATGGTGACAACACCCGTCAGACCCTCTCTTTAATGAGATATTGAGCAAAAACCGAAATAAGTAACCACTTCGACAGTTTTTCACTTTTTGGAAAATTACTCCTACTTTTGAAGAGTTGTATCTCGAGAATGAATGGTCGTACCGAGCTCGTTCTGGTCTCAAATTGTAGAAAATTTAGTCTAGTTTAAGAGTCTATATGGTGACCACACCCGTCAGACCTTTCCTTCAATGTGATATTGAGCAAAAACCGAAATAAGTGACCATTTCGACAGTTTTTCACTTTTTGGAAAATTAGGCCTGTTTTTGAAGAGCTGTATCTCAAGAATTAGTGGTCGTACAGAGCTCTTCCTGGTCTCAAATTGTAGCAAATGTAGTCCTGATAATTAAATAGTAAATTTTACCATGTTCACCCACAGCAGCATGCTGAGTAAGCCCTAAGACATACTAGGTAGGTGGATGATACGTAATTATATGCCGAGGAAAGGTAATCTCAAAAACAACGTCGATAGACTATCGTTACTACCGATAGTTGGTGTTCGATAGTATCGAGACTATCGATAGTCTCAACTATCGACTATCTAACACCCCTAGTCCCCTCTTTCGAGGTGTTGACTCTTCGGGATTTGCCGAAATCGAAAAAAAGGTTCCGGTTTCGATTGTGATCCACGCAGCTGCGTCAACGAAGGGGTTTTCGGGGGCAAATATAAAGACGGACGACAACAACTTTTTCACTTTTTGGAAAATTAGGCCTGTTTTTGAAGTGCTGTATCTCGAGAATTAGTGGTCGTACAGAGCTCGCTTTGGTCTCAAATTGTAGCCAATTTAGTCTAGTTTAAGAGTGTATATGGTCACCACACCCGTCAGACCCTCCCTTTAATGAGATATTGAGCAAAAACCGAAATAAGTAACCACTTCGACAGTTTTTCACTTTTTGGAAAATTACTCCTGCTTTTGAAGAGTTGTATCTCGAGAATGAATGGTCGTACCGAGCTCGTTCTGGTCTCAAATTGTAGAAAATTTAGTCTAGTTTAAGAGTCTATATGGTGACCACACCCGTCAAACCCTTCCTTTAATGAAATATCGAGCAAAAACCGAAATAAGTGACAATTTCGACTTTTTTTGGAAAATTAGGCCTGCTTTTGAAGAGCTGTATCTCGAGAATTAGTGGTCATACAGAGCTCTTCCTGGTCTCAAATTGTAGCAAATTTAGTCTAGTTTAAGAGTGTATATGGTGACCACACCCGTCAGACCCTTCCTTCAATGTGATATTGAGCAAAAACCGAAATAAGTGACCATTTCGACAGTTTTTCACTTTTTGGAAAATTAGGCCTGTTTTTGAAGAGCTGTATCTCAAGAATTAGTGGTCGTACAGAGCTCTTCCTGGTCTCAAATTGTAGCAAATGTAGTCCTGATAATTAAATAGTAAATTTTACCATGTTCACCCACAGCAGCTCGCTGAGTAAGCCCTAAGACATACTAGGTAGGTGGGCAATACGTAATAATTACTATAATAATTAATTATTGTATGCCGAGCAAAGGTAATCTCAAAAACAACGTCGATAGACTATCGTTACTACCGATAGTTGGTGTTCGATAGTATCGAGACAATCGATAGTCTCAACTATCGACTATCTAACACCCCTAGTCCCCTCTTTCGAGGTGTTGACTCTTCGGGATTTGCCGAAATCGAAAAAAAGGTTCCGGTTTCGATTGTGATCCACGCAGCTGCGTCAACGAAGCGGTTTTCGGGGGCAAATATAAAGACGGACGACAACAACAACAAAAAATCCGACGAAATCCCATAAAACCATCTGCCTTTTTATATCGGAGAATCGATACGAACCGTTTGGTCGTGAGGGGGGGGGGGGGGGGGAACAAAGTATTGGAACATCACAATCCGGTTCGGCCGTCAAGGAGCGATCGCTCGTTGAAAAACTTTTAAAAATCCACAGACACGCAGCATGGCTATAAGAGCGAATTTTCGAAGAAATAACTGGTACATCTCAAGTATCAACCACGTTTCTTCATCTTCAAAGTGGTCCAGTTTGAGAACGGAATGAGATATCCCAATTCTGACTTCACCATCGTGTTCAGCGTTGGAAAATCTATACACTGAGGTGTTTGAGGTCATTTATTATAAAACCAGTGAAATAGAGACATTCGACATAAAACCAGTCATTTCTTCAAAAATTCGCTCTTATACCCATGCTGCGTGACTGCACATTTTTTAAAGATTTTTCAACGCTGAACACGATGGTGAAGTCAGAATTGCGATATCTTATTCCGTTCTCAAATTGGAGCAGTTTGAACATGAAGAAACGTGGTTGTGGACATCAATTCCTTCAGTGGAGACATTTTGCATAAAACGAGTTATTTCTTCGAAAATTCGGTCTTTTAAAGATGAAATCAGTCTTAAATGTTTGTAATATAATCAAGCGAATATTAAAATTCACTTGATTAAAAAACGCATTGTAAAATTATGAGTAATCATACAAATTTCGCAATATATCATTCGATATTGCCGATATCGATATTTACACAGCTTTATCGATATCGACGTTGAATATCGTTATCGGTATCAAATATCGGAAGATCCTCGATATCGGAACAACCCTACTTCCACACGGTCGTATTCAGCGTTTAACCTTTAAAATGAGGTGTCACTTGTCAGACTTCCATTTATGGGTGAACCCCCCCCCCCCCCCCTTCCGCCCTAAACTCCCCGAAACCCCCCTCAGCTTATAGATTTGTCAACGCTGAACACGACGGTGAAGTCAAAATTGCGATATCTCAATCCGTTGTCAGATTAGAGCAGACGTAACATGAAGATCATTTCAAGTAACAACCACGTTTCTTCATCTTCAAAGTGCTCCAGTTTGAAAACGGAATGAGATATCGCAATTCTGATTTCACCATCGTGTTCAGCATAAAAATACCTTTAAAATGAGGTGTCACACAACCCCCCCCCCTCCCGTCACACTATATGTAGGTAAATATATATCTTCCTACATATGATTTTTGGTGTCTTTTGGCAGTGGATTCAGGATGATTTTGAACGGATTTTGGTATGAAAATTCGAGTTTTAAAAATTTTGGACAGAGAACAGTACATAGCTTCCTCGTCTTCGAAAATTCGCCAAAAATCACAGGTAGGTACTTACATCATGTTTTAGGGCTTTAGGGTCATTTAGGGATTTTATCGCGTTGATTTTGACTGGCCTACTGTGCGGTAGGTATCGGAGGTATGAAGTGGGCGTCTCATGAATAAGATTGATACGTCCGGCGACACAACGCGGATGCGCATGCGCATACGCTCTCGTCTCCCGGTAACGTTTTGTTTGGTATCAGTGGGCGACATCTAGAACGATCCTCCTCAAGGACGAACGGAAGAAGGAAAAATCAACGGTGGATTCCGGACTCGGGAAAACAAGCTCCAGGTTTAGGCGAGTGATCTCATCCGTACGGAGATTCTTTCAGACTTCCACAAACTCTTGGGGAGTGAGGGGGGGGGGGGGGGGGTTCTGTTCGTTATGAATTCCGCTCTCATTATCCGACGAGGTCATCTTTTCTTCTCTTGAGCGGTCGGATTTGATCGGAAACAGACTTGAGACACGTCAATGCTAAAACCGTCGACCCTCTAACACAAGTTGGTTCGTCATGGTTGTTTTCAGATCAGTAAGAAAAACTCTGATTTCTAGGAGTTTTTGTCCAGTTTTTGTCCTTTATCTCAAAAACTAAGCGTTTTTTCGACATATTCACTCTATACAAAATTAAAGTAGACAAAATTTCCTACATTTCTTATACACGATGTTTTTTTGTAGGACTAACCGATTCGTCGCTACAGCTCGTCCAAAAACACCACTGCAAGCCCTTAATTCCCTCTCTACGCAAGGCATATCAGCAACAAAATCGAGGCTCTGAAGAAAGTTTTGCTATAGTTTTGATTTTCTCACTATAAAGGGTTTTTTTTGGTCACTGAACACGAATTTGAAGTTTGCGGGCGGAATTTCGGCCCAGAACCTAGTTTTTCCGGCACTTTAAGACCAAATTTTGGCAGTTTTTTTCAGTTTATGCCCTATATCTCAAAAAGGAAGCGTTTTTTCGACATATTCACTCCATAAAAAATTAAAGTAGACAAAATTTCCTACATTTCTTATACGTAACGTTTTTTTGTAGGACCAACCGATTCGTCGCTACAGCTCGTCCAAAAACACCACTGCAAGCCCTTAATTCCCTCTTTACGCAAGGCATATCAGCTACAAAATTCGGGTTCAGAAGAAAGTTTTGCTATAGTTTTGGTTTTCTCACTATAAATGGTTCTTTTGGTCACTGAACACGAATTTGAAGTTTGCGGGCGGAATTTACCAAGAACTTCGTTTTTCAGGCACTTTATAAGTTTGGCGCTTTTTTTTCAGTTTTTGGCTTATATCTCAAAAACCAAGCGTTCTTTCGACAAACCCACTCAATACAAAATTAAAGTAGACATAATTTCCTACATTTCTTATACATAACGTTTTTTTGTAGGACTAACCGATTCGTCGCTACAGCTCGTCCAAAAACACCACAGCAAGCCCTTAATTCCCTCTTTACGCAAGGCATATCAGCTAAAAACTTGGGGTTCAGAAGAAAGTTTTGCTACACCTTTGATTTCCCCACTCTCCATGATTTCTGGGGCGCTAAACGCGAATTTTAAGGTTGCAGACTAAATTTTGGCCCAGAACTTTGATTTCAGGCGTTTTTTAACCAAATTTTGGCACTTTTTTTCAGTTTTTGTCCTATATCTCAAAAAGGAAGCGTTTTTTCGACAAACCCACTCAATACAAAATTAAAGTAGACATAATTTCCTACATTTCTTATACATAACGTTTTTTTGTAGGACTAACCGATTCGTCGCTACAGCTCGTCCAAAAACACCACTGCAAGCCCTTAATTCCCTCTTTACGCAAGGCATATCAGCTACAAAATTCGGGTTCAGAAGAAAGTTTTGCTACACCTTTGATTTCCCCACTCTCCATGATTTCTGGGGCGCTGAATTCGAATTTTAAGGTTGCAGACAAAATTTTGGCCCAGAACTTTGATTTCAGGCGTTTTTTAACCAAATTTTGGCACTTTTTTTCAGTTTTTGTCCTATATCTCTAAAACTAAGCGTTTTTTCGACATATTCACTCTATACAAAATTGAAGTACACAAAATTGCCTACATTTCTTATACGTAACGTTTTTTTTGTAGGACTAACCAATTCGTCGCTACAGCTCGTCCAAAAACACCACTGCAAGCCCTCAATTCCCTCTTTACACAAGGCATATCAGCTAAAAACTTGGGGTTCAGAAGAAAGTTTTGCTACACCTTTGATTTCCCCACTCTCCATGATTTCTGGGGCGCTGAACGCGAATTTTAAGGTTGCAGACTAAATTTTGGCCTAGAACTTTGATTTCAGGCGTTTTTTAACCAAATTTTGGCACTTTTTTTCAGTTTTTGCCTTATATCTCAAAACCCAAGCGTTTTTTCGACATATTCACTCTATACAAAATTGAAGAACACAAAATTTCCTACATTTCTTATACGTAACGTTTTTTTGTAGGACCAACCGATTCGTCGCTACAGCTCGTTCAAAAACACGAGTACAAGCCCTTAATTCCCTCTTTACGCAAGGCATATCAGCTAAAAAATTGGGGTTCAGAAGAAAGTTTTGCTACACTATTGATTTCCTCACTCACTGTGATTTTCGGGGCACTGAACAAGAATTTGAAGTTTGCGGGTAAAATTTCGACCCCAAACTTTGTTTTTCAGGCACTTAATGACCAAATTTTGGCACTTTTTTCAGTTTTTGGATAATTTGTTGTTTTGTTCATTTCCCCCTTGGTTGAAAAACCTTTGTCTATTTGGAGGGTTGTAGGAGGTCGTAAAGAAAAGGAGAAGTTTTTCCGAGCTTTCGGCTTTAATAAGCCATCTTCAGGGGTAGGTATTGTTTCCTCGACCCAGTCTGTTTCTTAGATCGGTTTTTGCTCGATATTTCGTTAAAGGGAGTGTCTGACGGGTGTGGTCACCATATACACCCTTAAACTAGACGACATTTGCTACAATTTGAGACCAGAACGAGCTCTGTACGACCATTAGTTCCCGAGATACAGTTCTTCAAAAACAGACCTAATTTTCAAAAAAGTGAAAAATTTCTGAAATGGCCTCTTTCTTCGGTTTTTGCTCAATCTCCCATTAAAGGAAAGGTCTGACGGGTATGGTGACCATATACACTCTTAAACTAGACTAAATTTGCTACAATCTGAGACCAGAGCGAGCTCTGTACGACCACTAATTCTCGAGATACAGCTCTCCAAAAACAGGCCGAATTTTCCAAAAAGTGAAAAATTTCCGAATTGGCCACTAAGTCCGGTTTTCGCTCAATATCTCATTAAAGGAAGGGTCTGACGGGTGTGGTCACTATATACACTCTTAAACTAGACTAAATTGTCTACAATTTGAGACCAGGAAGAGCTCTGTACGACCACTAATTCTCGAGATACAGCTCTTCAAAAACAGGCCTAATTTTCCAAAAAGTGAAAAATTTCCGAAATGGTCACCTCATACCCGCGGCTACTGCCCTGATCCGCTCCTTCCGTTACTGACATTTGTGAACGACTCGTCCTTAACGTTTCCCGTTCCATTTCAAGTCCTCACACCTTCGAAACGCTCCTCGCGACCGCCGCTCCTCCACATTCTTGTCTCCTGATGTAAATCAGTCGTTTTCAACCCTGAGAAATAAGACGAAACGCTGTTGTTCTTCTTTTATTTGGTTCGACGTTGACTCATAGCCGTTCGAAAACCTCCGTTGAAACCTGACGTCATTTCGTCGTGTGATTTAGTGCAAATTCTACCCGCTGACGAAACGTCTTGTGGCACCGAATGACACAACGCGCACGCCCTCGCCGCGGATTGTTATTCACGATCTGCTATTTTTAGATGTCGATCATTCGGGTCGCGTCATTGAACTAGAAATACACGAATGATCGAGCTATCGGTGGTTTTAAGGAAATGGACGTGGAAACGCTACCGCAGTTGGACCAAAATCCGCCATGTTCTAAATCTATGTTCGTAGAACGGCAGAATTGGGTACCTCTAAGGGGGGTTTTTGGGAAGTTTTAGGGGGGGAAATTCCCCATAAATACCAAAAATAAAAAAATCTGATAAGTGACACCTCATTTTAAAGGTATTTTAATGCTGAACACGATGGTGAAGTCAGAATTGCGATATCTCATTCCGTTCTCAAACTGGAGCACTTTGAAGATGAAGAAACGAGGTTGTTACTTGGTATGGTCTTCATGTTTAGATGAATAACATCATGTTTAGATTTTTGATGATATTTCCCAAAATAAGTGACCATTTCGGAAATTTTTCACTTTTTGGAAAATTAGGCCTGTTTTTGAAGAGCTGTATTTCAAGAATTAGTGGTCGTACAGAGCTCTCTCTGACATCAAACTGGAGCACTTTGAAGATGAAGAAACGAGGTTGTTACTTGGTATGGTCTTCATGTTTAGACTGCTATAATCTGACAACGGAATGAGATATCGCAATTCTGACTTCACCATCGTGTTCAGCGTAGAAAATTCTATAAACTGAGGTGTTACTCTGCAATAAACGGAGAGAAATGATGTTATAAAACCAGTTAAATAGAGAAATTTTTTCCTTAAAAACCAGTTATTTCTTCGAAAATTCGCCCTCATAGCCATGCTGATGTCCTATATACGGATCAAACAGCATTCTATTCTCAAACTGGAGCACTTTGAAGATCCGAAAATTCGCTCTTATAGCCACGCTGCATGACTGTGGATTGTTTTTGTATTTATTTTGATAAAGTTTTCTTTTTGTTTCGTCATAATGTGGTCATTGAAGATGAAGAAACGTGGTTGTTACTTGAGATGTTCTTCATGGACATCATGTTCTTCAATGGAGACATTTGACATAAAACCAGTTACTTCTTCGAAAATTCGCTCTTATAGCAATGCTGCATGACTGTAATTTTCATACCGAAATCCGTTTCAGACCATCCTGAATCCACTGCCTGCGATGAATGGTTTGCTGAGTTCCCCTTTAACCCGGGAAGGTTGAAGATGAAGAAACGTGGTTGATACATGAGATGTTCTTCAAAAATTCGCTCCTATACCCATGCTGCATGACTGTGGATTTTTTTTAACACGATGGCGAAGTCAGAATGGCGATATCTCATTCCGTTATCAAATTAGAGCAGACTTAACATGAAGATCATATCAAGTAAAAACCACGTTTCTTCATCTTCAAAGTGCTCCAATTTGAGAATGTTCCATTTCGGGACGTAAAAATCACATTATAATTTTTGACGTCTTTTCGCAGTGGATTCAGGATGGTCTGAAACGGATTTTGATTCAAAACTTTTTTCGAAAATTCGTGTTTTAAACATTTTGGATCTTCCATTTCTTCAAAAATTCTGTTTAGGAAAATTAGAAAAATTTAGTCCAGCCTGTATCTAACCTCAAAAATAGATAAATTAACCATTTATCGTGTACATAACCTCAAATATCTCAACATTCAGACGTGATGGGACAATTCTGAGCTTGGATTCAGATTCTAAGCAGAAAATTACTTTGGAAATGACCAGAACCAAATTATTTGCCGATCTGTGTAATCTATGCATTATGCATATCTTTTTTTTTTCTTTCACACAAACACCTATAGGTGTTTATTATTATTATATTATTATTATAATAATATTATAACATTTTAAACTCTGACCAAACTGATGTGAGATGATAATTCTTCAATCTTATTTTAAAATTACTTTAAAATTTAAAGTAGCTTTAAAATAAGATTTAATGGGGCATTGATTGAGTTCAGTGGGCAAATAAGTGAATAGTATCACACCCTGGGAACGGTAGGAATTCTGCTCTGCGGACGTTCGACGGAAGTAGCTTTAAAATTTAAAGGAGCTTTAAAATAAGATTTAATGGGGCATTGATTGAGTTCAGTGGGCAAATAAGTAAATAGTATCACACCCTGGGAACGGTAGGAGTTCTGCTCTGCGGACGTTCGACGGAAGTAGCTTTAAAATTTAAAGGTGCTTTCAAATAAGATTTAATGGGGCATTGATTGAGTTCAGTGGGCAAATAAGTAAATAGTATCACACCCTGGTAACGGTAGGAATTCTGCTCTGCGGACGTTCGACGGAAGTAGCTTTAAAATTTAAAGGTGCTTTCAAATAAGATTTAATGGGGCATTGATTGAGTTCAGTGGGCAAATAAGTAAATAGTATCACACCCTGGTAACGGTAGGAGTTCTGCTCTGCGGACGTTCGACGGAAGTAGCTTTAAAATTTAAAGGTGCTTTCAAATAAGATTTAATGGGGCATTGATTGAGTTCAGTGGGCAAATAAGTAAATAGTATCACACCCTGGTAACGGTAGGAATTCTGCTCTGCGGACGTTCGACGGAAGTAGCTTTAAAATTTAAAGGTGCTTTCAAATAAGATTTAATGGGGCATTGATTGAGTTCAGTGGGCAAATAAGTGAATAGTATCACACCCTGGTAACGGTAGGAATTCTGCTCTGCGGACGTTCGACGGAAGTAGCTTTAAAATTTAAAGGAGCTTTAAAATAAGATTTAATGGGGCATTGTTTGAGTTCAGTGGGCAAATAAGTAAATAGTATCACACCCTGGGAACGGTAGGAGTTCTGCTCTGCGGACGTTCGACGGAAGTAGCTTTAAAATTTAAAGGAGCTTTAAAATAAGATTTAATGGGGCATTGATTGAGTTCAGTGGGCAAATAAGTGAATAGTATCACACCCTGGGAACGGTAGGAGTTCTGCTCTGCGGACGTTCGACGGAAGTAGCTTTAAAATTTAAAGGAGCTTTAAAATAAGATTTAATGGGGCATTCATTGAGTTCAGTGGGCAAATAAGTAAATAGTATCACACCCTGGGAACGGTAGGAGTTCTGCTCTGCGGACGTTCGACGGAAGTAGCTTTAAAATTTAAAGGAGCTTTAAAATAAGATTTAATGGGGCATTCATTGAGTTCAGTGGGCAAATAAGTAAATAGTATCACACCCTGGTAACGGTAGGAATTCTGCTCTGCGGACGTTCGACGGAAGGGGAATTTCAAAAATTCGCCAAAAATATCGATGTTTCAAAGTAGGTATCGATACTTTTCATACGTCCCTATTTCGGATCAGTTCGTAATGAACTCGTGACTCATTGATTTATTGGATTTTGACGAGAAGAAAACAAACAAGTCCGTTTTATCGCGTTTAATTAACGTTATTGAGTGACGAAATTGGAGTAATCGTTAAGGATCGAATAAAACCAAACGAGGCAAAAAAGAAGACGAACGGCTTTTTCACTCATTTGCGCGATGGGACTGCGGGCTTTTTGAACGAAGCGGCTAAAAATAGAGATGTCCGCAACAACAAACCGCGTTGATTCGAGAGATGACCACACAAAAAAACGGTTGCAAGTGAGCGAAATTTTGACGGTAACGGGTCAAAGGTCGGGAGAGTTCAATTGGAACATGCGCTGGGAGTTGGTCCAATTGTTGAACAGGCAGCGATTGGTGCGGATGCCGGACGAGTTGTGTCAGTGACGTTTTCAGATGTGACGGCGGACTTGGGACGGACAATTGGGTGGGCGGGGATTGTGCGATATTGACGATCGTAGCGTAATGGTCACTAATTCCGGTTTTTGCTCGATATCACATTAAAGGGAGGGTTTGACAGGTATGATCACCATATACACTCTTAAACTAGACTAAATTTGCTACAATTTGAGACCAGAACGAGCTCTGTACGACCATTAGTTCCCGAGATACAGATCTTGAAAAACAGGCCTAATTTTCCAAAAAATGTCGAAATCATCACTTATTTCGGTTTTTGCTTGATATTTCATTAAAGGGAGGGTCTGACGGGTATGATCACCATATACACTCTTAAACTAGACTAAATTTGCTACAATTTGAGACCAGAACGAGCTCTGTACGACCATTAGTTCCCGAGATAAAGCCCTTCAAAAACAGGCCTAATTTTCCAAAAAGGTAGAAATTGTCACTTATTTCGGTTTTTACTCAATATTTCAATAAAGGAAAGGTCTGACGGGTATGGTCACCATATACACTCTTAAACTAGACTAAATTTTCTACAATTTGAAACCAGAACGAGCTTTGTACGACCACTAATCAAATCAAAATCAAAAATCAAAAATTCTTTATTGTTTAAGGTGTTCCACCTATACAATGCATGGGCATTACCCACAAAAATAAAAATGAGCTTAAAACAACTTAAAGGGATTGAACAGTGAGTTCGGTAAGTATAAATCAAAAAGAAATTTCCTAGCATCACATTGTGTCGACACACTCCGTCCTCCGGCAATGAAAAAAAAGAAAAAACAAACAAAAGAAAACATATGAACAATGCACATGTCCTAGCGATTATAACAGGTCCAGGCCCACTTCTTCTAACAATCTCTTCTTAAATTTGCGAAAGCACAAAAACGAGAGGAAAAAAGAACATATCATCTTTGTTTCGGCGTCACTTTTGCCTGATAATAAATTTCTCCTGAAATGGTCAACACTCAGCCTTCTAAAACCGAAACACTTGAGTCTATGGTGGGACAATACCGAACATTCACAGAAAATATGAGAGATTGTTTCCAACTTGTTACTGTTACACAAAACACATAATTTTTTCTGGTCGATTTCATATTTTTCCCCCTGGGTCCATCCTCTGACAACGTTGCAACTCGACAATCTAAGAGATACTAGGATACGCTTCGCATGCAGAGGGACCCCAGAGTTGAGGTAGCTTTTCAAGTGGGAACCTGGGGGTGTCAGTTTACAGTACAATGTACTGTAGGAGGAGTGGTACATTCTTCCCAAATCCTCGTAAAAATATTTAATTCTTAAACTATTTACCATATCATTCCTGTACCTTCGTAACCCCTGACAATCAAGTTTCTCCCAGACACCACCATAGCCGATACCACTCATGATTCCCTTAATCTGTGCCGCCCAGTTGAACCTATTTAAGCTGGAACCTCCATCAACAGTTCTGATCAGTTGATCCAAGCAGATACGCGGATATCTGCACATGGGCATTTCCAGGATTTTGATCAACCATGCAATAGCTCTATCAAAGACTTTCACACCCAGGCTCACTCGACCCGTCTCCAATCGCAGCAGATAACCAGGAGTACCTCTAGGTAGCAATAGAGCGCTTTTGATAACACTGGTTGTACGACCACTAATTCTCGAGATACAGCCCTTCAAAAACAGGCCTAATTTTCCAAAAATGGTCGAAATTGTCACTAATTCCGGTTTTTGCTCAATATCTCATTAAAGGGAGGGTTTGACAGGTATGATCACCATATACACTCTTAAACTAGACTATATTTGCGACAATTTGAGACCAGAACGAGCTCTGTACGACCATTAGTTCTCAAGATACAGCTCTTCAAAAAGAGACCTAATTTTTCAAAAATGGTCGAAATTGTGACTTATTTCGGTTTTTGCTCGATATTTCATTAAAGGAATGGTTTGATGGGTATGGTCACCATATACACTCTTAAACTAGACTAAATTTGCTACAATTTGAGACCAAAGCGAGCTCTGTAGGACCATCAATTCTCAAGATACAGCTCTTCAAAAACAGGCCTAACTTTCAAAAACCACCGTTTTTCAGCGCTTGACTACTACCCAACAAAGTGGTACAATCGTAACGCTGTGAGAGTCAATCGACGCAGAATTTAACGCTCTTTAATTGTTCTTCCGGTAAAGATTTCGGTAGGATACGTAGCTTAAGTGTTATGAGCCAAAAACCGAAGGAACTCCGAAAATTTCGACGTTTTCGGGGCAACCCCTGGAGGTGTACGAAGTCACACTACTCGTTTTCAAGATTGTCTTAAGGTTTTAGAGAAGATTTCCAGCCTTCTCCAGGACACTTCGATGTACACCCCCCCCCCCCTCCCCCCGGTTCTATTTTTGTAGGGAAAACGTCTGAGTGAGAAAACACAAATGCGATCATAAAACGAATTTATTTATTTTATACATTTTTGTTCGTTTTAAATCCAATTTTTTTCTGCGGGTCTTTTTTGTTCACAATTTCGAAGCGATTTTCGTTTTGTATTTAGGAAGCAAATCTACAATGAAATTCTTGACAGAAGTACAATTTTACTTACAAGTTAAGGACCTTGTGAGTACACAATTTCGTACTCCGAATCCGGACTTAAGAAGTTTATAAAGGGAAAAATAAAGTCGCTTTATCTTGTCACAGTGTGGTTGAACCTGAGAAATAGAAAATTGCATGAAAAATGGAGTGAAATGCCACCAACCGCATATTTGTGGCTCAATACGTTCTCAAGATATGATTTTTTGAAGTTATTTTCAGAAGAAAACCAAGTTTTTTCCCTTTCAAACTCTAATTTCTCCACTCAATGTCAACTTTTGACCACATTTTTGGAATCAGCGTGAAATTTACTATACGAGCAGTGTACTTTGACCCTTGATAAGTACCACCTAATGACCAAAACATCAGCTCAAACTAGACGAATTTGAAAAAATAAAAATTATGAAAATCTTAAGAACTTTACTACTCTTGTAAAAATTATCCTGGAAACTTGCAAATCTCATGAAAACTTCTTCATGTAATGAGCTTTTCAACGGTATTGTCAAATTTTAGATTATCTCGTTCCTTCGATCAAAAATTCAAGTTTTAATGCAAAAAACGTCAAGATATGATTTTTTGAAGTTTTTTTCTTGCCAAAAACCACGTTTTTTCCCTTTTAAACTCAAATTTCTCGACTTTACTTCACTCAATTTCAACTTTTAACCACATTTTCGGATTCAACGTTAAATGTCCTGTACGATCAGTGTATTTTGACCCTTGAGAAGTACCACCTAATGACCACAACATCAGCTCAAACATGAACGAATTTGAAAAAATAAAAATTCTGAAAATCTTAAGAACTTTACTACTACTCTTGTAAAAATAATCCTAGAAACTGGAAAATCTCATGAAAACATCTTCATGTAATAACCTTTTCAACGGTACGGTCAAATTTGAGATAATCTTGTTCCTTCGATCAAAAATTCAAGTTTAAATGCATAAAAGTTGGGTGATCTAAAGTTGTTTTGTAAGAGCATGCATAAGAAATAACTGTGGCCATTTTGAAAACAGGCTTTCAATCACCTACGTTTTCAGGTGAACATTTGGATTTCCTTTCGTGTAGAAAACACATGGACGTCACATTTTTTGTCCATTAAAACAACTTTAATGTGTTTTCCACCCTCTGATGAAACACCACCTCTTAAATCGCCTCACGTCTTTTGCATTAAAACTTGAATTTTTGATCGAAGGATCGAGATAATCTCAAATTTGACCATACCGTTGAAAAGCTTATTAAATTTAGAAGTTTTCATGAGATTTTCCAGTTTCTAGGATGATTATTACAAGAGTAGTGAAGTTCTTAAGATTTTTGGAATTTTTATTTTTTCATATTCGTCTACGTTTGAGCTGATGTTATGGGCATTAGGTGGTACTTCTCAAGGGTCAAAGTACACTGCTCGTATAGTAAATTTCACGCTGAATCCGAAAATGTGGTCAAAAGTTGACATTGAGTGGAGTAAAGTGGAGAAATTAGAGTTTGAAAGGGAAAAAACGTGGTTTGTTCTTTAAAAAACTTCAAAAAATCATATCTTGAGATACAAATATGCGGTTGGCGGCATTTCACTCCATTTTTTTAATCTACTTTTACCCTGTATATGTACAGTTTACAGCCATCCTCAGTGTTGCCACTGTCTATACAGATTAGATCTTATATGGGCTTATTAGATTGTATTAGATCTCAAAGGAAAACTGGTTGACGTGAAAAACCTCTATGACGAACAGTTGGAACACCACAAATCATCAGGTCGAATCAGTACGAAAATTAGCCCTTGTTGGCCCGACTGCGCCAATTACTCCACACCCACGTCCAACCACACTGTTCCGTCAACATTTTGAGATTCCAACAGAAAATTTATCCCACGTACGGTTCATGTTCACTTCAAAACCGTACGTACTCTTCAAATAATTTTGAAATATTAATAAAAACACTTATAAAGAACAAATCATAGAAATTAACAACAAATAGAACGCGAAAAATCGCAATCAAATATAAATCACTACTATTAAAATGTCGTACCTACTCATTAAAAATAATCACAACAAAAACAAAATCCATGGTTCAGTCTTGGAAATAACCACAGATCATACAGCTTTCAATATCACTTGTTTTCCGTGTATTGTTACAATTACTTGTTTGTAATTTATTTTTATAAATATTTATATGCACATTTATGTAATTAATACATTGACAATTAAAATGATTTTTATTTTATTTTATGTTTTTTTAAACTTTTATACATACTTAGTCTTGAATAGGTATTGAAATGGGTGAGATTTTTTTTTTTCCCCACTGTAGATGGGTCGGCGGGACGAGGGTAGGGTGGATTTGTCTTAATTTATAGTATCCATGGTGGATCGGGTCGTGGAGATCATGGAGAAGAGATAGTTTATCTGTTGAACCAGATGTCGCCTTCGGACTTCCTCAGGCCCTGAAAGAACGCGTAAGAAGTGATTATTTTGTACGAACGTCGAATTTATGACACAGATACAGATCGTACAGATCATACAGAACGGACTTCTGTCGATTAGATCGAATGAATAGCGATAAACCAGAAAAAGCAGCGGCCCAAGGCTAAATTATCGCACTTTTTTCGGTTTTCGCTCGATATTTCAATAAAGGAAGGCTCTGATGGGTGTGGTCACTATATACACTCTTAAACTAGACTAAATTGTCTACAATTTGAGACCAGGAAGAGCTCTGTACGACCACTAATTCTCGAGATACAGCTCTTCAAAAACAGGCCTAATTTTCCAAAAAAAGGTCGAAATTGTCACTTATTTTGGTTTTTGTTCAATATTTCAATAAAGGAAGGGTCTGACGGGTATGGTCACCATATACACACTTAAACTAGACTAAATTGTCTACAATTTGAGACCAGGAAGAGCTCTGTACGACCACTAATTCTCGAGATACAGCTCTTCAAAAACAGGCCTAATTTTCCAAAAAAAGGTCGAAATTGTCACTTATTTTGGTTTTTGTTCAATATTTCAATAAAGGAAGGGTCTGACGGGTATGGTCACCGTATACACTCTTAAACTAGACTAAATTTGCTACAATTTGAGACCAGTACGAGCTCTGTACGACCATTAATTCTCGAGATACAGCTCATCAAAAACAGGCCTAATTTTCGAAAAAGTGTAAAACTTTCAAAATGGTCACTCATTCCGGTTTTCGCTCGATATCTCTTTAAAGGGAGGGTTTGGCGGATACAGTCACCATATACACCCTCAAACTAGACTAGAGAAGATCATTCAATGACCATTTCCCACCCAAAAACCACGTAAGACTATTTTTAGTTATCTCCCGTTTTTGAGAGAACCGCTGGGCCTACAGATACCCGCGAGGTCTTGAGTTAAAGCTTATTACATTTAGTACAACTTCTTTACATGTGACATTTGACGTTGGGTGCGTATTTTTGATGATATTTCCCAAAATAAGTGACCATTTCGGAAATTTTTCACTTTTTGGAAAATTAGGCCTGTTTTTGAAGAGCTGTATCTCGAGAACGAATAGCCCTACAGACCTCGCTTTGGTCTCGAATTGTAGCAAATTTAGTCTAGTTTAAGAGTGTATATGGTCACCATACCCGTCAGACCTTTCCTTTAATGGGAGATTGAGCAAAAACCGAAATAAGTGGCCATTTCAGAAATTTTTCACTTTTTTGAAAATTAGGCCTGTTTTTGAAGAGCTGTATCTCGGGAACGAATAGCCCTACAGACCTCGCTTTGGTCTCAAATTGTAGCAAATTTAGTCTAGTTTAAGAGTGTATATGGTCACCATACCCGTCAGACCCTTCCTTTAATGAGATATTGAGCAAAAACCGAAATAAGTGACCATTTCGACAGTTTTTCACTTTGGGAAAATTAGGCCTGTTTTTGAAGAGCTGTATCTCGGGAACGAATAGCCCTACAGACCTCGCTTTGGTCTCGAATTGTAGCAAATTTAGTCTAGTTTAAGAGTGTATATGGTCACCATACCCGTCAGACCTTTCCTTTAATGGGAGATTGAGCAAAAACCGAAATAAGTGGCCATTTCAGAAATTTTTCACTTTTTTGAAAATTAGGCCTGTTTTTGAAGAGCTGTATCTCGGGAACGAATAGCCCTACAGACCTCGCTTTGGTCTCAAATTGTAGCAAATTTAGTCTAGTTTAAGAGTGTATATGGTCACCATACCCGTCAGACTCTTCCTTTAATGAGATATTGAGCAAAAACCGAAATAAGTGACCATTTCGACAGTTTTTCACTTTGGGAAAATTAGGCCTGTTTTTGAAGAGCTGTATCTCGGGAACGAATAGCCCTACAGACCTCGCTTTGGTCTCGAATTGTAGCAAATTTAGTCTAGTTTAAGAGTGTATATGGTCACCATACCCGTCAGACCTTTCCTTTAATGGGAGATTGAGCAAAAACCGAAATAAGTGGCCATTTCAGAAATTTTTCACTTTTTTGAAAATTAGGCCTGTTTTTGAAGAGCTGTATCTCGGGAACGAATAGCCCTACAGACCTCGCTTTGGTCTCAAATTGTAGCAAATTTAGTCTAGTTTAAGAGTGTATATGGTCACCATACCCGTCAGACCCTTCCTTTAATGAGATATTGAGCAAAAACCGAAATAAGTGACCATTTCGACAGTTTTTCACTTTGGGAAAATTAGGTCTGTTTTTGAAGAGCTGTATCTCGGGAACGAATAGCCCTACAGAGCTCGTTCAGGTCTCATATTGTAGCAAATTTAGTCTAGTTTAAGAGTGTATGAAGTGACCATTCCCGTCAGACCCTCCCTTCAATCAAATATTGAGCGAAAACCGAAAAAAAAGGCAAACATTTAGAGGTTTTCAAGCTACGGTCGCACAGGTTTGGGTCGCTGCCTTGTCTGGTATATACATGATTTTTGTTGTCTTTTGGCAGTGAATTCAGGATGTTCTAATTCGAATTTTAAAATTTTCGCTAAATACGAAACGTCGAGGTGACATTTCCTTGTTACCTGAGTGTACGCGTTGAAATGGGCCTCTCGCCACTCTTCCGCTTGATCTTCGTAATCTGAAACAGTCGTGACAAAATTATTCGAACGAATCCACTCAAATGTGTAATAAATGTGGATGGGTATCGATGAACAAAACATCGCCCACAAAAACAATATGCCCACCCAGAGGGATATGCGGTGTGTGTCCACAGAACCGTCTATCCCCCGGAGCGGTGAAACGAAAACATCGAGAACAGGGGCATCAGCAAACCATCACAAATGTACATTAACCAGGAGATAACAAGCGATATATCGCTTATATATATATATATATCGCTTGTTATCTCATGGTTAATGTACATATATAGACGTATATATAGTCTATAAACATCTATATAAACATCGAGAACAGGGGCAACAGCAAACCATCACAAATGTACATTAACCAGGAGATAACAAGCGATATAAATATATATATAAGCGATATATCATCAACCTACTTGTTGATGATATATCGCTTGTTATCTCCTGGTTAATGTACATATATAGACGTATATTGTGTTGATGGGATTGACTAGTGTGAAGAAGCAGGTTGTATAAAATGACCAAGCTAGTCTTTGTTTGGTGTTTATTTTCTCACGACGTTTCGGCAATGGAACAAAGCCCTATTCATGCGAGGTTACCTACAATTAGATGAGAACAGAATTAATACTTACATGCTATGTCAGGAATAATACTATTTATAAGATACGTTGTGATTGCTACTTACATGTAGAAGTGAAAAGTTTTTACATTAAACTGAAGAACTGTTGTGGAGAAGTAGACAAATGGAGGTGGATCAGTTTGTGGATAATATAAAGATGAAACTAACTAACTGCTATGTGGAAGTGATTCTATGAGGAAGGGGTACATTAGTGTGTGTGGTGGAAGATAAAATCTACTGAGACATGATGACTATGAACAGGAACTTAGAATAATTACTATGAACTAAGAAGTGACAACAAAAGCCATTTTTGTATATTATAAGCAAACAATAACAAGAAGAAAAAAAAAAAAAAAAAAAAAAATGAACCAAAGTTAACAACAAGAAAACAACAGTAACAAGATAATAACAGCAGATTGCAATTGTGAATAAGTAACAACAAGAAAACAACAACAGAAATGAAATGAAGTACAATTATAGATGATTATAGTTATTATAGTGATTATTGTAATTATTATAGTTATGAAAAGATTGATTGTAGATGAAAGTGTTTATGATTAACTGTAATTTGTATAATGATTATAAGTGGTAGAAGTTATAAAGTGGTGGGGCATGTTGGAATGTTGTGTTGTTGTTGGAATGTTGTTGTGTTAAGGGTTAGTGAGTTTTATTTGATGAGTCTGTGGTATGTTGTAGAAAGTCCTTTGACATCTTTTTTAAAATTTATGTTGTTGTTGTTTTTGTTTTTGTTTTTCAAGATATACGCCATTTCTTTAATTTTTCTTTTTTGGAAGTTTGGCTCTATGCAACATATTTCCCACTGTTTTATTTCAGGGTTGTGTTTTGTCGTAACTACATGCTTCGCCAATGCTGTTGCGTAGGAATCATCATCAGGATTTTGAATGCTTTTAAGTATCGCTTTTTTGTTGTCATACTTATGGCCTTTCATCCTTTCTGTACCTAGCTGTCTGGTTTCACCAATATACGTGGAGTTACAATCTTGGCATTTGGCAGAGTATACGATGTTACTAATTTCTTCTTTTTTCATGACGTCTTTAAGTTTTGAAAAATGTTTTCTATTCCTGTTGTTTGGGTGATTGTAAAAAGCTATTCGTGTGGTAGGGCTGTAGGTGTTAAGTTTTTTCTTTATGATGTCTGATGTGGTCCCTATGTACCTGATGGAGGCAAAGCTAGTTGTCGTGGTTGGCGATGGAGTCGAGGATTGTGTAGATGTGACAATGTTCTGCGGTTGATGTTGATTGTTATTTGTATGTTGTTGGTTCGGTTGAGTGGAGGGTTGTTTGGTTATTCGGAAAATGAGTTTTTTAATCAGTTTTAGTGGATAATTATTGGCTAGTAATATTATTTTGCAATCTGTGATAATTTTGGGATGAAATTGGGGATGTGATAGGCTGATTCTTCTTTGAAAAAGATTTTTGGCGGTGTTGAATTTAAAATGATAAGGTTGATGTGAATGGAAATTAATGATGCGTCCAGAATACGTTGGTTTTTGGTAGTAGTCAGTTATTATGGTACCATCTGGTTGTCTGATAATTTTAAGGTCTAGAAAGTTTAAGCAGTTGTTATTTTCTTATTATTAGTTGCATGAATAGGGCTTTGTTCCATTGCCGAAACGTCGTGAGAAAATAAACACCAAACAAAGACTAGCTTGGTCATTTTATACAACCTATAGACGTATATATAGTATATTACGTCTAAGTAGGTTGATGATATAAAACAGAACAGAACGTGGTTTACCTAGCGGCCTTTGCACTCCTTCTTCCGTCGGTGTTATTTCAGGGTCGGATTCTGTAAAAATATTAAAAAAAAAAAAATTAATAAATAAAATTAAATAACAACACTTGAATATTGAATACAATATTGAAAATTGTACAATGCAACTACGGGCTAACGAACATTGGGTTTCACAACAGTACGGGTTTTCTTTAGCGTGCTGGCAGGGGTATTTTAAGGGACTTGATCAACATTTCATAAATGGGGTCTGATAGTAAATTCAATCAGCTTTAAGACGAAAAAAAGAACTTTTGGATCGGACGAGTAGTTTTGGAGCTATCGCCAAAAGAAACCGACAAACGTGTTTTTGCAGAGAAGTGCGACTTACCGCACGTGAGCCTATTTTTGAACGCGTGTGGTGGCCAAACTGCTCGACCAAATTTAATGTTTTTGGTGTTCATTGACGCAGAATTTAACGCTCTTTAAGAAACTAAAGACTATCATATAAAATCTCTTTATGACGCCGTGCACATTTCAACTCAGTTGGGTCTAGAATACCGGTTTCCCGCTTTTTGGGTTATGTTGGTTTTTGAGGGAACCACTCGGT
This sequence comes from Stenodema calcarata, assembly GCA_963920205.1. NCBI lineage: Eukaryota > Metazoa > Arthropoda > Insecta > Hemiptera > Miridae > Stenodema > Stenodema calcarata. The sequence goes on from OY986065.1 coordinate 4,033,145, forward strand.
CTAGCAGCACCATTCAGGTCTTAAATTAAAGCTTAATAAATTGTCTTCAAATTCTTACTACTTGACTTTTTTTGTAGGACAAGTAGTTTGGCCGGTACGAGACTCCAAAAAGTACCGTAACATAAAATTGGCACTTTTTGGAAAAAAGGTCCTGTTTTTGGAGAGCTCTATCTCGGGTTCTACTCGGTCTACAGAGTTCTACTACCAGTGAAATTGTAGGGAATTTGATGTACTTTAAAAAAGGTGTGTGTAACTTTTTTCGCCAAGAGGCTGCGTAACTGAATTTTTGGCCAAAAACTAAAAATAGTGAAAAAATTCCGATGTTTTTCGAGCACCACGAGCACCACAAGGTTTTCAGGGTTGAAAATTTAGGTGCACACTACCCGTAGCGGCCTGAACGACTTATTAAAAAAAAAAAAAAAAAAATCGTCGACGCATGCGCACATGCACAGGTCATTTATACCTGAATTGAGTTGAGAGACGAGGGAGGACATGGCGTTGGTTACGGAGTCGGCCGCTTGGAGGAGCTCAGTACAGACAGCGCGTCCCGAGTTGTTAAGCGACGTGTTGGAGGCACCTGAAGAACAGAAACAAAATTTATAGACATGCAGCATGGCTGTAAGAGCGAATTTTTGAAGAAAACACTGGTTTCACGTGAAATGTCTCTACTGAAGTCCATGAAGAATATCACAAGCACCACGTTTCTTCATCTTCAAAGTGCTCTAGTTTGAGAAGAGAATGAGATACGGCAATTCTGACTTCACCGCCTTATTCAGCGTGTAAAACCCTTTAAAATGAGGTGTCACTTGACAGACCGTTTCATTTTTTGACTTTATGGGTGAACCCCCCCCCCCCCCCCAACATCCCCAAAAACCCCCTCAGCTTTTGGACATTTGAACGCTGAACACGACGGTGAAGTCAGAATTGCGATATCTCATTCCGTTATCAGATTAGAGCAGACTTAACATGAAGAACATGTCAAGTATCAAACACGTTTCTTCATCTTCAAACTGCTCCAGTTTGAGAACCGAATGAGATATCGAAATTCTGATTTCACCATCGTGTTCAGCATAAAAAACCCTTTAAAATGAGGTGCCACTTGTCAAAATGTCCCATTTTGGGAATTGTGAGGAATTTTTCCTCCCTAAAACTCCCCAAAACCCCCCTCAGATTGCCCCGATTCTGCCCATCTACGAACTTAGCCTTTCAATCGCCAAGACAAATTTCATGCAATTTTGAACTTTTCATCTCAATTTCGGTCTAAAAAACGTCAAAAATTTAAATATTCACTTTTTTGGAAAAAATTGCCCATTTTCTATGTGCCGTAATTCGGTAACTAATTAACCTACAGAGCTCCGGTTGAGCTTAAATTGTCAAAAATTTAATGCTCTTTAAACACGTATATTGTGGCTTTCGTCGAAAAACGCACAGTTTACGAAATACAGAGCAAAAACTGGAAAACGTCCAAAACTTTCGCGTTTTTTCCTGAGCTACGCTTTTTCCCCCACAACTTTTAGAGGTTTGCAAAATTGGGTATACATTTACCGTAGAAGGTCTAAATATACGGGGGGGAAAATCGTGTTTGAACTGGAACTCACCCATTAGACCTGAAGAGCCAAAGCCCGCGAGCCGGTCGGAGTTCGGAGTCGGTGGTGCTGATCGAGACGAGGGCGGCGGGCTTTTGCAGCTCCTCGGCGACGAATTCGGAGTCGATTTAGGCGAAGCCTGGTGGTTCTAAAAACAAAAATTTGTTCGTAAATCCATTTAAAAAAATATAAAAACAATTAATAAAATAAAAACCACTTGAAACAAGGCACAAAAAACACGTCAGAAACTCCCTCAAACTGCCCTGATGAAGACATCAAACAGACCCCAACCAGCTGTGAATTACTCCAAAATTTCGATATTTATTAGTCACCAATTAGTTTTTGAACACCCAAAAATTAATCAGTCCCACTACGTTGCTCGAGTGAATATTAGTAACACAAAACACAGTAAGTGACTTAACCACCAAAACTTCATGTCAATCATCAAAACATCGTTAATACGTGTGGACATGTTGGAAATACAGAAAACAGCTGTGCAAGCCCTACATTGCCTTTTTGAGAGCAAAAATTCGGGCCAAAACTCAATTTTTTTAGGCACTTAATGACCAAATTTCAGCACTTTTTTTCAGTTTTTGTCCTATATCTCAAAAAGGAAGCGTTTTTTCGACAAACCCACTCTATACAAAATGGAAGTAGACATAATTTCCAACATTTCTTATACGTAACGTTTTTTTGTAGGACCAACCGATTCGTCGCTACTGCTCGTTCAAAAACACCATTGCAAACCCTCAATTCCCTCTTGACCTAATTCTGGCACTTTTTCCCGTTATTGGCTTATATCTCAAAAAGGAAGCGTTTTTTCGACAAACCCACTCTATACAAAATTAAAGTAGACAAAATTTCCAACATTTCTTATACGTAACGTTTTTTCGTAGGACTAACCGTTTCGCCGCTAGAGCGCGCCTGAATGGGGCCATATTTCTATGTTCAGTCAAATTTACTAAAAATAAGGAAATATGGGTCTTTTGGGCGCAATCTAGCGGCAAAACGGTTATTCCTACGAAAAAATGTTATGTATAAAAAATGTAGGAAATTTTGTCTACTTCAATTTTGTATAGAGTGGGTTTGTCGAAAAAACGCTTCTTTTTTGAGAAATAAGGCAAAAACTGAAAAAAATTGCTGAAATTTTGCCTGAAAAATGAGATAAAATTCGTTATAAAACCAGTAAAACGAATACATTTTCACATAAAATCTCTTACGAGTCCCGGCACTTTGAGGAGCTTCATGAGACCTTCCAACTGCAGCATCAGGTGCCTCCTCGAGTCCTGAAGAGTCGTCAAGTGATTCTCAAGTTCGTCCTTTCGCTTCCTCAAAGCTCGAAGTTCGGACATCAGAGCGGGATTCTCGTCCATTCCAACGCACTCCTGCTGACGTCTGGACAACAGATCCAAAAAATGTACAGTCATGCATGGATATAAGAGCGAATTTTTGAAGAACATTTCGTGTATCAACCACGTTTCTTCATCTTCAAAGTGCTCTACTTTGAGAACGGAATGAGATATCGCAATTCCGACTTCACGATCGTATTCAGCGTGTAAAAACCTTTAAAATGAGGTGTCACTTGTCAGACTTTCATAATTAGGGTGAACCCCCCTCCACCAAAACCCCTCATCTTTTGGACATTTCAACTCTACACACGACTGTGAAGTCAGAATTACGATTCCAAATCTTAACTTTCCTACCGACTGCGCCAGTTACGTTAGTCGAAAACAGGCGACAGCGATTCGGTGGTTCACAAAAAGACACAAAGTACGACCGCTGATGTTGTGAAACAGAGCATTTTATTAACAACGTCTAAAGTTAACATAAATTCACCTAAACTCCGTCAGTTTTTGCAATTTTTACAAGTGTCAATTACGACAAATCGCAATAATCAAATCTACAGTCATGCATGGCTATAAGAGCGAATTTTTTAAGAACATCATCATCATGTATCAACCACGTTTATTCATTTCAAAGTGCCCCAGTTTTCAGATTTCACCATCGTATTCAGCATGAAAAACCCTTTGAAATGAGGTGTCACTTGGCAGAATGTTTCGTTTTGGGAACGCAGACTGGATATCCGTCTGGGTGGGCATATTGCCTAACCTCCCCGAGAACAGGAGCACTCAGCAAACCATACATTACACAGGTCAAGTCAAAAGTTGGACAAAATTGGTACCTACCAAACTAGAATGGTCATTTTGATTATAAGGAACTTCCACGTTCAAGTCCTAGTTTACTTTACATTATACCTGATTTTGACAGTAGGTACTCTCCTCAAGCTATATTCGTTTATAAATTGACGTTATGAACTTCTCGATGATCTTCTTCAGAGGGTTGAAAATTACCTCAATCGCTGAATTTCCCTCATGATCTCCCGATTTTTGGCTTCGAGCTGCAAAATGAGCTCTCGTTGAGCTCTAGAGGTGTCCAAATTCAGCGTAGAACCGTCTGTAGGCGTTCGCCCCTGTACAAAAATTACAATTCGTATAAACGTACTTGGAGTTGAGTGGTCTTCGCTCAGTCATATTAAACACAAAAATCGGCAATCTACGATTTTTTAAAATTTATATGTGACCCTGAAAACCTTGTGGTGCTCGAAAAACAGCGGAATTTTTTTACTATTTTTAGTTTTTGGCCAAAAAATCCGTTACGCATCCTCTTGGCGAAAAAAGTTACACGCACCTTTTTTAAAGTACATCAAATTCCCTACAATTTCACTGGTAGTAGAACTCTGTAGACCGAGTAGAACCCGAGATAGAGCTCTCCAAAAACAGGACATTTTTTCCAAAAAGTGCTAATTTTATGTTACGGTACTTTTTGGAGTCTCGTACCGGCCAAACTACTTGTCCTACAAAAAAAGTCAAGTAGTAAGAATTTGAAGACAATTTATTAAGCTTTAATTTAAGACCAGAATGGTGCTGCTAGACCGAGTGGTTCCCTCAAAAACCAACAAAAACCAAAAAGCGGGAAACCGGTATTCTAGACCCAACTGAGTTGAAATGTGCACGGCGTCATAAAGAGATTTTATATGATAGTCTTTAGTTTCTTAAAGAGCGTTAAATTCTGCGTCAATAAACACCAAAAACATTAAATTTGGTCGAGCAGTTTGGCCACCACACGCGTTCAAAAGTTGGTAAGTCGCACTTCTCTGCAAAAACACGTTTGTCGGTTTCTTTTGACGATAGCTCCAAAACTACTCGTTCGATCCAAAAGTTATTTTTTTCGTCTTAAAGCTGATTGAATTTACTATCAGACCCCATTTATGAAATGTTGATCAAGTCCCTTAAAATACCCCTGCCAGCACGCTAAAAACCCCGTACTGTTGTGAAACCCAATTTTTGTTTGCCCATTTTTCGCTGTAACTCCGAAAATATTTGTCCGATTTAAAATTTATTTTTTTCATCTTAAAGCAGGTTAAATTTACTATCAGATCTCATACATGAATTTTCGATTCAATCCCAGAAAATACCTACGACAGCCCACTATACATGTCAGAATCGTCATAATTGGCCATAATATGCACATTTAGCGTGATGGTGTGGGTGTTTACCGAGATTTATTCGAAATGTCATACATGGGGTCTGGTAGTAAATTTAACCAGCTTTTAGACAAAAATAAGAAAATTCGGATCAGACAAATAGTTTTGGAGCTATAGCCAAAAGAGACCGACGAACGTGTTTTCGCAAAGAAGTGCCACCTACCGCAGGTGAGCCAATTTTCGAACGCGTGTGGTGGCCAAACTGCTCGACCGAATTTAATGTTTCTGGTGTTTATTGACGCAGAATTTAACGCTCTTCAAGAAATCAGGGCGTAAGACTGACCAGGAGTTGAGCTTAACTTTGGGAGCCCTGAAAACGTCGACATTTTCGGACATTCTTCGGTTTTTCGCTCATAACTCCTAAACCACGCATCCCAACCAAAACCTCACGTAGGGAACAATTAAAGAGCATTAAATTCTGCGTCGATTGACCCCCCGAACTTTAAAGTTAGACCAATTTGAAGGGTACTAATCAACCGGTGAAAAACGACAATTGTTCCCATATTGGCAAAAAGGTACCATTTGACGACTTTCTGTCGTCTGTAGCATCTGCAGTACTCGCCCTATCAAAACACTCTTAGTATAAAAGTTGTAGAGAATTTAACGGCAAGTTCGAAAAATACCCAAATTTCAAAATTCGACCAATTTTAATCGTACTTATATGCCAAATCCCAAAAACAGTAATTTTGAAATATCGTTTTTCTTGCTTTCTGAAATAATATTTCAGAAATATATTATATTTCTTGTAGTTGGTAGTGTATTTTCAGTAAAGTTTACAGAAAATGTACTAAATACAAATATACTGAAAATACTGAAAATTCATCAACTCACAGCCTGCACTTCTTGAGCGAGACGAGCCGCGTACCGCGCTATCAACTTGTGCTCGTCGTCAATTTTCAACGTCTGCATCTTTCCAGGGCTGCAAATGGAAACCGGTATATTAAAAAATAATTGCGGTTATTGATTAATAAATGGTCGATAAGGTAGATCACAGTGGTTTAGGAGGGCTGCAGGTAGATCACAGTGGTTTAGGAGGGCTACAGGTAGATCACAGTGGTTTAGGAGGTCTACAGGTAGATCACAGCGGTTTAGGAGGGCTACAGGTAGATCACTGTTGTTTAGGAGGTTTACAGGTAGATCACAGTGGTTTAGGAGGGCTACAGGTAGATCACAGTTGTTTAGGAGGGCTACAGGTAGAACACAGTGGTTTAGGAGGTCTAGAGGTAGATCACAGTGGGTTAGGAGGGCTACAGGTGGATCACAGTGGTTTAGGAGGTCTACAGGTAGATCACAGTGGTTTAGGAGGGGCTACAGGTAGGTGACAGTGTTTTAGGAGGGCTACAGGTAGAGTAAAGTGGTTTAGGAGGTTACAGGTAGATCACAGTGATTTAGGAAGGTAATGAGATAATTTTACTATCCCAGTACTGGCATTTCAGTATTTTTTACATTTTCAGACATTTTACCTCTTATGACCTGCTACATCTCAGTTACAAATGAATTTTAAAGGAAATATTTTGGTCTTTTAGCATTGAAACATCACTGCGTATTCACTGTAGATCGTGCTTTTGACGTCTCGTCAAACTGCTAAGTGGCGATGGGTACCCAGCAGCCCCAAGCAGCTCAGACCAACTTATTCGTGGGTTCAATCCCTCGTCAGGCAACATACTTTTTTCACCACGTTTTTCACTATTTTGACCAGATGGAACTCCTTCTGGAGCTCCTTATATAATATTATAGTAAGAGCTCCTTCTCGATAAAAATAGTCAACAACTTGGTGAAAAAAGTTGGTTACCTGACGTGGGATTGAACCCTCGAATAAGGTCAGAGCTGCTCGGGGCTGCTGGGTACCACTCGCCACTCTGTACAATATTATTGAATAGGCCGTTGGCATATAAATAAAACAAGTACTTAATATTAACATTGACAATAATTTGTTACGTTGTTTGCCTGTGGGGATGGCAGGAAATTTTGGAAGGTAGTACGTCATTGGATTCCAGATCTATTTTACCTTCGGTTCATATCCAGTGACCCGTCCCGGTACTGGATCCCGTTATGAGACGGTAGAGGGCTCGGGGGAACAATGTGGCTCAGGTTGACAGAACTTTTGGTTGAACAGTCCGGGTATCTAGGGAGAGTGTTCCGCTGCTTGTCCGGAATGCAACGGAAGCTCTTGCGCAGGCTGTGGCCGATCTGCTTGGATGGGGACTGTGAACAGAGGGCGGTTAATATGGGAGTACAGTTCATTCGGGAGAAGGTTTGGGTGGATGGAGATGGTTAGTGGGGAGGATGAACAGGGTAGGGAGGTACTTGGAGGAGGTTAGAGGTAACTGACGTTTTGACATGGTGGATCCAAATGTATTGGTCAGAAATAGCTGGAAACTGATTGTATGGGGGTTACAGATATGTCAAACAGGTAGATCACAGTGGTTTAGGATGGCTAGAGGTATATTGAAAAGGTTTAGGAGGTGTACAGGTAGATCACAGGGGTTTAGGAGGGCTACAGGTAGATCACAGTGGTTTAGGATGGTTAGAGGTATATTGAAAAGGTTTAGCAGGTCTACAGGTAGATCACAGGGGTTTAGGAGAGCTGCAGGTAGATCACAGTGGTCTAGGAGAGCTACATACAGATCAGTGATTTAGGAGGGCTACAGGTAGATCATAATGGTTTAGGAGGTCTGCAGGTAGATCACAGTGGTTTAGGAGGGCTAGAGGTACATAATATGTTATATTATGTTGAATTATTACATAATATGTTATATTATGTCGAATTATTATATCGAAGCGGTTTAGGAGGTCTGCAGGTAGATCACAGGGGTTTAGGAGGGCTAAAGGTAGATCACAGGGGTTTAGGAGCGCTACAGGTAGATCACAGTGGTTTAGGAGGGCTAGAGGTACATATATCGAAGCGGTTTAGGAGTTGCACAGGTAGATCACAGGGGTTTAGGAGGGCAAGAGGTAGATCACATTGGTTTAGGAGAGCTACATGTAGAACACACTTCGTAGGAGGTCTGCAGGTAGATCACAGTGGTTTAGGAGGGCTAGAGGTAATATCGAAGCGGTTTAGGAGGTCTACAGGTAGATCACAGGGGTTTAGGAGGGCTAGAGGTAATATCGAAGCGGTTTAGGAGGTCTACAGGTAGATCACAGGGGTTTAGGAGGGCTAGAGGTAGATCACATTGGTTTAGGAGAACTACATGTAGATCACAGTGGTGTAGGAGGCCTGCAGGTAGATCACAGAGGTTTAGGAGCGCTACAGGTAGATCACAGTGGTTTAGGAGGGCTAGAGGTACATATATCGAAGCGGTTTAGGAGTTGCACAGGTAGATCACAGGGGTTTAGGAGGGCAAGAGGTAGATCACATTGGTTTAGGAGAGCTACATGTAGAACACACTGCGTAGGAGGTCTGCAGGTAGATCACAGTGGTTTAGGAGGGCTAGAGGTAATATCGAAGCGGTTTAGGAGGTCTACAGGTAGATCACAGGGGTTTAGGAGGGCTAGAGGTAGATCACATTGGTTTAGGAGAGCTACATGTAGATCACAGTGGTGTAGGAGGTCTGCAGGTAGATCACAGTGGTTTAGGAGGTCTACAGGTAGATAACAGTGGGTTAGGAGAGTTGCAGGTAGATCACAGTGTTCAAGGAGCGCTAAAATCGTAACTAAAAACCGTTCTACTCACATATGACGCGTACTCTCGAACCTCATGGTCCGGACTGTGATTCCCCGAGGACCTCCCCAACCAGAAACACTCTTGACACAAGTTGTACGAGTGACACTTCGCGCACCGGTAGCGGAACCCGGTGAAGTCCGATTTCATACAGCAATCGCACTGAAGCCCGTGAACCACTAAAAATTCAAACCATTGAGGTATTTTTAACAACAATAATAATTATTGAGAAATGTCGAATGACATCGTATTTTGTAGTGACGAACCATTTTCAACTGAAGCCAAACGGTGGAGGAGCGGGAGCCAAACCAGAACTGGCGGTCCTGGATCTGACATCAGCGTGTCCAGAAAATCGTTGATGGTCACTTTGCCGTTCTGAAATCGATGGAAATTCGAATAAATTCGACAATTCAAAGGTGATAAAATACGGAAAAAATCCATAGTCATGCAGCATGGCTATAAGAGCGAATTTTCTAAGAAATAAGTGCTCCAGTTTGAGAAAGGAATAAGATATCGCAATTCCGACTTCACCATCATCTTTAGCGTTAAAATATATTTTAAACGATGTGTCACTTGTCAGACCCCTTCAACACCCCATGATTCTATTCATCTACGAACTCAGCCTTCGATATACATAAATTTGATCTACCTCTAGCCCTCCTAAGCTACTATGAGCTACATGTAGCCCTCCTAAACCCCTGTGATCTACCTCTAGCCCTCCTAAACCCCTGTGATCTACCTGTTGCCCTCCTAAACCCCTGTGATCTACCTGTTGCCTTCCTAAACCACTGCGATCTATCTGTAGCTCTCCTAAACCACAGTGATCTACCTTTTGCACTCCTAAACCACTGTGATCTACCCTTAGCCCTCCTAAACCCCTGTGATCTACCTGTTGCCTTCCTAAACCACTGCGATCTATCTGTAGCTCTCCTAAACCACAGTGATCTACCTTTTGCCCTCCTAAACCACTGTGATCTACCCTTAGCCCTCCTAAACCACTGTGATCTACCTGTAGCCCTCCTAAACCACTGTGATCTACCTACACCCCTCCTGAACCACTGTGATCTACCGGTACCCCTCCTAACGTCTTTTGGCAGTGAATTCAGTATCAAACTATTCGGAATTTCGAGTTTTCGAAAATTTTGGACTGCAAACCAAACCCCTCTTTTTTCAAAAATTCTCAAAATTTTCTAATACAAGCTCACCCCTCCGAAGACTTGAGCGGCCAATTCTTCTTTGAAAACGAAAGACGGCGACTCGTAGACTGACGCCGGTAGAGCGAGAACTTGCTTGAGGTACAAACTGAATTTCGATATCACCATGTGCCCGTTTTCGTCACACACCTACAAAAACAAAAAAACGACACCGTAAATGCTTCAATTTAAAGTGAATTTATATTTTATAAATTATTGCTACTACAGAGTGCGCAGGGAGGTCAAATCCGAAATCAAAACTCAATTTTCATAAATTATAGAGATCAGTAAGTGCCAAATTTTTTCTTACTTTTCACATGTAGGTATTTTGTACTATTTTTGTACAGAAGTACCAAATACTTAATAAATAGAAACATACAGAATTTATGAAAAAAAAAATCTCTTGGTCAGCCCTAACAAGGAGTAAATTATACATAACTATTATATTCAAACTTTTTGAATTTGTTTTCCTCTAAGGTTGGCCACTCCCCACCAACAGCCGTAATCGTTATATCCTGACTGTAGTCGACGAGTATAGCAGGTTTCCATTCGCCTTTCCGTGTCCTGACGTCTCTTCAGCCAGTATACGTCGACACCTGACCAATCTTTTCACGCTATTTGGACTCCCTGCTTACATCCACAGCGACCAAGGTGCCTCGTTCATGTCGGATGACTTGAAAACATTCTTACACTCGCAGGGAGTCGCCACTAGTCGAACCAGCCCTTACAACCCACAAGGGAATGGTCAGTGTGAAAGGTATAACAAGATAATTTGGGAGACTGTTAACCTTGCATTGAGACAACATGGACTTGATACCAAGCAGTGGGAAGCAGTTCTCAACGAAGCTTTACATTGCATCCGAGCTCTACTGTGTACTGCTACCAACAGCACCCCTCACGAGCGTATGTTCCAGCACCCAAGAAGGTCTTCCTGCGGCACCTCCCTACCTGCATGGCTGCTTCAGCAAGGACCAGTGCTGCTTCGAAAATTCCAGAGGCAGAGCAAATACGATCCCCTCGTTGAAGAGGTGGAACTACTTGAAGCGAATCCAAACTACGCTCACGTTCGACTACCAGATGGTCGAGAAACTACGGTTTCGACACGACATCTAGCCCCTTCCGGTGATCTCACGGACCACCTTCAAGACGAGGTAGTTTTACACCCTGATGAACCTCATCTTCTGTTGGATCGAGGCGAACCTCAGCTTTCGCCAGAACCTGCTGCTGAACCTTCAACCACGAACGATGCTCCTTTGCCATCCTCAAGGGAAGACGACAACCCTGTCAATCAAAACGTCCATCTCAGGAGGAGCACGCGTAAGCGCGAACCTCCCGCGTACCTACGGGACTACGTTCATAAATGAAGTGGGGAAGAATGTGATATTCTGTTACTGTTGATTATTATTACTTATTATTATTTCGATCATATGTTTCCAAATTCACCTACGTGGCATTTCTATTGTGAAAGACTATTTTATGATGTGCTCTTCTTAGCTGAATAAAGCCTTATTCTAAAAGGTATAGACATTTAATACTACAAAGTGATCATATAAAAGGGTGAGCTGTACCTGCGAGAAGATGTAGCGCAGTTTGTCGACGAGTTTCCCAGCGCACATTGTCGCCAGTGCGACTTTGATGGAGAACACGCGTATTCTTCCGAGACCTGTTGACAATGTTGGAACGTGAAAAAAATTGAAATGAATCACACAGAAATGATGTGCTGAAATTGAGCACAGAACGTGTGTGCGAGTATGGTGTAATCCAGGGAAGTACACTGGGCCCTTTGCTATTCCTTATATACACAAATGGAGTAGCAAGTGTTCCAATTAAGGGCAAACTATCTATTTGCAGATGATGCAGCTATCCTGATTAAAGGTACGGAATGGGGAAGCATTTTTTCGGATATGGAGAGTGATCTTAGTCAGCTGCATAAATGGCTTCAAAGTAGTATTTTAACGATTAACGCAACCAAGTGTTATTATATGACTATAACTCGTTCCAAAAGTAATGATTCGAGTGATCCATCTCTATCCCTAAGAATACATGGTGGAGATTGTTCTGTCCTCAGTTGTTCCTGCCCCACTCATTTAGGAGTCATGATCGATGACAGGCTGAATTGGGATGATCATGTTACGTATATTCATGGTAAACTTAAGAAATATTCATTTATTTTTTATAATCTGAGATTCAATCTGTTCAATCTGGTTCAATCTGTTCTGCAATATGCAATAGTGGTATGGAGAGGCTGTGTCGCATCGAGACTGAAAAAAACTTGATATTTTGCAAAAAGGATTGTTGAAGGTCTTATTGGGAAAGCATCGTAGATTCTCATCATCCGATTTGTACGATGAAGCTAAGGTTCTTACTCTTAAACAATTGTTTGCCAAAGGATTGCTTCTGTATTTTCACAAGCATCCCTCCCTGGTCGACATAGAGGCAACTCATCATTACCGTACGAGGCTGGCGGATTCGGACTTTGCTCTCAATCCCCGACCGCGTATAACCATGTCCACTTTAAGTCCGCTCTATATCCTTCACATGCTGCATAGGAACTTGCCTCCGTTGATGAAATATCGGGAAATACCTCTTCATTCTCGAGGTCCCAATACAAGAAGCAAATCTTGTCTTGGCTTGTGAGGGAGGGAAGATCCGCTATATTAGCGCATACTACCAGTGTATATTGTACCAAACCGTGAACAGTCAAACCATATTCTTTTCAAAATCATTTAGTTGATAACACATGTACTGTATTAATGTAATTTCCAATTTTAATGTATATGGTAGTGAATTTATATACGAGTGGTAAGAAGAAAAAGGTCTGTTCTGAAGATATCAATTTAATTTGTAACTAGTGTTAATTTAATTAACCTAGTGCTAGTTATTTAGTAGGCTTGAGACTCATGCTCAGCACCACAGGCATTGCCTACAGTTGAGCATTACTATTCAAATGGAACCTACGGTACAAATTAATTTCTTTCTAAATTTATTTTTTATGTTACTATACCTACCAGATGTATCTATTTATTTTCATTATTCATTGAATAAACTTTATTCATTCATTCATTCATGGTTTAGTTTTACGTAGTGATTTAGATGAGAGCTGGATTAGGGGGGGCTACAGGTAGATCACAGTGGTTTAGGAGGTCTACAGGTAGATCACAGTGGTTTAGGAGGGTTGCAGGTAGATCACAGGGGTTTAGTAAGGTTGCAGGTAGATCACAGTGGTTTAGGAGGTTTACAGGTAGATCACAGTGGTTTAGGAGGGCTAGAGGTAGATCACAGTGGTTTAGGAATTCTACAGGTAGATCACAGTGGTTTAGGAGGGCTAGAGGTAGATCACAGTGGTTTAGGAATTCTACAGGTAGATCACAGTGGTTTAGGAGGGCTACAGGTAGATCACAGTGGTTTAGGAGGTTTACAGGTAGATCACAGTGGTTTAGGAGGTTTACAGGTAGATCACAGTGGTTTAGGAGGGCTACAGGTAGATCACAGTGGTTTAGGAGGGCTACAGGTAGGTGACAGTGGTTTAGGAGGGCTACAGGTAGATCACAGTGGTTTAGGAGGGCTACAGGTAGGTGACAGTGTTTTAGGAGGTTTACAGGTAGATCACAGTGGTTAAGGAGGTCTACAGGTAGATCTCAGTAGTTTTGGAGGGCTACAGGTAGATCACAGTGGTTTAGGAGGACTGAACCGATCTGACTTCCTTTGTGTTTCTCTCTCCACTTCGCAATTTCTTACATCACTTACCTCCTCACTTCAGACTAAAATCTTATTAATTAATATTGTTTATACGCTATATGTACCTTCAACATTGTATGCACACAGAAGCCAATTCAAAAGCAAGCTCGAACACAGATCTATGAGAATGTGCTGCGACGGGGGCAGGCGTTTGTTCAAATTTTGGTACAAACTCGATATGAGAGACTCCAACCTGCAATCATCAATGTCAACACTGATTATCTGTAATCACTATATAAAAAATATAATATATATAAGTGGTCATGTAAATCTGAGGGGTTATTTACCTTGACACGTTGAGCTGAGATTCGATTTCCATTGCGTTCAGCGAGTGGTCTCGAAAGGCTTCTATTACGTTCCATATGTCTATCAAGTGCACTGAAAATACAAAGGTGGTTTTATTTATTTCAGATGTAATTTAAATACAGTAAGATGTGGTTTGTGTTAGAGTTGATTTGGGGTTTAGGGAGGTGGGTTTCAGGTAGCTAGAGAGGTGTTTTAGGTGGTTAGATAGGGGTTTTAGGTAGCTAAGGGGGCTTTTAGGTAGCTAGAGAGGGGTTTTTGGTAGCTAGAGGTTTAAGGTAGCTGAAGAGGGCTTTTAGATAGTTAGAGAGAGCTTTTAGGTAGCTAGAGGGGTTTTAGGTAGTTAGAGAGGGGTTTAGGTAGCTAGAGGTTTTAAGCAGCTGGAGAGGGCTTTAGGTAGGTGGAGAGGGCTTTTAGATAGTTAAAGAGGGCTTTTAGATAGTTAAAGAGGGCTTTTAGGTAGCTAGAGAGAGGTTTTAGGCAAAGAGGGCTTTTAGGTAGTTAGGGGGCATTTTAGATAGTTAGAGAGGGCTTTTTGGCAGCTTCAGAGGGGTTACAGGTAGCAGGAGGTTGTAGGTAGCCAGAGAGGGGTTTACGTAGCTAGAGAGGGCTTTTTTGGCAGCTTGAGAGGGGTTTTAGGTAGCAGGAGGTTCAGGTAGCTAGAGAGGGCTATCTGGTAGCTAGAGATAATTTTAGGTAGTTAGAGAGGGCTTTTAGGTATCTAGAGAGGGGTTTTAGGTAGCTAGAGAGGGGTTTTGGCAGCTTCAGAGGGGTTTCAAGTAGCAGGAGTCTGTAGGTAGCCAGAGAGAGGTTTACGTAGCTAGAGAGGGCTTTTTTGGCAGCTAGAGAGGGGTTTTAGGTAGCAGGAGGTTCCAGGTAGCTAGAGAGGTCTTTCTGGTAGCTTTAGAGGGCTTCCGGTAGCTAGAGACAATTTTAGGTAGTTAGAGAGGGCTTTTAGGTAGCTAGAGAGGGCTTTTTTGGCAGCTTCAGAGGAGCTTCAGGTAGCAGGAGGTTTTAGGTAGCCAGAGAGGGCTTCCGGTAGCTAGAGAGAATTTTAGGTAGTTAGAGAGGGCTTTTAGGTATCTAGAGAGGGGTTTTAGGTAGCTAGAGAGGGCTTCCGGTAGCAAGAGAGAATTTTAGGTAGTTAGAGAGGCCTTTTAGGTATCTAGAGAGGGGTTTTAGGTAGCTGGAGAGGGGATTTAGATAGCTATAGAGGGCTTTTGTCATCTTCAGAGGGGTTTGAGGTAGCAGGAGGTTTCAGGTAGGTAGGGAGGAGTTTCCGTTAGCTAGAGATGGCTTTAGGTAGCTGGAGAGGGCTTTTATGTAGCTAGAGAGGGGTTTTAGGTAGTTAGAGAGGGGTTTTAGGTAGCTAGAGAGGGGCTCGTCCAAATTACAATCAGGTATAATATTAGTTATAGAGTTTAGATATAGTTATAGATTTTAAGGCTGGAGATATTATCTATTTATACGAGTATTTAACCGATATCAGACTGTGAGTCCCTGACACTCCACTACAGGAACTAGTCGGCAGGGGATGGATACTCAGATTCCATGGATACTCAGATATTTTCCGACATCATTTGAACCCTTACGATTGAGTTTCTTCTGAATGAATCGGAGTTTGCAGGCGGTCCTGTACGAAGCGAAACGGATCGAGTCGAAATTCTGAGCCCTCAGTTCTTGCAGAAATTGCAGCTTGAGGTCCGACCGACCCCAGTTCTCTTCCTCCATGACGGTTCGTCTACAACGTCGTCATCAACCGTTTAGCAGCCTGTAACAACCCAAAAACACACGTCAACATCGAATAAGGTCACGTTAGTTATACAGGGTGTGTAGTCCAGTCGGCGAAAAAAAACCTCGAAATTTTCGGACTTTTTGCGGTTTTTGGCTTATAACTCGTTAACTGTCAATCTTACGCCAAACGTCACTATATACAAAACTGAAGTTGATAAAATTCTGCGTCGATTAAAAAAAGAAAATCCGAAATCGGCCGAATAGGGAATGTTTTACGATCGATCAAAAAATGGCGATTTTTTTTCTCCAAATTTTGCAAAAACTGACTACTACCGACTACTAGATTTTTAATGTGCTGTGCTGCTACAACGTCAAACCCAATCGCCAACTCGTCGCCATAAAATTTGTAGAGCGTCAATCTGAGAGTTGAAAAATGTCCAATATTTTGAAATTGGTCGATGTTTTGACGTTTTAGGTACTTGTAAACCTATCGGTAACCTAAACGCTTCTGCAGAGTGGGAGGAAATATCAGAGGTTTCTACCGGAGGACAAGGAAAGTCAACGAATCCACAGTCATGCAGAATGGCTATAAGAGCGAATTTTCGAAGAAATAACTGGTTTTATGTAAAATGTCTCCGTTAACGAACATTTCAACCACGTTTCTTCATCTTCAAAGTGCTCCAGTTTGAGAACGGAATGAGATATCGAAATTCTGGTTTCACCATCGTGTTCAGCGTTAAAAAATATATAAACTGAGGAGGATTTGGGGAGTTTAAGAGGGGGGATTACTCATAGGTAAATTCTCAAAAAATCTTCAATATCAAGTGACCCCTCATTTTAAAGATTTTTACACGCTGAACACGATGGTGAAATCAGAATAGTGATATCTCATTCCGTTCTCAAACTGGAGCACTTTGAAGATGAAGAAACGTGGTTGATACTTGAGTTGGTCTTCACGGACATCAAGTTCTTCAATGGAAACATAAAACCAATTATTTCTTCGAACATTCGCTCTGGAATTCTCGGTCCAAAATGTATAAAACTCGAATTTCCAGTTAAAAGTTAAAATTCCATAGTCATGCAGCATGGCTATAAGAGCGAATTTTCGACTAGAGCCATTTTGACAATTTGACGAGTTAATCGTGTTTTAGGGAATTTTTGACGAATTCTCGGTCCAAAATTTATAAATCTTGAATTTCCAGTGAAAAGTTAAAAATCCACATTCATGCAGCATGGCAATGAGAGCGAATTTTCCCAAAATTAAACAGTCTGACAAGTGGCACCTCATTTTAAAGGTGTTTTTATGCTGAACACGATGGTGGAATCAGAATTGCGATATCTCATTCCGTTCTCAAACTGGAGCACTTTGAAGATGAAGAAACGTGGTCGTTACTTGACATGTTCTTCATGGACATCAAGTTCTTCAATGGAGACACTTCACATAAAACCAGTTATTTCATCGAAAATTCGCTCTTTAGCCATGCTGCATGTAGATTTTGTATTTTTTATACATGACTGCGGGTTCTAGGTTTCATGCAGTATAGGACTAAAGAGCGAATTTTTCAAGTGACCCTAGTTATCGTGGGATTTTCTCAAAAATTCACTCTGTAGGCCATGCTGCACATCTTCTACTCTGTGTGTATTCAATAGGAATCAGTGGATCCTATGCAGCATGACACTTAAGAGCAAATTTTTCCTCGAGTCATTTGACATCAAACCAGTTACTTCTTCGAAAATTCGCTCTTATAGCCATGCTGCACGACCGTGGATTTCCCTTCTGGCGACTTCGGGAACTCGCCCGTGAACTACCTGCGCGTAGTTTCATCACGTACGATTTCACGTAAAATCACGTACTCACCGAATATGTGCCTGTGGAAAACTCCCCCGACAACCGGCGACTCGTCGACACGTCGAGGATCCGCTCGAAAACGTCGAAATGACCGCTCGAAATCGCGTCGTGTTTCGAAAATCACCGAACTGGTGGTAACTGGTGGGTCTTGTCAGACTTCAACAGGCTGAAAAGATGACGGGATCGGGGGGACAAAAATCAATACTTTCGTCCCATCGACGGGGACGTGAACAATGCAGGCAACCGTTCGCGGCGAAATTGAACAAGTGAACGAATTGAACGGTTAAACGTTATCGAGGATTCGCACGTTTTTAAAAGCGTCAAAAACACGCCGTAACGCGTTTAGTACATCGTCGTTTGAAAATTAAATTCGATGGCGAAATGAAGGCGTTGAAAACAACAAAAACAAACGCGTGGATCGTATAAAGACGATCGTGGATCGTAACCTTCGTTGTGGTTATACAGTGTAGCCAACGTGACGGCTCGAAAAGTTCGTAGATCGGTCGACATTTCGAATAAGGTCCGTAGGTATCACCTAGATAGGGATGCAAATAAATAAACCTCGATTATTCGATTAATTTTAATTTTTGTATTAATCGATTATTATTACTGATTAATCAGTTTCCGAATACATACATGATTTGATGCGTTCTGAAATGCTTAAAAAATGCTTTCAAAATACAGATGTATTCGGAAACCGATTAATCAGTAATAGTAATCGATTAAGGATCCCCCTGGGGATCGATATATCGAACTATCGGTATATTTTTCGCGATACATCGATATTTATTGATGATGATTTACATCTCAATATATCGATATTAAAATGGCACTATGGGGTCTTATGTAGGGGTGCAAATTGATAATCAATTAAATGGATATTCGATTATTTGACCCGATTAATCGACTAATTTTAATCGATGTTTATCCGCAGATTATTTGTAATAATTGATTATTATTACTGATTAATCGATATTATTATTGATTAATCGGTTTCAAAAACATCAGGATTTGACCCTTTTCAATATGAGTAAAGAATGCTTTCAAATCCTGATGTATTTGAAAACCGATCAATCAGTAATAATAATCGATTAATAAAAATAAAAGACAGCTAAACATCGATTAATCAAAGTAAAATAATCGATTATCCGATTAATCGACTATTTACTTGCATCCCAACAGTAGGTAACCACTTGGGGATGTATAAAAAAGTGTCAATATATCGAAATATCAATATTAAAATGGCACTATGGAGTCGAAGTAGGGATGCAAATAAATAATCAATTAATCGATAGTTTTACCCTGATTTATCGATCAATGTTAACTGACGTTTATTAGCTGCCAATTATTTGTATTAATCGATTATTATTACTGATCGATCTAGTTGATGCATTCTAATATGAGTGAAAAATGCTTTCAAATTCCAAATGTATTCAAAAACCGATTAATAAGTAATTATAATCGATTAACAGAAATTATCGACAGCAAAACATCGATTATCCGAGTAATCGATTATTTATTGGCATTCTCACTGGAGGTACCACCTTGGGATGTATAAAAATATCGATATATCAAAATATCGGTATTTGTTTATGAGATATATCAATATTTATCGCTGATATTTTTGAAATCGATATTCTGACAAAGGGGTGATTCAATCGAAACAAATTCAATAAATAACTTCTTGTATTACACAAATAAGTGAAAAATAAATAAATATTTACATCTTTGACAAAAAAACGTCTTTTATGTGAAAATGTCAATTGCCATCACAACCGCCATTTAAAATAACCTACTACACCAAAACTGACTTACACTTACACTTAAGGGAAATTATCACAAAAACTTTATGATTCACAAGTTGAATGGTACCTGTGTATTGTGGGCCTTAGTACTGGAAAATGAAGAAAATTGAAGATTATTGCGATTTTTCTTAATTGACACTTGTAAAAATTGCAAAAAATGACGGAGTTTAGGTGAATTTATGTTAACTTTAGACGTTGTTAATAAAATGCACTGTTTCACAACATCAGCAGTCATAATTTGTCTTGTTGTGAACCACCAAATCGCTGTCGCGTGTTTTCGACTAACGTAACTGGCGCAGTCGGTAGGAAAGTGACGATTTGGAATCGCGTTGGAGCGTTCAACCCTAGGAGTAGCAAATAAACATGTATGCACTCATAGGGTTAAAAAAATCAAGTTATTGGATTGAAAGATGAATTGGGACACAAGTGACGGAAGAGTGGTTAAAAAAAAACCCTGGACTGCTGATGTTGAGATACGGTGCATTCGATAACATTACGATGTACAGGTTACTTCTTGATATTTGATTTGATACCGGCTGATTATAAAAACATGTTCAGGGTTCAGTTTGGGCCGAAGTCCCAAAAGGGAAGTTTTCGTTGGTTTTAGTTGAAGTGAACCCTTGAGGGCAGCGCTGGAGTCGCTGGAGTCGCCGGCTCTTTGAGATCCTCGCTCCGTCGCCTTAGGTCGAACATGTTAGAACAGGTAGTTGTAGACTGGGTCGGTCGGTGCTCCACATTTCCCGTGGTGCTGCAATAATAATAATTATTGTTTATTAGGCGGAGATCTCAAACAATTAAAATTAAATAACGTACAACTTCTAACTGGAGGAGAAACGCGCGTGTGGGTCATTTTCAATAAAGTGGAATATTCCATGTCCATTAGGATCTGTGACAGTTCTCTATGTTTTGTCTAATTTTCACTTTAAAACACTACTTTGTAATGAACGGCTGCTGAGTGCCCCTGTTCAAGGAGGGGTTAGTCAATATGCCCACCCAGAGTGTATACCGAGGCAAAGCCAGCACGTACCTGCCAACCACGTTCTGCTACCATGAAATGTATGGCTGCTGAGTGCCCCTGTTCAAGAGGGGGTTAGGCAATATGCCCACCCAGAGTGTATACCGAGGCAAAGCCAGCACGTACCTGCCAACCACGTTCTGCTACCATGAAATGTATGGCTGCTGAGTGCCCCTGTTCAAGGAGGGGTTAGTCAATATGCCCACCCAGAGTGTATACCGAGGCAAAGCCAGCACGTACCTGCCAACCACGTTCTGCTACCATGAAATGTATGGCTGCTGAGTGCCCCTGTTCAAGAGGGGGTTAGGCAATATGCCCACCCAGAGTGTACACCGAGGCAAAGCCAGCACGTACCTACCAACCACGTTCAGCTACCATGAAATGTATGGCTGCTGAGTGCCCCTGTTCAAGGGGGTTAGGCAATATGCCCACCCAGAGTGTATACCGAGGCAAAGCCAGCACGTACCTACCAACCACGTTCAGCTACCATGAAATGTATGGCTGCTGAGTGCCCCTGTTCAAGGAGGGGTTAGGCAATATGCCCACCCAGAGTGTATACCGAGGCAAAGCCAGCATGTACCTGCCAACCACGTCATGAATGGCTGCTGAGTCCCCCTGTTCAAGAGGGGGATAGGCAATATGCCCACCCAGAGTGTATATCTGGTCTGTTCTTCCAATAGAATTGCCAATATAAATGCTTATACGCAAAATGGGGTTGATCCTCACTATAGGAGTCCCTTCTGGGAATATGCAATATGCCCACCCAGAGTGTATATCGGGCCCGTGCTTCCACAGAACCGTCTATGACGTATATTATATTAGTATGAGCACAGGGGAACAGCCAACCATCACAACTTTAATTTCCACGTGTCCGGGGACTCGTGGGGATTTTACCTGTATCGTCAGCATACTTCGCGACCGGCAGTTCTCGAGTTGAAGGAAACAGTCGTTCGAGTAGGTTTTGTTGTCCGAGGCGCAGACGGGGTCGTAGAACGTCGGACAGATCTTTTGACAGCCTTTGAACTGGAAGCCGGTGAGGCACCTTTTGATGGGGACTTCGTACACGTGGCGGCTGTCAACAGGAGAACACGTGTAGGTAATTAGTTGTAGTACATTTGAAAGTCCACAGTCATGCAGCATGGCTGTAAGGGCGAATTTTCGAAGAACTAATTTGTTTTATGTCAAATGTGTCCATTAAAGAACATGATGTCCATGAAGAACATCTCAAGTAACAACCACGTTTCTTCATCTTCAAAGTGCTCCAGTTTGAGAACAGAATGAGATATCGCAATTCTAACTTCACCATCATGTTCAGCGTAAAAAAAACCCTCTAAAATGAGGTGTTGAAACACGAGTTTTAAAAATCCTTTCCATTGAAATTTCTCTAAATTCTCTATATTAATAAGAAAAAACCACCTCGTCGTCCCACCCTTGGATCAACAGTTCCTTAGATCAGCAAATCCTTGGAATCAACAGATCCTTGGATTCAGTAGGTCCTTGCATCAGCAGATGTTTGGATCAAAAGATTCTTCGATTCAGCAGATCCTTTCAATTAACAGATCCTTGGAAGCAGCAGTTCATTGGAATCAACAGATCCTTGGGATCAGCAGATCCTTTGAATCAACAAATCCTTGGAATCATCCGATCCTAGTATCAGCAGATCCTTTGAAGCAACAGATCCTTTGAATCAACAAATCCTTGGAATCAGCAAATCCTAGTATCAGCAGATCCTTTGAATAAACAAATACTTGAAATCAACAGATTCTTGGATTCAGCCAATCCGTGTATCAAAAGATCCTTGGATCAACAGATTCTTTAATTCTATAGATCCTTGGATCAACCAATCTTTGGAGTCAGCAGCTCATTGGAATCAACAGATCCTTGGATCAGCAGATGATTTGAATCAACAAATCCTTGGAATCAGCAGATACTTAGAGCAACAGATCATTTTATCAGCAGATCCAATGAATCAACAGATCCTTTGAATCAACAAATCCTTGGAATCAGCAGATCCTTGGAATCAACAGATCCTTGGATTCAACAGATTCTTGTATCAGCAGATCCTTTGAATCAACAAATCCTTGGAATCAGCAGATCCTTGGATCAACAGATCATTGGATTCAACAGATTCTTGTATCAGCAGATAATTAGATCAACAGATCCTTGGAACCAACAGATCCTTGGATTCAGTAGGTCCTTGTATCAGCAGATCCTTAGATCAACAGATTCTTGTATCAGCAGATCCTTTGAATCAGCAGATCCTTGGATCAATAGATCCTTGGCTCTACGCTATTCACAAGATGAAGCTGTAATTTCTGGACTAGGGATGATTAGAGGGGAGGGGGGTCCATCATCATTGTAACTCTGTTATCTACTTTCGTGTACAAGCTGACGCCTTATCTGCTGATCAGTCAGAGTTAAATTTGCCCTGTTTGAGGCTTTGGAGCGTTTAGATTTTGACGTGATTAGCAATTTTGTTGTTTCCATGACTCACCCGCAGTTGTCTTTCTTCATGTGACATGCGTTCCTGTAGAACTTGTTGTCAGAGCCACACACGTAGTTGGGGTCGTCAGGGCAGGACAAGTTGCAAGCGGCAGTCGTCGGGCAATTGTGAAGCGCCACGGGCACCACTTTCTGACCGCAAGTCAGCCGCTTCAGGTCGCAAATCGATCTACAAAGACACCAAACACAGTGAAGGTTAGTGATGATACATACGGCTGTGACCTACCCAGCATTTCAAAGGGGCCAACGATCAATCAATCAGTCAAAATGAAGTACTCACCTGTAGACGTTGCCGTCGGACCCGCAGACGGGGGAGGTCTCCACTTCGTTGCAGTCATCTGGACAGTCTTCCGCCTTCAGGAGTTCAGTGCATTCGCCCAAATGCGCCAACTGCACGTTTTTGCTGTCAAACAAATTGGTACGTTAGAATTACGTGGAGTACAATTTTGTAAGTTCACTATTGGAGAAGTTAAGTCTGTAGGTCTGTGGATGCTCCAATGCTGTTTTATCCATCATATAACCAAGGCATCTCAAGGCCTCGTCAGCTTCACCAGGTGCCACTAGTTATTTTTAAACAGCCCTGAACCATCCCCAGTCATCCTTCACCATTCCAAGCCTTTCTTGGGCACCTCAGGGCATCTTCTGCTTCACCAAGGGCTTAAACAGTCCAAAGCCACCCTTGAGCAGCCCTTAACCATCCCCAGTCATCCTTGACCATTCCAAGCCTTTCTTAGGCATCTCAAGGCATCTTCTGCTTCACCAGCTTCAAACAGCCCAAAGCCACCCTTGAGCAGCCCTGAACCATCCCCAGTCATCCTCCACCATTCCAAGCCTTTCTTGGGCATCTCAAGGCTTTTTCTGCTTCACCAAGGGCTTAAACAGCCCAAAGACACCCTTGAGCAGCCCTTAACCATCCCCAGTCATCCTTCACCATTCCAAGCCTTTCTTGGGCATCTCAAGGCCTCTTCTGCTTCACCAGCTTCAAACAGCCCAAAGCCACCCTTGAGCAGCCCTGAACCATCCCCAGTCATCCTTCACCATTCCAAGCCTTTCTTGGGCATCTCAAGGCCTCTTCTGCTTCACCAGCTTCAAACAGCCCAAAGCCACCTTTGAGCAGCCCTTAACCATCCCCAGTCATCCTCTACCAAAAGCCCCCTTATCCATTATGAAAATAGCTGAAAGTCTCACAAGCAAGTAGAGATGGACAAGTGGCACTGAGAAGCGTACGTCCTGGCGTCTGATCCACACACAGGCTCATCCAAAGTGTCGTCACACTTGATTTTACTGCACTTGGCGATCTTGTTCCTGCACTTGTCGGGATCCGTCCTCATCACTTTCCGCTTGCTGTTGGACCTAAAACAGAAATCAGAGTTGAGATTTTGGACAGCCTGTTGAAAGAAGTTCCACAATTTCAAAAACGGCAACCATAATCGTTTAAAGATCAATTCAGCCTTCATAGATTAGCAAGATCCTGCTCGTGAACATTGGCAGCACCTGGTCCTGTTTGAAAACTGTCCTCCTGCCAGATGATGCCTGCAGCTACATCAGGCTACCAGCTAGTACAGAACACCCTAATGGAGTAGTTAACAGTCCACAGTGTCTATAACACTGCGTCTAGAGCTACCACCAAAGTTGAAATCATGACATTGTGAGAAGTGGACTCTAAGGTGGAGTTTCCAATCTTGGGATTCAACGAAGTTCTGGATTTCAGCCAGTTTTGGACTGTGGAGTCTTTAAAATGACTGTCTGAGTCAAAGCGTTAACGAAGTCCAGAACTTAACTAGAATCTAGAGTCTAAAGCCAGCCATCCACAATCATCCAGTCAGCAAATCCCTGAGAGTTGATTTGCACAGTTATTTCACATAGGTATTGCTGAACTCATGCGATTTCCCAACTGCGGTATGGTGACTGATGTGGCTTCTGTCTGTTCTCCTTTCTTGAGTTCTAAACATCCTCACCATCATGGCAGTGACCAGGACAAAAAGGAAGAATCGATTCGATCTGGGGCTGGAGAAGACGACATTTACAAGCCACCTCTGTGGTATTTCGATTTGCTGTCGAGGAATACCATGGACGATAGTGAAGAGTCTGCAAACTGCGACGAATCATCCCAACTGCCCAGTTTGACTCTGGAGTCTAAAAATGGGCTTTCCGAGTAAAGGGTTAACTAAACTGCAGACGAACCTACTGACACTGGAGACAGCAGATAAATCCCTGACCCAGAAAGACGATTTAGATCCGAGAACTTATTCGAGTCCTTGACTCTAAGTCCAGAATCTATAGATCCCAAGCTTGGCAACTGCACCTTAGAAATTTACAAGGTGTTTCTGTACTTGCTGGTTCTGTACTGTAGCCTGATGTTTGCTGCAGGCATCATCCATTCTGCAGACCTCTTACTGAATCAAATGTACAGTACACTTGAGTTTTGAGAAATTGATTACAGACACTAACCTACTGAACTTACCCGCAGTTGAGGAGGTTGATCTCGCACTGGGATCCGTACACCATCTGGTCGGAAGCGCAAATGAATTCATCACCGTGGGGACAGGAAGTGGGGCATTCTTCTTGCTGGACACCGTTGGTCCTCTCTTGACTCAGGCAGAAAGCCATGGGGACTTCAAATACGTGTTTCCTGAAGATGATAATGGTGGATTAGACTTGAGGGACGAATTTGGGATGATACAGCAAGCGTGTTATGGGGGCTTTCAGGAGGTTTGAGATGGTACAAAGAGGTACAAGAGAGGCAGGTGGTTGTGGATTGTTAGAGCAGTGGATTGTTACAGGAGGAGGTGGTTGTGGATGTTACAGGAGGTTTCAGAAGGTTCGAGATGGTGCAAGGAGGTACAAGAGCGACAGGTGGTTGTGGATTGTTACAGGAGGTTGTGGATGTTACAGGAGGTTTCAGAAGGTTTGAGATGACACGAGGAGGTACAAGAGCGACAGGTGGTTGTGGATTGTTAGAGCATTGGATTGTTACAGGACGTTGTGGATGTTACAGGAGGTTTCAGAAGGTTTGAGAAGGCACGAGGAGGTACAAGAGCGACAGGTGGTTGTGGATTGTTAGAGCAGTGGGTTGTTACAGGTGGTTGTGCAACTTATGGGTGGCTTCAGAAGGTTTGAGATGGCACGAGGAGGATTTCAAGGGATGATTACAGATAACCAGCAATGATTACGGATCGATAGAGATCAGATGGTTAATGGAGACGTGGTCAGTAAGTTTGTGAAGGTTAAATGTGATAACGATACTGAAAACTGGTTACAGATGGTATCAAGCAACCCGCTCACCCGCAGTTTTTACTCTTCATTCTGCAAGAATTCGAGTAAATCACACCGTCGGAGCCACAGGTGGGTTTGGCATTCCGCCAACAGCTTTCCCTGCAGTGCCTCGTCGTCTGGCAGTTCTTCTTAGACGTCCTCACAACGCCCTGTCTGCAACAATTTTGTAGTTTATCACAATAAATTCAAATTTTTCCCAAAATGTTTTTTGAAAAATTGTAGATGGAGGATCCAAGGTTGGAAAAATTCAAAATGGCGGATCCAAGATGGCGGACAAAACTGTCAAACATCAGCCAATATCAACCAAAATCAGTACACAGAGATCACAAAAACGTCAACTCCAGTGGAGATTGGCCTGAAGTTTGAAAGTTTTGTCCGCCATCTTGGATCCGCCATTTTGAGTGACTTTAACCTTGGATCTGCCATCTCCAATTTTGCAAATATGATGCAGAATTCGTAATCAGCAACCTTAAATACTCCTGTAACCAAATCTGGTGTAAATTGGTTGATTTTTAAATTTTTAAAAATGTAGTCACAAAAATTGGTCTTTAGACCGCCATCTTGGATCCGCCATTTTGAATTTTTTTAAAGTTCCACACGGCAAAATTGTAGATGGCGGATCCAAGGTTGGAAAAATTCAAAATGGCGGATCCAAGATGGCGGACAAAACTGTCAAACATCAGCTGATCTCAACCAAAATCAGCACACAGGCATTTTTGGGGTCGCTGATTACACATCTGATGTTAGAAACGTAATCAGCGACCACAAAAACTCCAATTCCAGTGGAGATAGGACTGAAGTTTGAAAGTTGTGTCCGCCATTTTGAGCGACTTTAAACTTGGATCTGCCATCTTCAATTTTGCAGATATGATGCAGACTTCGTAATCAGCAACCTTAACAACTCCCGTCACCAAATTTGGTGTAAATCGGTTGATTTCTAAAAAATTTAGTCACCAAATCGGTCTTTTGACTGGAATTATTATAAAATCTCCAGCTATGAATAACGCGTAAAAATGCTACGATTCCTTACCCGCAAGTCAGTTTCTTCATGATACAGCTATTTTGGTACACGTTGCCGTCTGATCCGCACACTGGACCATCGTTCGGAGCCTGAAAAGTCGAAATTTAAACATTTGGAACACGTAGAAATTTTACTATTTCAAATATTTAGTAACAACAGTAAGTACAGGTGATATAGTGATTAATAGGACGACGTACTTGGTTGCAATCGACGGGGCAGTTCTCTCTGTGAGCGCTGATATTGTTGCAGGCTCCCATGTGGGAAAAGGCGACTCCCGTCCTGCAAACATTCATTCGAAGTATGTTACTTAATATTTCAAACATACATGGGCTCAAATTATAAAATTATGAACAACATACTGTAGTGGTAACTACTTAATACACTGTATCATGCTGCTCGTCGCCAAAAACAATATCAGGTGGAAAAAAACCTGTATTAAGGGTGGACATCTCGCCGGGGGTGAATTCTACAACTAATTTGTGACTAAAAATGCCCTATGACTTTAATCTTTTACTCCACTTAAAACCCGAGTTTTTTCACTTTGAAATTTTGTTTGTGTGTTTTCGACCTTACGTCACAAAAACGAACATTACTCCCTTGTTTTCAAAGTAATCTCAAATATGAGGATACCGCTGGAAAGAGCATTAAATTTCCTGTCTCCCTAGTGCCAAACCAAAATCATTTACTTAGGTTTAACGGGTAAAAAATCACCCTAAAAAGAAAATTTGTCAAATCCCGAAAATTTCCAGTTTTTTCAATCTCCTGTAAAACCTACTACTCCTACTTGAAAGTCTTGTACTGTAACTGCAAAAGTTGTCCAAAAAGCTCAGCTTTTCAACGGTTCCCACAAATTTGAGATACGTAGGAAAATAAGGGAGAAAAGGTCGTTTCCCCGTCGGAAAACGCGTTTTTTTGCTTCACGCGAAACATCGATTTTGCTGAAAAACCTCCCGTTTTTTGGCGTTAAAACGTCATTTTCTCCCTCAAAATCAGCCGCTAATTTATTTTGAGTACACCGTTCGAAAGGTGACATTTCAAGCAAGTTATTCTCATAAACGACCCACCGAAAGAAAAATTACTAAAAGAGAGAGAACCGATCAAAAAACGTACAATTTTTGAAAAATCTCAAAATGTTCACTTTGGTACCGTTTTGTACGCATCCAACCTGCTCAAACAATTTTGATTGTGCATCAGGGAGATGGGAAATTCAACGCTCTTTCCAACGGTACAATTACATTTGAATTTATATAATGGATTAAGGAAGTTATGGCCATTTTAATGACTTAAGGTTGAAACCACGAAAAAAATCTTAAAAGTTGAAAAAGTGGCATTTAGAGTGGATTAATAAAAAAAGTTTACGAGACACTTTTTGTTGCAAATTAGTTGTAGAATAAACCCTTGAAGTTGATCGGACCTTGGCGTCCGTATTCAACGACAACAGGTTATGGGCCTATTACGGGGACTGTTTGGACTCGCATGAAACAGGGTAAAATCTGTCAGGTAAAACAGTCATTTCTTTTTCGTCTATTAAATGTAAAGGATGAAACCTGCATGTTTGGACTCTCAGGAAGCACGGGTTGAGGTAAGTGTGACCGTCGTTCCCGCAGACGTAGTCCTTGTCTTTTGAACACCTACAAATAACAAAACAAAAATTTTTTTTTTAAATAAATAGGTAATATCAGGTAAAAGACTTAATGTAGAACTGAACCAAAGTGTCGTCAATCCACAGTCACAGCATGGATATAAGAGCGAATTTTCGAAGAAGTAACTGGTTTGATGTCAAATGTCTCCATTGAAGAACATGATGTCCATGAAGAACATCTCAAGGCACAACCACGTTTCTTCATCTTCAAAGTGCTTCAGTTTAAGAACGGAGTGAGATATCGCAATTCTAACTTCAATTATAACCTTTAAAGTGAATTTTACTAAGAAAACGACGAACTTGAGTTAAAAAAACCAAAACAAACAAACATTAGTCTTGAAAACCATTTAAGAAACTGAGAAAATTCATGAATTTGACTGAGAAAACCGCGAATTTCGAAGGAAAACATCTCGAACTTGAATTAGAAAAACTCGAATTTAGTTTTGGACAATCACACATTAAAGTAAAAAAAAATCCAATCATGCAGCATGGCTATAAGAGCGAATTTTCGAAGAAATAACTGGCATTATGTGAAATGACTCGAGGAAAAATTTGCTCTTAAGTGTCATGCTGCATAGGATCCACTGATTTCTATTGAATACACACAGAAATCGACGCTTGAAAATATAAAAAAATGAAAATATAGAAAAAAATACGTAGAATAAAGTGGAAGATGTGCAGCATGGCTTACAGAGTGAATTTTTGAGAAAATCCTACGATAACCTAGAACCCGCAGTCATATAATATAATATTTAAAAAAATACAAAATCCACAGTCATGCAGCATGACTATAAGAGCGAATTTCTGAATTTCTGATTTTATGTAAAATGTCTCCATTGAAGGTCATACCAAGTATCAACCACGTTTCTTCATCTTCAAAGTGAGAAAGTTTGAGAAATCGTGTTCAAATTTGAACATATTTAGACGCAATTTAGATAACAAATAATTACAGTAGTCACTACCACACATGCGTACCTCCTCTGTTGGAAAAACACGCCACCTTGGTCTTTAACGGGTTAATCGCGAGGCCCGAAGACCCTGAGAACCTCTACAATGCCCGTAACTTCTACAAGACAATATAAGTAAACTAAATTTAGAAATTGAAAATCTGTTGAATTGGTGTGAGGCACATATAATAAAAGTTAATATAGAAAAGTGTAAGGCCTTGATAGTTGGGTCCGCTCGTATGATGAAGACCATAGAGCGACATCAGGTTCCAAAAATTAAGATTAACGATATGGGAATTGATTATGTAAACCAAGTTAAAAATTTAGGGGTGATAATAGATGACACTTTAAGTTGGGAACCGCAGGTAGTTGAAACTTGTAATAAAACTTTTCGTGCAATTTATCAGCTGAGGAAATTAGGGTCACATTTTCCATCATACGTAAAAAAACAATTAGTGCAATCGCTAATTTTTCCGAACTTCGAATATGCCTCAACATGTTTTTCTGATATGTCTGAAAGACTGTTAATGTTAAATTAACAGTCTGTTAAGTTGTTTGTCTGTAAATGTTAAATTACAGAGAGCGCAAAATACAGCCCTTAGTTATGTGATGAACACTAGAATAGATGAACATGTGACTCCTTTGTACAAAAAACTGAAATGGTGTAAAATTAAGCAAAGAAGAGAGTATAGAATTGCAATAATGGTATACAAAACGCTAATGAATAGGCAACCCCGGTATTTATATGACAACTTTAAAAAGATAAGGTCAGAACACATGAATACAAGAAATAAAGAAGTAACACTAGAAATACCTAAGCATACGACAGAGATCTATGCCAAGTCATTCTTAATTTTTGGAAGTAAATTGTACAATAAGCATTCTAAAATTTTTCTTCAATCGAAAACGGTGAATCAATTTAAAAATAATTATGTCAAAATGTTATTGGAGAATGAATAAGTAATAAGTTATTCTTGTTCTTGATATTTTTCTTCTTTTTTCCAAGGAGTTGTTACCTTTATTTTACTTTAATTTTAATTATGTTATCAATTAGTTGAAATAGCTTGACGAATCTAGATGTAAAACCTGGAATCTTCTGTATGACAGGAAGAGCGGGCTACCTAGCCCGATGTTGTACAGATACATAAATAAAGTTATTCTATTCTAACTTGTGTTGAATGTCAACCGTCGAAAACCCCAATATGCAGAGATCATCGGCAAAACAAAGTGTCAGAATTTCATGTAGTCCACATCCACATTCACGCCGCTAAAGCCTCTCCCCGGGAAGGAACAGTGAAAATAACAAGGGGCTACAAGAATCACCCTGGACCATACTTCGGTTCACGTCAAAGCATTCGGTTGTGCCTTGAGTGGTCCCTCTGATCCGCTCGTTCTGAGGAATAACTTGAGTTCCTGCTTCCACTCCGTCCACTAAACGGGAGAATGCTCGTTGAACACGAAACGCTTGACAACTTCATACGAAACTCGACACAAAACGAAACACCTGCTCGCGACTATCCAACGAACGTTTTGTTAAGAGAAACACGAAGTAAATTGAACTGAAACACTAGTTCACAAGTGGACAAAAACACTGAAAATCAGTCACTGATCCGTCACCCTTCATCCACCTGACAGGCGAGTGTCTCCAATTCTCTGTTCTGTCGCGCTCATGGCGGACAACTCAACAACAACCACAACTTGGGTGGGTACCTCCCTCACCACGGAAGAAGGAATTCATTCACCCATAGTAAAACTCACTTTGAAATTTTTTTATTTATATTTGTTATTGGAATAATAAAGTTATTTAAGAGCTGCTGATGGTCTCATTTCATCACAAATACATTAAAAGACTCTGGTGCATTTTTTTCCCGGGGTTATTATGTGAACCTTTAAATTTTTGAAAATGTCAAGTTCAAATTTGACGTATTTGAACACGATTTCTCAAGCTGGAGCACTTTGAAGATGATCTTCAATGGAGACATTTTACATAAAATCAGTTATTTCTTCGAAAATTCGCTCTTATAGTCATGCTGCTTAACTGGGGATTTTGTGTTGTTTATATATGACAGCGGGTTCTAGGTTTCATGAAGTATGTGACCAAAGAGCAAATTTTTCAAGTGACCCTAGTTATCGTGGGATTTTCTCAAAAATTCACACTGTAGGCCATGCTGCACATCTTCCACTTTATTCTACGTATTTTTGTCTATATATTCAAGCGTCGAATTCTGTGTGTATTCAATAGAAATCAGTGGATCCTATGCAGCATGACACTTAAGAGCAAATTTTTCCTCGAGTCATTTCACATAATGCCAGTTATTTCTTCAAAAATTCGCTCTTATAGCCATGCTGCATGATTGGATTTTTTTTTTTTTACTTCAATGTGTGGTTTTCCAAAACTAAATTCGAGTTTTTCTAATTCAAGTTCGAGATGTTTTCCTTCGAAATTTGCGGTTTTCTCAGTCAAATTTATGGATTTTCTCAGTTTCTTAAATGGTTTTCAAGACTAAAGTTTGTTTTTTTCACTCAAGTTCGTCGTTTTCTTCGTAAAATTCACTTTAAAGGTTACTTTACGCTGAAAACGATGGTGAAATCAGAATAGTGATATCTCATTCCGTTCTCAAACTGGAGCACTTTGAAGATGAAGAAACGTGGTTGATACTTGAGATGTTCTTCAATGGAGACATTTTACATAAAATCAGTTATTTTTTCAAAAATTCGCTCTTATAGTCATGCTGCATGACTGGGGATTTTTTTTTTTAATTCGAAATCGAAACGTAAATCGATTTTTCTACAAATGGTTGGCATAAACTCAATTTTTCCTAAGATTGATTTTTTTTTATTGTTCTAGAACAAAAATGTATTTAAAAAACATCAGGTCAAATAATTTAAATTATTAACGAAATATGAATTCACATATCCCAAAATTCTTCATCAATTGATGACAGGAATATGAGCTTAGATACAAAATTGACCATACTTGAAGATGGTTTCAATATACCTTGTAAAATTATTTTTACTAGGTACTGAAAAAAGAAAGAGACGTACAGAGAGATATACAACAGAGATTCGCCGATTTTTCAAAAAATCGTTATTAAAGAATCGATTCAGATAAGAATCAACAAGAGTATCGATTTAAAAAAATCGATTTCCGTAACAATAAAAATCGTAAATCGGTAAATCGCTCCCCATCTCTAGCTTGGACTCACCTGTGGTTGCACGAGCTTTCGTTCGCCGCCGTGCAGAGGCCGCTGTCGTCAGGAGCGAGGTTGACTCCTTTACCGCAGTTCTTCCTCTTCATCTCGCAGGCCGACGGGTAAATGACGTCATCGGTCCCGCACACGGGCTCGCGCGGAACGGTCGGGCAAACCCGCGGGCATCCCGAGTCCCTGGCGCCTCCCGCCAGTCCCAACCCTGAAAGACGTGAAGAATTTAATACAAGAGCGAATTTTTCGACGATATATACTGGTTTTTTTTTTACAATCTCCGGTTGTATTAGGGTTTTTCAAGAAACCACGAAGATGCACTGAATTTTTTATTAAATCAAGAAAATAACTTATTCGCACTTGGCTTTACACTAGCTCAAAAAAATGTTAAATTATATTTGATAGTTTTTATGGTGGAAGCGCTGTCATGTGAGTAGGTTGAAAAAGGAGTTCAGTTCCACAATCTTTGTACTTTAAATCAAAATATACATTTCAGGCACTTTATGCCCATCATCAGGTGTTCTGAGACAAAAACAGTCAACCAAAACGCTTAGACTTATTCTTATAACCCAAGTACATTATACTTTTCTTATATAAATTGCAGCTCATCCCCTCAAAGACCATAGAGACTCTGCAGGCTATTGCACACAAACATAACTAGAAGCTAGACATAGACCAGTCAATAAAAAAAGGAAATAAGTCTTTTTAGGTTACATTCAGGTGAATGTAACTGTAATGTAACTGTAATGTAAATGTACCTGAATGTAACCTAAAAAGACTTGATTCCTTTTCTTATTGACTGGTCTATGTCTAGCTTCTAGTTATGTTTGTGTGCAATAGCCTGCAGAGTCTCTATGGTCTTTGAGGGGATGAGCTGCAATTTATATAAGAAAAGTATAATGTACTTGGGTTATAAGAATAAGTCTAAGCGTTTTGGTTGACTGTTTTTGTTTCAGAACACCTGATGATGGGCATAAAGTGCCTGAAATATAATATATATATATTTCATGAAATATAATATATAAATATAATATATTATATAGTGATTTAAAGTACAAAGATTGTGGAACTGAAGTCCTTTTTCAACCTACTCACATGATTAAATTATATGATAATCTTTTTCTCTCCAATCTTCTTCTTCCTCCATTGTTGTTCTTGTACAGACACAATTGGCCAGACGTAACAGGTTGGAAAAACACTTCATTCTCAAATCCAGGACCTGCCCTGAGCGGGAATTGGTCCCATCTGGTCCAGGCTCTTTTCGGCGGCCGACGTCCCGATTGATGTGAAGTTCATATATTGATCAACATATATTGATCGCTTTGACAGAATCCAGCGCAAATTCCTTAGAGTGGTTGCTTATAAAAGACGAATCCCCGTTGCAGATCTAAATTATGTTGATCTTTCAGCATCAATTAACATAGAATCTCTGGAAAATCGCCGCTTAAAAAGCGATCTTATTTTTTTATATGAACTAATAAACAATCTTACTGATTCTCCAGGTCTAGTGTCAAAAGTGAATTTTCATGCACCACTTAAAGTAACCCGAACCATAAGACCCTTCACCCTAGAATTTCATCGAACTGATTACGGCAAATTTTCTCCGATCAATAGACTGATGTACAACGCAAATTCTCATCCGTCCTTTCAGGGTTCAACTCACAATTGGACAAATTAACCTCCTTTTCCTAATACTCGACTACACTTTGAATTGGTAAACTAATAAAATGTTATGCTGTATTATTTGTACGTACATCTATAATTTGCTTCTTGCGGCCTTATATATTTTATCTTCATTATTATCACTAAGTTTTAGTGCAGATTGTGTACTACATCTATTTTTCATG
The DNA here is from genome assembly GCA_963920205.1 of Stenodema calcarata. Taxonomy (NCBI): domain Eukaryota; kingdom Metazoa; phylum Arthropoda; class Insecta; order Hemiptera; family Miridae; genus Stenodema; species Stenodema calcarata. The sequence continues at coordinate 4,068,014 of OY986065.1, forward strand.
AATGTAAAACATGTAAACTGGGTGTTTCCCGTAATAAACGTTTATTATTATTGTTCAGGGTCTTCGATGCGGTGATATTGGCTACTGCGTGCTATGGTGCACAATTCTGGGGTTTTACAGCCTATGAGGAAATAGAAAAAGTTAAAAGGTTTTTCCTTAAAAAAACTCCTGAGACTGCCAAGAAATTCGCCCAATTACATTGTGTACAATGAACTGAAGCAGAGCTCAGTTTTGACATTTTATGTCTTTACTCGAAAAACGTCACACGAAATCGTCACGAAAATTTCTGATGATTTTCGCTTACAACCGATTCGTTGTTACGGAACTTTAACTGCGCCAGTTATCATCGTAGAAAAATCGTTCACCACTCGTTGGATAGCTCTCGATTTACCTAACCATATTACGTTAACCACTGCGGAGTGCGTGGCCGACAAGTTGCGGTATGAGCGTGATTGTTTAAATAATTGTTTACACACAGGTGATCATTCTCAATAATTTATATTGTCAACACAAATGCAAGCTTCATAATTTATGATGAACCCTACAATTAAGTATAACAACTTCGCTACTGGGGTAGGTGATGTAGGATTGTTCGAAGGTTCTTGAATCACTTCTTTAAAGACATAAAATGTCCCAATGTGTTGCAGACTCGTATGCAAGCATTTAATTCTCGACTGTATCAACAACAGGATGGAGTTGACATTCTTTTGACATTTTCATGTCTTTGCTTTGGCACATGAACTGAAACGGGAAAAATTTGTTTCCTTGATTCACCCTTTCCCTCAGATCACGTCAGAACACAAGCGACAGGCGGGCCACTACGTCAGACGCACCTATGACGCACGAGCGTATGACGTCAGACGGCTGGCAGGAGGCCAACAAGTACCTACGTCAGAGCCTATGACTGATGCACGAGCGTATGACGTCAGACGGTTGGCCAAAGGCCAACTAGTATGTCAGAGCCTATGACGCACGAGCGTATGACGTCAGACGGCTGGCAGGAGCCCAAATAGTACGTCAGAGCCTATGACGCACGAGCGTATGACGTCAGACGGCCGGCCGAAGGCCAACTAGTACGTCAGAGCCTATGACGCACGAGCGTATGACGTCAGAGGGCTGGCTGGCTAGGTGATCGGGTTTTCTTGTCCACTCTGATGCGGATTACCTGCTGAGAGTAATCAGGATGCCGGACGATCGATTTGTCAAGGTTACAGCTCTCGAGGTGGTAAGAAGACAGACTGGGTGGGCCGAGACCTGGAGGGCTATGATGGTCAGATTTTCGGATGTACGTCAAGCCAGCCCTTTCGAACCGTCGTACTTTGGTTCCTTGGCGAAGGCAGTCTTGAAGGGCCAGAAGCTGAGTTTTACGGAATTACGAGAAAGGGCTAGCAACGCCCAGTACCATCTGCTATACCGCCACCTTGACCTGGACGTTGACTACGTAAAGAAATTATCCCTGTACGAATCGAGGGTGATTCTGAGGTGCCGAGGTGAGCTTCTGGATCTGAACTTCAAGCCTTGGATGGACCTGAACGTCAAGGTGGAAGAAGAAAAAAAAAAAAGAATCTAAAACCATGTAGCATGGCTATAAGAGCGAATTTTCGAAGAAATAACTGGTTTTTATGAAAATTGTCTCCACTGAAGAACGTCCATCGTTTTCAGCGTGTAAAAACAAAAACCTTTAAGATGAATTTTACTAAGAAAACGACGAACTTGAGTGAAAAAAAAAAAAAAAAAACAAACATTAGTCTTGAAAACATTTAAGAAACTGAGAAAATCCATAAATTTGACCGAGAAAACCGCGAATTTCGAAGGAAAACATCTCGAACTTGAATTAGAAATACTCGAATTTAGTTTTGGACAACCACACATTGAAGTTAAAAAAAATCCAGTCATGCAGCATGGCTATAAGAGCGGCTTTTTGAAGAAATAACTGGTTTGATGTAAAATGACTTGAGGAAAAATTTGCTCTTAAGTGTCATGCTGCATAGGATCCACTGATTTCTATTGAATACACACGGAATTCGACGCTTGAAAATATAGAAAAAAATACGTAGAATAAAGTGGAAGATGTGCAGCATGGCCTACAGAGTGAATTTTTGAGAAAATCCCTCGATAACTAGGGTCACTTGAAAAATTCGCTCTTTAGCCCCATACTGCATGAAACCTAGAACCCGCAGTCATGTATAAAAAATACAAAATCCACATGCAGCATGACTGAGAGCGAATTTTCGAAGAAATGACTGGTTTTATGTAAAATGTCTCCATTGAAGAACATGATGTCCATGAAGAACATCTCAAGTATCAACCACGTTTCTTCATCTTCAAAGTGCTCCAGTTTGAGAACGGAATGAGATATCGCAATTTTGATTTCACCATCGTGTTTCACCTTCCGGTGGGCGCGTCTTTGAAACTCACACAAGCAGGCGCGTAGCAGCACTGGGTGCTGCCTCCTGAAAATCGCCTTTTTTGCCTCTAAATCAGCTCAGTTATCGAGTGAACGGAGGTAAAATCACAAGAGACAACCCTCTTTATCAACCAGAATGGTATATTAAATAAATTTTATACGTGGAACACTTTATAAACTATCTCCTCTTCAGAATAATACAGAATAATATTGAGGACCAATAGTAATAATATTATGTAACAATTATGATAACAAAGGCAGATACCTAAGAATGTTAGATTTACACTTCTAATATGAAAACGGTAGAAATGAATACCTAGCTAAAATCACATATAAAATTTTGTCAATTGCATGTGTAAAAACGTGTGATCTACTTCTACTTAATAATTCATGCAGCATGGCCATAAGAGCGAATTTTCGCCATCTTATTCAGCGTGTAAAAACATTAAAATGAGGTGTCACTTGACAGACCGTTTCATTTTTGGGATTTATGAGTGACCCCCCCCCCCCACTCTCACAACTCCCCAAAACCCCCCTCAGCTTTTGGACATTTCAACGCTGAACACGACGGTGAAGTCAGAATTGCGATATCTCACTCCGTCATCAGATTAGAGCAGACTTAACATGAAGACCATGTCAAGTAACAACCACGTTTCTTCATCTTCAAAGGGCTCCAGTTTGGGAACGGAATGAGATATCGCAATTCTGATTTCACCATCGTGTTCAGCGTTAAAGAACCTTTAAAAGGAGGGGTCACTTGTCAGAATGTTTCATTTTGGGAATTTATGGGGAATTTACCCCCCCCCCCTTAAAACTCCCCCCCCCCACCCTTAGAGTCGCCCGATTCTACCCATCTACGAACGTAGGTAGCCTTTCAGAATTGCCAAGACAGATTTGTGTATAGAAAAACGTATAAATTCGACGAGTCGCCGTTTTGTTAACGGTACAAGTCGGATTTCTTCGAATTTCAAGCTCATTCGAGCTTTTCCTCCTTCAAAACTGGACACCTACTGGTTTCGTTTACCTTAAAAATGTCGTTGAGGAGGTTTCGGAAGAGAGAAAAAAAAAAGAAAAAAAAAAGAAAAAAACTAAAGCGGTTTAGGAGAAATGTGCCAGGTCGACCTTCCCGATGGAGCGTGTCATTCGCCTTAGAAAGCCGTTTTTTCTAGTGAAGGCAGCTCGCTAAACCTTTAAAAACGCAGTCACATTTCACCTTCTTTCACGAGAACGAGGCGAAACTCGGATATCGAAATCCAAAGTAACTTCTTAGTACGTATTTCTACGTCGTGAAATACTTCGTATGAACGGACCCGTACAGATGCGGTCGTGGAGCGGCTTTTTGAAGTGGTTTAACCCGTGAAAGCGGGATCGGCCTTAAAAAAAAAAAAAAAAAAAAAAAAGTCGAAGGTCCACCGATTCGAAATATATATAATATATTTAATATAAACTTATAAATTTTATAAGTTGCTGCAGTGGCAACGCCGGCTCGATTTTGGCTCGTTTCGATTATTTCAATTGTTTCTTAAAGAATTTATCACGCTGAATCGTTTGGAATCATCAGATTCTACGATTTCTCAACGGAAAGCGCTCAAAACCCGTTTTTAGCGAATTTTCGAAGAAAATGTAAAGCTATTGTTCTCGGTCCAAAATGTTTAAAACTCGAATTTTCGAAAAATTTTCATTCCAAAATCCGTTTCAGACCATCCTGAATCCACTGCTAAAAGACACCAAAAATTATATGTATAGATATTTAGTGGAGGTTGTTTTGACTAGGAAACAGTAGAGTAGTTTGCGGGTAAGGATGACCAACACTAGTAATCAACCGAATGATAACAACGACTAGTGTTGGTCATCCTTACCCGCAAACTACTATAGATATCTATGTATGTGTCATTCCAGATGATAACTCTCGATAGGATTGAGATGAAAAGTTCAAATTTGTCGTGTTCAGTATAAAAAAAACCTTTAAAACTCTGCGAATTCTTGACACAACGGTTTATCTTCTTTGTACAGATCACCCTTCTAGGATACATCGGAGATATCCGTACCTATCGATACTATTCGGAAGAAATATTGGAAGTATCGATACTTTTCAGCCAACACGCCTCGATATTTTTATTTAAAGGAAATAAAAATTCAGAAATAATATTCGTAGGTATGGGGGAAATCGTTAGAATAAAACATTCAGCAGCCTATGGCAAAAAAATTGACACATCGACGTATCGATGTGCTGATGCATCGAAACCCCGGCATCGATGTTATAAAAACATCGACACATAAAACATCAATGGAAAAACGTGGATGTGTCCCGCAAAAACATCGGTGTATGATTGCCATCCCTAGCAGTGAACATTCGCGGGTGGTTGAGAAAAATGTGAGCGGGGAATGATGTTGGGTGGGGGATGACGTCGGGTGGTAGTGATGATGTTGGGTGGGAGTGATGATGTTGGGTGGGGGTGGGACGAATGATGTGACGATGATGGGCAGGAAGGGGGCAGGGGTTGTTCATGATCCAAATGGACTCACTCCACTCCAGTCCAAGTTACGTTCTCCTAAGATGGACAATGACGAATGTCTGTTTTTGGCGACAGCTGTATGTTTGTACTGTCGTATCTCTGGGTACTACTAAGTTAGTAGCACTAACGTTAGTACTACAGTTAGTAGTACTAACGTAACAAAGAAGGGTGATGGCACATGTTAGGGATAGCCATCGGTAGCCAACATATCGATATTTCGATATTCGATAGTATCAGAGGTAAGGTATCGATGACGATATTCATCGTATAGCGCAGTATCGATACTTTTTACAACCGATAGTATCGATCAAAAATATCGATATTTACTAAAATAGGTATCGGTAAAAAACATTCAATTAAAAAACTACCTATGTAAATAGGTACCCAAGCCCAACTGTAATGTCCATTCTCTGGTAATTAGTTTTCGACTATAGAATAGTTCACCCACAACACAAAACTCAGATTTTTTCATTCGACTCCAGAATTTTGGAAATGTTTGATATATCGGATAAAAAAAAAAAAATCGTCAGAAACTATAGGTTACCTACTCAAAAATCGATACCCGATACTACCGGACTATACACTATCGATCTAAAAATATCCATATATCGATGGAAAATGTCAGCCGTTTCAGGCCTTTTCACCCTTGATGGTAAAGAAGAGGAATGATGTTAGAGAAATACAGTTCTAAAATTGACATTGAACATTATGAATGAAATATCATTTCAGTCAACTTCAACTCGTGGGTTACAGTTGGACTCTTTGAATTTACAAGTTGGATATTTGTGTATAAACTCCATAACGATACTTTCAATAAATTATAATACAATTGATAATGCCAGATATTTCCAAATAAAAAATTGAGTGATTCCAACATGAAAAGCTCTGCAAATTCTTGACACAACTGTGTATTATCTTCTTTGTGCAGATCACCCTTCTGTTTAGATCACTAAATGATAGATTATTTATTATTATGAATGATCATTAATTAATTATAATTATTATCAAGTAGTGTAAATTATAATAATATAAATATTATTATTATAATATTATAAATATTAATAATTAATATTTATTGTTGGTTATTATTAATTTTTATGCTTCATTATTAATAATAATTGTTAAATATTATTTATTAACTCGATATTTGAAAACCATGTGCTGTTCGAATCAGCTGAGCCTTTTTGAGAATTGGACCCGACAGGCTGCCTCACGATTCACTCTCATGTTGACGAGTTTCGATCTGCTCCAACTTTGAGCCGTCATTGTGAACGAACGGCTGGTCGTACGAAGCTGCGGATGGTCTTAAAAAATTCTACGGAACAAACTCTATCTAAATATGAAATAAAAAACATACCGTTTGATGGGAATTTATCGAGTTATGAAATTTTCAAAATTTCACAATTCGTTTTGAACCCCTTCCCACTGACCTAGGGTTATGAAAAGTTTCGAGGATCATTGTGGGGTTGGTCGGAACCCGTAACAAAAATTTTGAACAACGATTTTTAAATGAGATTTAACGCTCTTTCGCGGGGTTCTTATGGATTTTCGCTAAACCACATTTTCGTTAACTTTGAAATTGAGGGCAAGTAGAATGTAGGTAGTACATATCTTCCAGACTAATACATTTCTTGTGGACTTTGACCTTTGGAGACCTTCTCTAAGGGGAATTTTTCATTTCGAAGAAACAAAACGGTTCATTAACAAGCTTCAACAGGCTTTTACTCGAATTAAGGGCGACGTGGGTGGCGATAAACGACCTTAAATAATTCGCTCTCCGAGCGAGAAAGTTGATCAACCGGGCCGATCCCCCACGGAGGTTTTTCACGGAACGGGTTCTTCAATGTACACTTGGAATATAATTAATTATATCATATGGAATGTGAATATGACATTTACAGTTATGAACACGACAGTTTACCTGTGCACAGAATTAATAAATTACGTCAAATCGAGGGTCTAACGGCAACACCCCACATCGTCACCTTATGGTCAAAATGGGTTATGCGTACCGTTCGAAGCGTCTTCTCCCGGCGGATCGATCTAACTAAGTATAAGTTAGGTACCTAAGTTAGGTAACACTAAAATCTCACGATTTACTTAACTGACTTACTCAGTAAACATAGTCATTGGCAGGTGGTTTTTTTGGCTCAGCTCAAAAGTCGCCCAAATGACGATGTGGGAAGTTGCCGTGAGACCCTCGAAACGTAACCTATTAATTCAGTGTAATGCTGCGTACATGAAATTTTCGTGTAATTTCGGTTTTTGTTTACTATTCTCAATAATAAACCACTTGAAACTACAAAATCCACAGTCTTGCAGCATGGCTATAAGAGCGAATTTTCGAAGACAAAATTGGTTTTATGTAAAATGTCTCCCCTAAAACTCCCCAAAAACTCCCCTTAGAGTGGTCCGATTCTGCCCATCTACGAACTTAGCCTTTCGATTGCCAAGACAGATTTTGTGTGCAAATTTGAACTTTTTATCTTAATTCTATCGAGTTACCGTCTGGAATGACACATACATAAATATATATACGCATATAATTTTTGGTGTCTTTTGGCAGTGGATTCAGGATGGTCTGAAACGGATTTTGGTATGAAAATTTGTCGGAGAATCGAGTTTTAAAATGTTGGACCAAGAACAATAGGTGGACCTTAAATAGGCTGCTCCTTGTACACGTTCCCCATGAACCACATCTCGTTTCAAGTCAAGTGGCTTAACCCGTTTTAGGCGGACGGCCTCTTCATTGACGAGCATTTGAAGCCTCTGTTGCATGGACTGTTGCAAATCGTCTTATTTCTGCTTGAACCATTTCCACTCCAAGATCGGCGGATATTATCATTGGGGATGTACCAGGGAGCATTGACGACGTTCCTGAGCACTTTGTTCTGGCGTTTTTGTATAATTTCTACGTTACTTTTGGCTGCACAGCCCCAGAGCTGACACCCACAAGTCCATAAAGGCTTGAGGACTTGTTTATAGAGCGTACGTTTCCCATAAGCGGACATTCTGGATTTGAGACGTAATTCCTCGCTCTATTTCTTGACAGTACCTTCCACCGTAATTTGCCATCTAGCGTCACTCCCAACTTGGGAGTCCCAAGTACTTTGCCTCGTTGGTTCGCGGGGTGATTTTGCCATTGAGAAAAGTCTGTATGTGTCGAAGCTTCCGATTCGTGAAGTCCACATGTACCGACTTGGTCTCATTGATGCTGATCCTCCATCCTGCAGTTCATCTTCGTATTTTGCAGGAGGAGTGGTTTAGTTTAGTAACGGCCAGCATTGCGACGTCATCGGCAAAAGTAGCGATAGCGTTTGTTTCTACTCTTGGCAGATCACCACTGTAGATCAAATACAGAACAGGACCTGATACACTGCCTTGTGGCACTCCAGCTCTGATCTCTATAACCTCTGAATCAGCGTCTTCCTGTTTGAAAGGTACGAATCAAGTATTTCTGCGAACTGTTTTGGCAGGTTTCGGTCAAGTTTATATTTCAGCCCTTCGCGCCATCGCGGGGTGATTTTGCCATTGAGAAAAGTCTGTACAAACATACATAATATGTATAAAACAAATAATACACATAATATATATAATATGTACATATTATGTACATACATATGTGTCGAAGCTTCAGATTCGTGAAGTCCTCATGTACCGACTTGGTCTCATTCATGCTGATCCTCCATCCTGCAGCTCATCTTCGTATTTTGGAGTGGTTTAGTTTAGTAACGGCCAGGATTGCGACGTCATCGGCAAAAGTAGCGATAGCGTTTGTTTCTACTCTTGGCAGATCACCACTGTAGATCAAATACAGAACAGGACCTGATACACTGCCTTGTGGCACTCCAGCTCTGATCTCTATAACCTCTGAATCAGCGTCTTCCTGTTTGAAAGGTACGAATCAAGTATTTCTGCGAACTGTTTTGGCAGGTTTCGGTCAAGTTTATATTTCAGCCCTTCGCGCCATCGCGGGGTGATTTTGCCATTGAGAAAAGTCTGTACAAACATACATAATATGTATAATACACATAATACACATAATATGTATAATATGTACATATTATGTACATACATATGTGTCGAAGCTTCAGATTCGTGAAGTCCTCATGTACCGACTTGGTCTCATTCATGCTGATCCTCCATCCTGCAGCTCATCTTCGCATTTTGGAGTGGTTTAGTTTAGTAACGGCCAGGATTGCGACGTCATCGACAAAAGTAGCGATATCGTTTGTTTCTACTCTTGGCAGATCACCACTGTAGATCAAATACAGAACAGGACCGAATACACTGCCTTGTGGCACTCCAGCTCTGATCTCTATAACCTCTGAATCAGCGTCTTCCTGTTTGAAAGGTACGAATCAAGTATTTCTGCGAACTGTTTTGGCAGGTTTCGGTCAAGTTTATATTTAAGCCCTTCGCGCCATCGCGGGGTGATTTTGCCATTGAGAAAAGTCTGTACAAACATACATAATATGTATAATACACATAATACACATAATATGTATAATATGTACATATTATGTACATACATATGTGTCGAAGCTTCAGATTCGTGAAGTCCTCATGTACCGACTTGGTCTCATTCATGCTGATCCTCCATCCTGCAGCTCATCTTCGTATTTTGGAGTGGTTTAGTTTAGTAACGGCCAGCATTGCGACGTCATCGGCAAAAGTAGCGATATCGTTTGTTTCTACTCTTGGCAGATCACCACTGTAGATCAAATACAGAACAGGACCTAATACACTGCCTTGTGGCACTCCAGCTCTGATCTCTATAACCTCTGAATCAGCGTCTTCCTGTTTGAAAGGTACGAATCAAGTATTTCTGCGAACTGTTTTGGCAGGTTTCGGTCAAGTTTATATTTCAGCCCTTCGTGCCATACTTTGTAGTAAAATTCGAGTTTTAAAAATTATGGGCCAAGAACTTCAACAATTTTGGATTCATCGAGTTTACCAAGTTTTGATTCTTAAGGGCTCTTGTATTTATACTACAATTACAATGTTTTATAATAATTAAAAATGTGCAGCGTATTTCAACAATGCGCGTTTCAATACTGCCTTTCGACCGACAAAGAGCCAATTCAGTGAGGGGGCTTCTTGTGAGACTTAAATAGGCTGCTCCTTGTACACGTTCCCCATGAACCACATCTCGTTTCTTAAGGTTTCTTAAGGTAAAACCCGTCGCTGCCGTAAATGTCTACATTTTATCGGTTTTATCGTTACGTCTTTTGGTTTTCTCTACAATGAAAAACGACAAAAGTCGACACCCGTTTCGAGTTGATGCGTTTCGTGCGAGGAGGTTAAAAAGGTAAATAGAGTTCATTGTACCGTAACCGTTCGTTTAGAAGGTCTTAAACCTTCGGCCGTCGGGTTTAGAGACCATTACGTGGGTTGAGTTAGGTTAGGGACGAATTTATCGTGAGGTTTTAAAGGCCTTCGCCGCCAGTAATTACACAATGGCTTAATAGTCCTAAAGGGGGGTGAAGGGGGGGGGGGTGTACCTCAAAAGTGGCCTGAGAAAAGCTGGAAGTCCTTTTAAAACCTCAAGGTAGCCGTGAAAACGAGTAATCTGAATTTGTACACCACCAGAAGTTGCCTTGAAAACGTCGAAATCGTCGGAATGTCTTCAATGTTTCGCTCATACCTCCAAAATAACGCATCCTATCGAAACATTTACGGAGAAATGAATTACAGAGCATTAAATTCTGCATCGATTGGTCTCCCCAACTTTAAAATTGAATCAATTTATAGAGTAGTAATCGACGGCTGAAAATTCCCCAATTTTTTCCCAAATTGGTTAAAATGTACCTTTTGACGATGTTTTGTTGTCTGTAGCATCAAACTTGTCGAAATTGCAATCAACGATAAATTTCGATGGGGAGTTTTCAACGATAAGGTATCTGTCACCGAAAAGTTTCACGCAACACGAAATAGTGAGCCAATTTGTACTTATCGCACCTTCTCAATCTACCAGTTGAATTAATTATGCAGCATGGCTGTAAGAGCGAATTTTCGTGGTTTTCCTATTCCAAGCTGTTGCGACCTCCGCAATCGTCAAAAAACCTTGATATTCAGGCACGTTTTTTTTTTTTTGGTTTTTCGCTAGTAGCTCATTCCCATTGCGTTTTTCGGTTTTTGAGTTCATCTACAAACTTGTACAGCGTAGAATCTCCTACAAAATCGACTTCTTTCAAAATTGAATTCTCGACAACTTTCGTTATGTACGCTTTTCGCTGAGACGATGTCTTCCCCGACTTTTCGCCGATAGAAGTGGGGAACAAATTTTTTGGCGATTTTTAGCTCTTTTTCGAAGCCCCGTAGCTTCGACACGATCGCTCCTACGAAAAAACGGTCATGGATCGATTTTGTAGGAAATTTTACGCTGTGCAAGTTTGTAGATGAACTTCCTATTCCAAGCTGTTGCGACCTCCGCAATCGTCAAAAAACCTTGATATTCAGGCACGTTTTTTTTTTTTTGGTTTTTCGACGATTGCGGAGGTCGCAACAGCTTGGAATAAGGAAAACCTACGAAAATTCGCTCTTACAGCCATGCTCCACGACTGTGGATTTTTACTTCCATGTAATTCTCGGTAAGCAATTATTAATAAAATTAATTACTGGTCCACAACTCCTCGCTACAGCACAATTCCTAGACTGAAAGTGGGGAGTAGCATTTCTATTGTACGCCTATCATCTTGTATAATAATAATTATTACGCCTATTTCAAATAAGTGCAAAATTTGCATTTTAATAAATAAAGAAAAAACAACGTACCAATTAGTAGGAGAGTTGTGGCGGCAGTCCAGCGCATCTTCGACCGGTCGTTGAAACAAACAAAAAACGAAAAAAAAAAGAAAAAAAATCAGATTCGTGGGTACAAAGTTCGGTTTCGTCGAAATATACAAAAATTGGGATGTCGTTTAAAATTCTGAAGAGACTGTTCGAACAAAACCAAAAAACCCAAATATTTCGAACGAAATTCCACCGAATGGTCTTTCACGTCCGAAGGCCGACAGGCGACTGGTTGTGTGGTGCAAGGCGAGGGAACGGAGAGAGAGAAGAGATCCTTCTTTCCCCACTTTGAACGGGGGGGGGGAGGGGGGGGGCACCGCAGGATGCAGGACCTTCATCCTGCGGGAAAGGGACCTCCTTCGGCTTCAAGAAGAAATTTTTTTCTTTTTTCTTTTTTTCTTCTTTTTCTTTTTTCTTATCTGTTCCAAAGCCAACCTCGCACTAACCCCGTTTTGGCACGGGATTCCGCGCTGCTGGAAGTTTCCTGTTTGTACGGTAGTCAGGTGGTGGCGGTGGTGGGGGGGGGGGGGGGGTATAACAGTGACAACTCGTCGGGGGAGACTATTCAGGTTCATTTCAACCCTTCAAATGCACGATTTTGTTTCCTTTTTTTGATGGAGAAAAATTCACACTAAACGTTTTCGAGGGTGCTGAACACGGTAAAAATAGCGAGAAAATTACCGGATCGAAATTTGACCCCTAAATTGGTCAATTTAAAATTTGTACCAATTTCGGGACATCGGTAGAGCCCTGAAACTACGTACTTACCAAAGTTTAATCGTCTGAAGAGATCTAAGAATGCATTGAATTACTGGTCCTTCAAATTATTCATTAAAGCTGCCACTCTCCGCCCGAGATCAAATTCTTATGACTTACAAGCGGTATATATACGATATATATACGATATATACGGTATATATACGATACATATACGATATATACACGATATATCGTCCGGTTGTTGAAGGATGGAGCTTTTTATTCATGTAAAGAGTTTTTGGACCATATTTTCGAATTGCGTTGCTCCTTGTTCTCTCAATTTCGACAGTAGGTATGTTTATTTAACCTGTGATTGATGTGTTTTGTCTGTGATATTTTTGCTAAGTATTTGTAATGAATTTTGCTTTTTTTAAGTTTTATTAAGTTAAGTACTCGTACTTATTTGTTATTTCGACGACGGGGGGGGGGGGGGGGGCACCGCAGGATGCAGGACCTTCATCCTGCGGGAAAGGGACCTTCTTCGGCTTCAAGAAGAAATTTTTTTTTTTTTTTTTTTTTCTTTTTTTTTTTTTTTCTTATCTGTTCCAAAGCCAACCTCGCACTAACCCCGTTTTGGCACGGGATTCCGCGCTGCTGGAAGTTTCCTGTTTGTACGGTAGTCAGGTGGTGGTGGTGGGGGGGGGGGGGTATAACAGTGACTATTCGTCGGGGGAGACTATTCAGGTTCATTTCAACCCTTCAAATGCACGATTTTGTTTCCTTTTTTTGATGGAAAAAATTCACACTAAACGTTTTCGAGGGTGCTGAACACGGTAAAAATAGCGAGAAAATTCCCGGATCGAAATTTGACCCCTTAAATTGGTCAATTTGTACCAATTTCGGGACATCGTGGCGGTAGAGCCCTGAAACTACGTACTTACCCAAGTTTAATCGTCTGAAGAGATCTCAGAATGCATTGAATTACTGGTCCTTCAAATTATTCATTAAAGCTGCCACTCTCCGCCCGAGATCAAATTCTTATGACTTACAAGCGGTATATATACGATATATATACGATATATACGGTATATATACGATACATATACGATATATACACGATATATCGTCCGGTTGTTGAAGGATGGAGCTTTTTATTCATGTGAAGAGTTTTTGGACCATATTTTCGAATTGCGTTGCTCCTTGTTCTCTCAATTTGGACAGTCGGTATGTTTATTTAACCTGTGATCGATGTGTTTTGTCTGTGATATTTTTGCTAAGTATTTGTAATGAATTTTGCTTTTTTTAAGTTTTATTAAGTTAAGTAGGTACTCTTACTTATTTGTTACCTATTTCGACGACGGGGGGGGGGGGGGGGGGTCATCGCAGGATGCAGGACCTTCATCCTGCGGAAAAGGGACCTTCTTCGGCTTCAAGAAGAAATTTTTTTCTTTTTTTTTTCTTTTTCTTTTTTTTCATCTGTTCCAAAGCCAACCTCGCACTAACCCCGTTTTGGCACGGGATTCCGCGCTGCTGGAAGTTTCCTGTTTGTACGGTAGTCAGGTGGTGGTGGGGGGGGGGGGGGGGGGTTATAACAGTGACAATTCGTTGGGGGAGACTATTTCGAATTCGTACCTGAATAAATGAATGAATGAATAATGTTTATTCAATGAATAATGAAAATAAGCCAATATGTATATTGGCTTATTTTCATTATTCATTGAATAACATTATTCAATGAATTGTATACATTGTAATTAACATTGTATACAATAATTGTTTACACAAAGGTGATCATTCTCAATAATTTATATTGTCAACACGAATGCAAGCTTCATACAAGTTTCTGGTGGGAGGGGGCGCAAAGACATAAAATGTCCCTCGTGGTTGCGAACTTGTACGAAAGCTGTACCCACCGTGTTTTATGCTTATTAGTAGAGCAGTTCCATGTAAAATATGTTTAACTTCCAAAACATGTAGAACATAACGTAAAAAGTATTTTTATTCCCCTCCAGCCAAGTAAAACATTACTCTCCTCGTCCCCAATCAATTACACCTAGGAATAGTTATTGCTAGGAATAGTTATTGCTATTACCTCTGCATTGAAGCTGAAAAGTTATCTGCGGTCATTGTTGGATACATCAAAGAAAGCTCAATCAACTGAAGTACTGGTCCTGGATGAGTGGTATAAATACAAACAAATTATGAAAGAATTGTAATTACCTATTTGATCCTATTTTTTTAAAAATTTCACAATTTTTATTACATTTAAACAAAACGTAGTTATGAATCTCGGGTCGGTCTACTGGACCATTTCTCAACCCTCGAGAATTGGTAGTGGAGCAACAAATTTGTTTCAATTGCAAAAATATTTTGAATTATAAATATTTTACTATCGAGTTCACAGCCTCCTGTATCCTTCGAGGGCACTTTCGCCTATTGCAGAAGGGAAACCCTAATCCGCCAGTTTCTATTGATTTCATTTCTATTAAGGAGAAAATTAGAGAAAAAAAACCCCAAACAGGTTTCTAGTTCTAAAAGCCCCTTCTTCGCCTTCTTCACCTTCTTCGCCATTCGACGACTATCTCTTCCGTCTAATTAGTCTCCTCGTAGAAAACCGCCTAGTTCATCATCTCAAGTTTTCTCGTTTCGGCTTCTTTAGCGTGACTTTCGGACGTCGTTATTTTAGTTGTGACGTCGCTTATTAACTGGTTCGTACGAGAATCGCTTCGTAGAAATAGAACATCCTGCCACGTGTGAAAACGTCTCCCTCGAGAATTACCTATTAAAACTTGAGTTTAAACGAGGGTTATTAAAAAACGGAAAGCGAAGCAACGGCCGGGAAAAAAACAGGTGGTCTAGAAGTGGACGAAAAAATCCACCGTCATGCAGCATGGCTATAAGAGCGAATTTTCGAAGAAATACCGGGTTTTATGTAAAATGTCTGTATTTGACTGGTTTTATAACAAATTTTATCCCCCTTTTTGTGCCGAGTAACACCTCAGTTTGTAGAGTTTTCAACGCTGAACACGACGGTAAAGTCAGAATTGCAATATCTCATTCCGTTCTCAGATTAGAGTGGATAAACCGTGAAAAACGTCTCAAGAAACCGCGTTTCTTCATCTTCAAAGTGCTCCAGTTTGAGAACGGAATGAGATATCGCAATTCTGACTTCACCACCGTGTTCAGCCTTAAAAATTCGTTGAAATGATGTGTCACTTGTTAGACGATCTCATTTTTCAAATTTGTGGGTAATTTTTCCCCCCTTAAAACTCCCTCCTTAGAGTGGTTCGATTCTACCCATTTTCGAACTTACCCTTTCGATTGCCAAGACAGAGTTTTTCTTTGGTGTCTTTCGACAGTGGATTCAGGATCATCTGAAACGGATTTTGGTATGTAAATTTTTCGAAAATTTGAGTTTTAACAATTTTGGACGGAGAACAACAGCTTAATTTTCGGACTTTCTTCTATTTTTCGCTTATATCTCCAAAACAACGCGTCATCGCGAAACCCTTAGTAAGAGACAAATTAAAGAACACTAAATTCGCCATTGATGGATGTAACTTTAACTTTAACCTTCATCCGGTCGCGCTGGCGGCAGATTGCAAAATCGGTTCAAATTATCTCCTTGTATTCTCCACAACAGCTCTCCGAAGGCAAAAATACCAAAAATCCAGTCGTGCAGCATGGCTATAAAGGCGAATTTTCGAAGAAATAATTGGTTTTATGTAAAATGTCTCCATTAAAGAACATGATGTCCACCTTAAGATATCGCAATCCAGACTTGACCATCTTATTCAGCGTGTAAAAACCTTTAAAATGAGGGGTCACTTGACAGACTTTCATTTTTTGGGTGAACCCCCCCCCCCCCACCATCCCACCACACCAAACTCCCCATAACCCCCCTCAACTGTTGGTTATTTCAACGCTAAACACGACGGTGAAGTCCGAATTGCGATATCTCACTCCGTTATCAGATTAGAGCAGACTGAACATGAAGAAAATCTCAAGGATCAACCACGTTTCTTCATCTTCAAAGTGCTCCAGTTCGAGAACGGAATGAGATATCGCAATTCTGACTTCACCACCGTGTTCAGCCTTAAAAATCCTTTAAAATGATGTGTCACTTGTCGGAATGTTTCATTTTGGGAATTTAGAGGAATTCCCCCCCCCCCCCTCCTTAAAACTCTCGGTCTGAAACGGATTTTGGCATGGAACGTTTTCGAAAATTCGAGTTTTAAACATTTTGGTCCGAGAACAACGGCTACATTTTCGTCGAAAATTCGCTAAAACGGCGGCAAATAGCCGCACGCGAGCGGGAGTGTTACAATTTCTTGTGTTACCACTTTTTGTCAGCAGAATGTGAGTGAATTTTTAGTATTTTCAGAACGTGTATCGTGGTATTCAGCAGATATTAGTGGTTTGTAACAACCAGTAAGTTTTGATCGAAAATTCGCGGAAAAACTGTGGTATGAACCGTTCAATTTGAAATTTTCGAGATACGACATTATCAAAATTTTAAAATTCACTTTGAACCTCTGATTCCACTGTGTTCAAGACGATTTCACAAGTCACAGTGAAGGTGATCGAAGGGTGATTGAAAAAAAACGCGACAATTTCACTCTGCAGACGATATGACCGGATCATAATTTCACATCTCGAGACGCTATTATTCAATACCATTGTCTTGTACTCATTTCTCACTTGTGACCGAAAGGGAGGGAGGGGGAGGGGGGTTTAGTGAAGTGATCTGAGAAACAAGACAATGGGCGAAGGATGAAAGTTCAGTTGAGTCACATCGAGAAGGGATTTTCACTCGGAGAGCATTAAGGATCGCCTGTAACGATCGCCGAAAAGAGAGATTTCCGACGGTGCCTTTAAAGTGACGGGAGATGAGAGTCCCATCAGTGAGATACGTGGAAGGTGTGACTTTTTCTTCCGTTAAAAAAAAAAACGTCTCAGTAGCCGTACAGTCCAGACAGATGATTTGGAAGAAATCCAAAGTCACGCGGCATGGCTATAAGAGCGAATTTTCGGAGAAATAACAGGATTTATACCAAATTTTGTCTCCTGTTTTGCCGAGTAACACCTCAGTTTATAGATTTTTCAACGTTGAACACGTTGAACGTATTCTTCATCGTCAAAGTACTGAAATTTGAGAATCGAATAAGATATCGCAATTCTGACTTCACGATCGTATTCAGCGTGTAAAAACCTTTAAAATGAGGTGTCACTTGTCAGACTTCATTTTTTGGGTGAACCCCCCCCCCCCCCCACCACACTCCCCGAACCCCCCTCAGCTTTTGGACATTTCAACTCTCAACATGACGGTGAAGTCAGAATTGCGATATCGCATTCCGTCATCAAATTAGAGCAGACCAACTATGAAGAATATAATACAAGGTTCAACCAAATAATTGTTTACACACAGGTGATCATTCTCAATAATTTATATTGTCAACACGAATGCAAGCTTCATAATTTATGATGAACCCTACAATTAAGTATAACAACTACGCTACTGGGGTAGGTGATGTAGCATTGTTCGAAGGTTCTTGAATCACTTCTTTAAAGACATAAAATGTGCCAATGTGTTGCAGACTCGTATGCAAGCATTTAATTCTCGACTGTATCAACAACAGGATGGAGTTGACATTCGTTTGACATTTTCATGTCTTTGCTTTGCACATAAACTGAAACGGGAAAAATTAGTTCCCTTAATTCACCCTTTCCCTCAGATCACGTCAGAACACAAGCGACCGGCGGGCCACTACGTCAGACGCACCTATGACGTACGAGCGTATGACGTCAGACGGCTAGCAGGAGGCCAACTAATACATCAGAGCCTATGACGCACGAGCGTATGACGTCAGACGGCTAGCAGGAGGCTAACGAGTACGTCAGAGCCTATGACGCACGAGCGTATGACGTCAGACGGCTAGCAGGAGGCCAACTAATACATCCGAGCCTATGACGCACGAGCGTATAACGTCAGACGGCTGGCCGGTGGCCAACTAGTACGTCAGAGCCTATGACGCACGAGCGTATGACGTCAGAAAAGCTCGCGAGAGAAACTTGTCGGATTTATACGTTTGAGGAGGCCAGTACCTTATTTAAGTGGTGCGTTTTTCCTTCTTTTTTATTTGGCTTAGTCACATTACGTACAGCCATAACATTTCATGGTCAATCTATAATTACGTACATTACTTCATAATTAACATTAAATTAATAAATTTACCTCTCAAATGAAGATTTCACATTTCAAAATAACCATTCAAACTTTGAAAATATACAACTTACTTGTCAATATAATCATGATATGGCCAATCGACAGCATACCAGTTTTAAGCATCTATCTTACTTAATAATATGTAATTATCGTCTTAAATTATTTTATTCTTTAATATTGGTGTCTTCTGTGAAAATGAACATGTCGTTCCACGCCTTTATATTTCTGTGTATTTTTGATATATTTCTACACAACCCTAGTCCCGTTTACAATCGAGTTTACGTTCGATTTGACGACCAAACACAGATTTCCTTGTAGGACGAACGAAAGTTTACAATTCCAATCACGTCGAAGCTTCAACCTCTTTTTCTCCTTCGAGGCTCCCCAAGCGAGAAAACCCACTGCGAGGACAGAAAGTGCAACTCGACCGCATACAGACAGACCTACATTTCGTCGACTTCAACTTCACCTCCAACATCCGGACCAAAAAAAAAAAAATAAATAAACCAAAAAGGGGAAAAGAAAAAAACTCGTTGAGAGAAGTAAGAAAGAATATCGTTAGAAGAAAAAGAAAATAAGAAAATAAAAGAGAAAAAAAAAGAGAAAAAAACCCTCACACGCGATGTGAACGTCCTCAAGTCCCGTAAATGCGGAGAAATTATTTGCGACCAACTTCGACTTGAAAGGTGTTTTAAAAGCGACTTCGAAATGAAGGAAACGACCTCAAGTGGCCTCAATTGACCTTCTACTTGTTTTGTAAATGTCGACAAGGATACGACTTACTGCTGGAGGTTAATCGAAAAAAATTTCAAAAAACCCACATTCGGCGTGGCTGTCAGAGCGAATTTTTGAAGACATAACCGGTTTGATGTGAAGAACATCTCAAGTTACAACCACGTTTCTTCATCTTCACAGGGCTCCAGTTTGAGAGCGGAATAAGATATCGCCATTTCGACTTCACCATCGTGTTCAGCATTAAAAAACCTTTAAAAATTCACCGTCATGCAGCATGGCTGTAAGAGCGAATTTTCAAAGAAATAATCGGTTTTATGAAAAACGTCTCTGTTAAACAACATCTCAAGTATCAACGACGTTTCTTCATCTTCACAGGGCTCCAGTTTGAGAGCGGAATAAGATATCGCAATTTCGACTTCACCATCGTGTTCAGCATTAAAAAACCTTTAAAAATTCACCGTCATGCAGCATGGCTGTAGGAGCGAATTTTCAAAGAAATAATCGGTTTTATGAAAAACGCCTCTGTTAAAGAACATCTCAAGTATCAACGACTTTTCTTCATCTTCACAGGGCTCCAGTTTGAGAGCGGAATAAGATATCGCAATTTCGACTTCACCATCGTGTTCAGCATTAAAAAACCTTTAAAAATTCACCGTCATGCAGCATGGCTGTAAGAGCGAATTTTCAAAGAAATAATCGGTTTTATGAAAAATGTCTCTGTTAAAGAACATCTCAAGTATCAACGACGTTTCTTCATCTTCAAAGTGCTCCAGTTTGACAACGGAATGAGATATCGCAATTCTGACTTCACCATCGTGTTCAGCATAAATAAACCTTTAATATGAGGTGTCACTTGTCAAAATGTTCCAATTTGGGAATTTATGGGTATTTTTCTCCCCCTTAAACTCCCCAAAACCCCCCTTTAGAGTGGCCCGATTCTGTCCATCTGCGAACTCAGCCTGTCGTTTGCCAAGACAGATTTTTTTGTGCAAATTTGAAGTTTTTATCTCAATTCTATCGAGAGTTATCGTCTGGAATGACACATATATAAATACATATATATTTCACGTAAAACCAGTTATTTCATATGGTTTTTTGCGAATTTTCGAAGTAAATGTAGATAATATTATTGTTCTCGGTCCAAAATGTTTAAAACTCGAATTTCCGAAAAATTTGCATACCAAAATCCGTTTCAGACCGTCCAAAATCCAAAGCCAAAAGACACCAAAAAAATTTTTCGTTTTTTTTTTGGTGGTTTTAATTTTCTGTAAACTCCAATTTATAGTTTTTCGACTTCAATTCATGGCCTTCCAAATTCGTGGATTTCCAAAACGAATTCAAGATTTTCAAGGTTCTTCGAGTCAAATTCACGGGTTTCCTACCCAAATTCACGATTATTCGAGTCAAATCAAGGATTTCCCCTTTATCTTATTTCGTTCTCAAACTGGACCAGTTTGAAGATGAAGAAACGTGGTGGATACTTGAGATGTCCTTCAATGGAGACATTTCACATAAAACCAGTTATTTCTTCGAATATTCGCCCTTATAGCCATGCTGCATGTGGATTTTTGTCTTCGTCAATTCCTATGGTTCATTCTAGGACATAATTAACGAAGACAAAAATCCACAGTCACGCAGCATGGCTATAAGAGCGAATTTTCGAAGAAATAACTGGTTTTATGTAAAATGTCTCCACTGAAGAACGTGATGACCATGAAGAACATCGCAATTTTGATTTCACCGTCGTATTCAGCGTGAAAAAAACGCTTCGAACGGTACGCGTAACTCATTTTGAGCAAAAGTGACGATGTGGGGTGTTGCCGTGAGACCCTCGATATATAAATATATATTTTGGCAGTTGGTTGACTAGTGAGTGATGTAAATTGTTGGGTGTGGAATGACCAAGTCTAGTCCTAGAAAGAAACATAACAACTACGACTAGACTTGGTCATTCCACACCCAACAATTTATAAATATATATATAAATATAATTTTTGGTGTCTTTTGGCTGTGGATTCAGGAGGGTCTGGAACGGATTTTGGTATGAAAAATTTTCGGAAATTCGAGTTTCAAAAATCTTGGACCGAGAACATTATTTTCAAAAATTCGCTGAAAGAGGTCTGTTCTTTTGACGGGACTACTCCTATTTTGACAGTAGATTTGGAAAATTGCCGTTTCCTCAGTCGAAAATCGTCAAAATTTCGAAAATCGTTTCGATCGGGTTTTTCGCACACAAATCCAAACGGAAATGGTCCTCCCACCCTCCACATTAGGTGCAGGGCAGTAGGCGACTCCAAACGTCAGGGAAAGTCTTTCAACTGTATGGGGGCCAACTGCTGCCGTCCTAAGTTAAAACATCCTATCTCAATTTTCGCACTTTTTGAGTGAAGAACATGGTTGGTTAGATCATGATGTGGCGCAACTGATGCGCCAAGTTAGAAAGTCCTATCTTCACTGTAAAGCATTAAAGCAGTAGATTTGGAAAATTGACGTTTCCTCAGTCGAAAATCGTCAAAATTTCGAAAATCGTTTCGATCGGGTTTTTTGCACACAAATCCAAACGGAAATGGTCCTCCCACCCTCCGCATTAGGTGCAGGGCAGTAGGCGACTCCGAACGTCAGGGAAAGTCTTTCAACTGTATGGGGGCCGACTGCTGCCGTCCTAAGTTAAAACGTCCTATCTCAATTTTCGCACTTTTTGAGTGAAGAACATGGTTGGTTAGATCATGATGTGGCGCAACTGATGCTCCAAGTTAGAAAGTCCTATCTTCACTGTAAAGCATTAAAGCAGTAGATTTGGAAAATTGACGTTTCCTCAGTCGAAAATCGTCGAAATTTCGAAAATCGTTTCGATCGGGTTTTTTGCACACAAATCCAAACGGAAATGGTCCTCCCACCAGTGTACATTAGGTGCAGGGCAGTAAGGCGACTCCGAACGTCAGGGAAAGTCTTTCAACTGTATGGGGGCCAACTGCTGCCGTCCTAAGTTAAAACGTCCTATCTCAATTTTCGCACTTTTTGAGTGAAGAACATGGTTGGTTAGATCATGATGTGGCGCAACTGATGCGCCAAGTTAGAAAGTCCTATCTTCACTGTAAAGCATTAAAGCAGTAGATTTGGAAAATTGACGTTTCCTCAGTCGAAAATCGTCGAAATTTCGAAAATCGTTTCGATCGGGTTTTTTGCACACAAATCCAAACGGAAATGGTCCTCCCACCAGTGTACATTAGGTGCAGGGCAGTAAGGCGACTCCAAACGTCAGGGAAAGTCTTTCAACTGTATGGGGGCCAACTGCAGTCGTGCCACATCTTTAAAAGGGAATCGGAAGAGGGTAAAGGTAGCCTGTTCACTCACACCAGAAGGAGGGGGACGGGGGGGATGTGGGGGGCTGTCCTCTCGGGTGCCACAGTGAAAGTGTTCGGTTTCCAACTCGGGGAAAGGGCCGACCTATTAACGACAAAAAAAAACATGCAAGCGACTGCAAGTCAGTTAGTATTTTATAGGTGCGAATAGTCCGAGAGTTAACCCGTACGCCGCACAGTGGTCTAACGTGACCTAAAAACGGCAGAAAAACCCCCCCTGTCAACTGTCAAGTGGATTAATTGCCTGAAACATCGTATTACCACCATTTTTGGGGGGTGCTCAATTTAAATTTGACGTCAGTTCGACTACAGTAATCATAGGACAAACTCGTCCATTCGATTCATCGTCAAAAAATGCCTAAATTGCGATACCGAACTCACTTCCACGAAGAAAGTTGACTGTGGTAGAAAACGTTGTCACCTAAAAACACACACTTTTCAGAACTCAAACGTCATTTTCTCCACCAAATGTCACTGTGATAAAAAATTTTTTTATACCATTCGAAAGGTGAGATTTTTGGCCAGTTTTCCCCGAAGAGCGCACACCGAATAAACCCCGTACCAATAGCGCAAAATACGAAAGAACAAAACGGCGATTTTGAGGAAATCTCCATATTTTGGACTTTGGCCATTTTTTTCATCGACAAGTACTGTCTTAAATAATCGGATTTTATATCAGGGAGATAGCAAATTTAACGCTCTTTTCAGCGGTATCTCAACATTTATTTTACATGATAATTTAAGGGAGTTAGAGCGGTTTTACTGAGACAAGGTCGAAAACACGAAAAAAATCTTAAAAGTCAAAAAAGTCGGTTTTGAAGTTGAGTAACGAAAAAACTCCACGAGGCTTCTTTTTGTTGTAAATTAGCTGTAGAATTGATTCCTTGAGTTTGTCCCATAATTTCTGTATATCCGGCCAAACGTTCCGAGTACATAAAGCAATCATCGTCAGGACTGGGATTGGCTGAATCTCGATTGTACTAATCTCGATAAAAATTTTTCGATTGGGTTCTGTACGATATCCTGGTGTAAGAAAGAATTGAAATACATACTAATCTGCCGTACTAATACATACTAATACTGAACATGATCAACAAGGTGTTTCATTTCGTGACGGTCACAGGCGAGGAATCGATTCTGCAGCTAATTTTTGGGTCGACAATGTCCAGTAGCAATTTTTTTTAACTCACTACGGTGGTGTTATCCAATTATTTGAAAGGATATATCCTGTATATATACAGGAAAACAGTCAGGCCAATCATTGAGTGCGGCAGATGATTTAGTCCCAAATACTAGCCGCTTATTCATCAAAGATGATAGTACCAAACGTAAGAACATATATAGATGACTGCTTAATCGCAAGCGCATCTGAGGAAGAGCATATGTCTGATTTACGTGCTTTATTCCAGAGATTTCGTGAGTACGACGTAGTAATAAATCCTACTAAATGTGAATTTGGGAAGACAGAAATTGAATTTTTAGGACATTTAATATCACAAGAAGGAGAAAAACCATTACCCTCCAAAGTTGAAAAAATCGAACAATTCGAACCACCAAAAACCGTTTTGGGCTTAAGAAGATTTTTAGGATTATTTAATTTTTATAGGAGATTCGTAAGTAAAGCAGCACGTCATACGGTGGTGTTATCCAATTATTTGAAAGGATATACAGGAAAACAAGATGCCGATATTCAATTATCTCCAGAAGCCATTCAAGCATTCCACTGTTGCAAAAACGAACTGAAATCCGCCGTTATGTTAGCTTACCCACAAGCCAATGTCCCATCCAGGTAGGAAAGCCACTCTCAACATGTTGAAACAGCGTTTTGTGTGGTCATCCATGGCCAAAGACTGTGCAGAGTGGGTCAAAACATGCACCGCTTGTCAAAAATGTAAAGTCCAGAGACACACGTATGGAGAAATAGGGATTTTCCCTCCACCTTCAGACCGCTTCAGGCACGTACATATCGACTTGATAGGACCTCTTCCTCCAAGTAGAGGTTTCATTTCCAGCGCTGGCCTTGTGGTATCTTTGAATTGAATAGTTCTTCGTATTGCACGGGTGATCTCTTGATACCTATTGTTCTTATAGAAGGTATCTTACATGTACTTACAATACCTCTCTTCGATACTGTTGTCATTTTATCGCGCAGTTTTTGTTCTTTGAGGTCCACTAGAAGTCCGTAGTGCTCTAGGAAATCGGCGCCTATGATAGGCTTGCTAACAGATGCGATTACGAATGGCCACGAGAAAGATCGACGTAATCCCAGGTCAAGGGTAAGTAGTCTAGTGCCGTAGGTCTTTATTTCGGAACCATTTGCTGCAAATAAACGGTATTTAACATTTACGCGAGAGTCAATACCCGAAGGAGGAATGACCGAAACGTCAGCCCCAGTATCAATGAGATGTGTATATTTCATTATCGTTGGGGTAATAAAGCACGAAAATGTGAACCTCCATGTAAATTTGGTACTCCAGAGAAAATCACGACTGACCGGGGGAGACAGTTTGAAAGCGAACTTTTCCGTCATTTGGTGAAATTACTAGGAATCAACCATTCGCTAACCTCAGCATACAATCCTAAAGCCAACGGAATTTACTTCCAGAGATCGATGTAAAGCCAACTAATCAAAATATACCTAATAATATTATATAACAGGGAAAGATAACAAGGTGGCAGATTGTCTCTCACGCCTAGAGATAGAAGCTGTCGACTACTCTCAGGTGGGTTTGGAACAGCGGGAGGAAGATTTACCACCCTCTATCTCAGGTTCATCATTGGTATGGAAACAAATCAAAATGTCAGGAGCAGATGTGTCAATCTATTGCGACATTTCCACAGGATTCGTTCGACCTTTTATTCCAACCAAGTTCAGGAAAGCGGCTTTTGACAGTGTTCACCAAATGTCACCAGTTTTTAGTGTGTATCTTTATAATATTTGTAATTAAATATTTAAAGATGAAACCTCTTCAATCGCAGAACCAAGAATAATTATATTTTCCTAAACATGCCAACATCAACAGGTGAGGGAATAATTGCAGGTGATTAATAATTTGGAATATTGAGTAACTGGATTCTGATTCTAAAACTGAAATAAATGACGCCACATCACTTAAAAATGTAGTTTTTTCCATTTTAAGGTTTTTTTTTTTTCATTTTTCCGACTTTATCAAACTAAAATGGCCATAACCCCCTAAATTTACACCCAAATTCCAATCTGATTACAACGTTGGGAAGAACACAACATTTCATATCCCTCTAATGGTAAACAAAAATTTTTTGAATCGCCAAAACGGGTGAAAAATAAAGTTGAAAAGGAAAATTTGTCAAATCATAGAAATTTCCACTTTTAGCGAATTTTCGAAGAGGTTGATGTCACATGTGAAACTGTTTTATTTTGGGAATTTGTGTGTAACTAACCCCCCCCCCCCCCTGAATCACCCTAAACCCCCCCCAGCTTAAAGATTTTTCAACGCTGAATACGACGGTGAAGTCAGAATTGCGATATCGCATTCCGTTATCAAATTAGAGCAGACTTAACATGAAGATCATACCAAGTATCAACCACGTTTCTTCATCTTCAAAGTGCTCCAGTTTGAGAGCGGAACGAGATATCGAAATTCCGATTTCACCATCGTGTTCAGCGTGTAAAAACCTTTAAGATGAGGTGTCACTTGCTAGAATGTCTCATTTTGGGAATTTATGAGGAATTCCCCCCCCTTAAAACTCCCCCCCCCCTCCTCCTCAGAGTGGCCCGATTCTGCCCATCTACGAACTTAGCCTGTCGATTGCCAAAACATTTTTTTCGTGCAAATTTGAACTTTTTATCTCAATTCTACCGAGAGTTATCGTCTGGAGTGACACATACATAGATAAATATATATAATTTTTGGTGTCTTTTGGCAGCGGATTCGGGATGGTCTGAAACGGATTTTGGTATAAAAGTTTTTCGGAAATAGGAGTTTAAAAATTGTGGATTGAGAACAATAGCAACATTTACTTCGAAAATTCGCTAAAACTCATGAAAATCTCCAAGTGGGCTATTAAGGGTTAATTGATGCCAATGTGATTGATAACGTTACATAATATGGGGTAACGAAGTTGGAGGATAATAATATTGTAATATGACATTTGTTACCCCAGTAACTCACAGTTGCACCAAATAAATAAATAATAAATTGGCGTATGTCTGTTACAGTAACAGAACTGTAATAATAACTGTGATAACCGTTTCTGTTCAGAAGTCACTGGAGGAGTCAGTGAAGGAACGAAGTGTTAAAATAAACAGGTGATCGTCGAAGGGCTTTTTTTCATGAGACGTCAGTAGAAAGCATTTTCTCTCACTGTCAAACTCTTCAAAAATGACCAGTTGATTTTCGAGTGGAAGCGATGATGAGGCGAGAAGTTTCGGAAATTGAAAGTCAAAAAGTCAGCGAGGGGGAATCAGATAGTGAAAGTATTATCGTTAAAAGTGAACTGTTATCCTCGTCAGGTGGAGAGGGGGAACAGGAGCGGGGGAACGGGGAGGACGAGGTTCTTGAGAGATTCGAGGCGTCACGTCCTTGTAATCAAAACACCGAACGGTCTGCGCGTTCTCCTCGTCAAGTCAAATCACGTTGAATCCTGTTGAGGAGGTGATCTGGCGAAGTTTTAAATTACACACTAAAATATGGGAGGGAAACAATCCACAGTGCAGTATGAGTTCATGAGCGAATTGTCGTATTACAGACATATCGACATATCGAGGTTCTCACGGCAACTTCCCACAACGTCATTTGGGCGACTTTTCAATTGACCTTCTACTTGTTTTGTAAATGTCGACAAGGATACGACTTACTGCTGGAGGTTAAGCAAAAATTTTTTTAAAAAACCCACATTCAGCATGGCTGTCAGGGCGAATTTTTGAAGAAATAACCGGTTTGATGTGAAGTGTCTCCATTGAAAGACTTGATGTCCATGAAGAACATCTCAAGTGTCAACCGTTTCTTCATCTTCAAAGTGCTCCAGTTTGAGAACAGAATGAGATATCGCAATTCTGATGTCACCATCGTGTTCAGCAATAAAAACCTTTAAAAATTCACAGTCATGCAGCATGGCTATAGGAGCGAATTTTCAAAGAAATAATTGGTTTTATGTAAAATGTCTCTGTTAAAGAACATCTCAAGTATCAACGACGTTTCTTCATCTTCAAAGTGCTCCAGTTTGAGAACAGAATGAGATATCGCAATTCTGATTTCACCATCGTGTTCAGCAATAAAAACCTTTAAAAATTCACAGTCATGCAGCATGGCTATAGGAGCGAATTTTCAAAGAAATAATTGGTCTTATGTAAAATGTCTCTGTTAAAGAACATCTCAAGTAACAACCACGTTTCTTCATCTTCAAAGTGCTCCAGTTTGACAACGGAATGAGATATCGCAATTCTGATTTCACCATCGTGTTTAGCACTAAAAAAACCTTCGGAATGACGGGTCACTTGTCAGAATGTTTCATTTTGGGAATTTATGGGTAATTTTTCTCCCCCTAAATCTCCCCAAAATCCCCCCTTAGATTGACCCGATTCTGCCCATCTACGAACGATTGCTTTCGATTGCTGAGACGGATTTTTGGTGCTAATATGTGCTTTTTATCTCAATTCTATCGAGAGTTATCGTCTGGAATGACACATACATAAATATCGAGGGTCTCACGGCAACTTCCCACATCGTCATTTGGGCGACTTTTCAGCAGAGCCAAAAAAACCACTTGCCAATGACTATGTTTACTGAGTACCTAATTCAGACAAATAAATCGTGAGATTTAGTGTTACCTAACTTATACTTAGTTAGATCGATCCGCCGGGAGAAGACGCTTCAAACGGTACGTATAACTCATTTTGGCCGAAAGTGACGATGTGGGGTGTTGCCGTGTTGACCCTCGATCGGTCATTCAGTCGCTTCAGAGGGCGCTTATTGGCAGCGACGCATCAGATGTACCAGTTTATTTTGAAAATTGCCCAAAATCAGCTGAACCGGATTGAAAAAAAAGTAAAAAATAAAATAAATAAAGTAAATTACTTTATTTATTTTATTTTTTACTTAAATTTTTTACATTAAATGTTGCTTTATTAGAGCTGTGCCCTTCAAGGAAACATCAACAAGCTAAACATATGGTATATAACTCAAAATATCTCGCAAGCTATAGGTAAATGCTAACTAAAACGTTCTGGTTAGTTTGTAAACATTTATAGTGTGGAATTTATTCGGAATCTTGAACCAATTGTGGGTTTTTGGTCGGTTTAGTGGGCGAAATCGTTTTGAGTCACTCGAACACTCAGTTTTTTTGATTTTTTTGCTCAAAATCTGATTTTGAAATTTTTTGTTGTTGTTTTTAAGCGATTATTGACTCGCTGTGACTTGTGGCGAGTACAGCATCAAGCCTGTTCAAAATATTGTGCAGTCCAAAAATGAAACAGTCTGACAAGTGACACCTCATTTTAAAGGTTATTACACGCTGAATACGATCGTGAAGTCAGAATTGCGATCTCTGAAGAACTTTACAGGTGAGCTTCCGCCGTAATCATTAAACGTTAATAACGATCCTTTTGCGTCCCTTCAAGTCGACCTTTAAACTACCGGCCGTTAAATCTCAAAGGGTGAAATTCACTTCATGACCATTTCACTCGTTTCAAAACTCCTTTCGAAATGTGTGTCACTTTCTACAAATGCCAGTAAACCCCATTTCCACCGGTGTCTCTGGTCGCTATTAGTTGAATAAAAGATTCGTTTTAAAATAAAATGTTTTCTTCGAGTGAAATTGCAGTGTTGGGGGGGGGGGGGGGGTGCTACTTGCCTCAATAGTTCAAAGAGATGTCGACGATCAACGTTTCCCATGTCAACGTCATGCAGCATGGCTATAAGAGCGAGTTTTCGAAGAAATAACTGGTACATCTCAGGTATCAACCAAGTTTCTTCATCTTCAAAGTGCTCCAGTTTGAGAACGGAGTGAGATATCGCAATTCTGACTTCACGATCGTATTCAGCGTGTAAAAGCCTTTAAAATGAGGTGTCACTTGTCAGACTGTTTCATTTAGGACGTTTAAGGGTGAAATCCCCACTCCCCCCCCCAATTACCCCAAAAACCCCCTAAGCTTATGGACATTTCAACGCTGAACACGACGGTGAAGTCAGAACTGCGATAATATAGCAACACCCCACATCATCATTTTTGACGAAAATGAGTTATGCATATCGAGTGTGTGTGATTTGAGGTTGAGGGATTGGTAAGTCCCCTTGAGGGTACCCTCTGCCCAAACGCCCAAGGGTACCCTTGGCTATGCCTTTATGAATCCACCCTCGAGGGGCATGTTGAAGGGTACCCTCAGCCTTGAGGGAGGACTATGAATTCCGCCCTTAGTTTGACCGTCAGTAAGAATGATGTTGAGGGATGTCGAGGGTCGGTCAAATGAAAATTGATTTATGTGCCAACGTTTCGAAGAATATATTTCTTCATCTTCAGTTAGAAAATGGAGTTGTTACTTCTGTGATCTGGAGGCAAGAACTTCCCTGTTGGAGTCTAACTCCATTTTATAAACTGCCCTGAAGATGAAGAAATATATTCTTCGAAACGTTGGCACATAAATCAATTTACATTTGACCGACCCTCGACATCCCTCAACATCATCGTTATGCATATCGATACACATTGAACTAACTTTCTTTCGTAAGTTCATAATGTTATGTTATGGCTTATGTTCAGTAGTCTCACCCTAAATTCAAACAAAACAAAATATATGACGTTGGGAAACACCGTGGGGCCTAACTCGGACTCTAACTGTATAACCATACACTGTTGTGCAGGCGGCGGGCCATGTTCTTGTCCATCCATAGAAAAAGTTGATCGATACAAGTACCTTGGGGTTATAATAGATGCAAAGTTTTCGTGGAAAGAACATCTATCTTATTTGCATTCAAAGTTGATCAAATTCATCCCGATCTTTTACAACGCCCGAAAAGTAATGGGACTTCACAATTTGAAGCTCATATTCTATGGTTTGGTACAATCTATGCTGCAATACGGTATTGTGGTATGGGGTGGAATGGGTCCGGGTGTGTTGAATGACCTGAATGTGCTCCACAAAGGTATTCTGAAAGTGATGTGGGGGAAACCGCGAAGATATCCAACGCAACTTCTTTTT
This sequence comes from Stenodema calcarata, assembly GCA_963920205.1. NCBI lineage: Eukaryota > Metazoa > Arthropoda > Insecta > Hemiptera > Miridae > Stenodema > Stenodema calcarata. Next base: position 4,098,930 of record OY986065.1, read on the forward strand.
GAGGAAACTAAAATGCTATCAGTTATGCTAGACAGCTTTTTCAAAAAAAAAAAAATTGCTCCTTTTCTTCCACTCTCATCCATCCTTGATCTCGGTGCAACGGTTTCGCTATGGAACCCGATTTCGGCTGATTGGCAATGTTGTGAATCCATTCGCCCGACTAGCAGCAACTACCAGAAGCCCAAAATACATACTGTACATAGTGCATAGAATGGTAAGTGATCTCCTCAAAAACCCTGCGAACTGTTCGAAGGGAACGTACCGGAAGGCTGTGTTGTCGTGGGTCATTGATTTGAATGTTCAGGGGGCAGAATCTGTTGTACATAGTGTATATAGTAGAAAAATTCTTGAAACATAATATATTAGGTAAGTTCGATTATAAATAATAGGCAATAACAATATAATTATGTAATATGAAATAAGTTAATAATATATGATGAAATTTATAGGAAGCCGAGTTGCGTGGTACGTTGGGTCCACCTGAAAGAAATATTTATGTATGTGTATATTGCCAAGAGAGCGAAAAATTATATGTCAAGCAATATGTCATATGTATATTAATATGTAAGTGATAAGCAACTCTTGTCTCGTCGCTACGGGCCACTGGCCTTCAGACGAGCAATACATTGATTTCACTGTATCCAATTTGATTGTAAATCTGTTATTATTTTTTTTCAATAAATGTCTCTCTCATCTCTCTCTCACTCTCTCTCTCTCTCTCTTATCACTCATTCATTCATTGCATCCCTGGTCAGGTGCTTCATCGTTATGTCCATAACGAACTGGACACAACCTGCGCTACTAACAGTGGAGAATCTTGAATTTTGACTTGGAAAAACTTGAATTTGACTTGAAAGAACCTTAAATTTGAAATAGACCTTTATTGGTATGTACATTTACAATAGGCCTCTAGGGGCCCTTAAGGTTGTAAATACAAAAAAAAAATTACGAAATAAATAAAATCATGGCCTTTGAGAATTACATAAATTACAGAGTAAATGGCAAATATAAAAATGTTATCATTCATTCATTCATTGCATCCCTGGTCAGGTACTTCATCGTTATGTCCATAACGAACTGGACACAACCTGCGCTACTAACAGTAGAGAATCTTGAATTTTGACTTGGAAAAACTTGAATTTGACTTGAAAGAACCTTGAATTTGAAATAGACCTTTATTGGTATGTACATTTACAATAGGCCTCTAGGGGCCCTTAAGGTTGTAAATACAAAACAAAATTACGAAATAAATAAAATCATGGCCTTTGAGAATTACATAAATTACAGAGTAAATGGCAAATATAAAAATGTTATCATTCATTCATTCATTGCATCCCTGGTCAGGTACTTCATCGTTATGTCCATAACGAACTGGACACAACCTGCGCTACTAACAGTAGAGAATCTTGAATTTTGACTTGGAAAAACTTGAATTTGACTTTAAAAAACTTGAATTTAACTTGAAAAAACTTGAATTTGACTTATAATACGTGCATTTCTAATAAGTAAATACCAACTATTTGATCTTAGAGAGAAAAGAGCGAGTTGGATCGGCGATGAAGTGGGGAGTCGCAGGACTTTCTCTCGTCCCATTTCTCCAACGACGAAACCTTCTCTTTTTTCTTCCACCAACTGTCTCACTCTCTCTCACACGCCCACACAACACTCACTGAAGGTTTTTTCTTCTTTTTTTTTCATATTATTTTTTGAGCGATTTTCTCACTTTTCTCTATCGTTTAAAGCAAAAAAAAATAAATAAATAAATAAATAAAACAAGAAGTGATCGAATCGAAGAAAATTCACTGCCGAAACAAACGATGAATCCCCAGTCATGCAGCATGGCAAAAACAGCGAATTTTCGAAGAAATAACTGGTTTTATGTCAAATGTCTCCATTAAAGAACATGATGTCCATGAAGAACATCTCAAGTGTCAACCGTTTCTTCATCTTCAAAGGGCTCCAGTTTGAGACCGGAATAAGATATCGTAATTTCGACTTCACCATCGTGTTCAGCGTGAACAAACCTTTAAAATGAGGTGTAACTTGTCAGACTTGTTTCATTTTTGGGTAATTCCAAGTCGACTTCAAAGTGTTTGATTGAGTTCGAATGGACCTTCAAGAAGAGCAATTGTCGACTCAAATACTTCGTGAAAACGAAAATAAGTTGACTTCATATCGACTCGAGGTGTTGATTTGAGTTCGAATGGACCTTCAAGAAGAGCAATCGTCGACTCAAACACTTCGTGAAAACGAAAAAAAGTTGACTTCATATCGACTCGAGGTGTTGATTTGAGTTCGAATGGACCTTCAAGAAGAGCAATCGTCGACTCAAATCCTTCGTGAAAACGAAAAAAAGTTGACTTCATATCGACTCGAGGTGTTGATTTGAGTTCGAATGGACCTTCAAGAAGAGCAATTGTCGACTCAAATACTTCGAGAAAACGGAAAAAAGTTGACTTCATATCGACTCGAGGTGTTGATTTGAGTTCGAATGGACCTTCAAGAAGAGCAATCGTCGACTCAAATACTTCGTGAAAACGAAAAAAAGTTGACTTCATATCGACTCGAGGTGTTGATTTGAGTTCGAATGGACCTTCAAGAAGAGCAATCGTCGACTCAAATACTTCGTGAAATCGAAAAAAAGTTGACTTCATATCGACTCGAGGTGTTGATTTGAGTTCGAATGGACCTTCAAGAAGAGCAATCGTCGACTCAAATACTTCGTGAAAATGAAAAAAAGTTGACTTCATATCGACTCGAGGTGTTGATTTGAGTTCGAATCGACCTTCAAGAAGAGCAATCGTCGACTCAAATACTTCGTGAAAACGAAAAAAAGTTGACTTCATATCGACTCGAGGTGTTGATTTGAGTTCGAATGGACCTTCAAGAAGAGCAATCGTCGACTCAAATACTTCGTGAAAATGAAAAAAAGTTGACTTCATATCGACTCGAGGTGTTGATTTGAGTTCGAATCGACCTTCAAGAAGAGCAATCGTCGACTCAAATACTTCGTGAAAACGAAAAAAAGTTGACTTCATATCGACTCGAGTTGTTGATTTGAGTTCGAATGGACCTTCAAGAAGAGCAATCGTCGACTCAAATACTTCGTGAAAATGAAAAAAAGTTGACTTCATATCGACTCGAGGTGTTGATTTGAGTTCGAATCGACCTTCAAGAAGAGCAATCGTCGACTCAAATACTTCGTGAAAACGAAAAAAAGTTGACTTCATATCGACTCGAGGTGTTGATTTGAGTTCGAATCGACCTTCAAGAAGAGCAATCGTCGACTCAAATACTTCGTGAAAACGAAAAAAAGTTGACTTCATATCGACTCGAGGTGTTGATTTGAGTTCGAATCGACCTTCAAGAAGAGCAATCGTCGACTCAAATACTTCGTGAAAACGAAAAAAAGTTGACTTCATATCGACTCGAGGTGTTGATTTGAGTTCGATTCGACCTTCAAGAAGAGCAATCGTCGACTCAAATATTCCGTGAAAACGAAAAAAAGTTGACTTCATATCGACTCGAGGTGTTGATTTGAGTTCGAATGGACCTTCACGAAGAGCAATCGTCGACTCAAATACTTCGTGAAAACGAAAAAAAGTTGACTTCATATCGACTCGAGGTGTTGATTTGAGTTCGAATCGACCTTCAAGAATAGCAATCGTCGACTCAAATACTTCGTGAAAACGAAAAAAAGTTGACTTCATATCGACTCGAGGTGTTGATTTGAGTTCGAATCGACCTTCAAGAAGAGCAATCGTCGACTCAAATACTTCGTGAAAACGAAAAAAAGTTGACTTCATATCGACTCGAGGTGTTGATTTGAGTTCGATTCGACCTTCAAGAAGAGCAATCGTCGACTCAAATACTTCGTGAAAACGAAAAAAAGTTGACTTCATATCGACTCGAGGTGTTGATTTGAGTTCGAATCGACCTTCAAGAAGAGCAATCGTCGACTCAAATACTTCGTGAAATCGAAAAAAAGTTGACTTCATATCGACTCGAGGTGTTGATTTGAGTTCGAATCGACCTTCAAGAAGAGCAATCGTCGACTCAAATATTCCGTGAAAACGAAAAAAAGTTGACTTCATATCGACTCGAGGTGTTGATTTGAGTTCGAATCGACCTTCAAGAAGAGCAATCGTCGACTCAAATACTTCGTGAAATCGAAAAAAAGTTGACTTCATATCGACTCGAGGTGTTGATTTGAGTTCGAATGGACCTTCAAGAAGAGCAATCGTCGACTCAAATACTTCGTGAAAACGAAAAAAAGTTGACTTCATATCGACTCGAGGTGTTGATTTGAGTTCGAATCGACCTTCAAGAAGAGCAATCGTCGACTCAAATACTTCGTGAAAACGAAAAAAAGTTGACTTCATATCGACTCGAGGTGTTGATTTGAGTTCGAATCGACCTTCAAGAAGAGCAATCGTCGACTCAAATACTTCGTGAAAACGAAAAAAAGTTGACTTCATATCGACTCGAGGTGTTGATTTGAGTTCGAATCGACCTTCAAGAAGAGCAATCGTCGACTCAAATACTTCGTGAAAACGAAAAAAAGTTGACTTCATATCGACTCGAGGTGTTGATTTGAGTTCGAATCGACCTTCAAGAAGAGCAATCGTCGACTCAAATACTTCGTGAAAACGAAAAAAAGTTGACTTCATATCGACTCGAGGTGTTGATTTGAGTTCGAATGGACCTTCAAGAAGAGCAATCGTCGACTCAAATACTTCGTGAAAACGAAAAAAAGTTGACTTCATATCGACTCGAGGTGTTGATTTGAGTTCGAATCGACCTTCAAGAAGAGCAATCGTCGACTCAAATACTTCGTGAAAACGAAAAAAAGTTGACTTCATATCGACTTGAGGTGTTGATTTGAGTTCGAATCGACCTTCAAAAAGAGCAATCGTCGACTCAAATACTTCGTGAAAACGAAAAAAAGTTGACTTCATATCGACTCGAGGTGTTGATTTGAGTTCGAATCGACCTTCAAGAAGAGCAATCGTCGACTCAAATACTTCGTGAAAACGAAAAAAAGTTGATTTGAGTTCGAATGGACCTTCAAGAAGAGCAATCGTCGACTCAAATACTTCGTGAAAACGAAAAAAAGTTGACTTCATATCGACTCGAGGTGTTGATTTGAGTTCGAATCGACCTTCAAGAAGAGCAATCGTCGACTCAAATACTTCGTGAAAACGAAAAAAAGTTGACTTCATATCGACTCGAGGTGTTGATTTGAGTTCGAATCGACCTTCAAGAAGAGCAATCGTCGACTCAAATACTTCGTGAAAACGAAAAAAAGTTGACTTCATATCGACTCGAGGTGTTGATTTGAGTTCGAATCGACCTTCAAGAAGAGCAATCGTCGACTCAAATATTCCGTGAAAACGAAAAAAAGTTGACTTCATATCGACTCGAGGTGTTTGTTTGAGTTCGAATGGACCTTCAAGAAGAGCAATTGTCGACTCAAATACTTCGTGAAAACGAAAATAAGTTGACTTCATATCGACTCGAGGTGTTGATTTGAGTTCGAATGGACCTTCAAGAAGAGCAATCGTCGACTCAAACACTTCGTGAAAACGAAAAAAAGTTGACTTCATATCGACTCGAGGTGTTGATTTGAGTTCGAATGGACCTTCAAGAAGAGCAATCGTCGACTCAAATCCTTCGTGAAAACGAAAAAAAGTTGACTTCATATCGACTCGAGGTGTTGATTTGAGTTCGAATGGACCTTCAAGAAGAGCAATTGTCGACTCAAATACTTCGAGAAAACGGAAAAAAGTTGACTTCATATCGACTCGAGGTGTTGATTTGAGTTCGAATGGACCTTCAAGAAGAGCAATCGTCGACTCAAATACTTCGTGAAAACGAAAAAAAGTTGACTTCATATCGACTCGAGGTGTTGATTTGAGTTCGAATGGACCTTCAAGAAGAGCAATCGTCGACTCAAATACTTCGTGAAATCGAAAAAAAGTTGACTTCATATCGACTCGAGGTGTTGATTTGAGTTCGAATGGACCTTCAAGAAGAGCAATCGTCGACTCAAATACTTCGTGAAAATGAAAAAAAGTTGACTTCATATCGACTCGAGGTGTTGATTTGAGTTCGAATCGACCTTCAAGAAGAGCAATCGTCGACTCAAATACTTCGTGAAAACGAAAAAAAGTTGACTTCATATCGACTCGAGGTGTTGATTTGAGTTCGAATGGACCTTCAAGAAGAGCAATCGTCGACTCAAATACTTCGTGAAAATGAAAAAAAGTTGACTTCATATCGACTCGAGGTGTTGATTTGAGTTCGAATCGACCTTCAAGAAGAGCAATCGTCGACTCAAATACTTCGTGAAAACGAAAAAAAGTTGACTTCATATCGACTCGAGTTGTTGATTTGAGTTCGAATGGACCTTCAAGAAGAGCAATCGTCGACTCAAATACTTCGTGAAAATGAAAAAAAGTTGACTTCATATCGACTCGAGGTGTTGATTTGAGTTCGAATCGACCTTCAAGAAGAGCAATCGTCGACTCAAATACTTCGTGAAAACGAAAAAAAGTTGACTTCATATCGACTCGAGGTGTTGATTTGAGTTCGAATCGACCTTCAAGAAGAGCAATCGTCGACTCAAATACTTCGTGAAAACGAAAAAAAGTTGACTTCATATCGACTCGAGGTGTTGATTTGAGTTCGAATCGACCTTCAAGAAGAGCAATCGTCGACTCAAATACTTCGTGAAAACGAAAAAAAGTTGACTTCATATCGACTCGAGGTGTTGATTTGAGTTCGATTCGACCTTCAAGAAGAGCAATCGTCGACTCAAATATTCCGTGAAAACGAAAAAAAGTTGACTTCATATCGACTCGAGGTGTTGATTTGAGTTCGAATGGACCTTCACGAAGAGCAATCGTCGACTCAAATACTTCGTGAAAACGAAAAAAAGTTGACTTCATATCGACTCGAGGTGTTGATTTGAGTTCGAATCGACCTTCAAGAATAGCAATCGTCGACTCAAATACTTCGTGAAAACGAAAAAAAGTTGACTTCATATCGACTCGAGGTGTTGATTTGAGTTCGAATCGACCTTCAAGAAGAGCAATCGTCGACTCAAATACTTCGTGAAAACGAAAAAAAGTTGACTTCATATCGACTCGAGGTGTTGATTTGAGTTCGATTCGACCTTCAAGAAGAGCAATCGTCGACTCAAATACTTCGTGAAAACGAAAAAAAGTTGACTTCATATCGACTCGAGGTGTTGATTTGAGTTCGAATCGACCTTCAAGAAGAGCAATCGTCGACTCAAATACTTCGTGAAATCGAAAAAAAGTTGACTTCATATCGACTCGAGGTGTTGATTTGAGTTCGAATCGACCTTCAAGAAGAGCAATCGTCGACTCAAATATTCCGTGAAAACGAAAAAAAGTTGACTTCATATCGACTCGAGGTGTTGATTTGAGTTCGAATCGACCTTCAAGAAGAGCAATCGTCGACTCAAATACTTCGTGAAATCGAAAAAAAGTTGACTTCATATCGACTCGAGGTGTTGATTTGAGTTCGAATGGACCTTCAAGAAGAGCAATCGTCGACTCAAATACTTCGTGAAAACGAAAAAAAGTTGACTTCATATCGACTCGAGGTGTTGATTTGAGTTCGAATCGACCTTCAAGAAGAGCAATCGTCGACTCAAATACTTCGTGAAAACGAAAAAAAGTTGACTTCATATCGACTCGAGGTGTTGATTTGAGTTCGAATCGACCTTCAAGAAGAGCAATCGTCGACTCAAATACTTCGTGAAAACGAAAAAAAGTTGACTTCATATCGACTCGAGGTGTTGATTTGAGTTCGAATCGACCTTCAAGAAGAGCAATCGTCGACTCAAATACTTCGTGAAAACGAAAAAAAGTTGACTTCATATCGACTCGAGGTGTTGATTTGAGTTCGAATCGACCTTCAAGAAGAGCAATCGTCGACTCAAATACTTCGTGAAAACGAAAAAAAGTTGACTTCATATCGACTCGAGGTGTTGATTTGAGTTCGAATGGACCTTCAAGAAGAGCAATCGTCGACTCAAATACTTCGTGAAAACGAAAAAAAGTTGACTTCATATCGACTCGAGGTGTTGATTTGAGTTCGAATCGACCTTCAAGAAGAGCAATCGTCGACTCAAATACTTCGTGAAAACGAAAAAAAGTTGACTTCATATCGACTTGAGGTGTTGATTTGAGTTCGAATCGACCTTCAAAAAGAGCAATCGTCGACTCAAATACTTCGTGAAAACGAAAAAAAGTTGACTTCATATCGACTCGAGGTGTTGATTTGAGTTCGAATCGACCTTCAAGAAGAGCAATCGTCGACTCAAATACTTCGTGAAAACGAAAAAAAGTTGATTTGAGTTCGAATGGACCTTCAAGAAGAGCAATCGTCGACTCAAATACTTCGTGAAAACGAAAAAAAGTTGACTTCATATCGACTCGAGGTGTTGATTTGAGTTCGAATCGACCTTCAAGAAGAGCAATCGTCGACTCAAATACTTCGTGAAAACGAAAAAAAGTTGACTTCATATCGACTCGAGGTGTTGATTTGAGTTCGAATCGACCTTCAAGAAGAGCAATCGTCGACTCAAATACTTCGTGAAAACGAAAAAAAGTTGACTTCATATCGACTCGAGGTGTTGATTTGAGTTCGAATCGACCTTCAAGAAGAGCAATCGTCGACTCAAATATTCCGTGAAAACGAAAAAAAGTTGACTTCATATCGACTCGAGGTGTTTGTTTGAGTTCGAATGGACCTTCAAGAAGAGCAATCGTCGACTCAAACACTTCGAGAAAACGGAAAAAAGTTGACTTCATATCGACTCGAGGTGTTGATTTGAGTTCGAATGGACCTTCAAGAAGAGCAATCGTCGACTCAAATACTTCGTGAAAACGAAAAAAAGTTGACTTCATATCGACTCGAGGTGTTGATTTGAGTTCGAATGGACCTTCAAGAAGAGCAATCGTCGACTCAAATACTTCGTGAAATCGAAAAAAAGTTGACTTCATATCGACTCGAGGTGTTGATTTGAGTTCGAATGGACCTTCAAGAAGAGCAATCGTCGACTAAAATACTTCGTGAAAACGAAAAAAAGTTGACTTCATATCGACTCGAGGTGTTGATTTGAGTTCGAATCGACCTTCAAGAAGAGCAATCGTCGACTCAAATACTTCGTGAAAACGAAAAAAAGTTGACTTCATATCGACTCGAGGTGTTGATTTGAGTTCGAATCGACCTTCAAGAAGAGCAATCGTCGACTCAAATACTTCGTGAAAACGAAAAAAAGTTGACTTCATATCGACTCGAGGTGTTGATTTGAGTTCGAATCGACCTTCAAGAAGAGCAATCGTCGACTCAAATACTTCGTGAAAACGAAAAAAAGTTGACTTCATATCGACTCGAGGTGTTGATTTCAGTTCGAATCGACCTTCAAGAAGAGCAATCGTCGACTCAAATACTTCGTGAAAACGAAAAAAAGTTGACTTCATATCGACTCGAGGTGTTGATTTGAGTTCGAATCGACCTTCAAGAAGAGCAATCGTCGACTCAAATACTTCGTGAAAACGAAAAAAAGTTGACTTCATATCGACTCGAGGTGTTGATTTGAGTTCGAATCGACCTTCAAGAAGAGCAATCGTCGACTCAAATACTTCGTGAAAACGAAAAAAAGTTGACTTCATATCGACTCGAGGTGTTGATTTGAGTTCGAATCGACCTTCAAGAAGAGCAATCGTCGACTCAAATACTTCGTGAAAACGAAAAAAAGTTGACTTCATATCGACTCGAGGTGTTGATTTGAGTTCGAATCGACCTTCAAGAAGAGCAATCGTCGACTCAAATACTTCGTGAAAACGAAAAAAAGTTGACTTCATATCGACTCGAGGTGTTGATTTGAGTTCGATTCGACCTTCAAGAAGAGCAATCGTCGACTCAAATATTCCGTGAAAACGAAAAAAAGTTGACTTCATATCGACTCGAGGTGTTGATTTGAGTTCGAATGGACCTTCACGAAGAGCAATCGTCGACTCAAATACTTCGTGAAAACGAAAAAAAGTTGACTTCATATCGACTCGAGGTGTTGATTTGAGTTCGAATCGACCTTCAAGAATAGCAATCGTCGACTCAAATACTTCGTGAAAACGAAAAAAAGTTGACTTCATATCGACTCGAGGTGTTGATTTGAGTTCGAATCGACCTTCAAGAAGAGCAATCGTCGACTCAAATACTTCGTGAAAACGAAAAAAAGTTGACTTCATATCGACTCGAGGTGTTGATTTGAGTTCGATTCGACCTTCAAGAAGAGCAATCGTCGACTCAAATACTTCGTGAAAACGAAAAAAAGTTGACTTCATATCGACTCGAGGTGTTGATTTGAGTTCGAATCGACCTTCAAGAAGAGCAATCGTCGACTCAAATACTTCGTGAAATCGAAAAAAAGTTGACTTCATATCGACTCGAGGTGTTGATTTGAGTTCGAATCGACCTTCAAGAAGAGCAATCGTCGACTCAAATATTCCGTGAAAACGAAAAAAAGTTGACTTCATATCGACTCGAGGTGTTGATTTGAGTTCGAATCGACCTTCAAGAAGAGCAATCGTCGACTCAAATACTTCGTGAAATCGAAAAAAAGTTGACTTCATATCGACTCGAGGTGTTGATTTGAGTTCGAATGGACCTTCAAGAAGAGCAATCGTCGACTCAAATACTTCGTGAAAACGAAAAAAAGTTGACTTCATATCGACTCGAGGTGTTGATTTGAGTTCGAATCGACCTTCAAGAAGAGCAATCGTCGACTCAAATACTTCGTGAAAACGAAAAAAAGTTGACTTCATATCGACTCGAGGTGTTGATTTGAGTTCGAATCGACCTTCAAGAAGAGCAATCGTCGACTCAAATACTTCGTGAAAACGAAAAAAAGTTGACTTCATATCGACTCGAGGTGTTGATTTGAGTTCGAATCGACCTTCAAGAAGAGCAATCGTCGACTCAAATACTTCGTGAAAACGAAAAAAAGTTGACTTCATATCGACTCGAGGTGTTGATTTGAGTTCGAATCGACCTTCAAGAAGAGCAATCGTCGACTCAAATACTTCGTGAAAACGAAAAAAAGTTGACTTCATATCGACTCGAGGTGTTGATTTGAGTTCGAATCGACCTTCAAGAAGAGCAATCGTCGACTCAAATACTTCGTGAAAACGAAAAAAAGTTGACTTCATATCGACTCGAGGTGTTGATTTGAGTTCGAATCGACCTTCAAGAAGAGCAATCGTCGACTCAAATATTCCGTGAAAACGAAAAAAAGTTGACTTCATATCGACTCGAGGTGTTTGTTTGAGTTCGAATGGACCTTCAAGAAGAGCAATCGTCGACTCAAACACTTCGAGAAAACGGAAAAAAGTTGACTTCATATCGACTCGAGGTGTTGATTTGAGTTCGAATGGACCTTCAAGAAGAGCAATCGTCGACTCAAATACTTCGTGAAAACGAAAAAAAGTTGACTTCATATCGACTCGAGGTGTTGATTTGAGTTCGAATGGACCTTCAAGAAGAGCAATCGTCGACTCAAATACTTCGTGAAATCGAAAAAAAGTTGACTTCATATCGACTCGAGGTGTTGATTTGAGTTCGAATGGACCTTCAAGAAGAGCAATCGTCGACTAAAATACTTCGTGAAAACGAAAAAAAGTTGACTTCATATCGACTCGAGGTGTTGATTTGAGTTCGAATCGACCTTCAAGAAGAGCAATCGTCGACTCAAATACTTCGTGAAAACGAAAAAAAGTTGACTTCATATCGACTCGAGGTGTTGATTTGAGTTCGAATCGACCTTCAAGAAGAGCAATCGTCGACTCAAATACTTCGTGAAAACGAAAAAAAGTTGACTTCATATCGACTCGAGGTGTTGATTTCAGTTCGAATCGACCTTCAAGAAGAGCAATCGTCGACTCAAATACTTCGTGAAAACGAAAAAAAGTTGACTTCATATCGACTCGAGGTGTTGATTTGAGTTCGAATCGACCTTCAAGAAGAGCAATCGTCGACTCAAATACTTCGTGAAAACGAAAAAAAGTTGACTTCATATCGACTCGAGGTGTTGATTTGAGTTCGAATCGACCTTCAAGAAGAGCAATCGTCGACTCAAATACTTCGTGAAAACGAAAAAAAGTTGACTTCATATCGACTCGAGGTGTTGATTTGAGTTCGAATCGACCTTCAAGAAGAGCAATCGTCGACTCAAATACTTCGTGAAAACGAAAAAAAGTTGACTTCATATCGACTCGAGGTGTTGATTTGAGTTCGAATCGACCTTCAAGAAGAGCAATCGTCGACTCAAATACTTCGTGAAAACGAAAAAAAGTTGACTTCATATCGACTCGAGGTGTTAATTTGAGTTCGAATCGACCTTCAAGAAGAGCAATCGTCGACTCAAATACTTCGTGAAAACGAAAAAAAGTTGACTTCATATCGACTCGAGGTGTTGATTTGAGTTCGAATGGACCTTCAAGAAGAGCAATCGTCGACTCAAATACTTCGTGAAAACGAAAAAAAGTTGACTTCATATCGACTCGAGGTGTTGATTTGAGATCGAATCGACCTTCAAGAAGAGCAATCGTCGACTCAAATACTTCGTGAAAACGAAAAAAAGTTGACTTCATATCGACTCGAGGTGTTGATTTGAGTTCGAATCGACCTTCAAGAAGAGCAATCGTCGACTCAAATACTTCGTGAAAACGAAAAAAAGTTGACTTCATATCGACTCGAGGTGTTGATTTGAGTTCTAATCGACCTTCAAGAAGAGCAATTGTCGACTCAAATACTTCGTGAAAACGAAAAAAATCTGACTTCATATCGACTCGAGGCGTTTGATTAAGATCGAATGGACCTTCGAGAAGAGCAATCGTCGACTCAAATACTTCGTGAAAACGAAAAAAAGTTGACTTCATATCGACTCGAGGTGTTGATTTGAGTTCGAATCGACCTTCAAGAAGAGCAATCGTCGACTCAAATACTTCGTGAAAACGAAAAAAAGTTGACTTCATATCGACTCGAGGTGTTGATTTGAGTTCGAATGGACCTTCAAGAAGAGCAATCGTCGACTCAAATACTTCGTGAAAACGAAAAAAAGTTGACTTCATATCGACTCGAGGTGTTGATTTGAGTTCGAATCGACCTTCAAGAAGAGCAATCGTCGACTCAAATACTTCGTGAAAACGAAAAAAAGTTGACTTCATATCGACTCGAGGTGTTGATTTGAGTTCGAATCGACCTTCAAGAAGAGCAATCGTCGACTCAAATACTTCGTGAAAACGAAAAAAAGTTGACTTCATATCGACTCGAGGTGTTGATTTGAGTTCTAATCGACCTTCAAGAAGAGCAATTGTCGACTCAAATACTTCGTGAAAACGAAAAAAATCTGACTTCATATCGACTCGAGGCGTTTGATTAAGATCGAATGGACCTTCGAGAAGAGCAATCGTCGACTCAAATACTTCGTGAAAACGAAAAAAATCTGACTTCATATCGACTCGAGGCGTTTGATTAAGATCGAATGGACCTTCAAGAAGAGCAATCGTCGACTCAAATACTTCGAGAAAACGAAAAAAAGTTGACTTCATATCGACTCGAGGTGTTGATTTGAGTTCGAATGGACCTTCGAGAAGAGCAATTGTCGACTCAAATACTTCGTGAAAACGAAAAAAAGTTGACTTCATATCGACTGGAGGTGTTGATTTGAGTTCGAATGGACCTTCAAGAAGAGCAATCGTCGACTCAAATACTTCGTGAAAACGAAAAAAAGTTGACTTCATATCGACTCGAGGTGTTGATTTGAGTTCGAATCGACCTTCAAGAAGAGCAATCGTCGACTCAAATACTTCGTGAAAACGAAAAAAAGTTGACTTCATATCGACTCGAGGTGTTGATTTGAGTTCGAATGGACCTTCAAGAAGAGCAATCGTCGACTCAAATACTTCGTGAAAACGAAAAAAAGTTGACTTCATATCGACTCGAGGTGTTGATTTGAGTTCGAATGGACCTTCAAGAAGAGCAATCGTCGACTCAAATACTTCGTGAAAACGAAAAAAAGTTGACTTCATATCGACTCGAGGTGTTGATTTGAGTTCGAATCGACCTTCAAGAAGAGCAATCGTCGACTCAAATACTTCGTGAAAACGAAAAAAAGTTGACTTCATATCGACTCGAGGTGTTGATTTGAGTTCGAATCGACCTTCAAGAAGAGCAATCGTCGACTCAAATACTTCGTGAAAACGAAAAAAAGTTGACTTCATATCGACTCGAGGTGTTGATTTGAGTTCGAATCGACCTTCAAGAAGAGCAATCGTCGACTCAAATACTTCGTGAAAACGAAAAAAAGTTGACTTCATATCGACTCGAGGTGTTGATTTGAGTTCGAATCGACCTTCAAGAAGAGCAATCGTCGACTCAAATACTTCGTGAAAACGAAAAAAAGTTGACTTCATATCGACTCGAGGTGTTGATTTGAGTTCGAATCGACCTTCAAGAAGAGCAATCGTCGACTCAAATACTTCGTGAAAACGAAAAAAAGTTGACTTCATATCGACTCGAGGTGTTGATTTGAGTTCGAATCGACCTTCAAGAAGAGCAATCGTCGACTCAAATACTTCGTGAAAACGAAAAAAAGTTGACTTCATATCGACTCGAGGTGTTGATTTGAGTTCGAATCGACCTTCAAGAAGAGCAATCGTCGACTCAAATACTTCGTGAAAACGAAAAAAAGTTGACTTCATATCGACTTGAGGTGTTGATTTGAGTTCGAATCGACCTTCAAAAAGAGCAATCGTCGACTCAAATACTTCGTGAAAACGAAAAAAAGTTGACTTCATATCGACTCGAGGTGTTGATTTGAGTTCGAATCGACCTTCAAGAAGAGCAATCGTCGACTCAAATACTTCGTGAAAACGAAAAAAAGTTGATTTGAGTTCGAATCGACCTTCAAGAAGAGCAATCGTCGACTCAAATACTTCGTGAAAACGAAAAAAAGTTGACTTCATATCGACTCGAGGTGTTGATTTGAGTTCGAATCGACCTTCAAGAAGAGCAATCGTCGACTCAAATACTTCGTGAAAACGAAAAAAAGTTGACTTCATATCGACTCGAGGTGTTGATTTGAGTTCGAATCGACCTTCAAGAAGAGCAATCGTCGACTCAAATACTTCGTGAAAACGAAAAAAAGTTGACTTCATATCGACTCGAGTTGTTGATTTGAGTTCGAATCGACCTTCAAGAAGAGCAATCGTCGACTCAAATACTTCGTGAAAACGAAAAAAAGTTGACTTCATATCGACTCGAGGTGTTGATTTGAGTTCGAATCGACCTTCAAGAAGAGCAATCGTCGACTCAAATACTTCGTGAAAACGAAAAAAAGTTGACTTCATATCGACTCGAGGTGTTGATTTGAGTTCGAATCGACCTTCAAGAAGAGCAATCGTCGACTCAAATACTTCGTGAAAACGAAAAAAAGTTGACTTCATATCGACTCGAGGTGTTGATTTGAGTTCGAATCGACCTTCAAGAAGAGCAATCGTCGACTCAAATACTTCGTGAAAACGAAAAAAAGTTGACTTCATATCGACTCGAGGTGTTGATTTGAGTTCGAATCGACCTTCAAGAAGAGCAATCGTCGACTCAAATACTTCGTGAAAACGAAAAAAAGTTGACTTCATATCGACTCGAGGTGTTGATTTGAGTTCGAATCGACCTTCAAGAAGAGCAATCGTCGACTCAAATACTTCGTGAAAACGAAAAAAAGTTGATTTGAGTTCGAATCGACCTTCAAGAAGAGCAATCGTCGACTCAAATACTTCGTGAAAACGAAAAAAAGTTGACTTCATATCGACTCGAGGTGTTGATTTGAGTTCGAATCGACCTTCAAGAAGAGCAATCGTCGACTCAAATACTTCGTGAAAACGAAAAAAAGTTGACTTCATATCGACTCGAGGTGTTGATTTGAGTTCGAATCGACCTTCAAGAAGAGCAATCGTCGACTCAAATACTTCGTGAAAACGAAAAAAAGTTGACTTCATATCGACTCGAGTTGTTGATTTGAGTTCGAATCGACCTTCAAGAAGAGCAATCGTCGACTCAAATACTTCGTGAAAACGAAAAAAAGTTGACTTCATATCGACTCGAGGTGTTGATTTGAGTTCGAATCGACCTTCAAGAAGAGCAATCGTCGACTCAAATACTTCGTGAAAACGAAAAAAAGTTGACTTCATATCGACTCGAGGTGTTGATTTGAGTTCGAATCGACCTTCAAGAAGAGCAATCGTCGACTCAAATACTTCGTGAAAACGAAAAAAAGTTGACTTCATATCGACTCGAGGTGTTGATTTGAGTTCGAATGGACCTTCAAGAAGAGCAATCGTCGACTCAAACACTTCGTGAAAACGAAAAAAAGTTGACTTCATATCGACTCGAGGTGTTGATTTGAGTTCGAATGGACCTTCAAGAAGAGCAATAGTCGACTCAAATACTTCGTGAAAACGAAAAAAAGTCGACTTCATATCGACTCGAGGTGTTGATTTGAGTTCGAATGGACCTTCAAGAAGAGCAATCGTCGACTCATATACTTCGTCAAAACGAAAAAAAGTTGACTTCATATCGACTCGAGGTGTTGATTTGAGTTCGAATCGACCTTCAAGAAGAGCAATCGTCGACTCAAATACTTCGTGAAAACGAAAAAAAGTTGATTTGAGTTCGAATCGACCTTCAAGAAGAGCAATCGTCGACTCAAATACTTCGTGAAAACGAAAAAAAGTTGACTTCATATCGACTCGAGGTGTTGATTTGAGTTCGATTCGACCTTCAAGAAGAGCAATCGTCGACTCAAATATTCCGTGAAAACGAAAAAAAGTTGACTTCATATCGACTCGAGGTGTTGATTTGAGTTCGAATCGACCTTCAAGAAGAGCAATCGTCGACTCAAATACTTCGTGAAAACGAAAAAAAGTTGACTTCATATCGACTCGAGGTGTTGATTTGAGTTCGAATCGACCTTCAAGAAGAGCAATCGTCGACTCAAATACTTCGTGAAAACGAAAAAAAGTTGACTTCATATCGACTCGAGGTGTTGATTTGAGTTCGAATCGACCTTCAAGAAGAGCAATCGTCGACTCAAATACTTCGTGAAAACGAAAAAAAGTTGACTTCATATCGACTCGAGGTGTTGATTTGAGTTCGAATCGACCTTCAAGAAGAGCAATCGTCGACTCAAATACTTCGTGAAAACGAAAAAAAGTTGACTTCATATCGACTCGAGGTGTTGATTTGAGTTCGAATCGACCTTCAAGAAGAGCAATCGTCGACTCAAATACTTCGTGAAAACGAAAAAAAGTTGACTTCATATCGACTCGAGGTGTTGATTTGAGTTCGAATCGACCTTCAAGAAGAGCAATCGTCGACTCAAATACTTCGTGAAAACGAAAAAAAGTTGACTTCATATCGACTCGAGGTGTTGATTTGAGTTCGAATCGACCTTCAAGAAGAGCAATCGTCGACTCAAATACTTCGTGAAAACGAAAAAAAGTTGACTTCATATCGACTCGAGGTGTTGATTTGAGTTCGAATCGACCTTCAAGAAGAGCAATCGTCGACTCAAATACTTCGTGAAAACGAAAAAAAGTTGACTTCATATCGACTCGAGGTGTTGATTTGAGTTCGAATGGACCTTCAAGAAGAGCAATCGTCGACTCAAATACTTCGTGAAAACGAAAAAAAGTTGACTTCATATCGACTCGAGGTGTTGATTTGAGTTCGAATGGACCTTCAAGAAGAGCAATCGTCGACTCAAACACTTCGTGAAAACGAAAAAAATCTGACTTCATATCGACTCGAGGCGTTTGATTAAGATCGAATGGACCTTCAAGAAGAGCAATCGTCGACTCAAATACTTCGAGAAAACGAAAAAAAGTTGACTTCATATCGACTCGAGGTGTTGAT
Source organism: Stenodema calcarata (assembly GCA_963920205.1). Taxonomy (NCBI): domain Eukaryota; kingdom Metazoa; phylum Arthropoda; class Insecta; order Hemiptera; family Miridae; genus Stenodema; species Stenodema calcarata. The sequence continues at coordinate 4,116,939 of OY986065.1, forward strand.
TTGAGTTCGAATGGACCTTCGAGAAGAGCAATTGTCGACTCAAATACTTCGTGAAAACGAAAAAAAGTTGACTTCATATCGACTGGAGGTGTTGATTTGAGTTCGAATGGACCTTCAAGAAGAGCAATCGTCGACTCAAATACTTCGTGAAAACGAAAAAAAGTTGACTTCATATCGACTCGAGGTGTTGATTTGAGTTCGAATGGACCTTCAAGAAGAGCAATCGTCGACTCAAATACTTCGTGAAAACGAAAAAAAGTTGACTTCATATCGACTCGAGGTGTTGATTTGAGTTCGAATCGACCTTCAAGAAGAGCAATCGTCGACTCAAATACTTCGTGAAAACGAAAAAAAGTTGACTTCATATCGACTCGAGGTGTTGATTTGAGTTCGAATCGACCTTCAAGAAGAGCAATCGTCGACTCAAATACTTCGTGAAAACGAAAAAAAGTTGACTTCATATCGACTCGAGGTGTTGATTTGAGTTCGAATCGACCTTCAAGAAGAGCAATCGTCGACTCAAATACTTCGTGAAAACGAAAAAAAGTTGACTTCATATCGACTCGAGGTGTTGATTTGAGTTCGAATCGACCTTCAAGAAGAGCAATCGTCGACTCAAATACTTCGTGAAAACGAAAAAAAGTTGACTTCATATCGACTCGAGGTGTTGATTTGAGTTCGAATCGACCTTCAAGAAGAGCAATCGTCGACTCAAATACTTCGTGAAAACGAAAAAAAGTTGACTTCATATCGACTCGAGGTGTTGATTTGAGTTCGAATCGACCTTCAAGAAGAGCAATCGTCGACTCAAATACTTCGTGAAAACGAAAAAAAGTTGACTTCATATCGACTCGAGGTGTTGATTTGAGTTCGAATCGACCTTCAAGAAGAGCAATCGTCGACTCAAATACTTCGTGAAAACGAAAAAAAGTTGACTTCATATCGACTCGAGGTGTTGATTTGAGTTCGAATCGACCTTCAAAAAGAGCAATCGTCGACTCAAATACTTCGTGAAAACGAAAAAAAGTTGACTTCATATCGACTCGAGGTGTTGATTTGAGTTCGAATCGACCTTCAAGAAGAGCAATCGTCGACTCAAATACTTCGTGAAAACGAAAAAAAGTTGACTTCATATCGACTCGAGGTGTTGATTTGAGTTCGAATCGACCTTCAAGAAGAGCAATCGTCGACTCAAATACTTCGTGAAAACGAAAAAAAGTTGACTTCATATCGACTCGAGGTGTTGATTTGAGTTCGAATCGACCTTCAAGAAGAGCAATCGTCGACTCAAATACTTCGTGAAAACGAAAAAAAGTTGACTTCATATCGACTCGAGGTGTTGATTTGAGTTCGAATCGACCTTCAAGAAGAGCAATCGTCGACTCAAATACTTCGTGAAAACGAAAAAAAGTTGACTTCATATCGACTCGAGGTGTTGATTTGAGTTCGAATCGACCTTCAAGAAGAGCAATCGTCGACTCAAATACTTCGTGAAAACGAAAAAAAGTTGACTTCATATCGACTCGAGGTGTTGATTTGAGTTCGAATCGACCTTCAAGAAGAGCAATCGTCGACTCAAATACTTCGTGAAAACGAAAAAAAGTTGACTTCATATCGACTCGAGGTGTTGATTTGAGTTCGAATCGACCTTCAAGAAGAGCAATCGTCGACTCAAATACTTCGTGAAAACGAAAAAAAGTTGACTTCATATCGACTCGAGGTGTTGATTTGAGTTCGAATCGACCTTCAAGAAGAGCAATCGTCGACTCAAAAACTTCGTGAAAACGAAAAAAAGTTGACTTCATATCGACTCGAGGTGTTGATTTGAGTTCGAATCGACCTTCAAGAAGAGCAATCGTCGACTCAAATACTTCGTGAAAACGAAAAAAAGTTGACTTCATATCGACTCGAGGTGTTGATTTGAGTTCGAATCGACCTTCAAGAAGAGCAATCGTCGACTCAAATACTTCGTGAAAACGAAAAAAAGTTGACTTCATATCGACTCGAGGTGTTGATTTGAGTTCGAATGGACCTTCAAGAAGAGCAATCGTCGACTCAAATACTTCGTGAAAACGAAAAAAAGTTGACTTCATATCGACTCGAGTTGTTGATTTGAGTTCGAATCGACCTTCAAGAAGAGCAATCGTCGACTCAAATACTTCGTGAAAACGAAAAAAAGTTGACTTCATATCGACTCGAGGTGTTGATTTGAGTTCGAATCGACCTTCAAGAAGAGCAATCGTCGACTCAAATACTTCGTGAAAACGAAAAAAAGTTGACTTCATATCGACTCGAGGTGTTGATTTGAGTTCGAATCGACCTTCAAGAAGAGCAATCGTCGACTCAAATACTTCGTGAAAACGAAAAAAAGTTGACTTCATATCGACTCGAGGTGTTGATTTGAGTTCGAATGGACCTTCAAGAAGAGCAATCGTCGACTCAAATACTTCGTGAAAACGAAAAAAAGTTGACTTCATATCGACTCGAGGTGTTGATTTGAGTTCGAATGGACCTTCAAGAAGAGCAATCGTCGACTCAAACACTTCGTGAAAACGAAAAAAAGTTGACTTCATATCGACTCGAGGTGTTGATTTGAGTTCGAATCGACCTTCAAGAAGAGCAATCGTCGACTCAAATACTTCGTGAAAACGAAAAAAAGTTGACTTCATATCGACTCGAGGTGTTGATTTGAGTTCGAATCGACCTTCAAGAAGAGCAATCGTCGACTCAAATACTTCGTGAAAACGAAAAAAAGTTGACTTCATATCGACTCGAGGTGTTGATTTGAGTTCGAATCGACCTTCAAGAAGAGCAATCGTCGACTCAAATACTTCGTGAAAACGAAAAAAAGTTGACTTCATATCGACTCGAGGTGTTGATTTGAGTTCGAATGGACCTTCAAGAAGAGCAATCGTCGACTCAAACACTTCGTGAAAACGAAAAAAAGTTGACTTCATATCGACTCGAGGTGTTGATTTGAGTTCGAATGGACCTTCAAGAAGAGCAATAGTCGACTCAAATACTTCGTGAAAACGAAAAAAAGTCGACTTCATATCGACTCGAGGTGTTGATTTGAGTTCGAATGGACCTTCAAGAAGAGCAATCGTCGACTCATATACTTCGTCAAAACGAAAAAAAGTTGACTTCATATCGACTCGAGGTGTTGATTTGAGTTCGAATCGACCTTCAAGAAGAGCAATCGTCGACTCAAATACTTCGTGAAAACGAAAAAAAGTTGATTTGAGTTCGAATCGACCTTCAAGAAGAGCAATCGTCGACTCAAATACTTCGTGAAAACGAAAAAAAGTTGACTTCATATCGACTCGAGGTGTTGATTTGAGTTCGAATGGACCTTCAAGAAGAGCAATCGTCGACTCAAATACTTCGTGAAAACGAAAAAAAGTTGACTTCATATCGACTCGAGGTGTTGATTTGAGTTCGAATCGACCTTCAAGAAGAGCAATCGTCGACTCAAATACTTCGTGAAAACGAAAAAAAGTTGACTTCATATCGACTCGAGGTGTTGATTTGAGTTCGAATCGACCTTCAAGAAGAGCAATCGTCGACTCAAATACTTCGTGAAAACGAAAAAAAGTTGACTTCATATCGACTCGAGGTGTTGATTTGAGTTCGAATGGACCTTCAAGAAGAGCAATCGTCGACTCAAATACTTCGTGAAAACGAAAAAAAGTTGACTTCATATCGACTCGAGTTGTTGATTTGAGTTCGAATCGACCTTCAAGAAGAGCAATCGTCGACTCAAATACTTCGTGAAAACGAAAAAAAGTTGACTTCATATCGACTCGAGGTGTTGATTTGAGTTCGAATCGACCTTCAAGAAGAGCAATCGTCGACTCAAATACTTCGTGAAAACGAAAAAAAGTTGACTTCATATCGACTCGAGGTGTTGATTTGAGTTCGAATCGACCTTCAAGAAGAGCAATCGTCGACTCAAATACTTCGTGAAAACGAAAAAAAGTTGACTTCATATCGACTCGAGGTGTTGATTTGAGTTCGAATGGACCTTCAAGAAGAGCAATCGTCGACTCAAATACTTCGTGAAAACGAAAAAAAGTTGACTTCATATCGACTCGAGGTGTTGATTTGAGTTCGAATGGACCTTCAAGAAGAGCAATCGTCGACTCAAACACTTCGTGAAAACGAAAAAAAGTTGACTTCATATCGACTCGAGGTGTTGATTTGAGTTCGAATCGACCTTCAAGAAGAGCAATCGTCGACTCAAATACTTCGTGAAAACGAAAAAAAGTTGACTTCATATCGACTCGAGGTGTTGATTTGAGTTCGAATCGACCTTCAAGAAGAGCAATCGTCGACTCAAATACTTCGTGAAAACGAAAAAAAGTTGACTTCATATCGACTCGAGGTGTTGATTTGAGTTCGAATCGACCTTCAAGAAGAGCAATCGTCGACTCAAATACTTCGTGAAAACGAAAAAAAGTTGACTTCATATCGACTCGAGGTGTTGATTTGAGTTCGAATGGACCTTCAAGAAGAGCAATCGTCGACTCAAACACTTCGTGAAAACGAAAAAAAGTTGACTTCATATCGACTCGAGGTGTTGATTTGAGTTCGAATGGACCTTCAAGAAGAGCAATAGTCGACTCAAATACTTCGTGAAAACGAAAAAAAGTCGACTTCATATCGACTCGAGGTGTTGATTTGAGTTCGAATGGACCTTCAAGAAGAGCAATCGTCGACTCATATACTTCGTCAAAACGAAAAAAAGTTGACTTCATATCGACTCGAGGTGTTGATTTGAGTTCGAATCGACCTTCAAGAAGAGCAATCGTCGACTCAAATACTTCGTGAAAACGAAAAAAAGTTGATTTGAGTTCGAATCGACCTTCAAGAAGAGCAATCGTCGACTCAAATACTTCGTGAAAACGAAAAAAAGTTGACTTCATATCGACTCGAGGTGTTGATTTGAGTTCGAATGGACCTTCAAGAAGAGCAATCGTCGACTCAAATACTTCGTGAAAACGAAAAAAAGTTGACTTCATATCGACTCGAGGTGTTGATTTGAGTTCGAATCGACCTTCAAGAAGAGCAATCGTCGACTCAAATACTTCGTGAAAACGAAAAAAAGTTGACTTCATATCGACTCGAGGTGTTGATTTGAGTTCGAATCGACCTTCAAGAAGAGCAATCGTCGACTCAAATACTTCGTGAAAACGAAAAAAAGTTGACTTCATATCGACTCGAGGTGTTGATTTGAGTTCGAATCGACCTTCAAGAAGAGCAATCGTCGACTCAAATACTTCGTGAAAACGAAAAAAAGTTGACTTCATATCGACTCGAGGTGTTGATTTGAGTTCGAATCGACCTTCAAGAAGAGCAATCGTCGACTCAAATACTTCGTGAAAACGAAAAAAAGTTGACTTCATATCGACTCGAGGTGTTGATTTGAGTTCGAATCGACCTTCAAGAAGAGCAATCGTCGACTCAAATACTTCGTGAAAACGAAAAAAAGTTGACTTCATATCGACTCGAGGTGTTGATTTGAGTTCGAATCGACCTTCAAGAAGAGCAATCGTCGACTCAAATACTTCGTGAAAACGAAAAAAAGTTGACTTCATATCGACTCGAGGTGTTGATTTGAGTTCGAATCGACCTTCAAGAAGAGCAATCGTCGACTCAAATACTTCGTGAAAACGAAAAAAAGTTGACTTCATATCGACTCGAGGTGTTGATTTGAGTTCGAATCGACCTTCAAGAAGAGCAATCGTCGACTCAAATACTTCGTGAAAACGAAAAAAAGTTGACTTCATATCGACTCGAGGTGTTGATTTGAGTTCGAATGGACCTTCAAGAAGAGCAATCGTCGACTCAAATACTTCGTGAAAACGAAAAAAAGTTGACTTCATATCGACTCGAGTTGTTGATTTGAGTTCGAATCGACCTTCAAGAAGAGCAATCGTCGACTCAAATACTTCGTGAAAACGAAAAAAAGTTGACTTCATATCGACTCGAGGTGTTGATTTGAGTTCGAATCGACCTTCAAGAAGAGCAATCGTCGACTCAAATACTTCGTGAAAACGAAAAAAAGTTGACTTCATATCGACTCGAGGTGTTGATTTGAGTTCGAATGGACCTTCAAGAAGAGCAATCGTCGACTCAAATACTTCGTGAAAACGAAAAAAAGTTGACTTCATATCGACTCGAGGTGTTGATTTGAGTTCGAATGGACCTTCAAGAAGAGCAATCGTCGACTCAAACACTTCGTGAAAACGAAAAAAAGTTGACTTCATATCGACTCGAGGTGTTGATTTGAGTTCGAATCGACCTTCAAGAAGAGCAATCGTCGACTCAAATACTTCGTGAAAACGAAAAAAAGTTGACTTCATATCGACTCGAGGTGTTGATTTGAGTTCGAATCGACCTTCAAGAAGAGCAATCGTCGACTCAAATACTTCGTGAAAACGAAAAAAAGTTGACTTCATATCGACTCGAGGTGTTGATTTGAGTTCGAATCGACCTTCAAGAAGAGCAATCGTCGACTCAAATACTTCGTGAAAACGAAAAAAAGTTGACTTCATATCGACTCGAGGTGTTGATTTGAGTTCGAATGGACCTTCAAGAAGAGCAATCGTCGACTCAAACACTTCGTGAAAACGAAAAAAAGTTGACTTCATATCGACTCGAGGTGTTGATTTGAGTTCGAATGGACCTTCAAGAAGAGCAATAGTCGACTCAAATACTTCGTGAAAACGAAAAAAAGTCGACTTCATATCGACTCGAGGTGTTGATTTGAGTTCGAATGGACCTTCAAGAAGAGCAATCGTCGACTCATATACTTCGTCAAAACGAAAAAAAGTTGACTTCATATCGACTCGAGGTGTTTGATTGAGATCGAATGGACATTTAGAGGTTTGTAACGTATTAACTCCGGTCACACAGGTCTTTGGTTGCCTCATTTCTGGTCTGTTACCTCTTCATTTCGACCTGAGTAATCGATAAGGAGGTCGTATTTCGGCTAATCGCGGGTTGATACATCCCCCGAGCGTTGATCGGGGGTAAATCAATTTCGTTTGTAAATCACCCCGAGCAACCGAACAATTCGAAGCAGCCGATTCCCACGTACCAGCTGTAATTTTGGATTATATCAATTAAAATTCAAACAAAAATCAATTAATCGAAATTACACATTATTTGAGATTCCAGTGTTAGTTTGGTGGTATCAAAATGGTGAGTGCATCATGTTTCACTCCCTTTCACGCTGTAATAACATGCATTTGTTACCAAATATTACACATTTAACTATATTATTTTAAAAAATTGAATATTAATAATAATTATTATAAATTCTGTCTGTTGTAGGCCAGCGAAGTGGACGACACCCTGAAAAGGATACAAAGCCACAAAGGTGTTGTTGGGATCATCGTCATCAATTCCGATGGTATTCACTTCTGCCATGTTTGACGTATTCACTTCATTTTCATTCGTAGTCTAGCCAAAAATAGTATAAATTTCCGGGTTTTTTTTCTAAATTTTTTTGGGTGTAGATAATAGGTTAAATTTTTCAAATTGCAGTGTGTAATGTTATAGAGAAGGTCTGTACGAAATTTCAAGTCAATCGGTGAAGGTGGAGAGGCTGTAGCTTTGCCTGTCTGAACAAGAAGAAGAAGAATATGGCTAGTGTGAATTACAGGGTTTTTGAACTTATACAACTCAGCTCCATTTAGACATAGCAATTTGAAACTTTCAGGGCTTTCTATTATCCACAACAAGAAGATCCACAAGAAATTCCAAGTTGATCGGCTGTAGGCGGGTCAAAGTGGTCAAAATTAGCCAAAAATAAGCTAAATTTCAGATTTTTTGTTCCTAAAATTTTTTTGGGTGCAGATAATGGGTTAAATCTTTCAAATGGCACTGGGTCATGATATAAAGAAGGTCTGTACAAAATTTCAAGTCAATCGGTGAAGGTGGAGAGGCTGTAGCCTTTGCTAACTGAACAAGAAGAAGAAGATGATAAGGGCGAAAAACACTGTTCTTGAAGTCATTTTGAACCAATTTCGTTTGTTTTCAGGCGTTCCGATCAAGTCGACTTTGGACAACACGACGACTGTCCAGTACGCCGCTCTCATGACCCAACTTTGCGATAAATCCAGGTGATAAATCCGGGTGTTTTTAGTATCGATCTATCGACAAATGAATTACATCATTACATGAAAAGGTGGTGTAAAAGATTTCATTGTTTTAAACGGTATGTGTGGGACCCAATAACATGAATTCAGAGTTTGCCCGCAAAATTTCGAACGGTAACCCACAAAACTTTTGGTAGGTAGGTATTAGCCAAAAAAAAACCTCGAAATTTTCGGACTTTTTTCGGTTTTTGGCTTGTAACTCCAAAACTGTCAATTTTACGCTAAACGTCGCTATATACAAAAGTGAAGTTGATAAAATTTCGCGTCGATCAAAAAAAGAAAATCCAAAATCGGTCGAATAGTAAATGTTCTACGATTGATCAAAAATGGCGATTAGGCGATATGGACTTATTCAGAAAACGGACGTCTTCTCACAATTTTTCGTAAATTCAAAAAAGTAGGGGTTATGAGGCACTCACATTGGAAAAAAATTCACAGTCACGCAGCATGGCTATAAGAGCGAATTTTCGAAGAAAACACTGGTTTTATGTGAAGTGTCTCCATTGAAGAACTTGATGTCCATGAAGAACATCTCAAGTATCAATCACGTTTCTTCATCTTCAAATTGCTCCAGTTTGAGAACCGAATGAGATATCGAAATTCTGACTTCACCATCGTGTTCAGCGTTGAAAATTCTATAAACTCGGCCAAAAAAATGAGACAAAATTTGTTATAGAACCAGTTATTACTTCGAAAATTCGCTCTTTTAGCCATGCTGCATGACTGTGATTTTTTTTTTTTTTTTATGACCAATATTGAAGTAACTATTTTCAAAGATTTTTCGATTTTTTCCCTTGTGATTTGTCTCAATGATTTTGTGATTTTTTTCGATTTTTTTTCTCGATACTACATTTTTTCAATTTTTGATTTAGTAGAAGAAATTCGTATTTTCTAAAGATTTTGCTGTTTTCTTACCAACGAACATTTGGCACTTGTGTACCAATTTTGGACCGATGAAGTTGAATTTCCCTACCAAGTAGTAGGTAGTCCCTATTACTGATCAAACGGCGAAGCTATTACCTACAGTAATAAGAGAAGTTATACTCGTATTTTGAAACGGTGTTTTTTTTTTGTGTTACATTTTGTTGTTGAAGCCAAAACGTTCAAAATGTATTTTCAAGTTATTAAGAATTGTTTTTCTTTAAAAAAAAAAAAACACGACTTACGGTTGATGAATCCAGTGCTTTTCACATGACGCACCGAGTGTGATTCCCCTAAAGGCCTAAAATGAAACAAACATCAAAATTCGAAAAAGTGTTCAAATTTTGGTTCATTTGAGTGGATTCGTTCGAAAATTCGCCCGATAATTGGTTGCAATTACGAGTTGCAGGTCCGCCATACGAGATCTCGATCCGACCAACGACCTGACGTTTTTGAGGCTCCGATCCAAAAAGCACGAGATCATGATCGCTCCAGGTAAAGTAACGAGGATGAATCTCGGGGTGCAACATCGGAACCGAATACTCGATTATAACATCAAATGACTAATCGTACGCTAATAATCGATGTGACCGATTAATCGGTACTGAATAATCGATTTTTCAAGTTGGGGGTGAAAAAACATTAGGTAATTTTTCAAATCCCATCGTCAACAAAGAAAGCATTAACTTTTTTCAAGCATATTAGAATTCATCAAATCCAGATGAATTCGAAAACCGACTAATCAGTAATGATAATCGATTAATCCGTAATAATAATCGATTACCTAATAAAAATAATCGGCAGATGAACAACGACCATTTCACCCCCCTCTCGAACTCTCCCTACCACTGCGGTTTGGGGTCTAGATTTTACGATTATAATCTACCGTTTCAAAAATTAATTTAATGTAAGTTGTTAACGATTTGATGCATTCTAATATAAGTAGGTATGTACATGAAAAATCGAGGGTCTCACGGCAACTTCCCACATCGTCATTTGGGCGACTTTTGAGCTGAGCCAAAAAACCACCTGCCAATGACTATGTTTAAGTGTTACCTAACTTAGGTACCTAACTTATACTTGGTTAGATCGATCCGCCGGAAGAAGACGCTTCGAATAGTACTCATAACTCGTTTTGACCAGAAGTGACGATGTGGGGTGTTGCCGTGAGACCCTCGAAATGCTTTTAAATCCTGATGTATTCGAAAACCGATTAATCGAGTAATAATAATCGATTAATAAAAATAATCGGCAGCTAAACACCGGTTAAAGTTAATCGATTAATCGGAGTCAAATAATCGATTAACTTTTAACCGATGTTTAGCTGCCGATGATTTTGATTAATCGATTATTATTACTGATTAATCGGTTTTCGAGTACATCAGGATTTAAAGGCATTTCGAGGGTCTCGTGGCAACACCCTACATCGTCACGTTTGGCAACACCCGAAATCGTCACCAGGTTCAGTGCAGCGTTGGTGGCCTGTTGTGAACGTGAAAAATCGATGTAATTTTCACTAATCGTTCAAAAAATCACCACTCAGGGGTTTTTGGGGTCGCTATTAACAAATACGGTGCCACATTTCACGAATGGCGCCACTGTGGCGCGTAAGCGCAATACTAAATTCGATGTAATATCACTAAATTTAGAGGCGATTGTCGTGTTCCTTGGGGATTTTCGAAAAACAGTTATTTTGCCATGCCGATTTTGAATTTGGTGTCTGTCTGTCCGTCCTTCAATCACGCAGAAACGGCTGAATGGATCGAACTTTTCTCCCGTACTGAGATGTTTCTGTGACTGGGGAAGGACGTGGGGGGGTTCACTTCCGGATCCGATGCGTAGGAGTGGGGGGTTTATAGGGAAGCCGAAATATAAAAGTCTTAAATTCTTCCTTCCCGTGAGACAGACGAATACTATTTTCGGTATTTAAGATTATAAAGGGTTTCTAAACGGACATGTAAGAGGTATAATCCGTAGAGCGACAAGTAACAGTGGCCGATGGATCCATCCCGAGTTCACCCCGTACGGGACAGGTAACAGAAGGTAGATGGACACACCCCGAGTTCTACCCGTCAGCGACGGGACCGACAGGTAGTAGAGAAGTGTATCGATATATCGATATTTTCCCTCAAAATATCGATATTTTTCCTACGATATATCGGGTTATTTAAAGCCGAGACTATCAGCCTTGTCACCAAAAATATTTCAATTCATAATGATATTACATTACCACCTATAAACTGCTCAGAAATGAGTAAATTTTTTTAAATATTTAATACAAAATTAATAAGTAAGTACTTGTATTTAATACAAAACCCGTATCCATATCATGGCATACGACCTTTTGTTCTCCACACCGAGCTATTTATATAAATTTCAATGATTTTCGGGTCAACGTCCGATAAACTACGGTTTTTAAGAAATGTTTACCATTTATCGATAAGTCGATACATCGATATGAACGCAAAAATTATACCGATACCCTGAATATCGGTACATTTTGCTTCGATACCCATCCCTTACAGGTAGTTTTCACTAATCGTCATTTCTACTTGTTTCAGACAAAGATTTCATTCTCATCGTCATCCAAGCGCCAACTGAGTAACAACCACAACACCTGAATCTTTTTTATAGTAAAATAATTAGCGGGGAAAAAATAAATAAAATCAATTTCGTTATCACAGCCTTTTTTATTGAATTTTTTTCTTTTTTTTATTCAATTTTTTTCTTTTTTTTCTTCAAACATACTTAATATAATAACCACATTTGAACTGGTTGTATAACCGTCTAAATAATATTTATATACACGATAACAAACAATTACACTTTATTTCCGACGAAAAGGTCCGTAGAGGTTATTTACACACACCGCAGCGCAAGGGTTAAGTGATAGTAGGGTTAGGTCTTAGGGTGTATCAACGATTCGCCTGATTAAATTACTGATTAAATAAGAAAAAAAACCCAAATTTTTGGTGTGAAATTTGAAAATTACAAGTTCAAAAGCATTTTTGAGACCTTACTTAGTAGGATTTTGAGCTGTAGTTTTGATTTTTTAACCCTTTACGTTTTGTGGGTCGCTAAACACGAATTTGAAGTTCTCGAGCGAAAATTTGTTTTTTGGGCCTTTTTTTGGACCAAAAATCGGCACTTTTTATCAGTTTTTGGTGCTATATCCCAAAAAAGAAGCGATTTTTCGACAAACCCACTCAATACAAAATTGAAGTAGACGAAATTTCCTACATCTCTTATACGTAAAGAGTGAGAAAATCAAAACTACAGCAAAACTCAAATTTGGGACCGCTCTGTGGTTATAAATTCAAAAAAAGCAACTAAAACTCAAAAAAGTTTAAAAAAATGGAGTATTTCGAAAAAATGTCTGGTGATTACAAGTAGAGACGGTTTGTTCGTTGAAAAAATCGGTCATTTCACCATACAAAAAACCAAAAATCCACTAAATGTCTGTGTAATAAATTTGAACACACAAATTGTTCAAATAACGAGAAAGAAAATCTCAAGTCCAGGTGAAAATATCAATATTTACTGTGTTTAGTGGTTTTGAACGTAACCACAGACAACAAAGTGGCTTTAGGTCCGAAAATTTCAGGATTTTTTGGATTTTCTTGATTTTTTTGTGTGTTGTTAGGAAGTGTTTGAGTAGTATTACACCAAGTTTGCAGTCTTGAAATCCCTAAGGAAACGTTTTGAGAGCCAAAAAACGTCAAAATGTTCAGAGTTGTTTCAGTTTTTGCCTCATAACCTCTAAACGGTTGGTTTTCTACGAAAAGTCCTTCTTACCTTTATTATAGTAAATAGTATAAGCTACAATTTAAGCCCAACCGCAGCTCTGTAGGTCCAATAGGTCCCGAGATATTTGACTTTGAAAATTGGCTATTTCTTCCAAAATCCTCGACATTTTCGGACTTGTTTCAGTTTTTGCCTCATAACTTCTGAAAGGTTGGTTTTTCACGAAAAGTCCTTCTTACCTTTATTATAGTAAATAGTATAAGCTACAATTTAAGCCCAACTGCAGCTCTGTAGGTCCAATAGGTCCCGAGATATTTGACTTCGAACATTAGCTGATCCTTCCAAAAACCTTCAGAAGTAGCTAATGTTCAAAGTCAAATATCTCGGGATGTATTGGACTTACAGGGTTGCAGTTGGGCTTAAATTGTAGATTATACTATTTACTTTAATAAAGGTAAGAGAGACGTTTCGTAGAAAACCAACCGTTTAGAAGTTATGAGGCAAAAACTGAAAGAACTCCGAACATGTCGAGGATTTTGGAAGAAATAGACAATTTTCGAAATCAGATATCTCGGGATCTATTGGACCTACAGAGCTGCGGTTGGGCTTAAATTGTAGCTTATACTATTTACTATAATAAAGGTAAGAAGGACTTTTCGTAGAAAACCAACCGTTTAGAAGTTATGACGCAAAAACTGAAACAAGTTCGAAAATGTCGAGGATTTTGGAAGAAATAGCCAATTTTCGAAGTCAAATATCTCGAGATCTATTGGACCTACAGAGCTGCGGTTGGGCTTAAATTGTAGCTTATACTATTGACTTTAATAAAGGTAAGAAGGACTTTTCGTAGAAAACCAACCGTTTAGAAGTTATGACGCAAAAACTGAAACAACTCCGAACATTTTGACGTTTTTTGGCTCTCAAAACGTTTCTTTAGGGATTTCGAAGCTCCAAATTTGGTGCAATACTACCCAAACATTAGCATCTCGCTATTTTTGGACACCTGACTTTCCGGAGAACGCGTGTTATTTTGATAATGAAAAACAGCAAGCTCATATCAAACTCGAAATAACGCTAATTTCAATCGTTATTAGTTTAAATAACTTCAAATAAAATTTCAATTTTAGTAGCGGTAAAAATAACGCGTTAAGGCGAACTCAAAAATTCACGGATGACGCGCAACTGTACAAATTTCGCTCTTAACACACATGCTGCACTTCTGAAAAACTTCAAAGAAGCGCATGCGCCAAAAAAATGTGGTTAGTCTTGAATGTGACCCAGCATGTACGTCTTACTGATCGATGATATTATCATATTTGTACAATGTAAGGACCGAGACATTAAGAGGTACTGGTAACACGAATTCAAATATACAATAAGGTAGGAACTCTGTTATAGACAAACCATTACAATAAGATACAAGTCAATCTTAACTTATTCATAAAAATAAATAAAAGGGGTCAATTCTACAACTAATTTGCAACAAAAAGTGTCACTTAAACTTTTTTGATTAATCCACTCTAAATGCCACTTTTTCGACTTTTAAGATTTTTGTCGTGGTTTCGACCTTAAGTCATTAAAATGACCATAACTTCCTTAATTCGCCAATAAATTTAAATTTAATTACACCGTTGGAAAGTACGTTAAATTTCCCACCTCCATGATGCACAATCAAAATTTATTGTGCGGGTTTAGTGCGTACAAAACCGTACCAAAGTGAAATTTTTGAGATTTTTCGAAAATTGTACGTTTTTGGATCGTTTGTTTCTTCTTTTAGTAATTTTTCTTTCGGGCGGTCGTTTATGGGAAAAACACCCTTGAAATCTCACCTTTCCAACGGTGTACTCAAACTAAATTAGCGACTAAATTTAAAGGAGAAAATGACGTTTTAATGCAAAAAAGGAGAGATTTTTTTTAAGCAAAAATTTCTCTTTTCACCCTGAAATCACCCTTTTACTCCTAAAATCAGTCACTAATTTATTTTGAGTACACCATTCGAAACGTGAGATTTTCATAGCAAGTTTTCTCATAGACGACCCACCGAAATAAAAATTACTAAAAGAGAAACCAACCGGTAGAATAACGTCAAATTTTTGGAAAATCTCAGAATTTTCACTTTGGCACCGTTTTGTACGCATTAAACCCGATCGAAAAATTTTGATTGTGCATCGAGGAGGTGGGGAATTCAACGCTCTTTCGAACGGTATAATTAAATTTTAATTTATTGACGGATTAAGGAAGTTGTGGCCATTTTAATGGCTTAAGGTCTAAACCACGAAAAAAATCTTATAAGTTGAAAAAAGTGGCATTTAGAGTGGATTTTCAAAAAAAGTCCAAGACCCTTTTTTGTTGGAAATTAGTTGTAGAATTGATCACAGAATTCCTTCGGATTTAAGTTGTGGCACCTTCTATAAAATGGGTAAATTTCAGTGTAGGATCAGTTGACTCAAGGTGTGGGTCAACCATTTCTTAATGAAATTTGGGGTTCGATGACATTTGGTGTAGTCGAAATACATCAGAATTCACTCAGTGGTACAACTTTTGGCCTGTAAGTAGGATCGTTCAGCCCAATTCCGTTGACCCAAGGTATGGGTCAACATTTTCTTAATGAAATTTGGCGTTCGATGACATTTGGTTTAGTCAAAATACATCAGAATTAACTCAGCAGTACAACTTTTGGCCTGTAAGTAGGATCGGCCAGCCCAGTGCAGTTGACCCAAGGTATGGGTGGACTTTTTTTTTTGTTTTTCGTTTTTACCCATTTTTTTATGAGTTATTATTCATTTATGGTGTTTAAAAGTGAATAGAAGGTCAAATTAAATCAAAATCATACTATTTTCGAAACATGGGTTCGGTAGAGCTACTCAGCCAGAGACAAAGGACAAGCCTACGCGTAACCCTCAATGACATCTTCTGAGGGACTGTGTTCGAATCCCACGAAAACCAAACAATTTTTAGTTCATTTTCAAGCTACTGCGACCTGGTTTGACGTTTACATTGAAGATATCATGAAATTATAAGTGCAGTATCTTGTACATAAAATTAGAAAACACGGAAAAAACACTGGTTTTCTCTGAATAACCTGAAAATGGCTCAGACCTGACAGTTAGCACCGGTAAAGGTATGGGGGGAGGGGGGGGGGGGTTCTGGAAAGGAGAGCGACCTAGTGGTGAACTTCCGTATCGCTCGAAGTTTAGAACTTTTGATTCTACAGATGACAGAAGGTCGTCAAAAAGGTAAATTTAAGCCAATATGGGAGTAATTGTCGTTTTCACCCGACGATTACTACCGTATAAAGTGGACCAAATTTTAAGGTTGGGGGGTCAATCGACGCAGAATTTACCGCTCTTTAATTCGTCTCTCAGTAAAGTTTGCGCTACGATGCGTTGTTTGGGAGTTAAATGGGAAAAACTGTACAAAGTCAGAAAATTTCGACGTTTTCAGGGGACCCAACTGAAATTACTCGTTTTGAAGACCATTTTGAGGTTTTAGAACGACAGAACGATTTCCAACTTTCGCTAACCCACTTTAAAGTCTAACCCCCCCCCCCCCCTCATAGATCATATTTTATAGTTTCGAAACCCAACGAAACTTACACTAATGAAACACAACAATTCAGTCGATTTGAACAATGAAATAAAATTAAATAAATAAAATAAATAATAATTACAAAGTGAGAGAATAAATATTTCACACCTCCAATACTTATATTTTCAAAAATAAATATACGGGATTTATATAATATTATTATAAATAAAACTCTTACATGCGCACTTAGTACCTTAAAAAATAGTGTTTTTTTCGTTTTTTTACAGTTTTATATATTTTTTGTATTTTTCGTGTTTTGAATTTTTTTTTAAATAAGAAATAAAAATAGTTTTGATTTTGGAGGTGGTCGAAAAATGATGTCCAACGGTGAAATTCAAATAAAACCAATTGTAATGAACGAAATGCAGAAGATTCATTCGAAACATGAAAGAAAAGTTGTATAAATGACGGTTTCAATTACACAAAATTTGGTTAATACTACTTAACAATAATTTATGTACACGTAGTTATACACATGTATGTACAGTGAACGCGCTTTTAAGGAACGTCACTGTATCGAGACCGAGAGGTGCTGCCATCTATGGAGGGAATACTGTACAGACTGTGTGATTTACTTGAAAAACTGAGTTAATGCAACAAACAAACAAAAAAATATATATATATATATAGGTGACTAATATATACATTTATATATTAACGGATTTTCGTTTCCGGGTAAGTGTAATTGTGTAATAAATCTGCTCTTGATGGCATTTTATTAACCCCTTAACCCGTATGAGGTCAGGGCGGACACTCCACGCCGCTAACTGGGCCGTGGGGAGCGTCCGCCCTGACTCCATTGGGGTTAAGGGGTTAATAAAATGAGCGTATATGAATTCATACGGATATGGAATCGAGAAGTTATTTGCTACCTACCAATTGGTGTACTTTAAAAAAAAATCAACATTTTTTAAAATTAAAATTAGTGACTAATAAAATTTTGATTTAATTACTTCTGTCCCTTCCGTTTTTTTATTTTTTTATTTTTTGTTTTTTCTTAAAAAATTGATATCGAAATATCTACATAACCCAGTTCCCCAGCTTCACTGTCTGTATAAAACCGCTACACAATAATGTTTTTGGTATTAACCATTTTTGACACTAAAAGTGCAATAAATAACCACGTATAAATAATTTTTTTTGTTTTGACGACGACGTCAGACGCATTCCATTCTTAGATTACATTTTAAAGTGGCAGGAAAAAGTTTAAAGAAGTTGACGAAAAAATTGACTCACACGGTGAGTCATGGGCAATATTAACTTTCGTCGTTTCATTGTGGAATGAAACAAATCGTAATACTACGATGGCAGCATCTCACGGTTTTGACAAATACGCAAACTTTTCAAGGTGCGTTCACATAAATAATATATGTATATATATATGTTTTGTTTTTTTTTTGTTTTTTTCGCTTTGATTTAAAAGAAGAAGAGAAAAGAAAAACTACGTACAGAGGTCGTAAATTAAGGCGAAATTAAAATGAGAATTGTGGGGAGTTTGTACACGGGGAGTTGGGCGGCGCCAGGGTGTCATCGAGGGCGCCAAACGGCGCCGTCAGTCGAGAAGTGGACAAAGCGAAGATGGCTGAAAAACGAAGAAAAAACAACGAAAAATTAAAAAACGAAATTCCACGTTCGTGCAGCGTGGCTATAAGAGCGAATTTTCGAAAATATACCGGGTTTTTATGGGAAATGTCTCCGTTATATTTAACACAAATTTCGTCCGAGTAACACCTCAGTTTATAGATTTTTCAACGCTGAAGACGATGGTGAAGTCAGAATTGCGATATCTCACTCCGTTATCAGATTAGAGCAGACTGAACATGACACATCTCAAGTATCAACCACCTTTCTTCACCTTCAAAGTGCTCCAGTTTGAGAACGGAACGAGATATTGCAATTCTGATTTCACCATCGTGTTCAGCGTGTAAAAACCTTTAAAATGAGGTGTCACTTGTCAGAATGTTTCATTTTCGGGATTTATGGGTAATTTCCCCCCTTAAGTCCCCAAAAACCCACCTTAGAGTGGCCTGATTCTGCCCATCTACGAACTCAGCCTTTCGATTGCCAAGACAGATTTTTCGTGCAAATTTGAACTTTTTATCTCAATTCTATCGAAAGTTATCGTCTGGAGTGACACATACTAAACATATCGAGAGTGTCACGGCAACACCCCACATCGATCTAACTAAGTATAAGTTAAGTACCTAAGTTAGGTAACACTCAAACATAGTCATTGGCAGGTGGTTTTTTGGCTCTGCTAAACAGACGCTCAAATGACGATGTGGGATGTTGCCGTGAGACCCTCGATATACATATAATTTTTGGTGTCTTTTGGCAGTGGTTTGAAACGGATTTGGGTATGAACATTTTTCGAAAATTCGAGTTTTAAAAATGGGCAATTCCATTGGGTCCGAAAATTTACAATAGGACAGTATTTTTCGGTCAAGGGACGTGTGAAGATTACGAAAATAGCATGAGTTGATCAGTTTTTTCGTTAAGTTTGGTAGGAAATGCAATCAAAACTAGTACTTGTTCGTACTGCTCGCTGAAACATTGACGTCATCGGACACCTCAAACGAGGGTGGATAGACAATATCGTTAGTTGTAGTATCCACGATCTTTCAAGAAAAATGATCCATGCATTCGGGTCACTCCATCTTTGCGCCAATACAGCATTCTCGATCTCTATTCTGCATTATCGCTTGATTATCGCCGTTCGCCATAACAAATTGATTGGTAACAAGGATTGAACCTTCCGCACGCCACAGGAATCCATGGATGCTTTATGCATGGATAGCTTCATAATCTAGTATCCATAACGGTGACGTCTTGACGTCACACCCTGGTCACTCGTCCGGCGGTTTTTTCAAACTACCAATTTTCTTTTATTTTCCTAAATTTTTGTGAACATTTTCTAGGTGAATGGACCCGATTTTCGCTAACATTAGACTTAACAGGTACTTTGGAAAAAAAATAATAAAAAAAATTGACTGGAATTGCCCATTTTGTACTTCGAAAATTCGCTAAAAGGCAAAATTATTTTATGGCATGGATAAATGGAAGGGGTATAACGGATTGAAGGGGGCATGGAGTGCCGCCCCGCGACCGCTCGAGGGTAAAACTCATTTTGTCTAGGGTCAAATGTGTTTTTTGAAGTCCCAAAAAACGATTTTTGTTACCAAAAAACCCACTGATGGCTACTCACTATTAGAATTCACGGTTGAAGGGGGCGTGACGAGGATGCCAACCGGGATTCACTAGCTTTTCCCTTCGTTGCTCTTCCCCTCGCTCATCCTCTTGCGGTTGAAAAGCCTGATGAACCCGCTCTGACTCGAGAACTGCTTCGACTGCTGGCGGGGAGCTGAGCGGATGAAGGTCGACGACCGGTACCCTGGAAAATACGACCAAAATCAAAAAATCGTCGGAAAATTTTCAAAAAAATGAAAATCCACAGTCATCGAAGGACTAACTGATTTTATGTAAAACTTATACCCCTTTGAGGTGTCCCTTGACAGACTGTTTCATTTTGGGAATTTATGTGTAATTTATGAGGGGGAGGGGGGAGGGGGGTTATGCCCGGGTTCAGCCAAAATCATGCAGCATGGCTATAAGAGCGAATTTTTGAAAAAACAACCGGTTTTATGTAGTGTCTCCATTAAAGAATTTTCGTGTAATTTCGGTTTTTGTTTACTATTCTTAATAATAAACCACTTGAAACTACAAAATCCAAACCCATGCAGCATGGCTATAAGAGCGAATTTTCGAAGACAAAATTGGTTTTATGTGAAATGCCTCCATTAAAGAACATGATGTCCATGAAGAACATCTCATGTGACAACCGCGTTTCTTCATCTTCAAAGTGCTCTACTTAGAGAACGGAATGAGATATCGCAATTCTGATTTCACCATCCTGTTCAGCGTAAAACAACCTTTAAAATGACGTGTCACTAGTTAGAATGTTTCATTTTGGGAATTTATGGGTAATTCCCCCCCCCCCCCCCTTCCCCACAGATTCTGCCCATCTACGAACTCAGCCTATCAATTGCCAGAGCACAAAACCGACAAAAAATAGCTTCCCGAACTAAAGGTCCTTGCATAGAGACAGTTGTTTTGTGGAGTTTCTCCCTTGAAATTTTCGCACGTTTTTCAGTTTTTCGCGTATAACTCGAAAAGTGCGCTTCCTACAGAAAATGTCACTCGATTCGTTTTTAAAGACCATTAAATTCCGCGTCGAATGGCGTTTCAAACGTCGAAATCGGTCCAGCCGTTCAGCCACAATCGTCCGTCAAAAATACAGAATTTTTACCAAATTCGCTAAAAAGTTGACACGACCCTCAACTTCAAACGTCTGTAGGTCGAGAATGAGTGCTCCGATTGAAAAATTTCATAGGAGCAAAGTTGTAGGAAATCTGATTCTGCATCAGATGCGTTTTGAAAATTTGAAATTCGCTCACTCCAGTGCTGAGATACCGATTATAAGCCAGAAAAAGACGTGGCCAAATTCGCTGAGTTTTCAACATGGACCTTGAGGGTTATGTGACGTCAAAAACACCGATTTTTTCAAAATGTCATTGATTTTTAAAGAGCATTAAATTTTCTTTAAAACCCATTGGTTAAAAAAAATTTTGGGCTTAAAAATAACGGAGATACAGCCGGCCTACAAAAAGTGAAATTTCTCAAACTGTGGCAAAATTCAGGTTTTGTGATAGTAAAATTATATTTACAAACGTACCTGTGTATTACATAGACGCCTGTTATGTACCTAACCCCCCCCCCCCTCATAGACGGGCATTAGACGGGCACCAACCACTTAGCGACGGCGTTAACTCTGACGACCGGAGTTTAACGAGCATCACTGCGATTTACCTTTCACCAACAACGAGTTGACGAACACTTAACGAAACGGGCTGACGCTTTCGTTAGAACTCTCGTCAAAGTTAATTGGTCGACCCTCGACGAATTAAGGGTTTGACGGGGCGTCAACTGCCATTTGTATTTTGTGATAGGTAACATACATAATATGTATGTTATGTATACATATATTATACATAATATACATATTATGTATATTATGTATAATATATGTATATACACGGTAGTTAACGGAAGTTAACGAGCGTTTGGTGCAAGTGGGCATCATTCACGGAAATGTGGGGATACGACCTTTTCCGGTTTATAATCGATATCTCAGGACTGGCGTGAGCGAATTTCAAATTTCAAAACGCATCTAACACAAAATCAGATTTCCTACAACTTTGGTCCTATGAAATTTTTCAATCGGAGCAGTCATTCTCGACCTACAGGCGTTTGAAGTTGAGAGTTGTCAATTTTTTAGCGAATTTGGTCAAAATCCACTATCTTTGACGGACGATTGCGGCTGAACGGCTGGACCGATTTCAACGTTTTAAACGCCATTCGACGCGGAATTTAATGGTCTTTAAAAACGAATCGAGTGACATTTTCTGTAGGAAGCGCACTTTTCGAGTTACACACGAAAAACCGAAAAAAACGCACGACACAGGCGACCCAATTCACAAGTTAATTGCAGGCAGACGTTCATTAGAATTGAATCACTTGCGTCGAATCGTACCTTGGTTTTTTATTCGCCAACTGTTGACCGGCGACAGTTGTTTCGCTTTCGACGGCGCCATCGCGCTGTTCGGCGCCGGCGCCGTTCTCGGAGGCGCCTCATTGTTATCGCCTTCCTGCAAAACGACGGAAACAAATTATTACTGGAAAATTGTCATTTGAAACGAATGTGGAGGGGTTTTGAACATCATTTAACCCATTATCTCAACCCAGAAAAATTTAGGATCAAAAAACATATATTTTAAGCTAATTTTGGCCATTTTGACGAGTCTACAGCTTGGGTAACAGGACCAATTGACTTGACATATTACAGAGCACTGAAACGGTTAGTCCTACAAAAAAACGTTATGTACAAGAAATGTAGGAAATTTTGTCTACTTCAATTTTGTATAGAGTGTGTTTGTCGAAAAAACGCACCCTTTCCTGAATATAGGCCAAAAACTGAAATAAAGTGCCAAAATTTGGTTGAAAAACGCCTAAAATCAAAGTTCTGGGCCAAATTTTTGCCTGTGAGCTTCAAATTCGTGTTCAGCGTCCCAGAAATCACAGAGTAAAACTTTCTTCTGATCACCAATTTTGTAGCTAATACGCCTTGCGTAAAGAGGGAATTTGAGGCTTGCAATGGTGTTTTTAGGCGCGCTCTAGCGGCGATACGGTTAGTCTTACAAAAAAACGTTATATATATAAGAAATGTAGGAAATTTTGTCTACTTCAATTTTGTATAGAGTGTGTTTGTCGAAAAAACGCACCCTTTCTTAAATATAGGCCAAAAACTGAAAATAAGTGCCAAAATTTGGTTAAAAAACGCCTGAAATCAAAGTTCTGGGCCCTAAATTTTGCCTGTAAGCTTCAAATTCGAGTTCAGCGACTCAGAAATCATAGAGTGAGGAAATCAAAACTGTTAAAGCTTTCATCTGAACCCCGATTTTGTAGCTAATACGCCTTGCTTAAAGAGGGAATTTAAGGCTTGCAATGGTGTTTTTGGGCGCGCTCTAGCGGCGAAACGGTTAGTCCTACAAAAAAACGTTACGTATAAGAAATGTAGGAAATTTTGTCTACTTCAATTTTGTATAGAGTGTGTTTGTCGAAAAAACGCACCGTTTCTTAAATATAGGCCAAAAACTGAAAATAAGTGCCAACATTTGGTTAAAAAACGCCTAAAATCAAAGTTCTGGGACAATTTTTTGCCTGTCAGCTTCAAATTCGTGTTCAGCGACCCAGAAATCATAGAGAGTAAGGAAATCAAAACTGTATTAAAGCTTTCATCTGATCACCAATTTTGTAGCTGATATGCCTTGCGTAAAGAGGGAATCAAGGGCTTGCGAAGCTGTTTTAGGAGCGCTCTAGCGGCAAAACGGTTAGTCCTACAAAAAAACGTTGTGTATGAAAAATGTAGGAAATTTTGTCTACTTCATTTTTGTATAGAGTATGTTTGTCGAAAAAACGCACACTTTCTTAAATATGGGCCAAAAACTGAAAATAAGTGCCAAAAATTGGTTAAAAAACGCCTAAAATCAAAGTTCTGGGCCAAATTTTCGCCTGTAAAATTCAAATTTGTGTTCAGCGACCCAAAAAGAATCAAGTGTGAAAATCAAAAAAAAATTTAAAAACTCACCGAGTCGTCGCTACTTCCAAATGACGAGACTGAGAGGTGACTCGAAGACGATGACGATGGAGGCCCCGAAGGGGTTTTCACTGGGAAATTAGACCGGACCCAACTCCTGTACTGGATCACGCGGTCCCTGACCTTAACGATCCTCCCCAATATACTGAGAAAAAAAAATATATATAATATATATTATATAAAATTTTTTTTTATATATTATATAAAAAATTAATAAATTGTAATGATTTGCTGAGTGTCCCCTAGTTCCCGAAGTTCTGGTTCGACCACTCTTGGGGTAGCGTCCCTCTGGGTGGGCATATTGCCTAACTCCCCGAGAGCAGGGGCCATTCAGCGAACCATTCATCACAAAATAAGCAGAAATAATAGGTACATACTACGGTGATTCTATTAGGAAACGAGTGGATCTCGAGACTTGGACTTTGGCACGTGGCTCATTAAATTAAGGTAATAAGGGTTTTGCAAGGGGTAAGGGTAGTAAAAACTCCTACCAGTGGCGGTCTCAAGGGGAGGGGTTTCTTTTAAAGGACCTTAGAAACATCGCCTTTTTCTGATCGTCGATTACGGCCTTATCCATGAGCCAAAATGTAAAGTTAGGGAGGTCATTCGACGCAGAATTTCACGCTCTTCAACTTTGATACAAGCGATGTTTTACGTCAGGTCCACCGTTTCCAAGATATTTGCCAAAAACCGGTACAGCGTCCGAAATTTTAAGGTTTTTTTTTTTTTTTCGCGTGTCGTTACCTGTAGGCGTTCGTAGGGATGACCATTGAGATGAGAGGGTTAACGGCTTGCGACAACGAGATGTACGCGTATTCGAAGGCCTGACGGACGTGAAGGGCTCCGTACGACCCTCGCCCGATGTCATTTCCAGGAGTCAACGGGTCTTCGATGCACAGGACTGATGGCCTGTGACCGTCCTTCATGTCTTTCTGCATCTGGACAATTTGAAGAGATAAAATTAGGTTTTACAGACGAAAAAAAAAGTCATGCAGCATGGCTATAAGAGCGAATTTTCGAAGAAACAAAATTTTACGTCAAATTTCTCCATTTTTGAGAAAACTTAGGAACACCTCAATTCATAGATTTTTCGACGCTGAACGCGACGGTGAAGTCAGAAATGTGATATTTCACTTCGTCATCAGATTAGAGCAGAAGAACCGTGAAGAACATCTCTAGTGCCAACCACGTTTCTTCATCTTCAAAGTGCTCCAGTTTGAGAACGGAACAAGATATCCCAATTCTGACTACACCTTCGTGTTCAGCGTCAAAAAATGTTTAAAATGATGTCAGAATGAAAATGAAAATTGTGGGAATTTGTGGGTCATTTTTATAAGTAAAACATTTCCGCACTAGTTTTAGTTTTTGACCAAAAAAGCAGTTACGCAGCTTCTTGGCGAAAAAAGTTACTCCTACCGTTTTTAAAGTATATAAAATTCCCTACAATTTCAGTGGTAGTAGAGCTCCGTAGACCTTGTAGAACCCGAGATAGAGCTCTTCAAAAACAGGACATTTTTCGAAAAAGTGCCAATTTTATGTTAAGGTCATTTTTGTAGTCTCGTACCGCCCAAAATACTGGTCCTACAAAAATGTCGTGAGAGAAGGATTTGAAGACAATTTAATAAACTTTAATTTTAGACCAGAACGGTGCTTGTAGACCGAGTGGTTCCCTCAAAATTCAACGAAAACCGAAAGACCGGTATTTTGGACCCAACTGACTTGAAATGAGCACGGCGTCATGAAGAGATTTTATATCATAGTCTTACGCCTTAATTTCTCAAAGAACGTTAAATTCTGCGTCGATGAACCCCAGAAACATTAAATTCGGTCCAACAGTTTGGCCACTACACGCGTGCAAAAATTGGCTCACCTCCGGTAAGTCGCACTTCTCTGCAAAAACACGTTTGTCGGTCTCTTTTTGGCGATAGCTCCAAAACTACTTGTCCGATCCAAAATTTCTTTTTTTCGTCTGAAAGCTGGTTAAATTTACTATCAGACCCTATATATGAAATCGTAATATTAAATACAAAAAGGGGGGTTTTGGGGAGTTTTAGCGGGGGGAAATTACCCATAAATCCCAAAAATGAAACATTCTGACAAATGACCCGTCATTTTATAGGTGTTTTAGTGCTGAACACGATGGTGAAATCAGAATTACGATATCTCACTCCGCTCTCAAACTAGAGCACTTTGAAGATGAAGAAACGCGGTTGTTACGTGAGATGTTCTTCATGGACATGTTCTTTAATGGAGACATTTTACATAAAACCGGTTATTTCTTCGAAAATTCGCTCTTATAGCCATGCTGCATGACTGTGGATTTTTCAGTTGAGTAATGAAAAAAATCCAAGAGGGACTTTCAGTGATTTACCTCCTGTGTACACGTATAATCCAGTGATTCAACTCCTGTGTACACGTATAATCCAGTGATTTACCTCCTATGTACACGTATAAACCAGTGATCTACCTCCTGTGTACACGTATAATCCAGTGATTTACCTTCTGTGTACACGTATAATTCAGTGATTTTACCTCCTGTGTACACGTATAATTTAGTGATTTTACCTCCTGTGTACACAAATAATCCAGTGATTTACCTCCTGTGGACACGTATAATCCAGTGATTTACCTCCTGCGTACACGTATAACCCAGTGATTTACCTCCTGCGTATACGTATAATTTAGTGATTTTACCTCCTGTGTACACGTATAATCCAGTGATTTACCTCCTGTGGACACGTATAATCCAGTGATTTACCTCCTGCGTACACGTATAACCCAGTGATTTACCTCCTGCGTACACGTATAATCCAGTGATTTACCTCCTGTGTACACGTATAATCCAGTGATTTACCTCCTGTGTACACGTATAATCCAGTGATTTACCTCCTGCGTACACGTATAACCCAGTGATTTACCTCCTGTGTACACGTATAATCCAGTGATTTACCTCCTGTGTACACGTATAATCCAGTGATTTACCTCCTGCGTACACGTATAACCCAGTGATTTACCTCCTGTGTACACGTATAATCCAGTCATTTACCTCCTGTGTACACGTATAATTTAGTGATTTACATCCTGTGTACACGTATAATCCAGTGATTTACCTCCTGTGTACAAGTATAACCCAGTGATTTACCTCCTGTGTACACGTATAATCCAGTGATTTACCTCATGCGTACACGTATAATCCAGTGATTTACCTCCTGCGTACACGTAAAGGCCAGTGATTTACCTCCTATGTACACGTATAATCCAGTGATTTACCTCCTGTGTACACGTATAATCCAGTGATTTACCTTCTATGTACACGTATAATCCAGTGATTTACCTCCTGTGTACACGTATAATCCAGTGATTTACCTCCTGCGTACACGTATAACCCAGTGATTTACCTCCTGCGTATACGTATAATCCAGTGATTTACCTCCTGTGTACACAAATAATCCAGTGATTTACCTCCTGTGGACACGTATAATCCAGTGATTTACCTCCTGCGTACACGTATAACCCAGTGATTTACCTCCTGCGTACACGTATAATTTAGTGATTTTACCTCCTGTGTACACGTATAATCCAGTGATTTACCTCCTGCGTACACGTATAACCCAGTGATTTACCTCCTGCGTACACGTATAATCCAGTAATTTACCTCCTGTGTACACGTATAATCCAGTGATTTACCTCCTGCGTACACGTGTAACTCAGTGATTTACCTTCTATGTACACGTATAATCCAGTGATTTACCTCCTGTGTACACGTATAACCCAGTGATTTACATCCTGTGTACACGTATAATCCAGTGATTTACCTTGTAGCATGTGGAAAGCCCCATGCCTTGGAAATTTGAATTCCCCGCGCTCTTCACGAAGACATTGCTCCACCGTGTATCATCCATCTACCCGACCAGCATCCATGCATCGTTGATACCACAAACAGCTGTGAATAGTGGCCAAACTGTCGCGCTGGCGAGAGAAGACGGTCAAGTGAGGAAGAAACGTGGCAGATAGAGAACGACTTGCGTCAACGAGTACTTATGAGTTTTTTCCTTCCGACTACCGTTCATTTGTTGTGCATCTTGGAATATTCCGTTCTGGACGATTATCATCCTGCTGAGCTGCGCTTGATAGTTCGTCCCCTACTGATTTGAGCCGAAGTGAGTATATCTGTTGCACTTCCACTGTTTCTAGTACCGCCGGTGGTAGTACTCACGTGGTCCCATGCAATTTAGCAGGCGATATTACTCACAAACCACCATCTATCTGTCTCAGGTCCTGCTAGTTTGTTCAACATCGTCGAAGAGATTGCAACAGTTGTTTGTTCAGCCCCCGCATCGCGGATTTAATTCTCGTTGAATCGATCAGAGGAGAGACCGGTACGTTGCGTATTTTCCAAGTACCTACGAGAGACGTATTACAAATACTATATTGTACATGACTTCAGCAATATGTTGAATTTGTTCGCAGGCTGAACTAGTATCGGAACGATCTCCTTTCTTCCCGGTTTCCATCAAGATCCTTCATCACATCTCCCCTTCGCGGAGAATTATTTGAATAATTGTACAAACTTGTAACTATATGCCCTTTATTGTGATATTGATCTTTCCTATCATTGTGTTTCCAGTGGTACCACTGCAGTAATTTAAAGAAAAGTCCTTGAATGATGTTTCCTAACTGAGGACACGAGCCAATACCTCGACAGATGTAATTTTCCGTCCATAGCACCAAAGTACGGTGAGTTAACACTATTGATTATTAAAAACAAACCTGAAGGTCAGGATTCGAGAATTTGTGTGTTTTTTTTTTGTACAATAGTTGTAGGTTGTCGATTCTCCTTAAAAATCGTCTGGCGCCCAACGTTTCCCCTAAAAGGCGTCTCTGGGCAAAATTCCCAGTAAAGGCGTGAAGGGCCTGCCTATCCCTGAATCAAATGTATTGGCCGTCAATACAATATCGAACAGCAAAAATAACTGTTACAAATGGCGCCCAAACGTGGGGCCTAATCGCGTCTTAGCCTGTTGGGGAAAATAAATAATATACTGACCTTCAGTGCAATAAGTACGTACCTATCTGTGATATTCTGTGGAAAAAAAAAAAAAAAAAAAAAGTACTTACCTATTTGTTAAATATTGTGATAATAATTTAATTAATCTATTTGTCTTTTGCATTGCATGTAAGTTCTGATATATTTATTCCTGTTATTTAATTATCCAAAAAAAAAAAAAAAAAAAAAAAAAAAAAAAAAAAAAAGTTCCTAGGTATAATTTAGTTGAGAAGTTCCTATATATATTGAATTCCGTAATATTGTGATATATTCTTGTACCTGAATAATTGTTGTCGTCCGTCAATTATAAATTATAGTTATGGATCCGTTTAAATTGAGTGAGGATCAGTGTAGATTCGAACTTGCACGACGTTCTTCAAGTACCGAAGGGGACTTGGCAGTTTTAGCAGCAAGGCTTAGGATGAATATTTTAATGGCTGCTGAATGTAAAACGATTAGTATTGAAAATCCTGATGAGGAACTTAAGAATATTCGCTCCTTGCTTTCCGAACTGGGTAGTGAGGCTTCCTCAATCAAGAGTAGGAGTAGGACTGCCAAGGTGGTTCGTGTACAGTCTAGGTTGATTCATGCTATCAATAGGTTGAACAATTTGAAACAACATCAACCCGAATTGTTGACTAAGGTAGAGCCAATTATTGTCGAAGCTAGGGAACATGTTGCAAATATGGAGGCTACAATGGGGTTCAATATTGATAGTGAAACTGACCAATCTGACCTGGATGTCGACAGGTTGAAGTTTCGTAGGTCTCCCAAGTCTTTGCATGTTCCAGCCGTCAGTGTAGCTACTGCTGGTGTTCAGACAGTCATCCCTAGTAGTCCGTTAGGTGAGGACTCTCGTTCCCCTTTTGTACCGTCCCCTTTACCTGAGTTCCGATATCAGTCTGAGCCTGTATACAAATGGAAAATCGACAAATTCAGTGGGAGGACTCCTGAATTGGCCTTAGATTTCGTGCGTGATGTGGAGGAGAAAGCCAGTGCACGCTCTGTTGGATGGAAACAACTCTTTAGGGAGTCAGCTGAATTGTTTGAGGATGATGCTCTGATTTGGCATCGTGATGTCGTCAAGCGTGTTTCCACCTGGGAGCAGCTCAAGCGGGAGTTTCTGATAGCTTACCATGCTTTTGGAAATGACAGTAATCTCCGGGAACGTATACGTAGCTGTAAGCAGTTGGATTCCCAGAGTATTGATGTATTTATCAGCAAGATGCAGGGCATGTATTCCAAGCTGGAGAGGCCCCTATGCGAGGCTGAGCGCTTGGAGGAAATTCTGCGCAATTTGAATTCATTCCTTAAGGAGAAGCTAGTCATGGTTCCAATATCATCAATTGAGGACTTGCGGACGGCGGCCCGTTTGGCTGAGGCTGGTCGACTGCGCATGGGTTCTGCTCCCGTTCAACCATCAGCTGGGCGAGTTTCTCTTTCCTCAGAATTGACTCCTTCTGGATCTGCAGCTATAGTTGAAGCTTTCCAGGGTCCTACTGGGAAGGGATTCCAGTGTTACAATTGCGGAGCTGGAGACCACCGCCATCGAGCTTGTCCCCATCCTAAGAAGAAGTTTTGCTACCGTTGTGGATTACCTGATGTTACCACCTTTAATTGTTCCCGGTGTAGTAAGGATCTGTCAAAAAACGAATAGAGTTGCATGGTAGTCAAGGTCGGCCTGTGCAACTCCCTGTTAATAAGACCTTGCAAAGATTTCCAATGAAGAGAAGGAAGGATGATCCCCGCCCATTTATGGAGGTGAATGTGGGAGGTAGGTCTATTGTGGGCTTGGCTGATAGTGGTGCTCAAATTTCACTGGGTGGACGTGAACTTGTTGCTGAGCTGCGCCAGCTGAAGATACCTATTTCCAAAGTTCCAGCACAAAGTATTCAAACTGTTGATGGAACGGTTCATGATGTTAATATGGAGGCAGTGTTGCCAATTATAGTTGATGGAGATACCTTTCCCTTTCGTATCTGTCTTTTGCCATCTCTTAACCAACGTCTAATTTTGGGAGTGGACTTCCTGCGTCAATTTGGTCTCTCAATTAATTTCAGCGATATTAGAGATTGGAAGTTGCTGCCTACAAGTACTGCTTCATCACTGCAGACATGTTCCTTGGTGGCTGAGCAAGAACTGTCTGTAGAACAGAAGTCTCGTCTGGCGGACATTTGGGGTAGACTGCAGAAGCTAGGAGCTCCTGGTCCGGATGGTACTTTGCGATCCACTTCCCTAATGGAACACAAAATAAACCTAATTCCTGGTACTCTTCCAGTAAAGCAACGACAGCGTCCTGTTTCAATGGCAATACGCAGGATACTCCATGAACAACTAGACGAGCTACTCAGGCAGGGGGTTGTACAGCCTAGTGAGTCCCCATGGTGTTCCCCTTTAGTTCTTCAGAAGAAGAAAAACGGGACATACCGCCTGTGCCATGACAGTAGGAAGATAAACGAGGTAACAATTAAAGACTCGTATCCCCTTCCACACATCCAGTCAACCTTGGATATGTTGAGTGGCGCTCGCTACATATCATCCATTGACCTCAAGTCCGCTTTCTTCCAGATTCCGTTGGCTCCAGAGTCGAGACCCATCACAGCATTCTCTGTACCAGGAAGAGGTCTGTTTGAATTTACCAAGATGGCCTTTGGGTTATGCAATTCTGGATCTAGTTTCCAAAGGTTGATCGACCGGGTGATAGCAGGCCTCGAGAATACATTTGGGTACCTTGATGACCTGATAATAGTGTCCCAGACGTGGGAAGAGCACGCTTCTTTGTTGCACAAGGTGATCGACCGTCTTGAGCGGGCCAACCTCACGGTGAATCTTGACAAATGTGAGTTGTTCAGGTCCAGTCTGACCTTCCTTGGATACTTAGTTGATGAGCACGGTCTGAGGGCTTCCGAGGAAAAAGTCAAGGCAATTGTTGAATTCCCAAGAATGAAATCCCAGAGAGACGTCCGTAGATTCTTGGGTATTTGTAATTATTATCGTAGGTTTGTACCCGATTTTTCCAAGGTTGCCAGTCCACTCTCTGACCTTCTTAAGAAGGGAAAGAGATTTTCATGGTCCCTCGATTGTGAAAAAGCGTTTGCTGAGTTGAAGACGCTCCTCACATCAGCCCCAGTATTGTCAGTGCCGGACTTTGATCTGCCATTTGTTATTCAAACTGATGCCAGTCTTGAGGGCCTGGGCGCCGTGATCTCCCAGCGGTTTCCAGAAGGGGAAAAAGTAATTGCCTACGCTTCTCGCAAATTAAATAAGGCTGAAAAGAAGTGGAGCGTAATAGAGTTGGAATGTCTCGGAATTCTTTGGGCTGTTGAACGGTTCCGCCCTTATGTAGAAGGTACTTCTTTCACAGTGATCACTGATCATCATTCATTGAAGTGGTTGAACGCCTTGAAGGACCCTTCCCCTCGTCTGACCCGTTGGGCTTTGAGACTCCAATCATATGACTTCAAGATAGAATACCGCAAGGGCGGCCTGAATAAGGTACCAGACGCACTGTCACGAGCTCCAGTTGAGGTGGCAAATGTAAATATTGTGCCTGATAAGATAACAGACAAATGGTATGCCCATATGCTCTCTCGAGTACGGTCCAGTCCCGATAAGTACCCTGTCTGGAAGGTCGAAGATGGTAAACTGTTCAAGTTTATTTCAGAGAAGGATACCCTACTAAATGAGTGGAAGGCTGTGGTGCCTAAGGAATACCGTGTGGAAATCCTGGAACGTAGCCATAACACTCCCACTTCAGGCCACTTCGGCGTCCTCAAGACCCTAAAGAGAATTTCTGCGGATTACTACTGGCCCAAGATGCGACGTGATGTGCAAAAGTTTGTGAGTCGCTGCCCAATTTGCATTGCGTTCAAGACGCCTGTGTGCAAGCCCAGTGGGCTCATGGGTCGGTATACGGTCTCTAGGCCTTGGGAGGTTATAGCCATAGACTTCTCTGGAAAATATCCCCGTTCTCCTCGGAGAAATGAATTTCTTCTTGCTGTACAGTGCGTTTTTACGAAGTTTATAATGTTGTTTCCTTTGACTAATTCAAAAGCGTCCACCCTTGTGAAGATTTTAGAAGACAAGGTGTTCTGCAGCTTTGGTGTCCCAGGTGCCATCATATCGGATAACGGATCACAGTTTACCTCCAGGGAATATACAGACCTTCTAAGCTTGAAGAACATACGGCCTCAGTACACTGCCCTATACCACCCACAAGCAGATCCTGTGGAGAGATCCCACAGGGAATTGAAGCGGCTTATGGCTTCTTTCATGCAGGGTAGAAACCACTCTAGGTGGGATGAATTTCTTCCCCAATTTCAGTTGGCCTTGAATTCCTCAGTGAACGAGACCATTGGTTATGCCCCATCGAGTATAATGTTGAACCATCGTGTGACGGTCAGCAATCGAGATTCCTTGACAGGCCAATATAATGATGTTGCCGCACCTGACCAGTTCCTCAGTACAAATTCTGCTCGTGTCCAGGAAGCTTTTGAACAGGTGAAGTACAGCACCACTCAGCAGTTTGAGCGCAACAAGCGACAACATGATGCCAGGCACCAACTCCTAGAGTTTGATATTGGAGACAGTGTATGGAGACGTAGCTTTGCTCAGTCATCGGCTACAAATAAGTTTAGTAAGAAGCTTGCTCCAAAATTTCTGGGTCCTTTCGTTGTTGCTGAGAGGCATGGAACTGTGGTATACTCGTTGCAGGACTCCCTCGGGAACCATGCTGGCAAGTGGCATGTGCAGGACCTCATTCCGGACAGGGCTACTGAAGCTGAGAGCAATGACTCCTCTTCTGAGAGGTCTGAGATTTGAGGCTCACTTTGGCGAACAGGCAAACAGTGGTGAGTTTGCAGTGTGGGGTCAGCACCCACTGCCTCTGTAGCTGTGAGGTTTATCCCTACCTCATTACCCGTCCAGTCCTATCACCACCATTCTGCCTTTTTTTTTTTGTATGTCCCTTCTTCGCCCCGCCTTTCCTGCTGCTTCCTCTCTATAAAACTGTCCCCACCGTATCAGGTCAGGAACATGGGCCCTCCTGGTCTATTCCCGCCTCAGCTTGGTTCCAACAAGCTGCCTGCAAGTTCCCCTTTGTTCATTTTGCCACTTGCAGGGTTTTAAAGCCTCCTTCCTCTGGCATACGCCGGTTGGACCCCTACAGCTTCGGGCGATTGGCCTGGCCGACCAGTCTAACCCATCTAGGCCAACCCTTCTAACCTCCACTATCATCAATTTTCAGTAATTCTGCCATCATCATCATCACCACCATCAGCATCTACAACATCTTCAGTTCAGTTCCTTGCTCTCTTCGGCCGACGTTCTTTTGAGATTTGTGCCAAATCTTTTCTGGGAAGGAAGGGTGTGTAGCATGTGGAAAGCCCCATGCCTTGGAAATTTGAATTCCCCGCGCTCTTCACGAAGACATTGCTCCACCGTGTATCATCCATCTACCCGACCAGCATCCATGCATCGTTGATACCACAAACAGCTGTGAATAGTGGCCAAACTGTCGCGCTGGCGAGAGAAGACGGTCAAGTGAGGAAGAAACGTGGCAGATAGAGAACGACTTGCGTCAACGAGTACTTATGAGTTTTTTCCTTCCGACTACCGTTCATTTGTTGTGCATCTTGGAATATTCCGTTCTGGACGATTATCATCCTGCTGAGCTGCGCTTGATAGTTCGTCCCCTACTGATTTGAGCCGAAGTGAGTATATCTGTTGCACTTCCACTGTTTCTAGTACCGCCGGTGGTAGTACTCACGTGGTCCCATGCAATTTAGCAGGCGATATTACTCACAAACCACCATCTATCTGTCTCAGGTCCTGCTAGTTTGTTCAACATCGTCGAAGAGATTGCAACAGTTGTTTGTTCAGCCCCCGCATCGCGGATTTAATTCTCGTTGAATCGATCAGAGGAGAGACCGGTACGTTGCGTATTTTCCAAGTACCTACGAGAGACGTATTACAAATACTATATTGTACATGACTTCAGCAATATGTTGAATTTGTTCGCAGGCTGAACTAGTATCGGAACGATCTCCTTTCTTCCCGGTTTCCATCAAGATCCTTCATCACATCTCCCCTTCGCGGAGAATTATTTGAATAATTGTACAAACTTGTAACTATATGCCCTTTATTGTGATATTGATCTTTCCTATCATTGTGTTTCCAGTGGTACCACTGCAGTAATTTAAAGAAAAGTCCTTGAATGATGTTTCCTAACTGAGGACACGAGCCAATACCTCGACAGATGTAATTTTCCGTCCATAGCACCAAAGTACGGTGAGTTAACACTATTGATTATTAAAAACAAACCTGAAGGTCAGGATTCGAGAATTTGTGTGTTTTTTTTTTTGTACAATAGTTGTAGGTTGTCGATTCTCCTTAAAAATCGTCTGGCGCCCAACGTTTCCCCTAAAAGGCGTCTCTGGGCAAAATTCCCAGTAAAGGCGTGAAGGGCCTGCCTATCCCTGAATCAAATGTATTGGCCGTCAATACAATATCGAACAGCAAAAATAACTGTTACAACCTCCTGTGTACACAAATAATCCAGTGATTTACGTCCTGTGTACACATATAATCCAGTGATTTACCTCCTGCGTACACGTATAATCCAGTGATTTACCTCCTGTGTACACATATAATCCAGTGATTTACCTCCTGCGTACACGTACAATCCAGTGATTTACCTCCTGTTTTGAGATGTAGGTGCCGCCGTTTTTGATCCGAATGGCCGTTTTCATGTAGTTGAATTTCCTTCCGTACAACTCGAAGAACTCGATGAGGAGGACGGCGAGGTTGGCGTTTTGTAATGTCGACTCGCCTCGAGGATGCAACTGGAATTCACAACAGTGTTTTTAAGTTTTGAGTGGCAAAATAATTAGAATTAAAAAAAAAAAAAAATCAATATGTTGAATGTTACTCTTCTAGCGAATTTTTGAAGACACAGAAGATAATTTTTGAAAACTCGAATTTCTGAAAAGGTTTTATACCGAAATTCGTTTCAGACCATCCTGAAACCACTGCCAAAATACTTTCTAAGCTCCTTTTCCCTTCAAATCTCCTGCATTCTAAGCTCAATTTCCCTCGCAATCACCCTCGTTTTGGACCTGATTTCCAGCCTAATCTGCTGCTTTCTAGGCTCAATTTCCCTCGAAATCAGGCTCTTTTCAAGTCCAATTTCCCTCCTAATCTGAAGATTTCTAGATTCAATTTCCTTCCTAATCTGCTGCTTTCTAGGCTCAATTTTCTTCATAATCTGCCTCATTTCAGGCCAAATTTCTCTCCTAATGTGATGCTTTCTAGACCCAATTTCCCGCCTAATCTGCTGCTTTCTAGACTCCATCTCCCTACCAATTGGCTGCTTCTAGTAAATTTTCAAAGAAAAGGAAGCTATTGCTCTCGGTTGTTTCTTCGAAAATTCGCTCTTATAGCCATTCTGCATGACTGGATTTTTTTTTTTTTTTTTTTTTTTTTTTTTTTTTTAAATAAAAGTACTTCTTAATCACCTGAAGGAAGGAGACAGTCATGAGGATGAGCGAATATGAAGAGATGCCGCCGTGGAAGACCTCGTTGAGATCCCGCTGGAGAAGGAACTGTTTCAGAACCAAAACCAACTTGCCGAGAACGGGGTATTTGGCCTGGACGAAAAGTAAAAAATAATAATTAAGAAAATAAAATACAAATTGGTAAGTTAATGAAATATTAAGTAAATAGATGGAGATAAAAAGAAGTTTGAACATCGAATTTTACATTTTGTACAATTTTTACTTGTTGTATATTATTGCCCTTTGCATATGTGATCACCAAGGAATTATTAATTAATTAATTAAAATTACTCAGTCCAAAAATTCTCAAAATTCATACCAAAAAAATTTTTCCTCCCCCTAGTAATTCAGTCTAATGGTATTTTTCTGGTGATAATGAAGTACTCGGTTTTTTCAACAGATTTGTACGTCTTTTGGGTCGCTGAATCCAAATCTGAAGTTCGCCGCCTACTATCTGGTCGGCGTCAGGTCGAAAAACGCGAAGAACCTTCAAATTTCGGACGTTGTACCGGGTTTTCGCAGATATCTTGGAAACGGTGGACCTGACGTAAAACATCGCTTGGATCAAAGTTGAAGAGCGTGAAATTCTGCGTCGAATGACACCCCTGACTTTACATTTTGGCCCATGGATAAGGCCGTAATTGACGAACAAAAAAGGCGATGTTTTCAAAAGCCATTTCAAAGAAAGGGATAGCTGATCTTATTTAATTCTGATCTGATCTAGTAAGATCTATTGAGATCTAGTAAAATCTATTATGGATCCTAATACTAAGACCTATTATAGATCTTAATAACTCGATGTGCTTCACTTGTACTAAGATCTTATCAAGATCTATTATAGATCTTAATAACTCAATGTGCTTCACTCAAACTAAGATCAAGATCTAGCGAGGTTACCTTAAATTCCTTAATAAGCTCGGCGGATCGGACGCCGTTGTTCATGTTGAACGAGATGTCTACTTTGACTCCTGACGCCTTGTCCGTTAGTTTGACTATTGGAACCTGCAAGAAGAAAACACAACGTTTCAGACTCCTGGTGGGGATGCTGAGATGATCATGCACACACGAGATCCTCTTTGACAGTACAGCAATTGAAGGTCAACGGTACAGAACTTTAAAACTTCGTGGTGCTTGGAAAACAGCGAAATTTCCGCACTAGTTTCAGTTTTTGCCCAAAAAAGCCGTTATGCAGCCTCTTGGCGAAAAAAGTTATACGGACCTTTTTTAAAGTACATAAAATTTCCTACAATTTCAGTGGTAGTAGAGCTCGGTAGACCTTGTAGAACCCGAGATAGAGCTCTTCAAAAAACGGTCATTTTTTCCAAAAAGTGCAAATATTATGTTAAGGTCATTTTTGTAGTCTCATACCGGCCAAACTACTGGTCCTATCAAAAAGTCGTGAGAGAATGATTTAGAGACAATTTAATAAACTTTAATTTAAGACCAGAACGGTGCTTCTAGACCGACTGGTTCTCTCAAAATTCAACAAAAACCAAAAAGCGGTAAAACGGTATTTTGGACACAACTGTCTTGAAATGTGCACGAGGTCATGAAGAGGTCTTATATCACAGTCTAACGCTTTATTTTCTTAAACAGCGTTAAATTCTGCGTCGATGAACCCCAGAAACATTAAATTCGGTCCAACAGTTTGGCCACCACACTCCTTCAAAAATTGGCTCACCTCCGTTAAGTCGCACTTCTCTGCAAAAACACGTTTGTCGGTCTCTTTTTGGCGATATCTCCAAAACTACTTGTCCGATCCAAAATTTCTTTTTTTCGTCTGAAAGCTGGTTAGATTTACTATCAGGCCCCATGTGAGAAATGTCGAATAAAACCCGGTAAACACCCACGCCAGCGCGATAAATGCGTACATTTAGGCAAAATATGACGATTTTGACATGTGTAGTGGGCTGTCGTGGGTATTTTCCGGGATTGAATAGAAAATTCATACATGAGATGTGATAGTAAACTTAACGAGCTTTAAGATGTAACAAATTAATTTCGAATCGGACAAATATTTTCGGAGTTACAGCATTTACAACGTTACAGCTATTTCTTCCGAAATCCTCGACATTTTCGAACTTGTTTCAGTTTTTGCCTCATATCTTCTGAAAGGTTGATTTTTCACCAAAAGTCCTTCTTACCTTTATTAAAGTCAATAGTATAAGCTACAATTTAAGCCCAACCGCAACTCTGTAGGTCCAATAGATCCCGAGATATTTGACTTCAGAAATTGGCTATTTCTTCCAAAATCCTCGACATTTTCGGGCTGGTTTCAGTTTTTGCCTCATAACTTCTAAACAGTTGGTTTTCTACGAAAAGTCCTTCTTACCTTTATTAAAGTCAATAGTATAAGCTACAATTTAAGCCCAACCGCAACTCTGTAGGTCCAATAGATCCCGAGATATTTGACTTCAGAAATTGGCTATTTCTTCCAAAATCCTCGACATTTTCGGGCTGGTTTCAGTTTTTGCCTCATAACTTCTAAACAGTTGGTTTTCTACGAAAAGTCCTTCTTACCTTTATTGAAGTAAATAGTATAAGCTACAATTTAAGCCCAACTGCAACTCTGTAGGTCCAATAGATCCCGAGATATTTGACTTCGAAAATTGGCTATTTCTTCCAAAATCCTCGACGTTTTCGGAGTTGTTTCAGTTTTTGCCTCATAACTTCTAAACGGTTGGTTTTCTACGAAACGTTCTTCTTAGCTTTATTAAAGTAAATAGTATAAGCTACATTTTAAGCCCAACCGCAGCTTTTTAGGTTCAATAGATCCCGAGATATTTGACTTCGAAAATTGGCTATTTCTTCCAAAATCCTCGACATTTTCGGACTTGTTTCAGTTTTTGCCTCATAACGTCTAAATGGTTGGTTTTCTACGAAACGTCCTTCTTACCTTTATTAAAGTCAATAGTATAAGCTACAATTTAAGCCCAACCGCAGCTCTTTAGGTTCAATAGATCCCGAGATATTTGACTTCGAAAATTAGCTATTTCTTCCAAAAAGTTCGAAAGGTTATAGAAGTTTTAGTCATCTTCTGGGTCGAATATTGGCTCTAATACTCACCCCACGAGAAACTTCATTAGAGAGAAAGTTCTAGAGGAGTTATCTAGCTTTAATTTAACCCCAAATCGAAGTCCGTAGGTCTAATAGGTCTCTAGTTTATAAGTGATTATAAAAGGAGCTTACAGTAGCTTTATCAAGCACTTTGATGTTTTCTTTGGTGCAGACGCCTTTGCTGAGAAGAGTCTCCTCCAGAGTGCGGAGCGGGAGTTTCTCCCAGTCGCCGATCACCACGAGATCGATATCGCTGCGAATAAATAGTTACAATTAATATATTATAGATTGTTATAATCGATTCCGATTAAGGGAGAGAATTGAGTGAGATTGACTCATCGGAATGTCCGAAATTCGACTCGAAAACGTCGAAAAATTGTTATAATCGATTCTGATTAAGGAAGAGAATTGAGTGAGATTGACTCATCGGAATGTCCGAAATTCGACTCAAAAACGTCGACAAATTGTTATAATCGATTCTGATTAAGGAAGAGAATTGAGTGAGATTGACTCATCGGAATTTCCGAAATTCGACTCGAAAACGTCGAAAAGTTGTTATAATCGATTCTGATTAAGGAAGAGAATTGAGTGAAATTGACTCATCGGAATGTCCGAAATTCGACTCAAAAACGTCGACAAATTGTTATAATCGATTCTGATTAAGGAAGAGAATTGAGTGAGATTGAATCATCGGGATTTTCCGATATTCGACTCGAAAACGTCGAAAAATTGTTATAATCGATTATGATTAAGGGAGAGAATTGAGTGAGATTGACTCATCGTCACTCCCGAAATTCGACTCGGAAAAGTCGAAAAATTGTTATAATTGATTCTGATTAAGGAAGAGAATTGAGTGAGATTGACTCATCGGAATGTCCGAAATTCGACTCGACTACGTCGACAAATTGTTATAATCGATTTTGATTAAGGAAGAGAATTGAGTGAGATTGACTCATTGGAATGTCCGAAATTCGACTGGACTACGTCGACAAATTGTTATAGTCGATTATGATTAAGGAAGAGAATTGAGTGAGATTGACTCATCGGAATGTCCGAAATTCGACTCGAAAACGTCGACAAATTGTTATAATCGATTATGATTAAGGAAGAGAATTGAGTGAGATTGACTCATCGGAATGTCCGAAATTCGACTCGAAAACGTCGACAAATTGTTATAATCGATTCTGATTAAGGAAGAGAATTGAGTGAGATTGACTCATCGTCATATCCGAAATTCGACTCAAAAACGTCGAAAAGTTGTTATAATCGATTCTAATTAAGGAAGAGAATTCAGTGAGATTGACTCATCGGAATGTCCGAAATTCGACTCGAAAACGTCGACAAATTGTTATAATCGATTCTGATTAAGGAAGAGAATTGAGTGAGATTGACTCATCGTCATTTCCGAAATTCGACTCGAAAACGTCGAAAAGTTGTTATAATCGATTCTAATTAAGGAAGAGAATTGAGTGAGATTGACTCATTGGAATGTCCGAAATTCGACTGGACTACGTCGACAAATTGTTATAGTCGATTATGATTAAGGAAGAGAATTGAGTGAGATTGACTCATCGGAATGTCCGAAATTCGACTCGAAAACGTCGAATAGTTGTTATAATCGATTTTGATTAAGGAAGAGAATTGAGTGAGATTGACTCATCGGAATGTCCGAAATTCGACTCAAAAACGTCGAAAAACTGTTAGGTATAATCGATTCTGACTAAGGAAGAGAATTGAGTGAGATTGACTCATCGGAATGTCCGAAATTCGACTCGAAAACGTCGACAAATTGTTATAATCGATCATGATTAAGGAAGAGAATTGAGTGAGATTGACTCATCGTCATTTCCGAAATTCGACTCGAAAACGTCGACAAATTGTTATAATCGATTCTGATTAAGGAAGAGAATTGAGTGAGATTGAATCATCGGAATGTCCGAAATTCGACTCGAAAACGTCGACAAATTGTTATAATCGATTATGATTAAGGAAGAGAATTGAGTGAGATTGACTCATCGTCATTTCCGAAATTCGACTCGAAAACGTCGACAAATTGTTATAATCGATTCTGATTAAGGAAGAGAATTGAGTGAGATTGACTAGTCGGAATTTTCGAAATGCGACTCGAAAACGTCGGAAAAACCTAAAAAAGGTTGAATTGAATCGAATTGAGGGGTTCATTTGGAATGAAATAGACCTTCTGAAGGCCTAAGACGACTCAAAAACGTCGAAAAATTGTCTGTGAATGCAGACCATCCCTCTGGGTGGGCAGAATTGCGTAACCTCTCCGTGACCAGGGGAACTCAGCAAACCATACATTACAGTGTTCTGGAGTGGATAGCCAGGTCTGTGAATGCAGACCAGGGCAGCCCTCTGGGTGGGCAGAATTGCCTAACCTCCCCGGGTTACAGGGAGAACATCAGTGTTCTGGAGTGGATAGCCAGGTCTGTAAATGCAGACCAGGACAGCCCTCTGGGTGGGC
Source organism: Stenodema calcarata (assembly GCA_963920205.1). Taxonomy (NCBI): domain Eukaryota; kingdom Metazoa; phylum Arthropoda; class Insecta; order Hemiptera; family Miridae; genus Stenodema; species Stenodema calcarata. The sequence continues at coordinate 4,158,709 of OY986065.1, forward strand.
AGAATTGCCTAACCTCCCCGGGTTACAGGGTGAACCTCAGTGTTCTGGAGTGGACAGCCAGGTCTGTGAATGCAGACCAGGACAGCCCTCTGGGTGGGCAAAATGGCCTAACCTCCTCGGGTTACAGGGACGACCCAGCAAACCATACATTACAAGTACCTGGTCGGGAGGTAGAGACCTGTCCTGAAGCTCCCGAACACCTCGACGTGAGCGTTCGGCCAAAGCTCGAGGACGAGCTGCTCGATGTTGCTGACGACTTGGGACCTCATGTTGTGCTCTTCGGGAGTCGGTGACATGTACTCGTAGAATTCGAGTATCTCTTGGTGCAGCCTGCAAAAATAGGTACACTTAGATTTTAACGGGTTAAACATGATGATGATAGTGACAATGATTAATTTCTCCAAGGATTTAAACTGGATAACCTCCTCATACCCTCAAAATACCGCATTTCCCAAAAATATGCCGCTCTTAATTTTTTTTTTAATACTTCTGGTATTTTCAATGTGATTAACCTCACAATACACTCAGAATGGGCGCAGAGCGTAAGAATATGAACAAATAAAGTCAGAAAACTGAATTAATGCAACAAATATTGTTAATAGGTAACAGTAAATTCTAAATATAAAACCTGAACCAAAAACAATTTCTTCCCAAGTAAACAAAAACTGCACAAGTTGGTACCTACTGCTAAAAATATGATCAAAACACCAAGGGCCAATTTTGGGACAATCAGGCAATTGTGGTAAAAATTGTCGTTTTTCAGTGGTCGATTACTACCCTATAAATTGGCGCAACTTTAAAGTTGGGAGGGTCAATCGTCGTGGAATTTAATGCTCTTTAATTTGTCATCTAGTAACGTTTTCGCTAGGGTGCGTCGTTTAGGAGTTATACGCGACAAACTGAAAAAAGTCCGAAAATTTCGACGTTTTAAATTTGTCAAATTTTGAAATTTAGGTGCTCTGTGAACTTGGCGTAGAATTATCTACAACTTTGACTTCAAGAGTGTTTTAATAGGACCATTACAGACGACAGAAAGGTGTCAAAAAGGTACATTTGGAGCCAAAATGGGAAAAATTGTCGTTTTTCAATGGACGATTACTACCCTATAAATTGGTGCAATTTTGAAGTTGGGAGGGTCAATCGACGTGGAATTTAATGCTCTTTAATTTGTCTTTTAGTAACGTTTTCGCTAGGGTGCGTCGTTTAGGAGTTATACACGAAAAACTGAAAAAAGTCCGAAAATTTCGACGTTTTGGGGGCACCCTGAGTTAAGCTCAACCCCTGGAAGTCACATCGCAGGTATAATTGGTTCATTGATCATCGCTAGTTGATAGTGAAATGTCATGAGCACTTACGCCATTATTGGTCGCGAGTCGTACGTTTTGTCCGCCCTCCGCCAGGGTTCGCCGCCGTACTGGCCGATGAGGAGGTCGTGGTTGTGATTGAGAGCGTACGTTGACGCCCAATTTTGTTTCCATATTTCATATGGATCTTTCCGCTGAATTGAAAAAAAAAAACAATCCATAAGACATTTTTCCAAAATTTGGTATAAACTGTACATAAAAAATAGTAAACTGTACATAAAAATAGCAAATTTTCGCATATTTTTTCGGTTTTTTACGTATAACTCGAAAAGGGCGCTTCCTACAGAAAATTTCACTCAATTCGTTTTTAAAGACCATTAAATTCCGCGTCGAATGGCGTTTCAAACGTTGAAATCGATCCAGCCGTTCAGCCGCAATCGTCCGTCAAAAATACAGAATTTTGACCAAATTCGCTAAAAAATTGACAACTCTCAACTTCAAACGCCTGTAGGTCGAGAATGACTGCTCCGATTGAAAAATTTCATAGGAGCAAAGTTGTTGGAAATCTGATTTTGTGTAAGATGCGTTTTGAAAAACCGCCTAACTGACAGAAAATGTCGAGGTTTTTGGAAGAAATAGCCTATTTTCGAGGTCAAATATCTCGGGATCTATTGGACCTACAGAGCTGCGGTTGGGCTTAAATTGTAGCTTATACTATTCACTTTAATAAAGGTAGAAGGACTTTTCGTGAAAAACCAACCGTTTAGAAGTTATGAGGCAAAAACTGAAACAAGTCCGAAAATGTCGAGGATTTTGGAAGAAATAGCCAATTTTCGAAGTCACATATCTCGGGATCTATTGGACCTACAGAGCCGCGGTTGGGCTTAAATTGTAGCTTATACTATTTACTTTAATAAAGGTAGGAAGGACTTTTCGTAAAAAACCAACCGTTTAGAAGTTACGAGGCAAAAACTGAAACAACTCCGAACATTTTGACGTTTTTTGGCTCTCAAAACGTTTCCTTAGAGATTTCGAAGCTGTAAACTTGGTGTAATACTAATTAAACTTATCTAAACACAAAAACAGCTTTTTGCAATGTTATTGGACTTGAGGAGTTCATCTGAATTGATAAATACCTTATTGTTGAGGCTGTCCATCACGTCGTTCGTTTTGTCGTTTTTCTGGAGTTTGTTAAACTTCTTCCATAGCCGGTCCCACTGATCTTTGGCAGGTCCTGCAAAAAATAAATAAAAATGAAATAAAATAAATAAAATACTGGTTTTATGGAAAATTTCTCAATTTTACTGGACAAAATGTATCTGTCTACTTGTTGTGCAGAGAAAAATCGTGAAAATGACTGAGAAAACCTCGAATTTGAGGCGAAAAGGCGTGAATTTGAATTGGACAATTTTGAATTTGGTTCGAGTCTTGGATTTGACTCGAAAAATCGAGAATTTGGGTGGGAAACCCACGAATTTGAGTCGAAGAACCTTGAAAATTTGGAATTTGGAAGAACGAGAATTGTCGTCGAAAAACGGTGACTTGGAGTTTGAATAAAGAAAGATGAAGAACCAGCTAAAAATCTAGATGCAGCATGGCTATAAGAGCGAATTTTCGAAGAAATAACCGGTTTTATGTGAAGTGTCTCCATTTAAGGGCTTGATGTCCATGAAGAACATGTCAAGTAACAACCGCGTTTCTTCATCTTCAAAGTGCTCCAGTTTGAGATCGGAGTGAGATATCGCAATTCTGACTTCACCATCGTGTTCAGCATTAAAAATCCTTTAAAATGAGGTGTCATTTGTCACAATGTTTCATTTTGAAGATGAAGAAACGCGGTTGATACTTGAGATGTTCTTCATGGACATCAAGTCGTTCAATGGAGACACTTCACATAAAACCGGTTATTTCTTCAAAAATTCGCTCTTATAGCCATGCTGCATGACTGTGGATTTTGTATGTTTTTATATATGTCTGCGGGTTCTAGGTTTCATGCAGTATGGGAGTAAAGAGCGAATTTTCCAAGTGATCCTAGTTATAGTGGGATTTTCTCAAAATTCACTCCTTAGGCCATGCTGCACATCTACTCTGTGTGTATTCAATAGGAATCAGTGGATCCTATGCAGCATGACACTTGAGAGCAAATTTTTCCTCGAGTCATTTGACATCAATCCAGACATTTCTTCGAAAATTCGCTCTTATAGCCATGCTGCATGACAGTGGATTTCGTATATGACTGCGGGTTCTAGGTTTCATGCAGTATGGGAGTAAAGAGCGAATTTTCCAAGTGACTAGAAAATCCTCTCTGTAGGCCATGCTGCATATCTTCTACTCTGTGTGTATTAAATAGAAATCAGTGGATCCTATGCAGCATGACACTTGAGAGCAAATTTTTCCTCGAGTCATTTGACATCAAACCAGATATTTCTTCAAAAATTCGCTCTTATAGCCATGCTGCATGACTGTGGATTTTGTATATGACAGCGAGTTCTAGGTTTTAAGCAGTATGGGAGTAAAGAGCGAATTTTCAAAGTGACTAGAAAATCCGCTCTGTAGGCCATGCTGCACATCTTCTACTCTGTGTGTATTCAATAGAAATCAGTGGATCCTATGCAGCATGACACTTGAGAGCAAATTTTTACTCGAGTCATTTGACATCCAACCAGTTATTTCTTCGAAAATTCGCTCTTATAGCCATGCTGCATGACCGTAAATTTTGAATATGACAGCGAGTTCTAGGTGTCATGCAGTATGGGAGTAAAAGAGCGAATTTTCCAAGTGACTAGAAAATCCGCTCTGTAGGCCATGCTGCACATCTTCTACTCTGTGTGTATTCAATAGGAATCAGTGGGTCCTATGCAGCATGACACTTAAGAGCAAAAAATTACTCTAGTCATTTGACATCAAACCAGTTACTTCTTCGAAAATTCGCTCTTATAGCCATGCTGCATGACTGTGGATTTTGTATGTTTTTATATGACAGCGGGTTCTAGGTTTCATGCAGTATGGGAGTAAAGAGCGAATTTTCCAAGTGACTAGAAAATCCGCTCTGTAGGCCATGCTGCACATCTTCTACTCTGTGTGTATTCAATAGGAATCAGTGGATCCTATGCAGCATGACACTTGAGAGCAAATTTTTCCTCGGTCATTTGACATCAAACCAGTTACTTCTTCGAAAATTCGCTCTTATAGCCATGCTGCATGACTGTGGATTTTGTATGTTTTTATATGACAGCGGGTTCTAGGTTTCATGCAGTATGGGAGTAAAGAGCGAATTTTCCAAGTGACTAGAAAATCCGCTCTGTAGGCCATGCTGCACATCTTCTGCTCTGTGTGTATTCAATAGGAATCAGTGGGTCCTATGCAGCATGACACTTGAGAGCGAATTTTTCCTCGAGTCATTTGACATCCAACCAGATATTTCTTCGAAAATTCGCTCTTATAGCCATGCTGCATGACTGTGGATTTTGTATGTTTTTATATGACAGCGGGTTCTAGGTTTCATGCAGTATGGGAGTAAAGAGCGAATTTTCCAAGTGACTAGAAAATCCGCTCTGTAGGCCATGCTGCACATCTAATCTGTGTGTATTCAATAGGAATCAGTGGATCCTATGCAGCATGACACATGAGAGCAAATTTTTCCTCGAGTCATTTGACATCAAACCGGTTATTTCTTCGAAAATTCGCTCTTATAGCCATGCTGCATGACCGTAGATTTTGAATATGACAGCGGGTTCTAGGTTTCATGCAGTATGGGAGTAGAGAGCGAATTTTCCAAGTGACTAAAAAATCCGCTCTGTAGGCCATGCTGCACATCTTCTACTCTGTGTGTATTCAATAGGAATCAGTGGGTCCTATGCAGCATGACACTTAAGAGCAAATTTTTCCTCGAGTCATTTGACATCAAATCAGTTATTTCTTCGAAAATTCGCTCTTATAGCCATGCTGCATGACTGTGGATTTTGTATGTTTTTATATGACAGCGGGTTCTAGGTTTCATGCAGTATGATAGTAAAGAGCGAATTTCCCAAGTGACATATATATATATATATATTTTTTTTTTTTCAGTTCAAGTCAAGTGTTTCAAAATGTTGCAATGAATCGAGAAATCGTTATAAATCGATCATTCTCCTGTACAAGCACTGTACGGTTTAAAAGGACCAAACAAATCACTGACCTTCTTGTTCTGGGGGGTACCAGCCCAATTTTGGATCCATGCACCGTGAGAAGGGTTAAATGAAAGAAATTCGCGGATTTCGAAAAAATCTCACAACCGAAATACGAAGGAACGAACGAGATTTGAAGGGACGACTCAAAATCGGTGATTTGAAAGAAAAACGTTTGGTTTTTGAAGTGTCTTCTATAACTGGGTTGAACGTGGAAGGTTAACTGCGGCGAATCTGTCGGGGGGGAAAAATCGAATTTCAGACGTTCGAAGTCAAATTGGAGAGTACGACAAAATCAAATTTGAAAACGCGTCGAAATTGTCGACGTTTCAACTCGACGAAAGTCCGAAACGATTTGAACGAGAAAAAAAAAACCACTTTTACGGCTTCGGCGAGGGCTCCAAAACGGGCGTTTACGAGTCGACGAAACTCCACTGAACGACACCACAAGTCGAAATCACGGGGTTGTCACTTGAGGGTTCACTCGAGGGTGATTTTGACGCTGGAAGTTTGGTCAAAACGCGAAGTAAACTGTTTACTTTTACGAGTAAGTGGGGAATTCACTGGAGGTTTTGCAGGAAAATTGAACGAAAAGAACGAGCGTTCGTTAACGTGCGGTGTGGGAATGGTGGAGGTTCAGTGGTGCCAACAGAAGAGGGACGAGTGATAAGAGATAACGAACTTTGTAGTATCCATAAGGAGAGGCGTAGTATCCACACGTGTAGTATCCAAGCTCTAGGAGTTTCCTGGCGGGAAACAACGTTTGATGCGTAATTTTTGAAATTGACGACACGACTGCGAGGATGAACGACCTACAATTGTAGGGATGAGCATCGATGAACAAAACATCGATGTTGACCATCGTTGTTAACATCAAACCAATACATCGATGTTAACATCGAACCAATACATCGATGTGTGGAAAACATCGATCTCTATACATCGATGTATTTCGGTGCAAAACATCGATGTTTTAGGATCGATGTTTTTAAAAATCATTTTAAAAAGTTAATTTTAGGAATATAGGTACTAAATACAATGAAACACTCAACTAATTTTAATTAAAAGAAATACAATGAAATACACAAATAATTTTATACTTATAAAATACAATGAATTACTCAACTAATATTATATTAAAAGTGGGTGTACAATTTATTAAATTGCAACAACTAAACTACGTATTATTTACAGTTTTTGACATTTTATGTCTTTACTCTGGCACATAACTCGAAAAACGTTACACAAAAGCGTCACACGAAATCGTCACGAAAATTTCTGATGATTTTAGCTTACAACCGATTCGATGCTACGGAACTTTAACTGCGCCAGTTATCATCGTACAAAAATCGTTCACCACTCGTTGGATAGCTCTCGATTTACTTAACCATATTACGTTAACCACTGAGGAGTGCGTGGCCGACAAGCTGCGGTATGAGCGTGATTGCTTAAATAATTGTTTACACACAGGTGATCATTCTCAATAATTTATATTGTCTATATGAGTGCAAGCTTCATAATTTATGATGAACCTACAATTAAGTATAACAACTACGCTACTGGGGTAGGTGATGTAGCATTGTTCGAAGGTTCTTGAATCACTTCTTTAAAGACATAAAATGTCCCAATGTGTTGCAGACTCGTATGCAAGCATTTAATTCTCGACTGTATCAACAACAGGATGGAGTTGACATTCTTTTGATATTTTCATGTCTTTGCTTTGGCACCTAAACTGAAACGGGAAAAATTTGTTTCCTTGATTCACCCTTTCCCTCAGATCACGTCAGAACACAAGCGACAGGCGGGCCACTACGTCAGACGCACCTATGAAGCACGAGCGTATGACGTCAGACGGCTGGCCGGAGGCCAAATAGTACGTCAGAGCCTATGACGCGCGAGCGTATGACGTCAGAGCCTATGACGCACGAGCGTATGACGTCAGACGGCTGGCCGGAGGCCAAATAGTACGTCAGCGCCTATGACGCACGAGCGTATGACGTCAGACGGCTGGCCGGAGGCCAAATAGTACGTCAGAGCCTATGACGCACGAGCGTATGACGTCAGACGGCTGGCCGGAGGCCAAATAGTACGTCACAGCCTATGCCGTAAGAGCCTATGACGTCAGAGGGCTGGCTGGCTAGGTGATCGTTTTTGGTTCATTATCTTCGATAATGAACCATTGGAATCGCCCAAAGAAAAAAAAATTTTAACCCCCCCTCAAAATTTGTTGGTTTACGTTTCAAGATACGTAGATTCAGAAAATCGAATAAAAAAAAATCCGTCCGTCCGCCGTACGCCGTCCGCCGTCCGAGGCACTTTGCCCAGTTAGCGTTGAGTTAAAATTACGAAATTTGGTTTCTGGGTTTGGACCAGCCCCACAATGATCCACGAAACTTTTCATAACCCTAGGTCAAAGGGAAGGGGTTCAAAACGAATTTTGAAATTTTGAAAATTCCATATCTCGAAAAATTCCCATCAAACGGTATGTTTTTTATTTCATATTTAGATAGAGTTTGTTCCGTAGAATTTTTTAAGACCATCCGCAGCTTTGTACGACCAGCCGTTCGTTCACAATGACGGCTCAAAGATTGTGCCTCACAACACGATTGTGACTCAAACTGTTGAAATACAGGTCCATTTTCATACTAACAAGCTCTTTGGAACATCATATGGCTTAAGTGATGTCGAGTTTGTTGTTCTGAGGTGCGTTTCGTGCTACGGAAATGAAGGTAATTTCGAATGTTTGTTGGTAGGTACTTCTTTTATAGAAAAATTATTACCGACGTAGTATTAAAAACCCCAGAATTGTATCGTATTAATTAATCATAATTAATAATAATAATTAGTAATTATAAATACGAATTATCAATACCTAACAATAAATTATAATAATTTTCAGTAGGTACTTGATAAAATTCTTAATAATTAGTGATAATTGACAATAATAATTAATCTGACATTTAGAATCTAGACATTTAGACCTAGTGATCTAGACAGAAGGGTGATCTGTACAAAGAAGATAATGAACCGTTGTGTCAAGAATTTGCAGAGTTTTTAGTTTGCCATCCATAAGTTCAAGAACAACCGAAATTGTCGACTTGCTGAATCAAATTTCGCACTATAAGATGAAGTAATGAAACAGGCAGGTTTTTATAGGTCAATCAGATTTCTCACTAAAGAAAAGAGTTTCTAATTTGTTCATTATAATACGATTATTAAGTAATTGGTTAAAAAATGATTGGAATATCAGGGTAAATATTCCGTTTTAGACCATCCTACCATCCCCCTTGCACAAAAAATCTGTCTTGGCCACTCTGAGGGGGGTTTAGGGGAGTTTTAAGGGAGATAAATTACCCATAAATTCCAAAAATGAAACAGTCTGACAAGTGGCGCCTCATTTCATGGGGGGCTTCTACGTTGAACATGATGGTGAAACCGGAATTGCGTCATCTCACTCCGTTCTCAAACTGGAGCACTTTGAAGATGAAGAAACGCGGTTGATACTTGAGATGTTCTTCACGGTGCACGTGTTCTAATCTGATAACGGAATGAGATATCGCTATTCTGACTTCACCGTCGTGTTCAGCATTGAAAAATCTATAAACTGAGGTGTCACTCGGCAAAAAATGGTTGAATGAGATGTTCCAAATATCACATTCTGTATAAACTCCTAACTTCCCAACTATTAGCGAATTTTCGAAGAAAAGGAAGCTATTGTTCTCGGTCCAAAATTTTTAAAACTCGAAATTCCGCAAAATTTTTATACCCAAATCCGTTTCAGACCATCCTGAATTCACTGCCAAAAGACAAAAAAATCATATGTATACATATATTACATAATATATAAAATACATAATTATATGTATACACAAAAAATCATATGTATATATTTATGTATTTATGTATGTGTTATTCCAGACGATAACTCTCGATAGAATTGAGATAAAAAGTTCAAATTTGCACACAAAATCTGTCTTGGCAATCGACAGGCTAAGTTCGAAGATGGGCTGAATCGGGCCACTCTGAGGGGGGGTTTTGGGGAGTTTTAAGGAGGGGAAAATTACCCATGAAGTCCAAATTTGAAACAGTCTGACATGTGACACCTCATTTTAAAGGTTTTTTCATGCTGAACACGATGGTGAAGTCAGAATCGCGATATCTCATTTCATTTCCAAACTGGAGCATTTTGAAGATGAAGAAACGTGGTTTTACTTGAAATGATCTTCGTGGTTATTCTGCTCTAATCTGATGACGGAATGCGATATCTCAATTCGGACTTCATCATCGTGTTCAGCGTTGAAATGTACAAAAGCTGAGGGGGGTTTGGCGAGTTTGGGTGGAGGGGGATCACTCAAAAAATGAATGTCTGACAAGTGACACCTCATTTTAAAGGTTTTCACACGCTGAATAAGATGGGGGAGTCAGAATTGCGATTCCTAATTTCGTTCGCAATCTTGAGTACTTTGAAGGTGAGGAACACGTTCTTCATGGTTTATCTGCTCTAATCTGATGACGTAATGCGATATCGCAATTCTCACTTCTCCGTCGTGTTCAGCGTTGTAATGTCCAAAAGCTGAGGGGGGTTTTGGGGATGGTGGGGGGGGGGGTTTAGGTTCACCGATAAATTTCAAAAATGAAACGGTCTGTCAAGTGACATCTCATTTTTAAGGTTTTTACACGCTGAATACGATGGGGGAGTCAGAATTTCGATATCTTATTCCGCTCTCAAGCTGGAGCACTTTGAAGATGAAGAAACGTGGTTGTTACTTGAGATGTTCTTCATGGCAATCATGTTCTTTAATGAAGATGTTTTACATAAAACTAACTCTTTCGAAAATTCGCTCTTATAGTCATGCTGCATGACTGGGGATTTTTTTTTAATTTCCAGCTCCAAAGCGTCTCAGCAATGGAATGGAGGAAAACCACTTTGGATATCATTTTTCCTTGTAGACTGTTTCGGTTTGTGGTAACTGTTTGCCCAACCAAGTTTTAGACACATTAACCAAGTTTTTAGAAAATGGTTCCTAAAAGCTTTAGTGTTGAAAATGAAATTAGCAATTTCGCGTTTATAAAACATCGATGTACGAAAACATCGCTGGTCAACATCGATGTACGAAAAACATCGATACCTTACCATCGATGTCAAAAACATCGACATGAAAAGATCGACCATCGATGCTCATCCCTACTACAATGTGACATTTCGTCGCTTGAAATCCCAACGTGACAAATTGTCACATTGGGATGACTATTGAGTTGATGATGTCATCAGCAGTACCTACACCAGTCCCATTTGTCTCATTAATGGAGTTTTGCCCTTTACGTCACTATCCAGAGTCCGGCGAGGGACACCGTGTTCCCTTGCTGCCGTGACCGCTGGCATTCCTCCTTTAACATCATCAAATGCTCACAAAGTCAAAATATTGCGAAATCGGCTAATTTTCATCAAACAACGAATATTTTCCACGCAACTTTGGCTCATCATGACTTCCCGCTATGGACTAGTACGAAATCCCCAGTCATGCAGCATGGATATAAGAGCGAATTTCTGAAGAAGTAACTGGTTTGATGTCAAATGACTCGAGGAAAAATTTGCTCACAAGTGTCATGCTGATCACAAGTGGAAAATTCGCTTTTTACTCCCATACTGCATAAAACCTAGAACCACCAGTCATATAAAAACATACAAAATCCACAGTCATGCAGCATGGTTATAAGAGCAAATTTTCGAAGAAGTAACTGGTTTGATGTCAAATGACTCGAGGATAAATTTGCTCACAAGTGTCATGCTGCATAGGATCCACTGATTTCTATTGAATACACACAGAATACCCACAATAACTTGGGTCACTGGGAAAATTCGCTTTTTACTCCCATACTGCATGAAACCTAGAACCACCAGTCATATAAAAAAAACATACAAAATCCACAGTCATGCAGCATGGCTATAAGAGCGAATTTTTGAAGAAGTAACTGGTTTGATGTCAAATGACTCGAGGAAAAATTTGCTCACAAGTGTCATGCTGATCACAAGTGGAAAATTCGCTTTTTACTCCCATACTGCATGACACCTAGAACTCGCTGTCATATAAAAACATACAAAATCCACAGTCATGCAGCATGGATATAAGAGCGAATTTTCGAAGAAGTAATCAAACAGATCTCCCCTGTTTTCTCGGCAGGGGTTCAAAGTGCAACTTTTGAAATCTTTTGAGACCTTTAAGGCATATTGTTGCCTGTAGGAATCGCTTTAACGTTCCAAAAAACCTCAACAGACAGCAGCAGTATGACTAAAAACCAATTGATGCCTGTAGGCATCACCATGCAACGAAGGGTAAGTGAAGGAGGCTTGGTATGTAGGTACTACTTGGATTTGTTGGATCAGCAGTTTTATTGACTAACAGTAACAAAATATTTACATATCGAACACGTCGGAGTTACCCCACAGTGGACCTCCTTGATGTGGTCTTAACTTAACCAAACAAAAATCGTGTTAATACCAATCACAGAGGAGGTACCTGTTCATTCTAAAGAGCAGAACAAATTTGGGGTTTAATTCGAGCGATCGACGTTCTTAATTTTGGAATTACACAGCTCCAAAGTCTTCTTTCCTTTGGGTCTGAGTTTCGAGTTGATGATATTTTGAATTTCTTCTTCTCGTTCGGTTATTTGACGTTTGTGAGTCGCTTTGGCCATGTCCACTTCCCTCGTGAGCTGAAGGATTTTCCCCTGGAATCAACGAGAAACGGATGTACAAGTGGTATTTCGTCGCTTAACCCTGTAGCGCTGAGGTCGGGTCAATATGACCCGAGCGTTTTCTGCGATTCACATTCCCCCCCCCCCCCTCCTCTTATCTTAGCACATACCTACCGATCTATCAGTGTGAATTAAATTTTGAATTTAAATTATAAGTAAAAGGGTTTTTTCGGTACATTAAACACGAATGTGAAGTCACGATTTTTCCAAATTCAAAATGGCGGATCCAATATGGCGGACTAAAGTGTCAAAAATCAACTTCCATCGTGAGCTGAATGATTCTCCCCTGGAATCAACGAGAAACGGATGTACAAGTGGTATTTCGTTGCTTAACCCTGTAGCGCTGAGGTCGGGTCAATGTGACCCAAGCGTTTACTGTGATTCACATTATTCCCCCCCTCCCACTCATCAACTGATTTGAGCCAAATTCGGTATACATGGGGTTTTTTGGTAGGTACATTGAAAACGAATGCGAAGTCACGATTTTTCAAAATCCAAAATGACGGACCCAAGTGTCGAAAATCAACTAATTTGAGCCGAATTTGGGATACCTAGAGGGGTGTTTTGGTCCATTTTGGTCAAGATGCCGGACCAAAGTGTCAAAAATCAACTGATTTGAGTCAAATTTGGTACAGAGGGGTTTTTTGAGCTGCTGATGACGAATGCGCCGTCAGATTTGCAAAATTCAAAATGGCGGACCAATACCCCAAAAACACCTCTATACGAATTTTGGCTCAAATTGGTTGACTTTCGTATTGGTCATATTTGGGCCCATCGTATTACGTTCTCACTCCGTTTGATTATACATAATATGTATATATTCTTAATATGTATATAATCTTATACTATAAGATTATACATACATACATAAGTAATCATTTTATGACGGGCTTACTGTGTATTCTCTTTGTTTTTCCATCCTCCGAACTTGCCTCGCGCCATACGGTGTTGGGCGGTTGTCGAGGTAAGTGAAGTCCGGTCCGTTCAGCAAAACTTCAATCTGGTTCGGGTTCTTTGGCAGTACGTCCCTGTCAAAATGTAGAACATTTAGTGAATTTTGAAAGACCGACGTATTGTAAATTTTTGGTTTAAAATTCATATCTCAGTACTGGAGAGAGCAAATGTCAAATTTCAAAAAGCATCTGATTCGGAATTAAATTTGCTACAAATTTGCTCCTTTGACATTTTTCAATTGGACCGGTCATTTTCGAACTACAGACGTTTGAAGTTGAGAGTTGTCAATTTTTTAGCGAAGTTGGTAAAAGTCGCCTATTTTTGACAGGCGATGGCGGATGAACCGCTGGACCGATTTCAATGTTTTAAACGCCATTCGACGCAGAATTTAATGCTCTTTAAAAAAGAATGGAGTGACATTTTCTGTAGGATGATCACTTTTCGAGTTATACTTGAAAAACCGACAAAAGTGCGTAATTTTCGCGGTTTTTAGGCTCTCAAATCTGAAGTACAACCTAGAAACCGCCGCTCTCAGCACCCTTAAATTCAGTTCATTACATTTAATTAACATGAAAAAAAGCTATAAACTTAAAAGTTTTGAGTTCAGACTAAATTTTCTGCGTTGGGCTGCCTTAGCTGAAATTTGGCGCTACGGCCTTTTGGTTTAAAATGCATATCTCGGCACTGGAGTGAGCGAATTTAAAATTTGAAAAAGCATCTGATCTGGAATTTGATTTGCTACAAATTCGCTCCTATGAAATTTTTCAATTGGAGCTGTCATTTTCGAAATACAGACGTTTGAAGTGGGGAGTTGTCAACTTTTTAGCGAAGTTGGTAAAAGTTGCCTATTTTTGACGGGTGTTGGCGGATGAACCGCTGAACCGATTTCAATGTTTTAAACGCCATTCGACGCAGAATTTAATGCTCTTTAAAAAAGAATGGAGTGACATTTTCTGTAGGATGAGCACTTTTCGAGTTATACTTGAAAAAATGACAAAAGTGCGTAATTTTCGCGGTTTTTAGGCTCTCAAATCTGAAGTACAACCTTATAAAGTGACGAAATTCAACATTAAAAAGATTTTTGACTTGAAAAAGCTCTACTCACCTCCTCCTCACGTCCCGCCTTAAGAAAGAAGGAGCCTCAAAACTGCTGTAACGCCGCAGGTTCAGTCCGGATCCTGCGCAAAAAAAACCAACTTTATGTCAATCTTAATAATATCATGAAGTGAACGTGATTAAGAATTCAGACGATTGTGGAAAATTTAATAACATTTTCTCCTTTAACTTCGGTCGCTAATTTATTTTGAGTACACCGTTCGAAAGGTGAGATTTCAAGGGTGTTTTTCCCATAAACGACCCACCGAAAAAAAATTACTAAAGAGAAACAACCGGTAGAAAAACGTCAAATTTTCGGAAAATCTCAAAATTGGCTCTTTGGTCTCGTTTTGTACCTGCTAAATTTTGATTGTGCATCAGGGAGATGGGAAATTTAACGTTCTTTCCAACGGTGTAATTAAATTTGAATTTATTTGACGGATTAAGGAAGTTATGGTCATTTCAATGACTTAGAGTCGAAACCACGAAAAAATCTTAAAAGTCGAAAAAGTGGCATTTGGAGTGGATTAATCAAAAAAGTTTACGTGACACTGTTTGTTGCAAATTAGTTGTAGAATTGACCTGTGAAGTCGTTGAGACACCTTGTATAACCAATTTAAATTTCGAACTTGTTATATTCTGCTATTGTACACTATTTGTATTGAGAGGGCCTGTTAAGGGACAGCCACCCTCACTCAAGTTCCTGTGGACTCGTACTATTAGTCCAGTTAATAAAGAAGTATAGAGTGCGTTGAAGAGGAGAATCCGCACTCCTTTGAGAATGTGTTCATGTAGACTGGGTAAATAAGGTTCAAATGAATTTTAGTATGTCATAGAGAACATGGAGCTTCCACAGCTGAAAGTACCGCTGTTGGAATGACTTTGTAATTCCTTGTATGTTGCTCCACGCAACGTTTTATAACGTCACTCGTACACTTCGAGAGACAGCTACCCAACTAGGGTTTCTTGAACACTTCAGTTTTTAATTACAACCAACCATGACACGTTGTTACGGTTGGCATAATTGACACAATTGTCTATTCGTTCAATAAAATAGTTCTGCTTATTATTTTGTCTAATTATACACTCGATCCTAAAGGTTATGGGCCCAGCACGCTTCCAGCCGCTGTTTTCGTAACAAAATTGAGGTAGTCGGTTTTTTAACTGATTTTTATGTTTATTGGGTTGCTGAATCCGAATTTCAAGTTTTCTGCCTCCTAGCTGGTCGGAGTCAGGTCGACAAAACGCCAAAAACCTCGACATTTCGGACGTTGTCTCGGTTTTTCGCTTATATCTGGGGAACGAAGGATCTTACGTAAATAGTCACGGTAATCAAAGTTGGAGAGCATAAAATTCTGCGTCGAATGATATCCTCAAGTTCCCATTTCGACCAATTTATAAGGCCGCAATCGACGATCGAAAAAAGACAATTTTTTCCAACTTTAGTGAAAACTGCAATAACATGACTTTTAGACGTCTGTGATTCGTGAATACTCATTCTATATGAAAAACTCATAAAAACAAAGTTGTAGAGCATTAAATTCCGAGTTCAGAGAGCACCTAAATTTTAAATTTGGACCATCCCATATACATATAGCGCCCATTTTCATGGGAAAAAATGGGCTTTTTTCGATCGTCGATTGCGGCCTTATAAATTGGTTGAAATGGACACTTGGGGATATCATTCGACGCAGAATTTTATGCTCTTCAACTTTGATTACCGTCACTATTTACGTAAGATCCTTCGTTCCCAAGATATCTGCGAAAAACCGAGACAACGTCCGAAATGTCGAGGTTTTTGGCGTTTTGTCGACCTGACGCCGACCAGCTAGGAGGGAGAAAACTTGAAATTCGGATTAAGCAACCCAAAAAACATAAAAATCAGTTAAAAAACCTACTACAGCCAATTTTCTCCAACTTTAGTGAAAACTGCAATACCTAACATGACTTTTAGACGCCTGTGATTCGTGAATACTCATTCTATATGAAAAACTCATGGAAACAAAGTTGAAGAGCATTAAATTCTGCTTCGATTGATATCCCCAAGTTTCCATTTCGACCAATTTATAAGGCCGCAATCGACAATCGAAAGATTCTACATGACAACATTTAACCCTGTACGTACACCAATAGCCCTCGGATTCAAAGCCGAAAAATCGCAAGAAAATGGACAGACTGCCTGGTAATGTATTTAGCCATTGCCACTAGACCCGACGTTTGGTACGAGTGCATTATACGCCCGGTGAAGTCGATTATCGATGATGTCATCATGTTAACAGTTGTGTAGCCTTCCGCACAGATTTCCATAATATGTTCGCGGAATAAAAACATCCCCCAAACATCTGGTTTGTAC
The DNA here is from genome assembly GCA_963920205.1 of Stenodema calcarata. Taxonomy (NCBI): domain Eukaryota; kingdom Metazoa; phylum Arthropoda; class Insecta; order Hemiptera; family Miridae; genus Stenodema; species Stenodema calcarata. The sequence continues at coordinate 4,175,337 of OY986065.1, forward strand.
CATATAGATAAGATGGACATATACATCAATCTAAGGTATACAGCAGGTAGGTATATTGCATTGTAACAATGAAAATAATATTATGTCAGTTTGGGAGAAACTTGTAGAAACAAGTGAAATCGATATATCGAAATCGATTATATATATAATCGTAACATTCGATTATCTCGATAATCGAGTTCACCGGGCGTATAAATTATACGGTATCATGCACTAGTACCGTAAGTTTTGCTGTCAGTTTTCTGAGTCGATACAATTGTTATGGCAAAGCAAATTGGCTCCTCTGCTAGCCGCTCTTGTCTCTACCTATTTCTAAGTAAGAACATGAACTGGAACGGTCTTCTTACTACCAAAACTGCAGGCGGACGTCACGAACTTGGACACGACCTTCTCCATGACGGTACGTCTCCGATGGCAAAACTTAATTGAAACTTCAATCGATATCAAATCACAAGTGAACAAACTGTACGATTCAATTGAAAAAACGAACACGAAATCTCGACGGAATTTCAATATCGTCGAGTTTTCGTGTGACTTTAACGGCGAAGGGGAGGTTTTCACTGGGAGGTTTCACGGCGGTTACAACAGTATCGATCGGACGGCCGCTAGAAGCGCTAGTGGCTGTTGAGCTGCAGCTGAGCGTTCAACGGGAATAACGAGGTCCGGGACAAAAAAATCGGCCGAAAAATGGCCGAAACCGGATATTGATATAATTAATGCATTTTACCCTTCGAGATCACGAGAAAAAAAATTCCCAGTCGCGTTCAAGTGGGATAGCAAAGATAAGGTACCTACCGTAGAAAAACCGAAGAAATTTTGGCACTAGGTTTCGTTTTTGCCCAAAAAAGCCGTTACGCAGCCTCTTGGCGAAAAAAGTTATACGGACCTTTTTTAAAGTACATAAAATTCCCTACAATTTCAGTGGTAGTAGAACTCTGTAGACCGAGTAGAACCCGAGATAGAGCTCTTCAAAAACAGGACATTTTGTCAAAAAAGTGCGAATTTTACGTTAAGGTCATTTTTGTAGTGTCGTACCGGCCAAACTACTGGTCCTATAAAAACGTTGTGGGAGAAGGATTTGAAGACAATTTAATACGCTTTAATTTAAGACCAGAACGGTGCTTCTACACCAAGTGGTTCTCTCAAAATCCAACAAAAACCGAAAAGCGGGAAAACGGTATTTTGGACACAACTGTCTTGAAATGTGCACGGCGTCATGAAGAGATTTTATATCACAGTCGTAAGCTTTAGTTTCTTAAAGAACGTTAAATTCTGCGTCAATGAACACCAGAAACATCAAATTCGGTCCAGCAGTTTGGCCACTACACGTGTTCAAAAATTGGCTCACCTGCAATAAGACTTCTGCAAAAGACTTCTGTTCGGTCTTTTTTGACTATAGCTCAAAAAATATTCGTCCGTTCGAAAATTTATTTTTCTCGTCTGAAAGCTAGTTAATTTTACTATCAGACCCCCATTTAAGAAATTTCGAATAAATGCGTATATTTAAGCAAAATATGATTTTTGGTGCATTTTGGCAGTAAATTTAGGATGGTCCGAAACGGATTTTGTAATAACATTTTTGTGGAAATTCGAGTTGATTTTAAAAATTTTGGGACGATAACAGTAGCTCCATTTTGTTCAAAAATTCCATAAGATTTTCAATGAACGATCCTGATTGAACAGGTCAGTTTTAGAACACCTAATTGGATTTTTTCATAATTGAGGACCTTTTTTTGGCCACGTTTAAGACCACGCAAAACGAAATTGTTGTTGCGATCAGTAGTAGTAATTATTACTGATCGATTATTACTGTAATTATAATCACTATTTTACTGCAAAAATTCACGAGGAAATTGTAAATGCTATAATTATTATATTTTCTCTAGAAGAAGACGATAAGGCAGGTGTGACAAATAAATATCAAAGCTGAATGGTCGTTAGTTTTGTTGATAGAAACGACGTTATAAGTTATAACGTCGTTATAAGTTATAAACAGTTATAAGTTATAAACGTTATAAGTTAGAAACGACGTTATAAGTATAAAACGGTTTATCAGTTTAGTTTATACGTTATATGTGCATTTTTTTACTTCAATGTGTGGTTGTCCAAAACGAAATCGAGTTTTTCTAATTCAAGTTCAAGATTTTTTTTATTCGAAATTCGCAGTTTTCTCAGTCAAAAAAATGGATTTTTTCAGTTTCTTAAATGGTTTTCAAGACAAATGTTTTTTTTTTTAGTCAAGTTCGTAATTTTCTTAGTAAAATTGATTTTAAAGGTTTTTTCACGCTGAACACGATGGTGAAATCAGAATTGCGATATCTCATTCCGTTCTCAAACTAGAGCACTTTGAAGATGAAGAAACGTGGTTGTTACGTGAGATGTTCTTCATGGACATCATGTTCTTTAATGGAGACATTTTACATAAAACCAGTGTTCTCTTCGAAAATTCGCTCTTACAGCCATGCTGCACGACTGCGGATTTTCACGTTCAAGTCCCCGTGCAACGTTCGGTTGATCCCACTCACGGGGGTCACAAGGCGTTTCAATACGAGGCGGCCCCCGCTTGCGACTATATTTAAAACGTCGGGCGTTTTTTGGATTTTTTTTGTTTCCCCACTCGTCAGTTTGTTTTACGCACCTGACGGCGACCCCCCCCCCCCCCATACACCCCCCTTCATCCCCCCTCCAACATCCTCTGAATACGTACATTTCAAACCAATTCCTCCTTCGTGGTCGGTAGTTTCGAGGTGGTGCTGGGGAGGGGGGGGGGGGAGGTGTCTTTCTTTCGAAACATCGAAAACAAAAAACCGTTCGCGGAATAATCGATTAGTCACTTATCGAACGTGCGGCGATCACGATTCGAATCGACGCGTCAACTTGGGCACAGATACACTGCCGTCCTAAGTTAAAACTTCCTATCTACAGTAAAATTTCACTGTAGATAGGACGTTTTAACTTAGGACGGCAGTACAGCACAACGAAGGGAAACCATGAACTTTATTAAGAAAACGTCGAAATTGAGTAAACAAAAAAAAAATAAATATTCATCTTGATAACTATTTGAGAAACTGAAAAAATCCGTGAATTTTAGTGAGAAAAACCACGAATTTCAAACGAAAAAAAAATCTTGAACTCGAATTTGAAGTAAAATATACGAAGAATGGAAGTTTCAAAAAAACTCGAGTTCAAATTTTGAAAAAACCGTGAATTTGACTCGCACAACGACAAATTCGAGTAGCGAAAATCACGAGTGAGTTTGGTTTGAAAACCAGGATTGGAAAATTTTGAATTTGAATGGGAAAGCTACGTGTTGACTGAACAAAACCTTACAAAAAACTTCAAATTTTGTGTGAGTTTTTTCATTTAATGGACAATCGAATTCGATGATCTTAAATTTGAATTTGGGGAGGGGGGGGAGAGTTATCAGAAAATCCTCGAGCAAATCTCAAATTTTAGTAGAAAACTCAAGAATTTGCTTCGATTTTATATAATATGGACGTTTCAGACCGTCCTGAATCCACTGCCAAAAGACACCGAAAATTATATGTAGATATGTGAACACGATGGTGAAGTCATCAGGTTAGAGCAGATGAAACGTGAAGAACGTCTCATGTAACAACCACGTTTCTTCATCTTCAAAGTGCTCCAGTTAGAGAACGGAATGAGATATCGCGATTCTGACTTCAACATCGTGTTCAGGGTTAAAAAATCTATAAACTGAGGTGTCACTTGTCGGAATGTTCCATTTTGGGAATTTATGAGGCATTTTTCCCAAATTTTCTTTTGGCAGTGGATTCAGGATGATCTGCAACGGATTTTGGTATGAAAATATTTCGAAAATTCGAGTTTTAAAAATTTTGGACTGAGAACAACAGCTACGTTTTCTTCGAAAATTCGCTACAAGACAGAAAATTATTTTGAAACCGTTGTGTTCAAAATTTGTGAGTTGTTCTTTTAGTTCTATGCCACGAAAATAGTAGAATTTGAGCGAGGTAAGTTTGATTGTACAGAAAGTACAGACAAGTTGGAAGATACTCATTTCCAACTGTGGATATTCCCACTCGTGTTACTTCAAAATGATGACGTGGTGACAGTAACATGAGTAGTGATTGTCACCGATCGTGAGAATTTGTGACGTACGAATTATTCGAAACCAACGTTGCAAGAAGTTGTAAATCGAGGGTCTCACGGCAACACCCCACATCGTCATTTGGGCGACTTTTCAGCAGAGCCAAAAAAAAACCACCTGCCAATGACTATGTTTACCGAGTAATTTATTAGTTCCTTTTATTGTAACTAGTTTTTTCGACAGTTGTTTTAATATAACGAACGTTATTTTACGTTTCTTGGAAAAATCCGTTATGCCCATCCCTAGTCCTGTTACACTCTTTTTTTTTTCTTTTTTTTTTTTTGGCATTTGAAAGCTCTTTACAGCCAGAATACATTATACAAATTGAGTGTGTGTGATTTAGTTTGACCGTCAGTAAGAATGATGTTGAGGGACGTCGAGGGTCCCTCAACATCCCTCAACATCATTGTACAAATTATACATGATATCATATACAAATTAACTTAATTATTATTCATGTTATACTATTACTTAATTTTTATTCACATTATACATTATGTTTTATTTCTTCGAAAAATTTGAAAATAACTAAATATACTTCTGTATCAGCTATCGCAATTAAAGTTTCATAATTGAATGGTAATTCTATATTTTTTTTTCTTTATAGTTTCATTGCAAAGTCCTTTGTTGCACCTCAACCTTCCAATTGTTTTATAAAACCTTTTTGCGCCTTCTTCTTGATTTAAACTTAACTTATGCCAAGCATTGTCTGGTATTTCAGGAAATAATGTTTTATAAAATGCTCCACTCGGGTAGGAGCTGTGGTATTTTTGCCATAATTTTTTTTTTTTTTTTTTTTTTTTTTTTAATAGCGAAATCGCCTCATTCCGCTCTCAAATTAAAGCACTTTGAAGATGAAGAAACGTGATGTTACTTGAGATATTCTTCATGGACATCACGTTCTTCAATGGAAACATTTTACATAAAAACCAGTTATTTCTTCAAAAATTCGCTCTTATAGCCATGCTGCACGACTGTGGATTTACTACGTATTTCTTTTTTTTTTCTATTGGGCGTTCATAATCGACGATAATAAACCAAAAACACGAGTCAATTTTGTCGTCGACGACTCTGCCGTCAATAATTGAATAATATGACGTCACATGTAATAAGAGTGAGTGTTCAAAAGTGAGTCACGTACCGAGTGATTTCGTCGTTCTGACCGCTCTATGAACGCCGTTTCGTCGATTTTCATTTTTTAAACAAAAAACCGTTTCGTCGACGAACCGCTCGATTCGGATTTTAGTGACGGATTTTCCTTTGCAAACGTTTGAAACGTTTCATTTTGATTAAAAAAAAAAAAAAAAAAAATCGAAAAATACGAGCAAAAATGAAAATTTTGAAATGAAAATTCAAAATCGGGTTTTTTGTAATTTTTTTTTTTTTTTTTTTAATAGCGAAATCGCCTCTTAAGATCAGTGTGTGGACTTTTACTTACTTTTACCGCTTACCTATCCTATGTGAGATTTCACCCACACAAGAGTAACCCTCCTCCCTAAAGTTTGCATGCAAAGTAGCTCCTTTAATAATATTAAAAAAGCTACACATCATGTCAACCAGGAGATGGTTTACATGATATTATCCTTTTTGTCTTAAATTTTGTAACTTTTCAAAGGAGCTAAGCGATTTGTAAGTATTGCTTACATTATTGTTGTATTGCTGTTACACTCGGTTCGTATCATCACACGAGACTCCTCCAACCGCCTTCAATAATCGACGTCCTCGCGTCGATACATCGATCATTCGGTGACGTATCGATGCGACGGAGGCACCGCCTATTTCTGCTCCACTTCCCTCACTCTACCGCTTTCTTTCCCCGAATAACTCAACTCCGCCAAGTCGTCTTGTTTCAGGACAGTTTCGCGTCCCCGCGATCGTTTCAAAACGTCGTTGTTTTGATTCGATTTTTCCTTCTCTCGTTTTCCGTTGAAAAAAAAAAAAAAAAAAAAAAAAAAATTACAAAAAACCCGATTTTGAATTTTCATTTCAAAATTTTCATTTTTGCTCGTATTTTTCGATTTTTTTTTTTTTTAATCAAAATGAAACGTTTCAAACGTTTGCAAAGGAAAATCCGTCACTAAAATCCGAATCGAGCGGTTCGTCGACGAAACGGTTTTTTGTTTAAAAAATGAAAATCGACGAAACGGCGTTCATAGAGCGGTCGGAACGACGAAATCACTCGGTACGTGACTCACTTTTGAATACTCACTCTTATCACATGTGACGTCATATTATTCAATTATTGACGGCAGAGTCGTCGACGACAAAATTGACTCGTGTTTTTGGTTTATTATCGTCGATTATGAACGCCCAATAGAAAAAAAAAGAAATACGTAGTAAATCCACAGTCGTGCAGCATGGCTATAAGAGCGAATTTTTGAAGAAATAACTGGTTTTTATGTAAAATGTTTCCATTGAAGAACGTGATGTCCATGAAGAATATCTCAAGTAACATCACGTTTCTTCATCTTCAAAGTGCTTTAATTTGAGAGCGGAATGAGATATCGCAATTCTGATTTCACCATCGTGTTCAGCGTTCAAAAACCTTTAACATGAGGTGTCACTTGTCAGACTTTCATTTTATGGGTGAACCCCCCTCCCCAACCCCCAAAACCCCCCTCCCCAACCCCCGAAACCCCCCTCAGCTTTTGGAAATTTCAACGCTGAACACGACGTTGAAGTCAGAATTGCGATATCTCATTCCGTTATTAGATTAGAGCAGACTTACCATGAAGATCATCTCAATTAACAACCACGTTTCTTCATCTTCAAAGTGCTCCAGTTTGAGAGCGGAATGAGATATCGCAATTTTGACTTCACCGTCGAATTCGGCGTGTAAAAACCTTTAAAATGGCGTGTCACTTATCAGACTTTCATTTTATGGGTGAACCCCCCCCTCCCCAACTCCCCAAAACCCCCCTCAGCGTGTAAAAACCTTTAAAATGAGGTGTCACTCGTCAGAATGTTTCATTTTGGGAATTTATGAAGAATTTTCCCCTCTAAAACTCCCCAAAACTCCCCCCTTAGAGTGGTCCGATTCTGCCCATCTACGATCTCAGCCTTACGATTGCCAAGACAGATTTTTCGTGCAAATTTGAGCTTTTTGTCTCAATTCTACCGAGAGTTATCGTCTGGAATGACACATACATAAACATATCAGGGGGTCTCACGGCAACTCCCCACATCGTCATTTGGACGAATTTTCAGCAGAGCCAAAAAAACCACCTGCCAATGACTATGTTTACTGAGTGATTCAGTAAAGTAAATCGTGAGATTTAGTGGTACCTAACTTATACTTAGTTAGATCGATCCGCCGAGAGAAGACGCTTTGAACGGTACGCGTAACTCATTTTTGGCCAAAAAGTGACGATGTGGGGTGTTGCCGAGAGGCCCTACATATATATTTCGTTCTTTTCGATTCTTTTTCGACGTTTTCGACTCGCCGACGCTTTTCCACCCTCGTCCACTTGATAACAGCTGACAAAAGACCCCGCCGAAAGGGGGCGGTAAGTGTCGTTAGAAAAAACTGAGGGGCGGTAGAGGGGTAGTGAACCCCCCCCCCCCACACGACCATCTCCGCCCTCAATATTGATTTCCCTTCGCGAACCTCCTACGAAACGTTTCGCCTCTCGTCAGTCACGAAAAACGACACTTTCGACGTATTCGAAAACGGTTTCGGTCGTCCCGTTCGAAAAGTTTCGTCGTTTTTTTGAAACTTTTTTTTTCCCCCTCGTCGAAACCAAAACGCACAAAATCGACTTTTTTTTGTAATTTTTGTTCGGCCATTTTTGGGTCGTTCGACACGGTTTCTTCACAGACGTCGTTTTTTTTAGTTTTATGATTTAAAACAAAAATTATTCGTTACTATTCTAAATAACGTCTAAAATTTCGTTTTCTTCAAAAAACGAGTTTTTTGACGACTAAATGCACATCGAACGATTCGGCGGTTCAGCTCGCGACGGTTCGGAGTTCGGCGAAAAAATGAGTTTTTGAACGAAACCAAATTCGAAGTAACAGAAAAAACGTCGATGGACGGATTGCGTTGATTCCGGGTGGAAAATTACGATGGAATCGTGTGGAAATTGAGTGAATTTTGATTGGAGTCGTGAAGGTGGAGGAGAGTTGGTGGGATTTGGCCAAAATCGAGGTAAGAAGTGTTCAGTTGGTGGAATTGAGGGATTTCTTAGGTGGAAATCGAGGGACAAATGTGGTGAGAGAACATTTGACTGGCGGTGATTTGACCTGTGGCTGTGTGGGATTTCATCTCTACATAGAGAGATCATTTGACCTGTGGTAGTCGAAAATTTCCATGTACATTAGAGACGTCTTAAGCAGGTTTATTTGACCTGTGATTGTCAAAAATTCCAATGTACTTAGAGAGAGTCCTCTTAAACAGGTTTCATTTGACCTGTGAGAGTCAAGAGTTTGATCTGTACGTAGAGAGATCATTTTATCAACTTTTATTTGACCAGTGATAGCCAAGTATTCCAATGTACATAGAGAGAGACCTCTTAAACAGGTTTCATTTGACCTGTGAGAGTCAAGAGTTTGATCTGTACTTAGAGAGATCATTTTATCAACTTACATTTGACCTGTGGTAGTCAAACATTCCAATGTACATAGAGAGAGTCCTCTTAAACAGGTTTCATTTGAACTGTGAGAGTCGAGAGTTTATCTGTACATAGAGAGATCATCATCAGATTTTGACCTGCGGTAGTCTGACCGTAGTCAAGAGTTGGTTCTGTACATTCCGTCAACCTTTATTTGACCAGTGATAGCCAAGAATTTCAATGTACATAGAGAGAGACCTCTTAAACAGGTTTCATTTGACCTGTGAGAGTCACGGATTCCAATGTACAAGAGAGATCATTTGACCTGTGAGAGTCACGAATTCTTATGTACATAGACAGATCATTTGACCTTTGGTAGTGTAGAATTTGATCTGTACGTAGAGAGATCTTTTTATCAACTTACATTTGACCTGTGGTAGTAAAAAATTCCAATGTACGTAGAGAGAGTCGTCTTAAACATGTTTCATTTGAACTGTGAAAGTCGAGAGTTCATCTGTACATACAGAGATCATCGTCAGATTTTGACCAGCGGTAGTCTGACCGTAGTCAAGAGTTGGTTCTGTACGTAGAGAGATCATTCCATCAACTTTTCTTCGACCAGTGATAGCCAAGTATTTCAATGTACATTGACAGACCTCTTAAACAGGTTTCATTTGACCTGTGAGAGTCAAGAGTTCATCTGTACATAGAGAGTTTTGACCTGTGGTGGTGCAACGTTTGATCTGTACATAGAGAGATCATTTTGTCAACTTTCATTAGACCTCTGACAGTAAAAAAAATTCCAATGTACATAGAGAGACCAGGTTTCAATTGACCTGTGGTAAAGAGTTTGATCTATACATAGAGAGATCACTTTATCAAGTTTCATTTGACCTGTGATAGTCAAAATTCCAATGTAGAGAATCATTTAAACATGTTTAATTTGCCCTGTGGGAGGCGAGAATTCATCTGTACTTAGAGAAATAATTTAATCATGTTTAATTTGACCTGTCAGTTCATCTGTTCATAGAAAGATCATTTGGCCTGTGGTTGTCATTTGATTTGTTATAGTGTTGTTTGCGTCTGTACATAGAGAGATCATTCAAATTGATATCATACGACCTTTGAGAGTCAAGAATTCCATGTGTAAATAGGAAGATCACTTAAACAGGTTTCATTTGACCTGTGAGAGTCAAGAGTTTGATCTGTAGTACGTAGAGAGATCATTTGACGTGGTAGTCAAGGGTTTGACCTGTACGTAGAGAGACCATTCCACTAACTTTCATTTGACCAGTGATAACTATGAATTCCAATGTACATAGAGAGACCTCTTAAAAAGGTTTCATTTGACCTGCGTTAGTGTGGGAGTCTCATCTTTTCATAGAGAGATCATTCAAACATCTTTCATTTGAGCTGTAGCAGTCGAGATCATTTGACCAGGTTATTATTTACCTAGTGTGGAGATTTTTGAACTATAGGGAGACCATTATGATCACCCTTCATTTGACCTGTTAGAGTCCATAATTCCATAGAGAGATCATTTGACTTGTAATAGTGTGGCATTCCATCTGTACATAGAGGGATCATTCAATTGATTTCATATGGCCTGTGATAGTCAATAATAATTATTGACATAATTCCACATTATGTACATAGAGAGATCACTTAAAACGGTTTCATTTGACCTGCGTTAGTGTGGGAGTCTCATCTTTACATAGAGAGATCATTCAAACATCTTTCATTTGACCTGTAGCAGTCGAGATCATTTGACCAGGTTATTATTTACCTAGTGTGGAGATTTTTGAACTATAGGGAGACCATTATGATCACCTTTCATTTGACCTGTTAGAGTCCATAGTTCCATATGTACATAGAGAGATCATTTGACTTGTAATGGTGTGAAATGCCATCTGTACATAGAGAGATCATTCAATTGATTTCATATGGCCTGTGATAGTCAATAATAATTATTGACATAATTCCACATTATGTACATAGAGAGATCACTTAAAACGGTTTCATTTGACCTGCGTTAGTGTGGGAGTCTCATCTTTACATAGAGAGATCATTCAAACATCTTTCATTTCACCAGTAGCAGTCGAGATCATTTGACCAGGTTTTGTTGACCTGTAATAGTGTGGAGATTTTTGAACTATAGAGAGACCATTATAATCAAATTTAATTTGACCTGTTAGAGTCCATAGTTCCATATGTACATAGAGAGATCATTTGACTTGTAATGGTGTGAAATGCCATCTGTACATAGAGAGATCATTCAATTGATTTCATATGGCCTGTGATAGTCAATAATAATTATTGAGTGGAGTTTTTTTAACCGCAGAGAGATCATCATAACCACCTTCCATTTCACCAGTGAGAGTCTGCGGTTTCATCTGTACATATAGAGATCATTTGACCTGTGGTAGTGTATAGTTCGATCTGTACATCGAGAGATCATTCAAACATCTTTCCTTTGCCCTGAATTGGTCAAGAATTCCATCCGTATCTCTCTATGTACAGACTTCTTGACTTTCGCAGGTCAATTGAAAGCTTAATTTGACTTGTGATAGTCAAACGTTTCATCTGTACCTAAATAGAGAGATTATTTCACAGGTTTCCTTTGACGTGTGTGAGGGTCTCATCTGTACATGTACATGTATAGAGAGATCATTTGACCTGTGATAGTCAAGAGTTGTTTCTGTACATAGACAAAATATATGACCGACCTGTAACAGTAAAAATTTTGATCTGTACTTAGAGAAATCGTTTTCATCATCTTTCATTTGACCTGTTAGAGTCGAGATTTCCATCTGTATCTCTCTATGTACGGATCCAACTTTTGCCCGTCATTTTTCAATTTCAAAAATGCCCCCAATTACACTGTTCAATTTCAATGCGTAAATTTCACTTTTATTTCTCTTTTAATTTTAATTTTAATTTTTTTCTCCAGCGATCAGAAGTCACACCGAATCCAATGGCAGCCGCTCCGATTCGTTTTCTCTAAGAAACCGCTTTTCAGACGAAAGTTTCAACCGACCGTTTCAGCGATGGGATCAAACTGCTCTTCCAGTCACAAGGACGACGACAGCAGCTCGAGGAAGTCACAAGAGTAAGTTCGTGATAAATAACAGTAAAAATCAATTTAAAAAAATTTAAAAAAAAAATCCAAAGTGCAGCATGGCTATTAGAGCAAATTTTCGAATTTTCTCCATTTTACTGGTTTTATAACAAATTTTGACTCGAGTTTTTTTTTTTTTTTTTTTTTCAGTGTAACACATCAGTTTATAGATTTTTGAACGCTGAACACGATGGTGAAGTCAGAATTGCGATATCTCACTCCGTCATCAGGTTAGAGCAGATGAAACGCGAAGAACGTCTAAGTATCAACCACGTTTCTTCATCTTCAAAGTGCTCCAGTTTGAGAACGGAGTGAGATATCGCAATTCTGGTTTCACCATCGTGTTCAGCGTTTAAAAATCTATAAACTGAGGCGTTACTCAGAAAAAAACGAGTCAAAATTTGTTATAAAACCAGTAAAATGGAGAAAAATCCAAAATTCGCTCTTATAGCCGTGCTGCAGTCACTTGTCAGACTGTTTCATTTTCCGAACGTATGAGTAATTCCCCCCACCCCCTCCCCTTGTTATGGAAAAATAATTTTGTATTCTGGCGGGTTAAAACCCTTTCATAGTATCCATACAGTAATCTTGCGACATCACCTTTTCGCCATTGCTAATGTAAAACTTGTTGAGTGTCGTTTCTCGTTCGTTGAAGTAGAGTTAGTACTTTCCTATCCGTGCGTTTCACTCTGCTTCATATATAAAATCCCTTAGGTGATGGGCGACAGTGTATAGTGAATGTAAAAAATAAAACGGTTTCAAGTAAAATCAGTGAAAGGGGCGAGTACGAAAACTCCATCGGTAACCTAGAAAAGTTGACCGACCCGGTCATCGTTCCCTCTTCCGAAGTTCGAAATAACAATCTTATTCGAATCAAGAGGATTGATTGATACCTTCGACGATATCAATCAATCCTCTTGATTCGAATAAGACTGTTATTTCGAACTTCCAAAGAGGGGATTTTACTTGAAACCGTTTTATTTTTTACATTCACTATACACTGTCGCCCATCACCTAAGGGATTTTATATATGAAGCAGAGTGAAACGCACGGATAGGAAAGTACTAACTCTATTTCAACGAACGAGAGTGATGCTACGGAACAGCTAAAGAAAGAATGGAAACAGAAAGATGCCAAAGCCTAGGCTCTTTAGATAAAAAGCATAGCGCTCATAGGGATGGCAAAAAAAAAGAAAACATCGATGTATCGATGCATCGATGCATCGACAGGCCGGCATCGATGCCCCAAAAACATCGGACCCCAAAAACATCGATGGAAAAAACATCGATGTTTTTGAAAAAACATCGATGTATCAATGGTTTTGAAAAAACATCGATGTATCAATGGTTTTCAATCAATTTTTTATTTTATAAATAAAATTTCTATTCTTTTTTTTTCATGCAAGACGGAAAGAAAAAATTATAAGCTCTGAAAAAGAACAATACTTTTATTTTCAGTATTATTTTATTTGTTACCATTACAATTCAGTTTCAAGAAAACAAAATCGTATACCTAACGTGAACGTACTGGGGTAGGAAACGGAATCAAAGCCAGAAACGAGAAGGAGAAGCGAAAGCGAAACCATGCGATGCCTTGACAATAAAAGTGGAAAAAAGAAGATGTGATGGGAAGGGAAGGGAAGGCTACAGCGTCTGGATAAGAAAAGAGAAGAGAAGAAGAAGGTTATTATTTATAATAATTATAATAATAAAGGGACGTCACGAGACTTCCGATACATCGGAGATATCCGTATCGATACTATTCGGAAGAAATATTGGAAGTATCGATACTTTTCAGCCAACACGCCTCGACATTTTCATTTAAAGGAAAATTTCCTTTTATTTAATAAAAATTCAGAAATAATATTCCTAGGTATGTGAGAAAAACGTTAGAACATTCAGCAGCCTATGGCAAAAAAATTGAAACATCGATGAATCGATGTGCCGATGCAACGAAACCCCGACATCGATGTTCCAAAAACATCGACACAGAAAACATCGATGTTTCCCGCAAAAACATCGATGTTTTCACTCTGCTTCATATATAAAATCCCTTACCCCTCCCTTAAAATCCCCCTAAAAACCCCCCCTTAGAGTGGCCCAATTCTGCCCTTCTACGAATTTAGCCTTGACAGATAGATTTTTCGTGCACATTTGAACTTTTTATCTCAATTCTATCATAAATAAACATATATACGCGTATATACAAGTGATTTTTGTGTCTTTTGGCAGTGAATTCAGGATCTGAAACGGATTTTGGTTTGAAAAAAAAAAAAAATTTTTCTCGGAAATTTGAGTTTTAAAAGTTTTGGACCGCAAAAAAGATCTTCCTTTTCTTTGCAAAATCGTTAAAAACCAGGTTTTCTGGTCGAATTTCCGAACGATCCAAACGTCCAAATGATTTTTTTTTTTTTTTTGGTAATTTATTTATTTTTATCGTCATTTATTTATTAATTTTTCTCATGTCCCTCTGTAGATCTCCAAGTTACCAGTTGTCGACCAAAGATGCGGACCTGAAGAAGGACGAAGGACTTGGCGAGCTGAAGAGTTCGGTCAAAGCGGGCGTCGTCCTGTCGGTGAGCAGCGCCCCCGAACCGTCGCCGTCACCTCAGCCGATGCCTTCTGTATCAGGTACTCACGTACCCATTGACTCACTCAACGCAACTGTAACAGCGGAGAAAACAGAAAAAGCTAATAAATAATACGATCCAATTAAAAAAAAAAAAAATCCTAAATTCGAACGGATGATACGGCAACTAGTGAAATGCTAAACAACCTTGGTAAATTTATCCTCCGTACTTACATATTGATCCTTCCTATTGATTTAGTTATTGGTCCTATTGATTTAGTTGTCCTTCTTATGTATTTAGTTATCCTTCCTATTGATGCAGTTAACCTTCTTATGTATTTAGTCATCCTTCCTATTGATTTAGTTATACTTCCTATTGATTTACTTATCCTTCCTATTGATTTAGTTAACCTTCTTATATATTTAGTTGTCCTTCCTATTGAATCAGTTATCCTTCCTATTAATTTACTCATCCTCCTTATTGATTTAGATGTCCTTCCTATTGATTTAGTTATCCGTCTTATTGATTTAGTCATCCTTCCTATTGATTCAGTCATTCTTCCTATTGATACAGTTATCCTTCTTATTGATTTAGTTATTGGTCCTATTGATTTTGATATTCCTCTTATTGATTTAGTTATTGGTTCTATTGATTTGGATATTCCTCTTATTGATTTACTTATCCTTCTTATTGATTCACTCATTCTTCTTATTGATTTAGTTATGCTTCACATTGATTTAGTTGTTTTTCTTCTTGATTCAGTCATCCTTTCTATTGATTTAGTTACCCTTCATATATATTTAGTTATCCTTCCTATTGATTCAGTTATCCTTCTTATTGATTTAGTTATTGGTCTTATTGATTTGGATATTCTTCTTATTGATTTACTTATCCTTCTTATTGATTTGGTTATTTTTCTTATTGATTTACTTATCCTTCTTATTGATTTGGTTATTCTTTTTATTTATTTACTTATCCTTTTTATTGATTCAGTTATCCTTCTTATTGACTTAATTACCCTTCATATATATTTAGTTATCCTTCCTATTGATTTAGTTATTCTTCTTATTGACTTAATTATCCTTCCTATTGATTTAGTTAACCTTCTTATTGATTGAGTTGTCCTTCCTACTGATTCACTCATGCTTCTTATTGATTTATTTATCCTTCCTATTGACTTAGTTATCCTTCCCATTGATTTAGTTATCCTTTCTATTGATTAAGTTGTCCTGCCTAGTTATCATTCTCATTTATTGATTCTCCTTATTTGTTGATTGATTTATCTCCCCTCCTCATATATATATTTTTATCCTCCCTACATATTTAATGATCAATTTATCCTCCTTATTTACATAATTCATTTGGTTTTTTCCTCTAGAATCGGTGATGACAGCTTCTCCCGCTCTCAAGCCCAAAGAGCCAGAAGTCGTTCAGTCGGCTCGACCGTCCATTTTGGACCTTCCGCCCGTCAAAGACGCCAAAATCGTCATTTACATATGCGCAGCCGATTCTCAAGGTAATTTCCCCATGTAATTTCGTTGTTTTGCGGCTGAAAACTCGTCCAAACGTTGTGGATGTTTAGAGGGTTAATACAGTTCTGTCCCGCTGACTCGTTTCTTTCTGGGGGTTTCGTTTTTTTGGCAGATTGTAAAGTCGAGAAGAGCCTCGTACACAACGAGGTCTACCCGGGCCTGAGGGAGAAGTGCCGGAGCAGAGGTTTCGAATTGCACATCGTCGATCTCCATTGGAGCATTCAAGACAGGACGGCGGAACCGGCGGAGCTTTGCCTTCAGGAACTTGCCAGTAAGTCCTTAAACTTCTCACATGATCTGTTCCCTTCCACGAGGTTTCCATGATCTGTTCCCTTCCACGAGGTTTCTATGATAAGTCCCCTTCCAACAGGTTTCCATGGCATGTTCCCCTCCACCAGGTTTCCATGATCCAGTCCCTTCCACCAGACTTCCATGGTCTGTTCCTCTCCACCAGGTTTCCATGATCCAGTCCCTTCCACCAGACTTCCATGATCTGTTCCTCTCCACCAGGTTTCCATGATCCAGGCCCCTCCACCAGGTTTCCATGATCCAGTCCCTTCCACCAGGTTTCCATGATACGTTCCCTTCCCCCAGGTTTCCACGATATGTTCCCTTCCACCAGCTTTCCATGATAAGTTTCCTTCCACCAGCTTTCCATGATATGTTCCCTTCCACCAGGTTTCCATGGCATGTTCCCTTCCACCAGACTTCCATGATCTGTTCCCCTCCACCAGGTTTCCATGATCCAGTCCCTTCCACCAGGTTTCCATGATCCAGTCCCTTCCACCAGGTTTCCATGATACGTTCCCTTCCCCCAGGTTTCCACGATATGTTCCCTTCCACCAGCTTTCCATGATAAGTTTCCTTCCACCAGCTTTCCATGATCTGTTCCCTTCCACCAGGTTTCCATGATACGTTCCCTTCCCCCAGGTTTCCACGATATGTTCCCTTCCACCAGCTTTCCATGATAAGTTTCCTTCCACCAGCTTTCCATGATCTGTTCCCTTCCACCAGGTTTCCATGATACGTTCCCTTCCACCAGGTTTCCATGATACGTTCCCTTCCCCCAGGTTTCCACGATATGTTCCCTTCCACCAGCTTTCCATGATAAGTTTCCTTCCACCAGCTTTCCATGATCTGTTCCCTTCCACCAGGTTTCCATGATACGTTCCCTTCCCCCAGGTTTCCACGATATGTTCCCTTCCACCAGCTTTCCATGATAAGTTTCCTTCCACCAGCTTTCCATGATCTGTTCCCTTCCACCAGGTTTCCATGATCTGTTCCCTTCCACCAGGTTTCCATGATACGTTCCCTTCCCCCAGGTTTCCACGATATGTTCCCTTCCACCAGCTTTCCATGATAAGTTTCCTTCCACCAGCTTTCCATGATCTGTTCCCTTCCACCAGGTTTCCATGATACGTTCCCTTCCCCCAGGTTTCCACGATATGTTCCCTTCCACCAGCTTTCCATGATAAGTTTCCTTCCACCAGCTTTCCATGATCTGTTCCCTTCCACCAGGTTTCCATGGCATGTTCCCTTCCACCAGACTTCCATGATCTGTTCCCCTCCACCAGGTTTCCATGATCCAGTCCCTTCCACCAGGTTTCCATGATCCAGTCCCTTCCACCAGGTTTCCATGATACGTTCCCTTCCCCCAGGTTTCCACGATATGTTCCCTTCCACCAGCTTTCCATGATAAGTTTCCTTCCACCAGCTTTCCATGATCTGTTCCCTTCCACCAGGTTTCCATGATACGTTCCCTTCCCCCAGGTTTCCACGATATGTTCCCTTCCACCAGCTTTCCATGATAAGTTTCCTTCCACCAGCTTTCCATGATCTGTTCCCTTCCACCAGGTTTCCATGGCATGTTCCCTTCCACCAGACTTCCATGATCTGTTCCCCTCCACCAGGTTTCCATGATCCAGTCCCTTCCACCAGGTTTCCATGATCCAGTCCTTTCCACCAGACTTCCTTGATCTTTTCCCCTCCACCAGGTTTCCATCATCCAGTCCTTTCCACCAGGTTTCCGTGATATGTCCCCTTCCACCAGGTTTCTGTGGCAATTTTTTTTCTGTATTGTATCAAAATCAACGTTGAAATCTCCCGCAGGACAGAACGAAAACTCGTACCTCATCCCGCTCGTGTTCCTCAACCACTTCCTTGGGACTCCGCTCCTTCCGAAGACTCTCGAGAACGCCGACTTCCAAACGGTCACATCCGAAGAGCGTTCTGGACTCCTCCTCAAGTGGTAAGTCCTACTTTGTCTATGTCTTTGTTATGGAGGACATCATTTTGAGGAGAAAAACCACATAAGACCGCTGTAGTGCACAGCCTGTTTTGTGAATAGCTAAAGATGGTTAAGGTTAGGTGGGGATGGATTCTAGAGATTCTATGAGTCTAGAGATGGTTGAGGTTAGCTAGACATGGTTCAGGTTAGCTAAAGATGGTTAAGGTTAGCTAGAGATGGTTATGGTTAGCTAAAGATGTTTAAGGGATTCTAGAGATGGTTAAGGTTAGCGGGGGATGGTTGAGGGTCTCTAGAGATGGTTGAGGTTAGCTTGAGATGGTTATGGTTAGCTAGAGATGGTTATGGTTAGCTAGAGATGGTTATGGTTACGTAGAGATAATTAAGGTTAGCTAGAGATAGTTATGGTTGGGTAGAGATGGTTATGGTTAGGTAGAGATGGTTAATGGTCTCTAGAGATGGTTGAGGTGAGCTTAAGATGGTTATGGTTAGGTAGAGATGGTCGAGGTTAGCTAGAGATGGTTATGGTTAGCTAGAGATGGTTATGGTTAGCTAGAGATGGTTATGGTTAGGTAGAGATAGTTAAGGTTAGCTAGAGATGGTTAATGGTCTCTAGAGATGGTTAAGGTTAGCTAGAGTTGTTTCGGAGTTTCAAACATTTTACATAAAAACATTTATTTCTTTGAAAATTCACCGTTATGCATGGCAATGACGGTTTTAATATTTATTTTTAAATTCCTTTATTTATTGAAACAAACCAACTAAAAATAACTCAAAACACGTCCATTTCGCAGGTACCGATTGGACTCCACTGCGCAGCCGCCCTGCTACACCCTTCAGCCTCCAGTCACCCACATTCCTGATCTCAAAGTAAATAATTTAATATAAAATTTTCATTATTTTTGTAATAAAAGTTTATTTATTATATCAGTTTGATTATTACCTATATAGGTACATTTTTGTGATAATTTGTTTAACTATGTCACTGTAATAATAATTATTACAGTGACATAGTTAAACAAATTATGACAATATTATTAATTAAATGTAATGTAATTATTACAATATCTAGCAACTTGTTTCCTATACTGTTTGCCATTTCAGTCGGCTAGTTATTCCAAAAATTCTCTCAGTATGGTCATGCTGCACGACTGGAGCGTTTTGGATATTTTCAATTACAAACCGTAGAAATCGAAAATAATAAAAAATATTAAAGCGGAGTTTGCAATAGCAAGAACAGTAGCATCATCAGTAATATCCAATCAGGACTTGGCTCAGTACCAATCTGCAGCAGAGGTCCATCATCAGCAATATCCACCAGCTATGCATTAGGGACTCCTTCATCAGGAGGTTAGCATCAGCTGAGATGCAGCAGAGGCTTTTGGACAACCAAATCCTTGACATTAGCTGTTGCCAGAACTTGACAGCTGTTTGTAGATTGGTGGTTTTCTGCAGCTCTGTTTCATCATCAGCAATAGCCACAGGTTGGGGTGAGCCCCTTCTGTACAGTGAATGTAGTACAGGGCAGTTCATCCACTGCTTCTCCCAGAACAATACAATGTTGACAGCTGATTGTCGTTTACTGGTGGATTCTGCAGCAGAGTTTCATCATCAGCAATATACAGAAGCTATGCATTAGGGACTCCTTCGTCAGTAGATTGTATGATTGCAGATCACTAGTGGCTTCTGCAGCTCTGTTTCATCATCAGCAATAGCCACAGGTTGGGGTGAGCCCCTTGTGTACAGTGAATGTAGTACAGGGCAGTTCATCCTCCACTGCTTCTCCCAGAACAGTGCAATGTTGACAGCTAATTGTCGTTTACTGGTGGATTCTGCAGCAGAGTTTCATCATCACCAATTGTCACAGGTTGTGGTGAGCCCCTTGTGTACAGTGAATGTAGTACAGGGCAGTTCATCCTCCACTGCTTCTCCCAGAACAGTGCAATGTTGACAGCTGATTGTCGTTTACAGGTGGATTCTGCAGCAGAGTTTCATCATCAGCAATATACAGAAGCTATGCATTAGGGACTCCTTCGTCAGTAGATTGTATGATTGCAGATCACTAGTGGCTTCTGCAGCTCTGTTTCATCATCAGCAATAGCCACAGGTTGGGGTGAGCCCCTTGTGTACAGTGAATGTAGTACAGGGCAGTTCATCCTCCACTGCTTCTCCCAGAACAGTACAATGTTGACAGCTGATTGTCGTTTACTGGTGGATTCTGCAGCAGAGTTTCATCATCAGAAATATACACAAGCTATGCATTAGGGACTGAGATGCAGCTGAAGCTTTAGCTGATGCCAGAACTTGACAATCAGGAATTTGACTCAGAACAAGCTTGACAGCTGATTGCAGATTACTGGTGGATCCTGAATGTAGCAGCATCATCTGCAAGAGCTGCTTCATCCACCAAACTCTTGACACTTCCAGCCTTCAGAATTTTGGAATTTGCACGAATCCTGTGCTGTTTTGTGGCACCAACCACAATGCCAAACTCAAAAAATGCTAGAAAACCAGCAGAACGTACTTTCACGCCATATAAATGAAGTTTGTCTTCTTCTGTGCAGAGCGCTGACAAAGACGTGAGGGACCGTGCGTTGCAGCAGTGGAGAAAAGAAGTCGAGTCCATTTTGACCGTCATGTTGGCCGCTTTTTCCCAAGAGCTCCGCGACACGTACTTGTCGACGGTCGTTGAACAAGTAGGAAACCACTCATTTTTGGTCCAAATACGTTTAAAATTGTCTCAAATTTCGTTATTTCATCACTGTTTCCGTGGTGGGATTTTGTGCAGGAAGTGCAGCACACGGTGCAGATGAGTCAGGAATTGGCGAAGAGGTGCCTTTGGATCAGCAGAGGAGGGAAAGGGCCTGACCCGCCGACGGCTCCTGGCGACGTGGAGTTGAGGAGGCGGTTGGAGGCGTTGCAGAAAACTCTGAAGGTAAAGACGGGGAAAGAGGAGTTTTTATGGTGGTTTTTCGTGTGGAATTTGGACGGTTTTGTGACGGATTCGGCCATTTTGTTTCAGAGCGAACTGACTGAAAGCCACATGATCCACGTTGTGCCGGCCGCAACTCCCGATCATTCCGAACAACCGGACTACATAGAGCAGGTGAGACCAGAAACAGTCTTACGAACAGACCAATTTGAATGAAATTAGCAAAACATTTGTACGAAAACTAATTCCGTCATGAATTTGGCAGGTGACATCGGCTGTGTCGAAACAACTCGACCTTATCGTGGATGCTATCTTTGAGGAGCACGAGAGCAAGGTGATAATATATTATATTGTGTGATACATCTCTATATGCCCCTCTCTACCGGCCCCTAACCCTCTCTAGCGGACTCTATCTTCCCTAACCTGCTGTACACTCATTTCTGGATCATTGTACCTAGGCCAGAGGCCCATGACAATGATTTCCAGGCTCTTGTTTCTTGGCAGACATTTTGCGGCAGGCATGTGGCGTATTCAATGCCAAGCACAGCAGGTCCAACTTTCTTCTGCCCCTTCCGCCGTTGGTCATGCTCAGGCATGTCCAGGATGGACCACGTGGAGGTACCGGGGTTTTTGGCAGGGATTTCCCTAACCATCCCTTAACCCTCTCTAGCAGCACCTAACCATCTTTAGCGGCCTCTAACCATCAAATCTTATTCTTTTCCCCCTGCCCCTTCACCTTTGCAGGCTGTATTAGGGGTTGGGCTATCATTTAACATGGCGCTCAGTTTGGATTGGGGGCTGCTCCTTTGGCAGGAGCCACTTCTTGCTGGAAGCAACTGTGACTAGCAACAGAGTGCTGCCAAATGGAGTTGCGTAAGCTCATCTTACACATCCAGTGGCGTTTTGCTTCTGAGTGCAACTTGCATTCCAGGAATACGTGTTCCACCAACTCATAGTCTTCACATTTGCAGCAGCTGTCTGGTTTAGGCCAAAATTGGTGGAGCTTTGCATTAAAATCGCCATGCCCAGTAGCGTACTGGGCAAAATAATGATCAACGTCTATGAATTGATTGGCAACCCTCTGGCCTACGTCTGGCCACAACTCATGCGTACGTCTTCCTTTGCCAATCTGTAAAGGACCACTCCTCTACATCATCAGCTGAGAAGCAGCCTGAGATGTCAGAGTCCATGTTTTGGTCCATGCCAGATGGCTGGCCGTCTCCTGGCTTGCAGGTCCATTGGCTTGCTGCCAGGACGTGCGGAGCCTCTGTAGAGGTAGTGGGATACGCTTGTGTGGCAATTAGCAGGGCACTTCTTTGAGCTTTCATGAGGGTGCTCCAGTGTCTTGACTTTGCTTGAAAATTCCAAGCTGGACAGGCATACAGTGCCACAGCTTCAAAAAGGGACCCATAAATAATGCGCTTGGAGAAGGAGGAGGCTCCCCATGTTGCTTTTGCTATGGCTCCTTGTGATGAAATTATTACTACTTGTTCATATGTTAGCATGTGACTAACTTGTTTCTATGTTAACCTTTCAAATTCCCAATTCTTTCATATCATTCTCTGCTTGGAGTTGATGCTCAATAAAGCCTAATCTTAGGTTTTTGACGTACGTCTCCTATCAACTCATTCAACACTCCTATTCGGCCAAACTCGGCCAGTGCTTTATTGCTAGCATAAGCAACATGGGCAGAGGGGTCAAACCCTTTTCCAAGCATAACTCCCAGGTACTTGGTGTTGGCCTCCTTCTTTATGAATCCGCCGTCCATCCTAATGGTTAGAGGGCTTCTCACGTTTAGGTCTCCCTTCAGCTAGCACAGCACTGTTTTGTTTGTAGCCAACTCCGCCTTGACCCTGGTGCACCAATCCTGCACAGCACTCACTGCAAGTACCTCTATCTCAGCTCTGGTCCTGCTCAGCAGAACCACTGACAAGTCATCCACAAAAGCATAAGCTGGATGCTCTGCCCTGACAGTGCTTTCAACAGGCCATTGAACTGTTGGGTCCACAGGTACGGTCCAAGGACTGACCCCTGTAGGCACCCAATCTCCATCTAACCTCAACCATCTCTGCCTCTAGCCATCTCTACCTGTCAGTAACCTTCCCTAACCATTCATTAACCCTCTCGAGCGGCCCCTAACCATCTCTACATGTCTATAGCCATCTCGTTGTATTTTTCAGTTGGATCAGCTGAGGATGGCAACGGATTTGGACATGCGAGTCGTTACAGAAGTGTCGGCCCACGCACGGGCTGCACTGCGCCACTCCCAGAGCTCAGTCAATCGACAAGTGGATCTCGAAAAGGCACTGAAGTGAGTGGTTTCGATTAGTTTGGGCAGGTTCACCTCTCAAAACTGACCATGGTTATCCTGTAGCTGATATATCCGATTCTGAAAACCTACCAAAAACTCTATGGAGACAACAGGAGAAAACGAGGTGATACATCTGAGTGATGGATCTCTGGCTGTGTCTGTCCTCCTTAACCCTCTCGAACTATCGCTAGACCATATCTTAACGTCTTGTAACGATGTCCAGCCCTCAGTAACCACCTCTTAACCTCCCCTAACCACCTCTTAACCTCCATTAACCACCTCCCAACCTCTCACTTCCTTTATCCACCTCTCAACCATCTCTAACTACCCATATCCATCTCTAACCTCCCCTAACCACATCTTAACCTCCCCTAACCATCCCTAACCTCCCCTAACCACCTCTTAACCTCCCCTAACCATCTCTTAACCTCCCATAACCGCCTCTTAACCTCCCCTAACCACCTCTTAACCTCCCCCAACCATCTCTAACATCCCTTAACCACCTCTTAACCTCCCCTAACCACCTCTTAACCTCCCCTAACCGCCTCTTAACCTCCCCCAACCATCTCTAACATCCCTTAACCACCTCTTAACCTCCCCTAACCACCTCTTAACCTCCCCTAACCGCCTCTTAACCTCCCCCAACCATCTCTAACATCCCTTAACCACCTCTTAACCTCCCCTAACCACCTCTTAACCTCCCCTAACCGCCTCTCAACCTCCCCCAACCACCTCTTAACCTCCCTTAACCATCTCTTAACCTCCCCTAACCACCTCTTAACCTCCCCTAACCTCCTCTTAACCTCCCCTAACCATCACTTAACCTCGTTCGTCAGACGTACAGTTAATGGTTTTTCTTCCATTTTTTTCTCGCAGCGACTCAGCGGACGGCGTCCTCGTGCTCCACGGGCCACTTGGCTCAGGCAAAACGACGCTCTTGTGCAAATTGGGGCACCAGCAGGAGGCGGAAGCCGAAGTAAGTTTAGTATGTTATTTACATATCGAGGGTCACGGCAACTTCCCACATCGTCATTTGGGCGACTTTTCTGCAGAGCCACAAAACCAACCTCCAATGACTATGTTTACTGAGTAATTCAGTCAAATAAATCCTGAAATTTAGTGTTACCTAACTTAGGTACCTAACTTATACTTAGTTAGATCGATCCGCCGGGGGAAGATGCTTCGAATGGTATGCGTAACTCATTTTGGCCAAAAGTGACGATGTGGGGTGTTGCCGTGAGACCCTCGAAATACGGATTTTCGTTCATAAATCCCGTGTTAGTTTAAAGTTAGAGTATTCTAGTCCAAAAAAGGGATTTCAGTCCTAAAATCAAAGGTTAGTCAAAACTGAAGATTCAAATCCAAAAGCCGTATGTAAGTAAAAATTTCAGTAGGTAATGAGAATTCTAGTCTGAAAAATGGTGTGTTAGTTAAGACTACGGATTTTAGTCCAACAATTGTGTGTTCATTAAGAATCAGGAATCATTCAGAATTCTAGTCCAAAGTCCGTGTTTTAGCTGGGGGATAAAAGAGAGAAAAAAAACCGTCTGCACTGTCAAAAGGTTCGGTTATAGTGAACCGTCTGGACGTTATAACCAAACCGACGTGTTCTAGTGACAAATCATGTCGTTATAACCGATGCATATGCAATTTTACCGTAAATTCAGGACGTTATCATTCACTGAACCGTGTTTTACGGCTATTGAGGTCGTTAGAGAGCATACTTTGAGGTTTAGTGTGGAATCAAGGTTGTAGTTCGGAAAAAAGGACATTTCGTGGTTGTCGTTACTGCTGTCGAAAGGTTCGGTTATAGCGAACAGTATGGGACAAATCATGTCGTTATAACCGAAACATGCTGTTTTACCGTAAATTCAGGACGTTATCATTTACTTAACCGTGTTTTGAGGCAATTGAGGTCGTTATAGAGCATAATTCGAGGTTTAATGTGGAATAAAGGTTGTAGTTCGGAAAAAAGGGCATTTCGGGGTTGTCGTTACTGAACTGTCAAAAGGTTCGGTTATAGCGAACAGTATGGGTTAAATCATGTCGTTATAACCGAAACATGCTGTTTTACCGTAAATTCAGGACGTTATCATCCACTTAAACGTGTATTGCGGCAATTGAGGTCGTTATAGAGCATAATTCGAGGTTTAGTGTGGAATAAAGGTTGTAGTTCGGAAAAAAAGGACATTTCGGGGTTGTCGTTACTGAACTGTCAAAAGGTTCGGTTATAGCGAACAGTATGAGACAAATCATGTCGTTATAACCGAAACATGCTGTTTTACCGTAAATTCAGGACGTTATCATCCACTTAAACGTGTATTGCGGCAATTGAGGTCGTTATAAAGCATAGGTAATTCGAGGTTTAGTGTGGAATTATAGGGTACTGTTCCTCGAGGTTGTAATAATTATTTATATTTATATTCTTATTTATTATTTATATCTACTTATAATTATTATTTCCAGGTCGTCCTGAGGTTGGTCGGCCTTACGGCCGCGTCGTCGACGTTGGTGCAAGTGATGCGGAGCGTCACCGACCAGTTGTGCCCCTCGACCGCTCCCAGACCGCACGTGAGTCGAATTTTCGACATTTTGAGGCTATTTCGACATTATGACGGAATTTAATCGAGTTTTAGCGAATTTTCGACGAATTCTCGGTCCAAAATGTATAAAACTCGAATTTCCAGTAAAAAGTTAAAATCCACCATGCAGCATGGCTATGAGAGCGAATTTTCGGCAAGAGCCATTTTGACAATTGGACGAGTTAATCGTGTTTTAAGAAATTTTCGAAGAATTCTCGGTCCAAAATTTATAAAACTCGAATTTCCAGTAAAAAGTTAAAAATCCACAGTCATGCAGCATGGCTATAAGAGCGAATTTTCCCGAAGTTCTTAAAATTAAACATTCTGACAAGTGACACCTCATTTTAAAGGTGTTTTTATGCTGAACGCGTTGGTGAAATTAGAATTGCGATATCTCATTCCGTTCTCAAACTGGAGCACTTTGAAGATGAAGAAACGTGGTTGTTACTTGAGATGTTCTTCACGGTTCATCTCCTCTAATGTCATAACGGAATGAGATATCGTGTTCAGCGTTGAAAAATCTATAAACTGAAGAGTTAAAATTGGTTATAAAACCTGTAAAATTAAGACATTTTACATAAAACCAGTTATTTCTTCGAAAATTCGCTCTTACAGCCATGCTGCTTGACTGTGGGTTTTTAAGAATTTTATGTTCTTAAACATCTTTTGTTGACGATCCGTAAAATTTTTGTGTTTTCTCTACAGAACTTGAAAGCGTACACTGCCATCTTTAACGACTGCCTGACCGAAGCGTCCAAACGAGGCAAGACCGTCATCATCATCGACGGAATCGATCAGGTGCCGTTGAAACCATGGGTGGTAATCCAGGGTTAACTTAACATGAAAATACACCAGTTTTTGTCTATTTTATTATTATCATTATTATTTTTTGTTCATTCCTCATTCCTTCGAATATTGTCGAAAAAACGACGATTTTTCGACGTGTAGGTCGAACGGACCATGGGTGGTAATCCAGGGTTAACTTAACACGAAAATACACCAGTTTTTGTCCATTTTATTATTATCATTATTATTTTTTTCTTCATTCCTTATTCCTTCGAATATTGTCGAAAAAACGACGAATTTTCGACATGTAGGTCGAATGGACCATGGGTGGTAATCCAGGGTTAACACGAAAATACACCAGTTTTTGTCTATTTTATTATTATCATTATTATTTTTGGTTCATTCCTGATTCCTTCGAATATTGTCGAAAAAACGACGAATTTTCGACGTGTAGGTCGAATGGACCATGGGTGGTAATCCAGGGTTAACTTAACACGAAAATACACCGGTTTTGGTCTATTTTATTATTATCATTATTATTTTTTGTTCATTCCTCATTCCTTCGAATATTGTCGAAAAAACGACGATTTTTCGACATGTAGGTCAAACGGACCATGTCGAAAATCCAGGGTTAACTTAACACGAAAATACACCAGTTTTTGTCTATTTTATTATTATCATTATTATTTTTGGTTCATTCCTCATTCCTTCGAATATTGTCGAAAAAACGACGATTTTTCGACATGTAGGTCGAACGGACCATGGGTGGTAATCCAGGGTTAACTTTACACGAAAATACGCCAGTTTTTGTCTATTTTATTAGTATCATTATTATTTGTTGTTGATTCCTGATTCCTTCGAATATTGTCGAAAAAACGACGATTTCTCGACATGTAGGTCGAACGGACCATGGGTGGTAATCCAGGGTTAACTATACATGAATATACAGCGGTTTTTTCTCTATTTTATTATTATCATTATTATTATTATTATTTTATTTATTTATTTATTTTTTGGTTCATTCCTTTCTTTTGCAGTTTAGAGACTTCGGGGAGAACGGCGTCTCATGGGTCCCTTCCGTCCTCCCGGACAACGTCCGGTTGGTCCTCGGCTGCTCCGACGGGCGGACTTTGGACCACTTGAGGGACCACTTGAGCGGATCCAACGCCAAATTCTTGCCCGTAAGAACGCGCTTGGAGTTTTCTCGTTGATTTTTACAGGCGAAATGAGAAGCGAAGATGCGCCAATTTTGTAACAAATACAAGAACAGAAAACGAAAAATTGAACAAATTGTAGTTTTGATGCAAGTAAACGGTAAGAGGTGGTTTGGGTGCCAAAATATAAAAGAATTGGGTACTTGGAATTCCGAGTCATAGAAGCACTATCATCACATTACTATAGAAATATAGACCTTTATTGGCATATACATTTACAATAGGCCTCTAGGGGCCTCTAGGGTTGTAAATACAAAAACAAATTACAAAATAAATACAATCATGGCCTCTAAGAATTACATAAATTACAGAGTAAATGGCAAAGATAACAATTAAAAGAAAAAAATACAGCAACAAATTTGGTGGAAAGGGTCTGGATCTCAAAAACATATCCAAGGGGGCACTAAAGCTAGTTTATTCAAACAAAATGCACACACACAACAGAACTCGTTGGCGGACATTACATGACTGGGGGGCATGTTACCTTGAACGTATTGCCGCTCAAATACGAAATCCAACATCCCCCTTCAATACTTGAAAGGTACAAAAGACAAGACAAGTTAGCATAAGTTTGAACTTCAAAAATGATCATGGAAAATTACTTAATTCGAAAGAGACAACTTGATACAAACTAAATTTCGACAACATTTAACATCTTACGACAATATTCAAACTTCGCTATAGGTAAACCTTGAGTTAGCGCATCGGCTATTTGTTCATTCGTTGGCACATACATAATTTCAATATCACCAGAAGCTACTAAATCACGAATAAAATGATGAACCACATCAATGTGTTTAGAACGCTTGGTTTCTAAAGACTCCGCCATGTTAATGGCTGATTGATCTTCGAACAATAACATTTTTCCAACATTCAACTTCAAAGAGTGAACCAAAACTTGCTTCAAGATAATGCATTCTGATAAGCATAGAGACATTGAGATGTATTCGGATTCACATGAACTTCAAGAAACTACATTCTGCTTCTTTGATTTCCATGATATCACACTATTTTTCAGTTTTACCACAAAACCACTGATGCTCTTCCTATCCGAATATGCATTTAATTGAAAACTGGAATTTTTCGACTTCGTGTACAACAAACCGAAGTTCTCAGTATGCTTTAGATATCTTAAAACACGCTTTAAATAGTTAAAAATTTTAAATTTAATGTTCCTCATCAAACTGATTCTGATAACGACCAAAACATGAGACTGAATATGCAAGATCAGGTCTAGTACCAATCATAATATACATTAAACTTCCAAGAATTTCTTTATAAGGGGCCTTACAAGTGCCTGAACCGTTCTTTAAAAACAATTTGGGCTGAGTGGGAATTTTCGATGGGCGACAGTCTGCCATCCCAAACTTTTGAATAACTTTTTCTATCAAACGTTTTTGACTGAGAAAAAGACCTTCCTTAGTTTTCTTAATTTCAATTCCTAAAAACGTCATATTTTTCGAATCAGACAGATCACTGAGCTTGAACTTCGATTCCAATTGAGATTTTATCAATTTAGCCTCACTGGCTCTTGGAGTAAATATTATAAGATCGTCCGGATATTATGCTTGTTTGGGCGGACGATCTTATAATTATATTATAGGTATAGGACGATCTTATAATTATATTATAGGTGCTATATGGGCCCATAACCTAAAAGAATTGGGAATTCCGAGTCAACAGAACTCGTTGGCGGACATTACATGACTGGTAGGTGAGATCAGACCTTAAGTGGGGGCATGTTACCTTGAACGTATTGCCGCTCAAATACGAAATCCAACAAAATCCAAGTCACATATGTTTGAAAAAAATTTAAAAATTAAATGTTGACCAAATGTGAAATAGAGCGAAATATCTTATTGAAATTTAAACCGAAATATGAACTACCGGAAATGAAGACAAATATATTAAGGAAACGAAACTATGAAACAAACCTTGAAATTTTGACTTGAACAAATTTTTAGATAGAGCAAATTGTAGGTTTTTGTAGGTTTTTGAGGCAAACCTAATTAAATTAGTTGTTTTTTCAATAGCATATTTTGTTCTATTTCAACATTTGGTCAAGTCAAAATTTCAAGGGTTTTTATTAAGATTTTCTTTCTTGATTAAATAAAGGAAGAAAATAAATTTTATTCATTTTTTTTCAAAAACATATTTTGCTCTGTTTTGACACGACCACGTCAAAATTTCAGGGGGAGCAAAATTTGAATTACCGGAAATGAAGACAAATATATTAAGGAAACGAAACTATGGAACAAACCTTGAAATTTTGACTTGAACAAATTTTTAGATAGAGCAAATTAGGTTTTTAAGGCGAACCTAATTAAATTATGCTATTGAAAAAAACAACTAATTTAATGAAGTTCGCCTTAAAAACCTAATTTCTCTATCTAAAAATTGTTCAAGTCAAAATTTCAAGGTTTGTTTCATAGTTTCGTTTCCTTAATATATTTGTCTTCATTTCCGGTAATTCAAATTTTGCTCCCCCTGAAATTTTGACGTGGTCGTGTCAAAACAGAGCAAAATATGTTTTTGAAAAAAAATGAATAAAATTTATTTTCTTCCTTTATTTAATCAAGAAAGAAAATCTTAATAAAAACCCTTGAAATTTTGACTTGACCAAACGTTGAAATAGAGCAAAATATGTTTGAAAAAATAACAGTAAGATAAAAACCCACGAAATTTTGCCTTGACCAGATGTTGTAATAGAACAAAATATGCTATTGAAAAAACAACTAGTGAAATTTAAATTTAAATATGAATTACCGGAAGTTGGTGGGAACCAAAATGAACCAAAACCTTGAAATCTCGACTTTACCAAAATTTACCGAAATTAATTACCAAAATTTGGTAATGTCGAGATTTCAAGGTTTTGGTTGATGTTGAAATAGAGCGAAAAAAAACCCGAGAAATTTTGAGGTTGGAGTGTTGAAACAGAGCAAAATACTTTTTTTTTGAAAAAATGAAGCCAAATTTGTATTGTTATGTTACAAAACTCTCATGATATATATATATATTTATACGATGGATTGGTGAAACTAAAGACACTCGCGTGAAATATGAACTTGAATGAACGTACAAGAGGGTGAAAATTATAGCAAACACTTACGTAAATTTGGAAAAACTAGATGAAAGTGGATAATTTTCATCCTCCTGTACGTTCATTCAAGTTCATATATACCTATATTTATATATATATTTTTCAAATGTTATTGTTGATCTATTGATCTTCGTAGATTTTGGACTTGAGTAAAAAAGAAATGGAAACGATTCTGCTGCACAACATCTTAGAGTACAACCACTCGGTCAACCCCATCGTCAAGGACTGTATCAGCAACTCGGTCGACTCGCCGCCTCTGCCGCTCTACGTCAAGGTACCTCGTTATTATACGTATACCGAGCGTATCAGTCTCGACTCGACAAATTTCAGGGATCGATTCTACGACTAATTAGCAACAAAAAGTGTCTCCTTGCAATTTTTTGTTAACCCCGTCAAAAACCCTCTTTTTTTAATTTTAAGATTTTTTCGTGTTTTCGACCTTCCGGCACTAAAATGGCCACAACTCCCTTGATTTGATAAGTGGATTAAAATCTGAGATCACCGTTGGAAAGACCGCTAAATTTCCTACCTCTCTGACGCCAAAACATGAATTTTTGAGCAGTTCCAACAGCTACAAAATGATGTCAAATTCAAAATTTTGAGAAGTTTCCAAAATGTCACTTTTTTAAATCCGCTGTTTGACCTTTTTAACGTCGTGTTTATCAATTCCCCACTAACAGGAAAACTTTCTTAGGATCTCAGCTTTCCAACGGTATAGTCAAACTAATTTTATCACGATAATTAGAGGAGAAAATGACGTTTGAATGCAAAAAAAGTGGGTTTTCCCACCAAATCGACGAAAAACTAGTTAGTCGTTGTTCGACGAGTTTGGTATCAACTTGTACATATTTTGGGTCGCTAAATCGATTGGTGGCACTCTCGAACCTGCCCGACTCATCAAAACCTAATTTATCGATACTCCAAACGTTTCTTCGCTATCTTACTCAGAGCCTCGTCATTCACCTTTGAACTCAACATTCATTCTGGCTAACGGACATATCCATACATATTATGATCATGGATATGTCCGTTAGCCAGAATGAATGTTGAGTTCAAAGGTGAATGACAAGGCTCTGAGTAAGATATCGAAGAAACGTTTGGAGTATCGATAAATTAGGTTTTGATGAGTCGCTAGTAAGGGAGAAACTTTACTATAGTAAGGGGGAAACTTTTTCCCTAGTAAGGGAGAAACTTTACTATAAATCGAAGGTATACCCCCCAATAGAACCGCTAAAGTATGAAAGTAGAAGACGAAAAGACAAAGACACGGTTGAAGACAAATCGTCGCTGCTTTTGTTACTACCTCCATGGATTCCTCATGCTTATCCATACTACTTCCATGCTTATGCTACATCAAAATCCTGATGTATTCGAAAACCGATTAATCACGAACAATAATCGATTACAAAATAATCGGTAGCTATATATCGAGTAAATTAATCGATTAATTGGGGTTAAATAATCGATTATCTGATAATCGATTTGCAACTCGTACTATCGATAGGTATTTAATGAAACTATTTACAACATTCATGTAATGACATTCATCGAGGAAACTATTGATAAGTACCTACAATATTCAAGGAAACTATTGCTAATACTATCGATACCTATTTGTTTTTAAACTATCGACATCGCTGTCGATGTTCAAGGAAATTATTGATAATTATTCGATAATACAGAAATTATTCAAGGAAACTATTGATATCACGGTCGATATTAAAGAAACTAATGGTAATACTACAATGTTCTTCGAGGGAACTATTGATAATACTGACAATATTTAATCGATAATTGATTTGTACCTCGTACTATCGATAGGTATTCAAAGAAACTATTTACAATACTACGACATTCATCGTGGAAACTATTGATAGGTACGTAACAATATTCAAGGAAACTATTGATAATACTATCGATACCTACTTGTTTTTAAACTATCGACATCGCTGTCGATGTTCAAGGAAATTATTGATAATTATTCAATAATACTGAAATTTTCAAGGAAACTATTGGTGTCACTGTCGATATTCAAGGGAACTATTGATAATACATCGATATTTAGGATGTATACGGATATTCAAAAATATCGAAATTTCGTTTACACCGACTTGATGATTTACACTGATGATTCGTGTTTGTTTCGCAGGTCGTCGCGTGGCAGTCGACCTGGTGCAACGAGTACAACCTCAACCTCGAGCTCAAATCGGACGTCAAACAGCAGATCAACACGATGTTGGACCAATTGGAGTCCATTTTCGGGAAAGAACAGGTACAAACAGGAACGGCGGCCATGTTTTATTCCATTCACACCGTTTAATCCGAGAAGGCGTAAAAAGAACCTAATTTAGACGTTTACATCAATATAAGTACTTGATTATTTCATTAAGACGCTGTTCAGTGCACCAAAAAAACACCAAAATTGTGCAAATTTTATTGAATTCATTATTTGATTTAAAAAAATCTATCTTGGCTATCACCCAAAAAATGAAAGTCTGTCAAGTAACACCTCATTTTAAAGGTTTTTACACGCTGAACACGATGGTGAAGTCAGAATTGCGATATCTCATTTCGTTCTCAAACTGGAGCACTTTGAAGATGAAGAAACGCGGTTGATACTTGAGATGTTCTTCATGGACATCAAGCCCTTCAATCCAGCCATTTTACGTAAAACCATTTATTTCTTCGAAAATTCGCTCTTATTGCCATTCTGTGTGACTGGATTTTTTCGTCTTTAGGTGGAGAAAATTTTCAGTTTGATCTGCTGCTCGAAATGGGGCCTTCAAGACTCTGAACTCCTCGATCTCCTCGTCAGCGACCCGCTCTACCACACGTCAACGACATACCGTAAGTCACCAGTTTTAACACCCATTTCATTTGAAATTTGCTCAAAAACTGTCCATTTCCATTTTTTGTTGTACATTAGGGAGGGGAGAGGGCTGGGGAGCTAAAAGCCTTTTGCTGGGATGTCTTGGCCGGACCCAAACCCACCCACCTTGACGGCACCCAGGACTGGTCTCCCATTTCTGGGACAGACAGTCCATTGAATCCCAAGACTCTTTGGTAAAATGCCAAGGGACAGACAGACAGTCAGTCTGTTCAGGAAAACCGCGGCTGTCCCACCTCGGTCCTGTAGACCACGAGTGGATTGGAGCATTTGGAGAACCTGCTACCTCAGCAGCATAAGACCACCCAACTTCCTGCTGGATTTGCTACCCAAGGAGCATAACGCCAGATAATTTCCTCCCTCAGCAGGATATCAGCCATCTTCCTGCAGGATTTGCAACTTCAGCAACTCGGCGGTGTAACGCCTGCCAATATCCTGCATGGCCTGTTACCTCAGCAGCATAAGACCAGCCATCTTCCTGCCGGATTCGCAACTTCAGCAACTCGGCGGTGTAACGCCTGCCAATATCCTGCATGGCCTGCTACCTCAGCAGCGTAACCCCAGCTAATTTCCTGCAGAATCAGCTTCCTGAGGAGCATAACGCCATCTTATTTCCTCATGATGGGCTCCCTCAGCAGCATATCAGCCATCTTCCTGCAGGATTTGCAACTTCAGCAACTCGGGGTGTAACGCCTGCCAATATCCTGCATGGCCTGCTACCTCAGCAGCGTAACCCCAGCTAATTTCCTGCAGAATCAGCTTCCTGAGGAGCATAACGCCATCTTATTTCCTCATGATGGGCTCCCTCAGCAGCATATCAGCCATCTTCCTGCAGGATTTGCAACTTCAGCAACTCGGCGGTGTAACGCCTGCCAATATCCTGCATGGCCTGCTACCTCAGCTGCGTAACCCCAGCGAATTTCCTGCAGAATCAGCTTCCTGAGGAGCATAACGCCATCTTATTTCCTCATGATGGGCTCCCTCAGCAGAATATCAGCCATCTTCCTG
This sequence comes from Stenodema calcarata, assembly GCA_963920205.1. Lineage (NCBI taxonomy): Eukaryota > Metazoa > Arthropoda > Insecta > Hemiptera > Miridae > Stenodema > Stenodema calcarata. The sequence continues at coordinate 4,210,300 of OY986065.1, forward strand.
CAGGATTTGCAACTTCAGCAACTCGGGGTGTAACGCCTGCCAATATCCTGCATGGCCTGCTACCTCAGCAGCGTAACCCCAGCTAATTTCCTGCAGAATCAGCTTCCTGAGGAGCATAACGCCATCTTATTTCCTCATGATGGGCTCCCTCAGCAGCATATCAGCCATCTTCCTGCAGGATTTGCAACTTCAGCAACTCGGCGGTGTAACGCCTGCCAATATCCTGCATGGCCTGCTACCTCAGCTGCGTAACCCCAGCGAATTTCCTGCAGAATCAGCTTCCTGAGGAGCATAACGCCATCTTATTTCCTCATGATGGGCTCCCTCAGCAGAATATCAGCCATCTTCCTGCAGGATTTGCAACTTCAGCAACTCGGGGTGTAACGCCTGCCAATATCCTGCATGGCCTGCTACCTCAGCAGCAGAATGTCAGCCATCCTCCTGTAGGATTTGCAACTTCAGCAACTCGGGGTGTAACGCCTGCCAATATCCTGCATGGCCTGCTACCTCAGCAGCGTAACCCCAGCGAATTTCCTGCAGAATCAGCTTTCTGAGGAGCCTGACGCCATGCCTTTTCCAGAGGGTGAATGTTATCTGCGAGGATTTAGATGGATTTATCCTCACCTTCCACTTGCTACACCACTCCTCAGTTTGGTCTAATCAGCACTGGAGTTGACCTGTGGCTTCTGCAATCGTACCTCCGGCTGAAAGTATCCCCTTATCAGCAAACTGGGACACTGGCACTCCTAAGACAGGGAAATCGCTACAGTAGAGGCTGTACAGAACACAGGCTGCACACCCACTTTGACGCAAAAAGTTCGTACACTCAGAAATGATTTCATGAGAAGGTAAATCAAATTAGGCAGAAACGATTTTAGCTTGTACAGCAGCCCATCATGCCAAACTTCGTCAAAAGCTGACTGCACATCCAAAAAGACTGCTCCTGTGAATGTACACTACTCTCCCCTCCCTAATGTATAATAATAAATGATATTTATTGTACAATTGTATTGAGGGGAAAAACTTTGTTCTGTACCATTTTTGGATAGTTTTTACAAATTTGTAACGCCCTTCGCAGTTCCCTGGGCTGGTGCCTGTCTGTTCCTGAGCAAACTCACACGTCATCTCGGCCCGTTCCTGCTCTCAGGTGACCGGAAGACCATCAAACTCCGGGATTCGGCCGTCAATGAAGTGAGTTTTTAATACAATTTGTACTATTTCATCGACATTGTGTGTCAAAAATTGTTCTAATTACAACCTGAAATTGGTTCTGTGTTTTTGGAGCACAAAATGTTTTCTTCATTAATTCAATTGGACCCCAAAATGGTTGAAAAAAGATTATTTTTTCAGGTCTCCCGCCAACGCTACGACAGACGAAGCGGTTGGGCCACAAAAACCTTGAAGAGCTACTTTTCGGTAAGTCGTCGACCATATTAATAATTATTAACTAGCTGGCGTTATGCTGCCCAGGTAGCAGGTCCTGCAGGAAATTGGATGGAGTTATGATGCTCAGGTAGCAGATCCTGCAGGAAATTGGATGGCGTTATGCTACTGAAGTAGGAGATCCTGCAGGAAATTGGATGGCGTTATGTTAAGTAGGAGATTCTGAAGGAAATTGGCTGATATTTTGCTGAGGAAGCAGATCCTGCAGCAATTTGGCTGGTATTATGCTCCTCAGGTAGCAGATCCTGCAGGAAGTTGACTGGCGTTATGCTACTGAAGTAGGAGATCCTGCAGGAAATTAGATGGCGTTATGCTCCTCAGGTAGCAGATCCTGCAGGAAATAAGCTTGTGTTATGCTCCTCAGGTAGCAGGTTCATAGCAGGAAATTGAATGGCGTCATGCTGCTAATTTAGCAGTTCATGAGGGAAATTGGCCTGTATTATTCTTAAGTAGCAGATCTTGCCGGAAATCAGCTTGTGCTATGGTCCTCAGGTAGCAGATCCTGCAGAAAATTAGATGGCGTTATGCTCCTCAGGTAGCAGATCCATAGCAGGAAATTAGCTTGTGTTATGCTCCTCAGGTAGCAGGTTCATAGCAGGAAATTGAATGGCGTCATGCTGCTAATTTAGCAGTTCATGAGGGAAATTGGCCTGTATTATTCTCCTCAAGTAGCAGATCTTGCCGGAAATCAGCTTGTGCTAAGGTCCTCAGGTAGCAGATCCTGCAGGAAATTTGAAGGGCGTTATGCTGCTGAGGTACCAAGTTCTGCAGGAAATTGGCTGGCGTTATGCTACTGAAGTAGGAGATCCTACAGGAAATTGGCTGGCGTTATGATACTGATGTAGGAGATCCTGCAGGAAATTATCCTGTTTTATGCTCCTTAGGCAGCAGGTCGATAGCAGGAAATTAGCTTGTGTTATGCTACTGAGGTAGCACGTCCTGCTGGAAATTGGCATAGCGTTATGCTGCTGAGGTAGCAGATCCTGCAAGATATGGATGTTATCTCTTCCTCGCGATCTTATCACCCTCACTGACAACGATCTTAACGTACACTCCTACATTAGCTTACAGTACATCTTGCTGTTTGTACCATTTTTTTCAATGTCCCTTCACTCATGTAATGTAAAATAATGACGTCACAATTGTTCCGCAGGGGGTTTTGTGGAAGAACAGCAAACTGGAAGTGAAGGCGCGAATGGCAAGTCAGACGGACAAGTGGGGAGACGTGTAAGTAGTCACATTCGTCTTAATTATTATAATTCAAGTGTAGAGGGCGCTACGAACTTTTTTGGCTTAAAATTTATATCTCAGCACTGGCGTGAGCGAATTTCAAATTTCAAAACGCACCTGACACAAAATCAGATTTCCTACAACTTTGGTCCTATAAAATTTTTCAATTGGAGGAGTCATTCTCGGCCTACAGGCGTTTGAAGTTCAGGGTTGTCAACTTTTTAGTGAAGTTGGTAAAAATCGCCTATATTTGACTGATCATTGTGGTTCAATGGTTGAACCGATTTTGATGTTCGAAACGCACTTTGATGCGAAATTTAATGGGTATTTTAAATTGACTGAGTGACATATTCTGTAGGAGGCGTATTATTCGAGTTATACGCAAAATCTTATCAATTAATCAATCAATCAATTCTGGTCTCGAGGTTAAGTACTCGACTCATAATCAAAAGAAACAGGACCGAGTCCAGACACCAACGGGGAAAATTTGTTCCCTTGATTCACCCTTTCCCTCAGATCACGTCAGAACACAAGCGACCGGCGGCCCACTACGTCAGAGCCTATGACGAACGAGCGTATGACGTCAGAGGGCTTACTAATACGTCAGAGCCTATGACGCACGAGCGTATGACGTCAGACGGCTGGCAGGAGGCAAAATATTACGTCAGAGCCTATGACGCACGAGCGTATGACGTCAGACGGCTGGCAGGAGGCCAACTAGTACGTCGGAGCCTATGACGCACGAGCGTATGACGTCAAACGGCTGGCAGGAGGCCAACAAGTACGTCAGAGCCTATGACGCACGAGCGTATGACGTCAGAGGGCTAGCAGGAGGCTAACTAGTACGTCAGAGTTTATGACACAAGAGCGTATGACGTCAGAGGGCTAGCAGGAGGCTAACTAGTACGTCAGAGCTTATGACACAAGAGCGTATGACGTCAGACGGCTGGTTAAGTAAATCGAGAGCTATCCAACGAGTGGTGAACGATTTTTGTACGATGATAACTGGCGCAGTTAAAGTTCCGTAACAACGAATCGGTTGTAAGCGAAAATCATCAGAAATTTTCGTGACGATTTCGTGTAACGATTTTGTGTAACGTTTTTCGAGTTATGTGCCAGAGTGAAGACATAAAATGTCAAAACCCAACAAAAAGGCCAAAATTTCGTGGTTGTCGGGGTCTCAAATGTTAAGGAATCTCGATCAATTTTGGGAAGCTAGAGCACTAATTTGGTTTGTTGTCTTGTTCAAGGCCTGTTTCATCCCAAATAAACTTCTCGATTAGACAGGAAATTAACTTCTTTTGACATTTAAAGTGTATATTTATTATATATTATTTATTTTATCAATTTCAGGTACAACGTGAGGAAGTTCGAGGAGCTGCCGTACCTGGTGCTGAGGTCAGAAGGGACCGCCCTGAGCCTGACTTTGGACCATGAGTGGGTCTTGAACAAGTTGTGCGCCACAGACGCGTATCAGGTCGGTCAACTTCACGAAATAATTATTTTATTAATTTTATAATATTCATTGGGACGGAAATGCCACTAGATAAACCGGTAGACCTAGTCAGTCCAAAACCATATGTGACTACCTCACGTAGTCTAATGTCATCTCTAACCACCACCTGTACTCCAAAATCGTCTCTAAACCGCTCCAGCAGCCCTGAACTGTCCAGGATCATCTCTGACCAGGCCAGTAGTCCAAAATCCTCTCTGACAACTACAGCAGCACTCAACTGACCTAAAACCTCTCTGACCAGCCCAGTAGTCCAAAATCATCTCTGACCAGTTCCAGCAGCACTCAACTGTCCTAAACCATTTCTGACCAGCCCAGTAGTCCAAAATCATCTCTGACCAGTTTCAGCAGCAATCAACTGTCCTAAACCATTTCTGACCACCTCCATGCAGCCCTAAATCATCACCGACCACCTCCACCAGTCCACAGCAGTCTAAACAGCTCCAGCACCACTGAACTCTCCAGGATCAACTCTGAGCAGTTGAATCTCAGACCACCTCCAAAATCATCGCCTCCAGTTGTTAAAAATCATTTCAAAACTACTCCTGTAGCCCTGAGCTGACAAGGATCATCTCTGACCAGGCCAGTAGTCCAAAATCATCTTTGACCAACTACAGCAGCACTCAACTGACCTAAAGCCTCTCTGACCAGCCCAGTAGTCCAAAATCATCTCTGACCAGTTCCAGCAGCACTCAACTGTCCTAAACCATCTCTGACCAGCCCAGTAGTCCAATATCATCTCTGACCAGCTCCAGCAGCACTCAACTGTCCTAAACCATCTCTGACCAGCCCAGTTGTCCAAAATCATCACTGACCACCTCCAGCAGTCCAAAATCGTCTCTAAACAGCTCCAGCAGCCCTGAACCGTCCAGGACCATCACTGACCACCTCCAGCAGTCTTAAATCATCTCTGACCACCTCCAGCAGTCCTAAACCATCTCAGACCACCTCCAGCAGCCCTAAATCATCACTGACCGACTCCAGCAGCCCTAAATCATCTCTGAACACCTCCAGCAGTCCTAAATCATCTCTGACCACCTCCAGCAGTCCTAAATCATCTCTGACCACCTCCAGCAGCCCTAAATCATCTCTGACCACCTCCAGCAGTCCAAACTATTCCCTTTTTGCCCATCTCAGGTGCAACAAAGTCCCTCGTCCCCCACCACAAAAAACCCTGTCTAGGGCACTAAAAATCCGTAGAAATGATATCATGTGGTCGAGGGACGAGACCTTTTTATTAAATTATCTACTTGACTAAAATTTTTGTAGATTTATAATAAATGATTAAATAATCTCCTCAAATGTCTACAAAACCTCAGGTGCAACAAAACAAAATCCTGTCTATGGTAATAAAAATCCGTAGAAATCCGCATTTTAGAGTATATAAATTTCCGTGTTATGGTTTTCAGGTCATTGAAGACGCGTACATGGAAAACACAACTGACGACGTGACGTGGCTGACGAATTTCCTCTCGGACAACGCTGAGTCTCTCACTTACGACGGAAGGCAGTTTTACGCCCAAGTAAATGAAGATTTTCAACTATTTTTTTTTCTTAAATTGAATAAATATTTACTTAGTTGGCGTTGAAAAGTTTATTGCAATTTATTGTTTGTAGTCATTGTAGTTTGTCACTTTTGGAGGTCAAATTCGACTGGATCTTCAGCGGTAGAGGGAAAAGGGGGTATCTGGCGCAGTCACCCTGCTAAAACCGCAAGACAAATTCATGATTTGAAGGGGGCGAAACCTGCTCGACGTAGCAAACTACTCGGGTCAATCAAATAATGCTTGATAATAATAATATAAGATATTATAAAGATTGATTAATAATGTAATGTTATTATCGCACTTAGGCCACCGAATCAATGAGGTTATAAGATCGAATAGTAGTGCAGGTTTTACCCCTTCAAATTGAGAGCTTATCGTCAGGGTTAGTATCATAAGTCCGGCAGGGTGACTTTCTGTGCCAAATACCCAGTTTTTCCTTCACTTTCACCTCATTTCTCCATAGAAAATCATTTCTGGCCACCTCCAGCAGTCCAAAATCATTTCTGCACATCCCCAGCAGTCCAAAATCATCTCTAACCTCCTCCAGCAGTCCAAAATCATTTCTGCACCTCCCCAGCAGTCCAAAATCATCTTTGACCACCTCCAGCAGTCCAAAATCATCTCTAACCTCCTCCAGCAGTCCAAAATCATCTCTGACCACCTCCAGCAGTCCAAAATCATTTCTGCACCTCCCCAGCAGTCCAAAATCATCTCTAACCTCCTCCAGCAGTCCAAAATCATTTCTGCACCTCCCCAGCAGTCCAAAATCATCTTTGACCACCTCCAGCAGTCCAAAATCATCTCTAACCTCCTCCAGCAGTCCAAAATCATTCCGACCACCTCCAGCAGTCCAAAATCATCTCTAACCTCCTCCAGCAGTCCAAAATCCTCTCTAACCTCCTCCAGCAGTCCAAAATCATCTCTAACCTCCTCCAGCAGTCCAAAATCATCTCTGACCACCTCCAGCAGTCCAAACTACTCCCTTTTTTTCGCCCACCTTCTTGTACGACGAAACTTCTTGTACAGATTCACCGCTACGTCAAAAGCCACAATCCAACGACACTGTCCAACGTCTGGAGGCGGATAGCGATGGAGCCTCCGCTCAACAGCCTCCTCGAAGCTGACTCCCACGAGGAAGGTATGAGGACTGTTATAGTACAATACGAAGGTATATTGGGCTTGTGCTCAAGTTTGGAAGTAGAACTTTGTTGATCGAAGCAGCCAGGAAAAATGAGACGAAAGAATAATTGTTACCAGCTACCTGTTGTTATATGGCTGTTGTGGAGCCGTTGAATGGCTGTTATATGGCTGTAGTGTTATGTGGCCTCTGTATAGCTGTAGTGTGGCTGTTATATGGCTGGTACATGGCTGTTATGTGCCTGTTGTGTGGCTATTATATGGCTGTTATGTGGCTGTAATGTGGCCTCTGTATAGCCGTTGTATGGCTGGTACATGGCTGTTATGTGACTGTTGTGTGGCTGTTATATGGCTGTTATGGGACTGTACAGTGGCTGTTATATGGCCATTATGTGGCTGTTATATGGCTGTTGTGTTATGTGGCCTCCGTATAGCTGTAGTGTGGCTGTTATATGGCTGGTACATGGCTGTTATGTGACTGTTGTGTGGCTATTATATGGCTGTTATGTGGCTGTAATGTGGCTGTTATACGGCTGTTGTCATGTGACCATTGTGTGGCTGTTATATGGCTGTAGTGTGGCCTCTGTATAGCTGTTGTATGGCTGGTACATGGCTGTTATGTGACTGTTGTGTGGCTGTTATATGGCTGTTATGGGACTGTACAGTGGCTGTTATATGGCCATTATGTGGCTGTTATATGGCTGTTGTGTTATGTGGCCTCCGTATAGCTGTAGTGTGGCTGTTATATGGCTGGTACATGGCTGTTATGTGACTGTTGTGTGGCTATTATATGGCTGTTATGTGGCTGTAATGTGGCTGTTATACGGCTGTTGTCATGTGACCATTGTGTGGCTGTTATATGGCTGTAGTGTGGCCTCTGTATAGCTGTTGTATGGCTGGTACATGGCTGTTATGTGACTGTTGTGTGGCTGTTATATGGCTGTTATGGGACTGTACAGTGGCTGTTATATGGCCATTATGTGGCTGTTATATGGCTGTTGTCTTGTGACCGTTGTGTGGCTGTTATATTGCTGAAGTGTAGCTGTCGTATGGCTGGTACATGGTTGTCATGTGACTGTTGTGTGGCTATTATAAGGCTGTAGTGTGGTTGTTATAAGGCTGTAACATGGCTGTTGTGTGGCTGTTATTTTGCTGTAGTTTAGCTGTTATGTGGCCTCTGTATAGCTGTGATATGGCTGGTACATGGCTGCTGTCTGGTTTTTCTGTGTGGTGGTCCTCTGACTATTATATGGCAGCTTTGTCGCTGTTATATGACTAATATTATTATTATTAGTACTTATATTGTGTATATATATATTTTTTTTTTATTTTTTTTAGAAAGCACCGAATCGAGTCAAGACCAGGGATTCGACATCGTGCGTCGCCTTCCGAAAACCAACAATTTTGTCGTTTCCGTGAGAACCAGCCTCGGCGAAATATCCATATGGGACATTGCCAAGTGAGAATATTTTCATTTATCCACAAAAAATCTATAAGTATACAAACCAATTATTTAAATGTGGGATTTGATGTTTTCTGACGTATTTTGAAGTCACAGTTTTCAGAAAGTCGTCTCAAAAAGGTCAAAAATGGTTGAGAAATGGAAATTTGAAAATGTGAATGATTTTGAGGCAGAAATGCTGTGTAGAGGTGATGAATCCTGTTGAAAATGTGTTTTTTTGTTTGGTATTTGCAGATGTAAAAGGGTTCGGCATTTGACAGGACTGACGCAACCAGCCGCTATCGAGATGGTGGATAATTACAAATGCGTTGTCCTGTGCAATAGGGAGCTTCACACGTACGATCTCGACAAGGGGGTCATCATCACCAAACTGAAAGGTGAAGATCGTCTGTAGACGTCGCTAGCAGTCCAATACCTTCCTGAAACATCTCCGACCACCTTCAACAGTCCCAAACATTCCAAGATCACATCTGAACGATTTCAACACCTCCAGCAGTCCAAAATCATCTCTGGTCATCTCCAGCAGTCCTAAACCATCTCTGACCGCCTCCAGCCGTCCAAAATCATCTCTGGTCACCTCCAGCAGTCCCTAACCTGCCAAAATGATCTCTAACCACCTCCAGCAGTCCAAAACCATCTCTGACCACCTGCAGCAGCCCTAAATCATCTCAGACACAAACCAGTAGCATCAAATGATCAGTGAGCACCTCTAAAAGTTCAAAATCACCGCTGAACAACTTCAACAGTCCAAAACATTCCAAAATACCTCTGAAAAACTTCAACAGTCACAATCGTCTCTCCCAGCAGTCCAAAATCGGCTCTGAACACCTCCAGCTGTCCAAACATGTCTCTGACCTCCTCTAGCAGTCCAAAATCGGCTCTGAGCACCTCCCGCAGCTCAAAATCACCTCTGACCCCCTTCAGCAGTCCCAAACATTCCAAAATCACCTCTGAACAACTTCAACAGTCCCAATCGTCTCTGACCACTAGGGGTGGGGAATATTTAACGTAACCGCTTCAAATAACCTAATACTGTCCAGTAATCTAATACCAGATAACCCCTATTACTGGAATAACTGTTTAGAGAACTTGGGGGAAAGGCCTTTGAGGGCGTCTTTATCGCCGACCATTTGGGATTCCGTGATAATAGGTTGGCTGGGACTATTCCATGTAGCAGGTAATAGGTTAAGGAAAACGAATACTTGAAGGCGATCATGTTGATAAGTTATTTGAGTGACTATTGAGTTAGTTTCGAGTAACAACGACCGTTTGGTAATAGGTTGTGGTATTAGGTTATTTTGGTAATAGGTTACCGGTGATTCGAGAAGCTTTCCAGCGCCCAATGCGGACTTGGTTTCCAGGGCGCAGGAAAGGTTCTCGAATCGCCGGTAACCTATTACCAAAATAACCTGATAACACAACCTATTACCAGATGGTCGCTGTTACTTGATAACCTATTACCAAGAAATAACCGTTTTAGCCATATCTATTGACATCTCTGCCCACCCCCATCAGCCCAAACCTTCAAAAGTCATCTCTGACCTCCTCCAGCAGCCAAAAATCATCTCTGGCCACCTCCAGCAGCCCCAAACCTTGCAAAATCATCTCTGCCCTCCTCCAGCAGCCAAACATCATCTCTGACAATCTTCAGCAGTTTTTAACCTTGCAAAATCATCTCTGACCACCTCCAGCAGTCCTAAACCATCTCTGACCACCTCCAGCAGTCCTAAATCATCTCTGACCACCTCCAGCAGTCCTAAATCATCTCTGACCACCTCCAGCAGCCACAAACCTTGCAAAATCATCTCTGACCTCCTCCAGCAGTCCCTAACCTTGCAAAATCATCTCTGCCCTCCTCCAGCAGCCAAACATCATCTCTGACAATCTTCAGCAGTTTCTAACCTTGCAAAATCATCTCTAACCACCTCCAGCAGTCCTAAATCATCTCTGACCACCTCCAGCAGCCAAAAATCCTCTATGAAAATCCCCTGCAGTCCAAAATCATTTCTGACTACCTCCAGCTGCTCCAATCACACTCCAACCACCCATTTTGGTTTATCGACCTTAGGAATCACCCAAAAAGAATAATACAAAGTGGTCTTCAGTAGTGAAGATGTTGAGAACCAGTGATCTAAACAGACCGGTGATCTGTTCAAAGTAGATAATAAACCGTAGTAAATTTGATCAGTTTTTCGATATCAGCTCTCATTAATTCCCGTTTTTCCCTCCGTCAGGCGTCATGAATCAGAAAATGCCCTTTTTCGGTCTCCACGACTCGAACCACCTCGTCGCCCTCTCGAGGAACCGAATGTACGTGAACCTGATGAACCTCGACACCGGCGACTGCGTGACGACGTTCAAAGCCGGCGAGGACCGATTCCTCAACTCCCTCCTCGTCTCCGCCGACGGAAAGTAAGTTGGAAAAAAATTGAAAAAATGTCCTCAGTCATGCACCATGGCTATAAGAGCGAATTTTCGAAGAAATAACTAGTTTTATGCAAAAGGTCTCTATTGTGTCTTCTTATTTAGCCGAATAACACTCCAATTTTTAAGAAATTATACGAGATACTGAGGAATATGCATAGAGACAATCGGGAATACTTGATACTGGCCATAACTTACATGATACACTGACCGTTATAAGAGATACTGGCCATAACTTACATGATACACTGACCGACAGTTATAAGAGATACTGGCCATAACTTACACGATACACTGACCGACAGTTATAAGAGATACTGGCCATAACTTACACGATACACTGACCGACAGTTATAAGAGATACTGGCCATAACTTACACGATACACTGACCAATAGTTATAAGAGATCCTGGCCATAACTTACACGATACACTGACCGACAGTTATAAGAGATCCTGGCCATAACTTACACGATACACTGACCGACAGTTATGAGATCCTAGCCATAAATTACACGATACACTGACCGACAGTTATAAGAGATCCTGGCCATAACTTACACGATACACTGACCGACAGTTATGAGATCCTGGCCATAACTTACACGATACACTGACCGACAGTTATAAGAGATCCTGGCCATAACTTACATGATACACTGACCGTTATAAGAGATACTGGCCATAACTTACACGATACACTGACCGTAATAAGAGATACTGGCCATAACTTACATGATACACTGACCGTTATAAGAGATACTGGCCATAACTTACACGATACACTGACCGACAGTTATAAGAGATCCTGGCCATAACTTACATGATACACTGACCGACAGTTATAAGAGATACAGGCCATAACTTACATGATACACTGACCGACAGTTATAAGAGATACTGGCCATAACTTACACGATACACTGACCGACAGTTATAAGAGATACTGGCCATAACTTACACGATACACTGACCGACAGTTATAAGAGATACTGGCCATAACTTACACGATACACTGACCGACAGTTATAAGAGATCCTGGCCATAACTTACACGATACACTGACCGACAGTTATAAGAGATCCTGGCCATAACTTACACGATACACTGACCGACAGTTATAAGAGATCCTGGCCATAACTTACACAATACACTGACCGACAGTTATAAGAGATACTGGCCATAACTTACACGATACACTGACCGACAGTTATAAGAGATCCTGGCCATAACTTACACGATACACTGACCGACAGTTATAAGAGATCCTGGCCATAACTTACACGATACACTGACCGACAGTTATAAGAGATACTGGCCATAACTTACACGATACACTGACCGACAGTTATAAGAGATCCTGGCCATAACTTACACGATACACTGACCGACAGTTATAAGAGATACAGGCCATAACTTACATGATACACTGACCGTTATAAGAGATACTGGCCATAACTTACACGATACACTGACCGACAGTTATAAGAGATCCTGGCCATAACTCACACGATACACTGACCGTTATAAGAGATCCTGGCCATAACATACACGATACACTGGCCGACAGTTATAAGATATACTGGCCATAACTTACATGATACACTGACCGACAGTTGTAAGAGATACTGGCCATAACTTACACGATACACTGACCGACAGTTATAAGAGATACTGGCCATAACTTACACGATACACTGACCGTTATAAGAGATACTGGCCATAACTTACACGATACACTGACCGACAGTTATAAGTGATCCTGGCCATAACTTACACGATACACTGACCGTTATAAGAGATACTGGCCATAACTTACACGATACACTGACCGACAGTTATAAGAGATCCTGGCCATAACTTACATGATACACTGACCGACAGTTATAAGAGATACTGGCCATAACTTACACGATACACTGACCGACAGTTATAAGATGTATTGAAGATGTGTTAACCCTCTGCAGGACGTTGGTGTGCGGGGACGAGACTCAGAAGCCGTTCCCGCTGTTGGTTTGGAATTTGGCGTCGCGGAAGCTCCTGTACGACCTCCGAATACCGCAACACGAGTTTCTGAGTCGGTTGTCGGCCATCACGCCCCAAGGGAACTACGTTTGTTGCGTGGCGAAGGTGAGTGACGTCTAGTAGACGATGAGTTCGGTCTGTTTGTTGTTATTTATTTAAGCGGAAATGGCTGGAGATCATACAGTTGAGGGGTCAGTTGGCGGTTTCAGTTCATTTCTCGTCATCTCAAGGTTTCTGCAGCAAGTTTGAACCTGCCCAAGACCTCCTTAACAATCTCTAGACGTCCTTAACCTTCCCAAACCATCCCTAACATGCTCCGACCATCTTTAACCCTCAGTAGCCTTTACAGTACCTTTAACTATCTCTAACCATCCCTAGCCATCCTTAACCCTCCACAACCATCCCTTACTTGCTCTAGCCATCTAAAAACCATCACTAACCATCCTTAACCTTCTATAGTCACTCTTAACCATTTCTAAACCACCTTTCCTCATCATTGGTAACCCTGTCTAAGCCTCCTCACCCTTCTGTAGCCATTCTTAATCGTCTGTAACCACCCTTAACCTGCTCTAGCAATATTGAATCATCACTAACCATCCTTAACCCTCTCTATACATGGTATATAAACCTGCTCTAGCCCTCCTTAGCCCTCTCTAACCTATTATAGTTATCCTCGACCATCTCTAACCACCTATTCTCATCATTGTTAACCTTGTCTGATCCTCATTGACAATCTGTAGCCATCCTTAACCTTCTGCAACCATCCTTAACCTGCTCTGGCCCTCCTTGACCATCTGTAGCCATCCTTAATCATCGTTAACCACCTTTTCTCATCATTTTTAACCCTCATTAACCAACTGTAGCCATCCTTAACCTGCTCTAGCCATCCTTAACCCTCTCTAACCCTCCTTAACCTATTCTAGCTATCCTCGACCATCTCTAACCACTTTTTCTCATCATTGTTAACCTTGTCTGATCCTCCTTGACAATCTTTAGCCATCCTCAACCTGCTCTAGCCCTCCATAACCATCTGTAGCCCTCCTTAACCCTCTGCAACCATCATTAACCTGCTCTGGCCATCGTTATCCTGCTCCAGCCATCCTTAACCTGCTCTGGCCCTCCTTAACAATCTGTAGCCATCCTAAACCTGCTCCGGCCATCCTTAACCTGCTCCGGCCATCCTTAAGCTGCTCTGGCCATCGTTAACCTGCTCCAGCCATCCTGAATGAATGAATGAAATGAAAGTTAATTCCAAGAAAACAAATAACAAAAAACTTCAATCCTTAACCTGCTCTGGCCCTCCTTAACAATCTGTAGCCATCCTAAACCTGCTCCGGCCATCCTTAACCTCTAGCCATCCTTAACCTTCTCTAACCCTCCTTAACCTGCTGCAGCAATCCTTAACCTTCTCCAGCAATCCTTAACCTGCTCTGGCCATCGTTAACCTGCTCCAGCCCTCCTTAACCTGCTCTGGCCCTCCTTAACAATCTGTAGCCATCCTTAACCTACTCCGGCCATCCTTAACCTGCTCCAGCCATCCTTAACCTGCTCTGGCCATCGTTAACCTGCTCCAGCCCTCCTTAACCTGCTCCAGCCATCGTTAACCTGCTCTAGCCCTCCTTAACCCTCCCTAACCCTCCTTAACCTGCTGCAGCCATCTTTAACCTGCTCTGGCCATCGTTAACCTGCTCTGGCCATCCTTAACCTGCTCTAGCCTCTTCTGGCCATCAAATTTCTTCAAGGTATTGTTCGTTTAACTAGCAATAGATACAAAAAATAATAATTTTTGGTAGTTCTCGCTCATAATATGAACTGTGTTACGTGTATTTGCGACAGGAAGTGGTCGACAACACTCCGAACTACATCGTCGTGTACGACCTCCAGTCGGGAACGCTCTTCAAGAAGTGGAAACCTGCCGTCAACACGACCTCAATAGACATATCACACACTGAATCGTGCCTCGTTAGCGGCCATTCGTCGTCGAAAATACTCTCGTGGTCCCTCGGAACTGGTAAGACGACCTCACAAACCTCTCGTAGTCCTCCTAAACCTCTCTTAGTCCTTCTGAAACCACACATAGTCCTTCTAAATCACTTAGGGCCGGTTTTTCAATGCTCAGTCAAATCTCTGACAAAACTAAACACGGGTTACAGTTAGTCAGTTGTTGAAATGGGTTGGAGTCGCACATACTGTATATCAATCTCAGGATGACACCTTTTAACTGGTCAGAGTTTAGTATCCATGATTCGGAATTTAACACGGGAAAAACAGTGCTCCCACTACATCAACAAGAGATTTCCCACATAGTCGGCGGTTAGGGATAACTGAGCAGTTATACTGCATTGATAAACGGGTACGAGGGTGCTAGTCAGAGATTTAACTTAGTCGGCCTTTAGTCAGGCTTTAGTCGAGCGTTGAAAACCCGTCCCTTAGTCCTCCTAAACCACTTTAATAACATCTAATTGTCATATTAGCGAATTTTCGAAGAAAAGGAAGCTATTGTTCTCGGTCCAAAATTTTTAAAACTCGAAATTCCGCAAAATTTTTATACCAAAATCCGTTTCAGACCATCCTGAATTCACTGCCAAAAGACACAAAAAATCATATGTATATATTTATGTATTTATATATTTATGCATTTATGTATGTGTCATTCCAGACGATAACTCTCGATAGAATTGAGATAAAAAGTTCAAATTTGCACACAAAATCTGTCTTGGCAATCGACAGGCTAAGTTCGAAGATGGGCAGAATCGGGCCACTCTAAGGGGGGTGTAGGGGAGTTTTAAGGGGGGGAAAATTACCCATGAAGTCCAAATTTGAAACAGTCTGACATGTGACACCTCATTTTAAAGGTTCTTTCATGCTGAACACGATGGTGAAATCAGAATTGCGATATCTCATTTCATTTCCAAACTGGAGCATTTTGAAGATGAAGAAACGTGGTTTTACTTGAAATGATCTTCGTGGTTATTCTGCTCTAATCTGATGACGTTACTTGAGATGTTCTTCATGGCAATCATGTTCTTTAATGAAGATGTTTTACATAAAACTAATTACTCCTTCGAAAATTCGCTCTTATAGCCATGCTGCATGACTGGTTTTTTGTCTTTCCAGGCAACTGTCGGTACTCGTTGTCAGGCCACACCGCACCTGTCGACTTCCTTCGCCTCAGCCCCAACGGCAAGATGTGCCTGTCGATGAACAGAGACGGACGAGATCGCTCTATCAGACTTTGGGACATCGCCAAAGGTTCGTCGTTCTCATCCAAAATTAAGTACCAGTATTACCACAAGGACATTCAATCTATGAATTTCTGGCTGCTGGGTGAGGGGAGACTTTGGGCGTTTGTCGACAAGTGGGAATAATGTGTTAGCAATTATTTTATTTTCATTACATTCTTTGAAACTACTACTGAAATTGAAAATCCTTAATGTTGTAGTCGCTAAACTATAGTAAAAACGCTTGCATACGAGTCTGCAACACATTGAGACATTTTCATGTTGTGTGCAAACAAACTTCGTATCAAGTCATGCGCATATCATAATTCGAATTTAGAGTTCCCTCAAGAGTTTGTATACCGAGTATCAGCTTTCTAGGATGATCAGGGCCAAAACTGGGAAGTAATATCAAACTGTAAAGTACCTACCTAATTCCAATAACGAACAACTTCACTTCTGATGGTCATAATTTTGTCAATATAAATTATTGAGAATGATCACCTGTGTGTAAACGATTATTAAATAAATTTTAAACAATCACGCTCATACCGCAGCTTGTTGGCCACACACTCCGCAGTGGTTAACGTAATATGGTTAGGTAAATCGAGAGCTATCCAACGAGTGGTGAACGATTTTTGTACGATGATAACTGGCGCAGTTAAAGTTCCGTAACAACGAATCGGTTGTAAGCGAAAATCATCAGAAATATCAAACTGTAAAGTACCTACCTAATTCCAATAACGAACAACTTCACTTCTGATGGTCATAATTTTGTCAATATAAATTATTGAGAATGATCACCTGTGTGTAAACAATTATTTAAACAATCACGCTCATACCGCAGCTTGTCGGTCATGCACTGTGGTTAACGTAATATGGTTAAGTAAATCGAGAGCTATCCAACGAGTGGTGAACGATTTTTGTACGATGATAACTGGCGCAGTTAAAGTTCCGTAGCTCCGAATCGGTTGTAAGCGAAAATCATCAGAAATATCAAACTGTAAAGTACCTACCTAATTCCAATAACGAACAACTTCACTTCTGATGGTCATAATTTTGTCAATATAAATTATTGAGAATGATCACCTGTGTGTAAACAATTATTTAAACAATCACGCTCATACCGCAGCTTGTCGGTCATGCACTGTGGTTAACGTAATATGG
The DNA here is from genome assembly GCA_963920205.1 of Stenodema calcarata. Lineage (NCBI taxonomy): Eukaryota > Metazoa > Arthropoda > Insecta > Hemiptera > Miridae > Stenodema > Stenodema calcarata. The sequence continues at coordinate 4,227,465 of OY986065.1, forward strand.
TTAAGTAAATCGAGAGCTATCCATCGAGTGGTGAACGATTTTTGTACGATGATAACTGGCGCAGTTAAAGTTCCGTAGCTCCGAATCGGTTGTAAGCGAAAATCATCAGAAATATCAAACTGTAAAGTACCTACCTAATTCCAATAACGAACAACTTCACTTCTGATGGTCATAATCATCATTGTGGCGACTTGGGACAAATTTCGTTAGCGATTTTCGTTGGCAAATTTCGTGACGATTTTTTTTTTTTTTTTATGTGCCATAATATATGAAAGACATAAAAATGTCAATAAACCAAAAAATTGAAATTTGTATTCAAAAATTTTACGACGTTTTCGAGTCGACTTTGAATCGAATTCACTCGTATTTTCGTGCGTTTCAGGGTCTCTAATAGCGGTCTACACCCCCGACTCGACCGTCCTGTCGTGCGAACTGACCGACTCGTGGGTCGTCGTCTCCGTCAAGGGGAACCCAAATTTGGTTTGTTTGGAAATTTGCGGGCCGGACTTCCCTTCGAAACCAGGTGAGCGAGAATTCACTCTGACATCTACTTGTGCGATTCCTAGGGTCTTCATTTCCAAATTCGTATATGCTATCAAATTTGGATACGGCTCTAATGTCGGACGTCCTATGTATTTCCATATCTTTTTGCTAATAACTGAGTGATGTGCTCCCGGATCATACAACATTCTCAATGGTTTCTTATTTATTTCTATATTCAACATAACTTTTGAGCCTTTCTTATTGATTTGGCGAATCCCCAATTCAGATCCAGAATCACTTATAGACGAGGAAGACATACTACAAGTCTTATCCTGTATCATATTCGCATTCTTCTTATTGTCTTGATTGGTCTTGACTGAAGATCGGTTATTCTTGAAACAAATTTTAGAAAAATGATTTTTCCCTTTGCATAGGTTACATGTTATCCCCTCTGCTGGGCACTTCTCATTATCAGTGTGTCGTTTCCTACCACATTTGAAACAACGTCTTCCTCTAACTAGAACAAATTTCTGCTCACCTTGTGTCTTTTTATGACTCACACGATCAATGTTGGAAGTCGTAGGTTTCCCAGTCAGTGCTGCCAAGCGCTGTTGCTCCTTATGTCCCTGTTCCAACTTCTGTGCCAATGCTTCGACTGCGCCGATTGATGTATTACTGGCCGAAACTGGCGAGATGCCCCTAGATTTGAGGAGACAAATGTTGGCAGATAGATACGTGACGCGTCTTAGATCTCAACAAAGTGTGGTCACGAACAACATTGTTAAACTAGCAGACCAGATTATGTTTGATGCTAGATGGATAGGGAGGGTGATACCACCTGTTAGTTTGAGCACTCCAATTGTTAGTTTGAGCACTATATTGAATTTTTATATTTTTACAAAATAGAACTAGACTGTCACGTTCACGACTAACTTTTTTATTATCAACTTTTTGTGTTTTTTAAATAAACACCTGAACATATTAACCAATAATAATACTAGGGGCACCTACACTACTCCCCCTCTAGTACCTGTGGTACGTCTTTAATTTTCTCGAACACAAAACAAAAACAAAAAAAAAATGGGGTCAAGGGTTAAATAAAAACTTGGTAAAACTTGGTGACATGAAACCAAGTTCGAGTCCAGTGAGAAGTTTTCGAAGTTGTTTGTCGTCACTCTCTTTGAATATTGTGAGGAGACGTAATTTGGCTGCGTTATACTTATTTGTTTCATTTCCTTCTATTATGTCCCAAATGTTTTCGAGAATTTTTGGTTCTAAATTTGCTACCAAATGGTTGAATTTTGAGTTATCTGATCTTACCTTTTCAATAGTAAACAAAGTTTCCACCTGGAAAAACCAAATTTCTGGTTTTTCGGTCCAGAAAGGAGGAAATTTAAGTCTTACTGAATTGACTTCTTCATATGCAGTTTGACCTTGTCCTACTTGTTGTACAAGTTGATCATCCATGCTTAATCACTTGATCACGTCGGGGTCACCAATTGTTAGTTTGAGCACTCCAATTGTTAGTTTGAGCACTATATTGAATTTTTATATTTTTACAAAATAGAACTAGACTGTCACGTTCACGACTAACTTTTTTATTATCAACTTTTTGTATTTTTTAAATAAACACCTGAACATATTAACCAATAATAATACTAGGGGCACCTACACACCCATCGTGAATGGCCTCATACACAGTTATTCCCAGTGTTCCGAACTGTTTACGAGCCCAGGAAATGTTGCTTTCTCCATGGACTATCACATTTTGTACACGTCCATAGCAATTCACTACTTTAAACCGTTGTTTGATCGCATAACAGTGACGGAGCAATTTAGGGATTATATATACCGGCGCTGGAGGGGGTGTGGTCTCATTTTTTACGGACGGTTCGAAGACCGGGGATTTGGTTGGCTGTGCTTTTGTCGATGTACAACACGACGTGGAAAGAAGAGTCCGGCTGCCCGGGGCGGCGAGCATTTTCACTGCGGAGGCGTTGGCGATCGAGCTATCTCTTGGCTATATTCTTGAGTCTACCACGGTGCTACCTGTAGTAGCAATTTGCACGGATTCAGAGAGCGTGCTTAGAGCCATCTCAAGTCCCCAATTGGCAAAATTTGGAAACCATTTAGTGGCACGCATTGTTCAGGCAGTGGCTACCTGTAGAAGGAGAGGAGTTCAGATTGAGTTCGTGTGGGTGAGGGCACACAATCGTCTGCGATATAATGAACGAGCGGACAAGGCAGCTAAGATGGCAGCGTTATCTCGACAGCCACAGTGCAAAAGCCTGTAAGTACAATTTTTTTCCAAAAATAAGGTTTTGAGCTTCACTGATAAATTTGGGCCTTGTGCACATGCTAATAGGAACAGAATTAAGCTCCAGCGCTTCATTTCTCCTCAATGGATATTTGAAGTACCCTGTTACATGGTTACAGTTACTGTTAGAAAACAGTTTTTATCGTGTCCTTAACATTTTTCATTTTTTGTACATACAGGCTTTTGCACTGTGGCTGTCGATCTGGGGAAATTTATGCGGCCTTTTTGCCGAAAGAAGATTTTTATCCCTCGTTCGAAAGGACACATTTCTCTGAATGGCAACGGCGATATGACAAAAGCGAAAAAGGAATGCTGTTTAAGAGTATACACCCTAAAATACTAAGGAAACCTTGGTTCAGAAATTTAACGTCAGAGAGGAAATTTGTGAGGGTACTGTGTCGGTCGGCTTAGGAGCAGACATGCACTATGTCCCCAGTACAACGTTAGGATAGGATTGTTGCGGGATAGGGATGATGATGGGAGGTGTGAGTATTGTGGAGGCGACGGGGATATAGAGCACATTGTGATGGAATGTACAAAATATGCGGAGTCTAGAGATAGGTTATTTAGACAATTAAGTCGTATTTTGACCTCCCCGTTTAATTTTGAATGTATGTTGAAAGGAAATGTTCAGGTGTACAAGGAACTTTTTAATTTTCTCGAGGTAAATTGTATAAGGATTTAATTTTTGTTTCCTGTGAAATTTATAAAGATAATTAAGTTAAATAATTAAGATGTATAATTTAGTTTAATTTATTTTATGGTACTTATGTGGCTGTATGTCTTGAACAATGCCAATAAAAAAAAAAAAAAAAAAAAAAAAAAAATGCTTCGACTTGCGCCAGGGTATGGCTATTACCAGAGAACGTCTTGAGTAACTCGTATTGCCATTTTCTGCTATTGATTCCGACAATTATTTGGTCTCGTACCCTCTCTGATAGTGATTGCCCATATTCACATTTTCCTGCCATTGCCCTCTGTTGAATGAGTACGAGCGTAGATAGAGAACCTTAGATAAGGCTTTATTGAACATAAAACTCCAAGTGGAGAATAGAGCAATTGATTATCGAATTAGGAATTTGAAACGGTGGACATAGAAACGAGGAATTGCAGCTAACATATGAATGGGTAGTAATAATTTCATCACATTTTCCCCCTGTCAGTTTTCCACACGTAGTCCTCCAGATACTTCGGCGGGTTCTTAATCCTTCCCGAACGTCTTGGGGTTTGCGTGGTTCGCTGGACTTCAGGTAGCTGATCCTGCATCCTAGGTTCAACATTCACGGTGTCATGTTCAGGAGGAGGCTCATCTGGTTCTATAGTCAGCATGGGTTCACTGTCAATCGTTGCTCCCTCTGCCGTTGGCGCTAGGTGTCGGTTTGATACCGTCGTCTCCCGTCCATCAGGTAATCTAACATAGGAGTAGTCTGGATTAGCCTCCAGAAGATCTACTTGGATAACTGATGGTTCATACTTGCTACCCATGACATGGCGTCTCATCAGTACCGGCCCCGGAGTGGATAACCAAGTGGGTATTGATGTTCCATGAGGTGATCTTCTGGGGTGATTGAACATCCTTTCATGTGGTGTCGTGTTGGTGGAGGTACAGAGAAGCGATCTGATTGAATGAAGGGCTTGAGTAAGGACCTGCTCCCAGTCTTTTGTCTCCAAGCAAGAGGAACGTAAGGCAAGTTGGATCGTTTTCCAAACTATACCATTATATCTTTCCACTTGCCCGTTGCCTCTAGGGTTATATGCAGTAGTCCTGCTCGTTGCCACTCCTTTTGCAGTGAGAAATCCTTTCAGTTCGGTTGACATGAAGGACGTCCCCCTGTCTGAATGAATATATGCTGGCGTCCCGAAAATACCAAACAGGGTTGTGAGATGACGAATGACGGTAGAGGCTGACATGTCTGGACATGGAAAAGCAAAAGGAAAACGGGAGAATTCGTCCACAACAGTCAATAAGTAGCGGTTACGTGTTGCTGAGGGAAGGGGGCCCTTGAAATCAACATTGAGTCGGTCGAATGGGGAGACATGCGCAAACATTCCCAATGCTCGTTTTAAATCTTTGTGGTTGGAAGGAGAGCGAAGCTTTAGAAGAGGTTGAAGTCTATCTTCGTCAGGTTTGATGTGATTTTTAGAAATCGTATAGCCCAAAAGATTGATGGATGTCTGGGCGTATTTCGACTTGTCTTCATTCAAGGTGAGATTATATTTTTGCATAGCATGTAAGAATGATTGAAGATTTGAATCATGTTCCGATTTCGTTCGCCCACAAATTGTTACGTCGTCCAAGTATGAGTACGTTTCTTTGAGTTGTTCAGTTTGAATTATGTTGTTAATAAATTTTTGGAATGCAGGTACTCCGTTTGTAACACCAAAAGGGATTCTATTAAATTGGTATAAATTCCCATCCGCTTCAAACGCTGTGTATAGCTTTTCTGATTCTAGAATTGGCACCTGATGATACGCGGATTTCAGGTCGATTGTGCTATAAAACGAGTTTTTAGCGACTTTTGCCACAATATTCTCTATGTTAGGTATGGGGTAAGCGTCCAACATGGTGAACCTGTTTATTGTCTGTGAATAATCAATGCACATTCTCTTTTTGTGATTAGTGTTTTTGACTATGAGGACCTGAGCTCTCCAAGGAGAGACACTTGGTTCAATTATCCCATCGCTTAACAGCTTTTGTACTTCGATTTTTATAAATTCCGAATCTTCTTCCGAATGGTGTCGAGATCTAATAGCAATGGGGCGGATGTCATTTAGGAGGTTGGTGAATAGAGAGACGGGTGGAACGTTGGCAGCTGCTAGATTGCAAATTAAAAGAGGTTCGTTAGAACCACCTAATCTCATTTCAAGCGACGAATGCGTTGATAAGATGTCATGCCCGATGATGACATCGGAACATAGATTTTTCATTATTAGTAGCCTGGCATTGGTGTAAGCGTGACCCTGCAGCTTCAGGTCGACATGGCAGCAGCCGTCAACTGTTGCGAACAATGAAGAACTAGCCATAGTAATTTTTTCGGTGGAAGGGAGTTTTATAGCATGACACTTACTTACAAGCGTGCTATCCAGAAAACTTGAAGAACTCCCTGTGTCTATCAGCGCCAGACAGTTGATGTTGTTAATTTCCACTGGGACAATGGCTTTCTGGAGTAACTGGGGTGACGAAACAGCCGAAATGGCAGAGATTACATTATCAGTATTGAAAGTTGCAGAGGATGAGTTAGATTTCTTACTACGAGACTGGCACACTCGACTGTAATGTCCAAGTTTGCCGCACTCTTTGCATTTTTCACCTTTGGCCGGGCATTCGCTTCGAGGATGACGTCTGTAACCACAAAAATAACATTTCACGGGCTTAAATGAAGTTGCCGCGCAATTATCAGGCATAACCGTGTCACTACGATCCACAGTGTGACTATCGGCCGCAACAGCATTTATGTGTAAAATTGGAGGCTGAAAATCAAGAGCATGTTGTTGAGCAGCTTCCAAAGCACGTGCCTGATCAAACGCCTGTGCTAAGGTGAGTGAAGTATTCTCTAACAATCGTTGACGTATAGAAGTAGAGGTCAACCCAGCAATGAATGCGTCTCTTATGTACGAGTTTTTATTTTCCTCTGCTGTCACCGCCCGAAAATCGCAATCTTTGCTGAAAAGATTCAAAACTTGCAAGTATTGGTCGACGGACTCGCCGGGGGCCTGGCTACGTGTCGCAAGACGATGTCGTGCAAAGATTATGTTTTTAGGTTTAACGTAAGTAGCTTCTAGGGCTGCTATCGCCTCATTATACGTAGTGATGTCGCTTATGAGAGTATAAATTGAAGCGGAAATGTGGTTTACCAAGTAAAGCAATTTCTCCTCTGACGATAAGGGTGCGTTATTCTCACCTTTTGAGATTGTCAAGAAGTTGGCGAAGGTCTTTTTCCAATGGTTCCACTCCTCAGCTGCATTACTCGCTGATGGGTCAATGCATAACCGTTCTGGGCGAAGACATCTGTCCATTATTTATGTTCAATAAATTGTTGAATGAGTACGAGCGTAGATAGAGAACCTTAGATAAGGCTTTATTGAACATAAAACTCCAAGTGGAGAATAGAGCAATTGATTATCGAATTAGGAATTTGAAACGGTGGACATAGAAACGAGGAATTGCAGCTAACATATGAATGGGTAGTAATAATTTCATCACACCCTCAAAGCATTGATGAAACGTCCGACGTCCTCATCTTCCCCTCTCTTACTGAGAGTGAATGCCACACGGTTCGTAGTCACGCTGTTCCCTCTTACGTAATAACTATTTATTACTTGCACGAGATTGTCGTAAGATTGATCACTCACTATTTCCGGACGGAAATGATCGACTAGCATTCTAAATGTTTGGGAACCAACTTTTGTCAGCAGTAGATCCCTCTTGTCATTTTCTTGTCGGATTCTTGCTATCCTCAGTTCCAACTCAAAGTATGGGAGATAGTATTCCCAACCTTCCGTATCAGGATCAAAAAGTCGGATGTTAGTTTTTAGGAGAGTTCTTTCTCCCTCATATACGTCAACTTCTTCCTCGTCATTTGGTGAAGAACCACGCGGTCTCCTTTTGCTTGACCGTGGCATTCTTCTTTTATCCTCGTCGCCAGTGTAACAACTTGGAGTATAAATGAAGTACACTGTTTGGATGTCAGAATTAGAATAAAATATATTTTTCAATGTATAAACAACCGTGTCATCTGGGTGGCAGCAATAATAACTAGCGATGTTCCAACACACTCAGTTCAAGACTTAAATCTCCACGAAATACACTCTTGTGGTCCACTCGGTATGAAATTCACTTACGGATTGTGATACACTCTGTATGATATTCACTCTGCATTGAGATTCACTCTGTATACAATTCTGTCTGGATTGAGATTCACTCAGTATGATATTCACTTTGGATTGTGATTCACTCTGTATACAATTCACTCTGCATTGAGATTTACTCTGTATAAAATTCTGTCTGGATCGTGATTCACTCAGTATGAAATTCACTCTGGATTGAGATTCACTCTGGATAGTGATTCACTCTGTATACCTACAATTCACTTTAGATTTTGATTTACTCAGTATGAAATTCTGTCTGGATAGTGATTAACTCTGTATTCAATTCACTTTGGATTGAGATTCACTCAGTATGAAATTCACTCTGGATTGCGATTCACTCTGTATACAATTCTGTCTGGATTGAGATTCACTCAATGACATTCACTCTGGATTGAGATTCACTCAGTATGAAATTCACTCTGGATTGCGATTCACTCTGTATTGGGATTCAATCAGTGTGAAATTCACTCTGGATTGAGATTCACTCTGGATAGTGATTCACTCTGTATACCTACAATTCACTTTAGATTTTGATTTACTCAGTATGAAATTCTGTCTGGATAGTGATTAACTCTGTATTCAATTCACTTTGGATTGAGATTCACTCAGTATGAAATTCACTCTAAATTTAGATTCACTCTGCATACAATAATTGAATTATTCTGTCCGGATAGTGATTCACTCTGTATACAATTCACATTGAATTGTGATTCACTCTGTGTGAAATTCGCGCTGAGATTCACTCAGCGTGAAATTCACTCTTGATTAAGATCCACTTTGTATACAATTCGGTCTGGATTGTGATTCTCTCTGGATTTAGATTCACTCAGTATGAAATTCTCTCTGGATTTTGATTCACGCTGTATGAAATTCACTCCGAACGAAACTTCATTCTGTACGTCTTCCTGTCCTCAACGACGTGTCCACATTTGGCGACCCTAATTCAGGACATTCACGAAACGACGACCATTTCGCCTCACTAATAACATTTTATTTCTGTCCTGTTTTTTTACAGTCAATGAAAACTACGGCAGCGCCGCCTCGAGCTGACAGACCCAACGAGAACCGCCGCTCAATTAATTTTTCTTGCGAAACTAAAATTTCTTTTTCGTTACCTTTTTCGAATCAAAGGTAACTCAATTCTAAAGAACAAAAACAAACAAAAAAAATAACAAAATTACCAACAAAAAAAAACCAAAAAAATCGTACTTATAGACTAGAAATTCTACAATTACTGCAAGTTTCGGGATTAATTGAACAGAACATTTGACGCACAATATTACGACTCACAAAACCCAAAATTTTCGTCATAAATTCCAAAATATTCTAATTATGCAAAAAAAAAAAAAAAAAATTGCCTTCCTGGGTACCTTGGTAGTCCAAAATGATCCAAAATAATCGACTTATTCCGACATGAGAAATACCACCTTCCTGGGCACCGGTAATTTGTAACCAAAGTACCAAAATGTTGGTCAAGAAATCAAAAATAATCTTTTTATTGAACAATAACTTCATGGATAACTTAACAAGTTCAGAGCTGACCCAAAGACCCAAGGTATGGGTGGTTTTTTTTTCAGTTTTTCGTTTTTACACCTTTTTATGAGTCAAATTTTTCATTTACGGTGTTTCAAAATGAATAGAAGGTCATATCACAGTATTTTCGATCGTGCGTATGATGAAACTAGTACGTATACATGACCCACAACAGACATCTTCTGAGGAACCGTGTTCAAATCCCACCGAAACCGAAACATTTTTTGTTCGTTTTTTCCGCTTCCGTGACCCCGTTTGACGTTCACATTGAAGGTATTACGCGATAATACGTGTAAATAACCAATTACGTTGTAAATAAAATGAGTACAGGTAATTGGTACACTTGTCAACCTTATTGAAATTATTCGTGTGTTATAATCATATTATGAAGTCAGTTAATCCCGAAACACTTCTGTGAACCTGTCACCCTTCGACCAAAGAACCAACAAAAAAATTAAAAATAATAATAATAATTGAAAACTTAAAACTATATTAGTAGTATTACTATTAATTTTACGCTATTGGCATAGTTACCTTTTAACTCTTTTTTTGTTGTTGTTGAATAATTTGTTGAACTTTCGATTTTTATCGCGTTTTTAATGTATTTTCAAATGCCGTTTGTTGAGTTAATTACTTGTTTTTATTTGTTTATTTATTTTTAAGTTTTCGAAGACGCTAACGAGTCGTTGATTTGTGTGTGAGTGGGTGTTGAAGCCGATTTTTGAAGAGAGTTTTGGTTCACAAGTTTGAAATAGAGTATAGAAATAGACTGTGATTAACTCTGTATAAAATTCACTCAGGATTGGGATTCCCTCAGTATGAAATACACTCTGGATTATGAATCCCTCTGTATGAAATTCACTCTGGACTGTGATTCACTCTGTATTGGGATTTACTCAGCGTGAAATTCTCTCTGGATTGCAATTCACTCAGTATGAAATTCACTCTGGATTGCGATTCACTTCTTATGAAAATCACTGTATAAAATTCACTCTGGATTGGGATTCAATCAGTATGAAATTCACTCTGGATTGTGATTTACTCAGCGTAAAATTCTCTCTGGATTGCAATTCACTCAGTATGAAATTCACTCTGGATTGCGATTCACTCCTTATGAAAATCACTCTGTATAAAATTCACTCTGGACTGGGATTCAATCAGTATGAAATTCACTCTGGATTGTGATTTACTCAGCGTGAAATTCTCATCGGGATTGCAATTCACTCAGTATGAAATTCACTCTGGATTGCGATTCACTCAGTATGAAATACACTCTGGATTGCGATTCACTTCTTATGAAAATCACTGTATAAAATTCACTCTGGATTGGGATTCAATCAGTATTAAATTCACTCTGGATTGCAATTCACTCAGTATGAAATTCACTCTGGATTGCGATTCACTCAGTATGAAATACACTCTGGATTGCGATTCACTTCTTATGAAAATCACTGTATAAAATTCACTCTGGATTGGGATTCAATCAGTATTAAATTCACTCTGGATTGTGATTTATTCAGCGTAAAATTCTCTCTGGATTGCAATTCACTCCGTATGAAATTCACTCTGGATTGGGATTCAATCAGTATGAAATTCACTCTGGATTGTGATTTACTCAGCGTGAAATTCTCATCGGGATTGCAATTCACTCAGTATGAAATTCACTCTGGATTGCGATTCACTCAGTATGAAATTCACTCTGGATTGCGATTCACTTATGAAAATCACTGTATAAAATTCACTCTGGATTGGGATTCAATCAGTATTAAATTCACTCTGGATTGTGATTTATTCAGCGTAAAATTCTCTCTGGATTGCAATTCACTCCGTATGAAATTCACTCTGGATTGGGATTCAATCAGTATTAAATTCATTCTGGATTGTGATTTACTCAGCGTAAAATTCTCTCTGGATTGCAATTCACTCAGTATGAAATTCACTCTGGATTGTGAATCACTCTGAACGATATTCACACTGCATCAGAATACGCTAGTGATACCCGCCCTCCCTTGGACTACCCTCCTCAACAAAATCGGCTTGAATACCCACACGTAAATAAATAATAAATAATTAATTTAAGGATTAAATAAAACCAAAGTATTATTTCGAATCTCCACCTCCTTGTACCGCACAAGTCATTTTTTTTTCAAATAATCGTACAACTGTATTCGACTTATTTTTAAGTAATTTTGTTTTCTCTTCTTCGTGTAATTAACGAGAAAATTAACTGTTAGAGTAATAAATAAATTTAACAATTAACAATTCTTCGATTTTCACCAAAAAAAGATGTAATAAGCTAAATGAAACCTCAATTCAGAAGCTGGTTCTTTTGAAGAGGTTTGTAGGTTGTTCTTGTATGGAATTCTCTTTTCCTTGTCTTCTATCAGATGTGACAGAAATAAATTATCATTTGAGTGAAAGAGAATAAATCAAATTAAAAAGAAGTCGGTGCGTTTGATTCAAAACCCTCGTTATAAAGGAGGTCTTGTTTTCAAGAAGGTCTTGTTATAGAGAACGAATAGGTTTTAAGAAGGCCTCGATATCCACAAGGCATGGGTATAAAGAAAGTTCGCTATAAAGGGAGCCTCGTTATAAAGGAGGTCTTGTTTTCAATAGTAGTTCTACTCTAAGGGGTGGTGGGGGGGGGGGGGAATTCCTCATAAATTCCCAAAATGAAACATTCCGACAAGTGACACCTCATTTTAAAGGTTTTTACACGCTGAATAAGATGGTGAAATCAGAATTGCGATATCTCATTCCGTTCTCAAACTGGAGCACTTTGAAGATGAAGAAACGTGGTTGATACTTGAGATGTTCCTCATGGTCATCATGTTCTTTAAAGGAGACATTTGACATAAAACCAGTTATTTCTTCGAAGATTCGCTCTTATAGCCATGCTGCATGACTGTGGATTTCTATTGTTTTGGTTTGCTTTTTTCTCCTTCCAGAAAATGGTTGATTTTTTAACAAAAACAATCACAAAACTACGATCATCACTTTTATTTACAAGGCAAAAAAGGTCACATTATACACTAAACACCTACGAAATAATATTATCACCTACGGACAAAATTTGTTTATATTTGTTTATATTTAATATCACCATGAACATTAACCTCCACTTCATTTCGAACAGTACGTTTATTTATTTCATTATTTATTTATTACTAGAACCAAATAATGTGAACTGAGTCCTAAAAAAAATAGTCTTAACAAACAAATGCGCAGATTTATGTGGAAATATTTGTTATAAAGAAAGCTTTGTGGTCAAGAAGGCATCGTTATAACCAATCCCTCGTTATCTTAGATGGCCTCGTTATAACCAAACTAGTTTTTTTAAGAAGGTTTCGTTATAACCGAACCCTCGTTTTTTAAGAAGGGTTCGATATAACCAAACCCTCCTTTTCTAAGTAGGCCTCGTTATAACCAATCCCCCGTTTTCTAAGAAGGCCTCATTATAACCAACTCCTCGTTTTCTAAGAAGGTCTTGTTATAAAGAAACCTTTATGGTCAAGAAGGCCTCGTTATAACCAACTCCTCGTTTTCTAAGAAGGTCTTGTTATAAAGAAACCTTTATGGTCAAGAAGGCCTCGTTATAACCAATCCCCCAGTTTCTTAGAAGGCCTCGTTATAACCAAACCCTCGTTTTATTAAGAAGGCCTTTCTCGTTGTTATGTAGGCCTTGTTATAAAGAATTCCACGTGTTCAAGAAGGCTTTTTTGTGAATTTTCCTGCAATTCACATCTCATAAATAATTTTGCCATTTATGCATGAATTTTGCCAAAATGTGAATTGCACTGGAAAAAATAACAATTTCTGTACCTCAGTATTTAAAAAAAAAAAATAATTAAACATTTCAGTCAAAAGGGAAAAAGGAGAGATGTAAGTGGAATTCATCCACAAATAACAAAATTATTAACTAAATTATAAATTTTATAAAACTCTCAAAAAGGAGTGAAAAAAAGAATTTTGAATTTAGGAATAAACTATTTGAGTGAATTTCACAAAACAATTCAGTCAATTTTAGTAAAATTTACAAGTGAACTGCAGATTCTACTAGTACCTAGCAGAACAAGTCAGCAGGTGAAGCTGCTTGAAGTGGAATAGTGTTGTTTTTTTTGTTTTTTGCGTTTTTTTTACACTTAACATAAGATTTTTTAACTATTGCAAGTCAAAGTTCATTACACGTCTAATAGTGACAGGGAGCGGTCAGCGTTCAGCAGCAGCATCATCTGGTTCTGAAGTGACTTCTGGAGCGGGTACAACGACGGGAATGGGTTCCGGCGTACGAGGAACGGGCTCAACGTCGGGAACGGGCTGAACGACGGGAACGGGCTCAACGACGGGAACGGGTTCGGGCGTACGAGGAACGCCGACGGGTGCGGTTGCGGCCGGGTGCGGCTCGCTGACCCTTGCGACCGGTCGGAGCTGCGGCTTCTTCTGGAGAGATGAGACTGCGGAAAAGACAGAGAAGAAGGTTTTAGGGAGGGAAAAAATTACTTATAAATTCCCAAAATGAAATATTCTGACGAACGACAGCTCATTTTAAAGGTTTTTTCATACTGAACACGATGGTGAAATCAGAATCGCGATATCTCATTCCGGTTTCAAACTAGAGCACTTTGAAGATGAAGAAACGTGGTTGTTACTTGACATGGTCTTCATGTTAAGTCTGCTCTAATCTGAGAACGGAGTGAGATATCGCAATTCTGACTTCACCATCGTGTTTAGAGTTGTAATGTCCAAAAGCTGAGGGGCGTTTCGGTGATTGGGGGGTGGGGGGGGGGGGGGGCGTCACCCCAAAAAATGAAAGTCTGACAAGTGACACCTCATTTTAAAGGTTTTTACACGCTGAATACGATCGTGAAGTCAGAATTGCTATATCTTATTCCGGATTTATTTATTTATATTTATTTTTTTTTTTAAATTCGTCCGTTTACGCGTCCGTTAGATGAAGAACTCACTCGGTTTGAGGCGGTCGACAGGGACGTAACCTTTCTGACCGTTTTTCTTCATTGCGAGCGTCCAACCGCCCTGAGCGCTTTTGTTCCGCACGAGAACTTCCCCGCGACTGAAAGACAATTCACCTTGAACAAAAAACAAAACAAAAATCGATTACATTCAAAGTCAAAATCGTGAGCACAGTCTGATTTTTGGTTCTGTACAAACAACAAAATTCGGGTAGCAAGCTCGGTGGTGAAGCCTGCAACTTGGAGAAACTGGTGCCACATTCAATAGACGGGGAAAAAAACCTGGTGCCACATTCAAGGCACGCAAACTCCCATCTGATCCTACATTTAAAGCACAAAGAGACCTGACGTCACATTCAAGGGAAAAACCCCCATCAGGTGCCACATTCTAGGCTCAAAGAGACCTGATGTCACAAAAATTCACACAGGGAACTAGTGCCTCATTCATGTTCCGAAGAGACCTGATGCCACATTCAAGGGTAAAAACCACACCACCTGGTGCCACATGCAAGGTACAAAACGATTGTGCCACATTTAAGGCTCAAAAACTCCCCTCTGATCCTACATTTAAAGCACAAAGAGACCTGACGTCGCATTCAAGGGGAAAACCCCCATCAGGTGCCACATTCTAGGCTCAAAGAGACCTGATGTCACAAAAAGTCACACGGAGAACTAGTGCCTCATTCATGTAACGAAGAGACCTGATGCCACATTCAAGGGGAAAACCACACCACCTGGTGCCACATTCAAGGCATAAAACGATCGGGGACCACATTTAAGGGACAAAAAGGTCTGGTTCCACATTTAAGGCACAAAGAGACCTGGTGCCACAATTGTTTGAAAAAAAACCCCCAACCAGGTGCCACAATCTGGGCACAAAAAGCCCTAATAAGTAACAATCAGTACAGAAAAAACCGCACTTGATGCCAAAATTCAAGGCACTAAGAGCCCGGGTGCCACATTTAATGCACAAAAACGCCCACCTGGTGCCACATTTAAGGTACAAAGAGATCTGATGCATCATTCTAGTCACAAGAAATAACTGGTGCCACATTCAAGGCACAAAGAGGACTGATGCGACATTAAGATTCACAAAAAAAAACCACCTAGTGCCACATTGAAGGGAAAAGAGACCTGGTGCCTCATTCTAGGCACAAGAAATAACTGGTGCCACATTGAAGGGAAAAGAGACCTGATGCGACGTTAAGGCATGCAGAGACCTAGTGCCACATTCATGGTACATAGAGACCTGATGCCTCATTCAAGGCACAAAGAGGACTGATGCGACATTAAGATTCACAAAAAAAAAACCACCTAGTGCCACATTGAAGGGAAAAGAGACCTAGTGCCTCATTCTAGGCACAAGAAATAACTGGTGCCACATTGAAGGGAAAAGAGACCTGATGCCACATTAGGACACACAAAAAGACCAACCTTGCGCCACATTGAAGGCACAAAGGGACCTGATGCGACGTTAAGGCATGCAGAGACCTAGTGCCACATTCATGGTACATAGAGACCTGATGCCTCATTCAAGGCACAAAATCTCCCACTCGCAGCCACATTTGAGGTATAAGGAGACCTGATGCATCATTTTAGGGTCAATAAATAACTGGTGTTACATTCAAGGGACAAAGAGACCTGATGCCACATTAAGGCACGCAGGGAACTAGTGCTGCATTCAAGGGGGGAAAAAAGACAAGACGTGGTGCCACATTCAAATCATGAAGAGACCTGACGCCACATTCTAGGAAGAATAAATAACTGGTGTCACATTCAAGAGACAAAGAGACCTGATGCCACAACAAAAAAAAGACCCACCTGGTGCCACAATCATGGTACAAAGAGACCTTATGTGACATTCTAGGAACAATAAAATTTAATGTGGCACCAGTTAATTAATTAATCAAGGCACATAGAGACCTTAATATGCTACATTCAAGACTGCAAAAGAAAAAAACCCCACCTGGTGCCACATTAAAGTGCAAAGAGACCTGATGCCGCATTCAAGGGGAAAAAGAAATAATTTTTTAAATGCCAAAAAAGGCCTTAGAAACGGTTGAATCGTTTTGTGCATACGATTCCAAGTGGACAAAATTAGTAGACAAGAGAATTTTGCGCTGATTCCAAACATACTACTTGTTCCTCAACCCAAAATGCGTATTTCTACGAGTTATTCCCCTAAAGATCACCAGTAAAACTTTTTGTGCTAGTGTTTTTTCCCCCATATTCAGAGTGATTTTCGAACGTAACAGACTTACTTGGGGGATATCAAACAAATTCGTTCTTTGACTAGATTTGTAGGGAATTTCCTACACCCAAAATATACTCGTACATTTGATGAATTTTTACTCCAAAATTCTAGAACTAGTAATTTTATTAAAAACGTCGCCAAATATTAAATCAATATTCATCCATCTGATTCGTCACTGAGTACTGCACCTAATATACTTCGTCACACCGTAATGTCACACTTTTCGAGTTATGTGCCATAGTAAAGACATAAAATGTCAAAAACGTGGTGTCACATTCAAAGCATGACGAGCCCTGACGCCACATTCTAGGAACAATAAATAACTGGTGTCACATTCCAGGGACAAAGAGACCTGACGCCACAAAGAAAGACCCACCTGGCGCCACATTTAAGGTACAAAGAGCCCTGACGCCACATTCTAAGAACAATAAATAACTGGTGCCACATTGAAGGAAAAAACTCTGCAAATTCTTGACACAACGGTTCATTATCTTCTTTGTACAGATCACCCTTCTGTCTAGATCACTAGGTCTAAATGTCTAGATCCTAAATGTTAGAATAATTATTATTTTCAATTATCACTAATTATTAACAATTTTATCAAGTACCTAGTGAAAATTATTATAATTTATTGTTAGGTATTAATAATTCGTATTCATTAATAATAATAATTATTATTAATTATGATTAATTAATACGATATAATTCTGGGGTTATTAATACTACGTCGGTAATTATTTTTCTATAAAAGAAGTACCTACCAACAAACATTCGAAATTACCTTCATTTCCGTAGCACGAAACGCACCTCAGAGCAACAAACTCGACATCACTTAAGCCATATGATGTTCCAAAGAGCTTGTTAGTATGAAAATGGACCTGTATTTCAACAGTTTGATACACGATCGTGTGGTGAGGCACAATCTTTGAGCCCTCATTGTGCACGAACGGCTGGTCGTACAAAGCCGCGAATGGTCTTAAAAAATTCTACGGAACAAACTCTATCTAAATATGAAATAAAAAACATACCGTTCTATATGAATTTTTCGAGATATGAAATTTTCAAAATTTCAAAATTCGTTTTGAACCCCTTCCCCTTGACCTAGGGTTATGAAAAGTTTCGAGGACCATTGTGGGGTTGGTCGAAACCCATAAAAAAAATTTCGTAATTTTAACTCAAAGCTAACTGGGCAAAGTGGCGCGGACGGCGTACGGCGTACGGCGTACGGCGTACGGCGTACGGCGGACGGACGGATTTTTTTTTATTCGATTTTCTGAATCTACGTATCTTGAAACGTAAACCAACAAATTTTGAGGGGGGGTTAAAAAAATTTTTTCTTTGGGCGATTCCAATGGTTCATTATCGAAGATAATAAACCAAAAGGAAAGTGCCACACTTCAAAGCATGAAGAGGACTGCTCGCTCCTCAGTAGGTAACCGTTGATCTGTGACCAGTGATCTGTGACCAGTGATCTGTGTCCAGTGATCTGTGTCCAGTGATTTACCTTGTTGGTTCGTGTCGAAGTCGTACAAAGCGACGCACTGAACGCCGTCCTGTTTCGGGTCCCAGTCGACGGCGGGGGGCGGCACGAGTCTGTACAGGAGGTACGGGCCGCCGATCATGAGGCCGAAGAAAGCGACGAGCGGCCAACTCCCTCGTGTGGCTTCGGGTGCCGCGGCGGTCACTTCGGCCGCAGCCGCTTCCCAGAGCCGCTCCCTCGACGGGTTATTCGAGATCTGCCGCACGGAAAAACACCGAAATAAAATAATTTTATAATTATAGACTTAATAGTTTTAAATAATTTCATAATTACTATAAAACGCACTAATAAGCAGAATAAGTGCCTATTTGACCGGAATAAGTGCCGCATTTGACCTGAATAAGTGCCGCATTTGACCTGAATAAGTGCCGCATTTGACCAGAATATGTGCCTTTTTGCCACACGTTTCAGTGCCACATTCGACCAGAATATGTGCCTTATTGCCACACGTTTTCAGTGCCACGTTTGACCAGAATAAGTGCCTTATTGCCACACGTTTTCAGTGCCACGTTTGATCAGAATATGTGCATTTTTGCCACACGTTTCAGTGCCACGTTTGACCAGAATATGTGCCTTATTGCCACACGTTTTCAGTGCCACGTTTGACCAGAATAAGTGCATTTTTGCCACACGTTTTCAGTGCCACGTTTGACCAGAATATGTGCCTTATTACCACACGTTTTCAGTGCCACGTTTGACCAGAATATGTGCATTATTGCCACACGTTTCAGTGCCACATTTGAATTAACGTTGTAGCTGAGAGGTTTCTTGTGGTTTACAATAATTCTAAACCACTTTACAATAATTTACATAAAAATTTACATTTACTAAACCACTTTATAATAATTCTAAACCACAAGAAAATACATGTATCCGTGTATTGCCCCTACAAACTCACCAGTCCCATGACGTAGAGAATCTTCTTGAAGTACCAGACGATCGACTTGATGACGGCGACGCTCCCGAAGAGGTCGATGACGACGTGTCTCAGGCGGTCCATGTTCTCGGCAACGCCCATCACAGCTCTGAACGACATGAACATCGACTGGAAAACAGTGAAAATAATCAAATTTAATGCAAACTTGAAAATAAATTTATAAAATTGGGCGAAAAATTACAAAAATGCGATTGCGTTTCCAGTTTTTGGCTGATATCTTGAGAATTAAGCGTTGTACAGGAAATTTCACTCTGATTGATATTGAAGGGCGTTAAATTCTGCGTCGAATGACCTCCTTCAACAATGAAAATTGCCCTCTGAGTCGTCACCACTTCAGGAGGTTAGCGGAGTTGTCGCAGCCAAAACCCCACAAATTCGTCGTTTTTGGCTCATAACTTGACAAATACGCGTTGTACAGAAAGTTTCACTCAGATTGATATTAAAGGGCGTTAAATTCTGCGTGGAATGACCTCCTTCAGAACGTAAAAATTACGTTCCAAATCGATGCCACGTACCTGATACGTGCTCTCCATCATCATTGAAAGCGACGAAATGGCTCGAACGACCGACTCGACGCTCTGGAAGGGCGACGAACCGTCTTCCGCCCCGAAGCCGAACCTGAGAACATGTCGAGGTATCAGATTCACTCAATTATACGAAGAATACAAAATTTGTATTCTTTAATCAGTCGATTTAATCAGTTATCGATAAATCGACTTTAAAACTTAATTTCTCCTTTCAGAACCAAGTAAGAGTTTGAGTGTTGGGAAGCTGCTTTCTATGCTCAATTTCCCTCCTAATCTGCTTATTTCCATTCTCAATTTCCTCCTTAATCTGCGGTTTTCTAAGCCGAATTTCCCTCCTAATCTGCTGATTTCTGGGCCCAATTCCCTTCCCGATCTGCTGCTTCATCAGCTCAATATCCCACCTAATGCATTGGTTTCTAAGCCCCGTTTTCCTCCAAACTCCTGCATTCCAGGATCCTCATTTGCCGCTTTCTAGACCCCATTTCCCCCTCTATATCTGCTGTTTTCCAAGGTCAATCAGCTGCATTTGAGACTCCATTTCTCTCCTAATCTGTTGATTTCTAGACCCCATTTCTCTCCTAATTAGAAGATTTCTAGGCTCAAAATTCCTCCTAATCTGCTGATTTCTAGAGCCCATTTCTCTCCTAATCTGCTGATTTCTAGACCCAATTTCCCTCCTAATCTGCTGCTTGCTAGCCTCAAGTTCTCTTTTAATCTACTGTTTTCTAAGCCAAATTTACCTCCTAATCTACTGTTTTCCAAGCCGAATTTCCCTCCTAATCTGCAGTTGTCTAGGCCCGATTTCCCTCGTAATCTGCTATTTTCTAGGCTCAATTTTCCTCCTGATTGCTGATTTCTGGGCCCAATTCCCCTCCCGATCTGCTGCTTCGTCAGCTCAGTATCCCACCTAATGCCTTGGTTTCTAAGCTCCATTTTCCTTTCAAACTCCTGCATTCCATGATCCATATCCCACCCAATTTACCGCTTTCTAGACCCCATTTTCTCCTCCATATCTGCTGTTTTCCAAGCTCGATTTCCGTCTCAATCTGCTGCTTTAGAGACTCCATTTCCCTTCCAATCTGTTGATTTCTAGACCCCATTTCTCTCCTAATTAGAAGATTTCTAGGCTCAATATCCCTCCTAATCTGCTGTTTTCCATTCCCAAGATGCCTCCTGATCCGCTGATTTCTAGGCTCAATTTCCCTCCTGAACTGCTGTTTTCTAAGCCCAAGTTCCCTCTTAATCTGCTGCCTTCTAGCCTCAAGTTCCCTCTCAATCTACAGTTTTCTAGGCCCAATTTCCCTCCTAATCCACTGCTTCATCGGCTCAATCTCCCTCCTAACGCGTTGGTTTCTAAGCTCCATTTTCCTCCAAACTCCTGCATTCCAGGATCCATTTCCCTCCTAAATTGCTGCTTTTGCTGCATTCTAGGTTCAATTTCCGTCTTAAACGCCTGCTTTCTAGGATCAAATTCCCTCCTGAACTGCTGCTTTTCAGTCCCTTTTTTCCTCCTAATCGAGCTATTTTTCAGGCTCAATTCCCGCCTTAATGTGCTGCTTTCTGGACTCCATTTCCCCCCTAATTTGCTGATTTTTTGGCCCCATTTCCCCCTCCATATCTGCTGTATACCAGGCTCAATTCCCGTCTTAATCTGCTGCTTTCTAGCATCCAATTCCGTCCTAATTCGCTAACTTCTAGGCTCAATTTCTCTACAAATGTGCTGCTACTTAGGCTCAAATTTCCTCGTATTCTGCCGATTCATAGTCCCCATTTCCCTTCAAACTGCTGATTTCTAGACTTAAATTTCCCTCTTAATTGGCTGCTATTTAGACCCCTTTTCTCCCTCCTAATCTGCAGTTTTCTAGGCTCAAATTTCCTCGTATTCTGCCGATTCCTACTCCCCATTTCCCTTCAAACTGCTGATTTCTAGACTTAAATTTCCCTCTTAATTGGCTGCTATTTAGACCCCTTTTCTCCCTCCTAATCTGCAGTTTTCTAGGCTCCAATTTCCTCGTATTCTGCTGATTCCTAGTCCCCATTTCCCTTCAAACTGCTGATTTCTAGACTTAAATTTCCCTCTTAATTGGCTGCTATTTAGACCCCTTTTCTCCCTCCTAATCTGCAGTTTTCTAGGCTCAAATTTCCTCGTATTCTGCCGATTCCTAGTCCCCATTTCCCTTCAAACTGCTGATTTCTAGACTTAAATTTCCCTCTTAATTGGCTGCTATTTAGACCCCTTTTCTCCCTCCTAATCTGCAGTTTTCTAGGCTCAAATTTCCTCGTATTCTGCTGATTCCTAGTCCCCATTTCCCTTCAAACTGCTGATTTCTAGACTTAAATTTCCCTCTTAATTGGCTGCTATTTAGACCCCTTTTCTCCCACCTGATCTGCAGTTTTCTAGTCTCAAATTTCCTCGAATTCTGCTGATTCCTACTCCCCATTTCCCTTCAAATTGCTGATTTTTAGACTTAAATTTCCCTCTCAATTGGCTGCTATTTAGACCCCTTTTCTCCCTCGTAATCTGCTCCTTTCCTTGACTCCATAATTCTAGCGTGTTAGGCCTTAACAGTTTAAGTCCAAAAATTGGTTTTATTAGTATAAGTCATTTTTAAAAGCTCTGAGTCGCTGTTTTTCACTGGTTATAAGAGTATAAGTCAAATCCGATCCCTAAAAATGATAATGGTGGATGGCGCCTAACAGTACAAGAACAGCTGTCCGTTCCAAGGTGAAAGATTAAGAGTATAAGCCCACTTATACTCCAAGCACCTCTACAGACAACCTGTGGTTTCCCAGGAGGAACAGTATAACTAACAGTATGTCTAACAGTGTAACTTCAAGGACAAAGCTGGCTCTAACAATTTAAGTCATGAAAATCGCGGAAAATGTATGATACGGTGTGGACAACTTTGATTGATTCGAAATTCGGACGCGAAATGATTTTAAGTGTGTAATAACCATCACTGGACTCCTCTTATGATGAAATATTCGATGTTCACACCTTTGAGTCACTGTCCTGGAAAGTGGCCATTTCTGACTTGTACTGTTAAGGCCTAACACGCTAGCATTAGACTTCAATCCAACTTAGTGTATTTTCATTGAAATTTTAGGTACCGCATACTCATCATACTCATACTGTAAACCTTCATTAAACCTTGAAATTTTAGGTACCACATACTCATCATACTCATACAGTAAACCTTCATTAAACCTTGAAATTTTAGGTACCACATACTCATCATACTCATACTGTAAACCTTCATTAAACCTTGAAATTTTAGGTACCACATACTCATCATACTCATACAGTAAACCTTCAATAACCTCAAAAGTCCTGTTCCGTTTACCTCGAGAACGGGGGCGAGAACGGGACTCCGACGCCGTACGTCGAACCGTAAGGCGGATTGTAGCCGCCGTAACCGGTGACGTATCCGGCGCCGTATCCGCCGTAGGCGCCCCCGTTGAAATATCTCGACGCCTGCTGAGCTGAGCGGCGCGGGGGAAGCGGCGGCGGCGCCAGTTGTCCGGGAGGAGCGGCGCCGGCTCTCAGCGGGTACCCCAACTCGTCTCTGGAGAAGAAGAAGATGAAGATGAAGAAGAAGAATATGAGACAACAATCAACGTTATAATAAATGATAGGTAATTGCACAATATTCATGATGACAGTACGAGAATAATAAAAGTACATGTGAGGTAATGAAAATAATGACAATAACAACATTAATGGAGAATCGAATGATGACAGGAATAACAACAACAAAAATCCACAGTCATGCAGCATGACTATAAGAGCGAACTTTCGAAGAAATAACTGGTTTTATGTAAAGAACATGATGTCCATGAAGAACATCTCATGTATCACCCGTTTCTTCATCTTCAAAGTGCTCTAGTTTGAGAACGGAGTGAGATATCGCAAATCTGACTTCACGATCGTATTCAGCGTGTTAAAACCTTTAAAATGAGGTGTCACTCGTCAGACTTTCATTTTTTCACTTCCAAAACCCTCCCTCAGCTTTTGGACGTTGCAACTCTAAACACGACGTTGAAGTCAGAATTGCGATATCTCATTCCGTCATCAGATTAGAGCAGACTTAACATGAAGATCATCTCAAGTAACAACCACGTTTCTTCATCTTCAAAGTGCTCCAGTTTGAGAACGGAATGAGATACCGCAATTCTGACTCCACCATCGTGTTCAGCGTTGAAAAACCTTTAAAATGACGGGTCACTTGTCAGACTGTTCCATTTTGGGGATTTATGGGTAATTATTCCCCCTTAGAACTCCCCAAAACGCCCCCTTAGATTGACCCGATTCTGCCCATCTACGCACTCAGCCTGTCGATTGCCAAGACAGATTTTTCGTGCAAATTTGAACTTTTTATCTCAATTCAATCGAGAGTTATCGTCTGGAGTGACACATACACATAATTTTTACGTAAAATTCATACAAAGTAATAAAAAAACTGTAATAAAATACTGACACGTATCCGTTGGGCGGGGGCCGGCGGGCGATGCCTTCCCACGGCTTGCTGGGTCCACTCATGTTGTCACCGCCACCTCAAACCTGTCGGTATTGACGAAGAGAAAAAGACAATTAATTGTTAATAGTTATAATGAAGGTATAAATTAATTATAAATACAACAACGAGAGAGACAACAAAAATCCAGTCATGCAGCATGGCTATAAGAGCGAATTTTTGAAGGAATATCTGGTTTTATGTCAAATGTCTACATTTTAGTGGATTTTATAAAAAACCTTCGTCTGTCTGGACAACAAAATCCCACTTCTAGACATCATCTACTTTTGTTTTAATATTTTGGAGTAGTTTTTGACATTTTACTCTATTTTCACTCTGACGTACATAGATCAGGCGCTTGGAGGTTCTCAGACGTCATTCTGACGTACATAGGTCAGGCGCTTGGAGCTACTCAGACGTCATTCTGACGTACTCGTACATAGATCAGGCGCTTGGAGCTACTCAGACGTCATTCTGACGTACATAGATCAGGCGCTTGGAGCTACTCAGACGTCATTCTGACGTACTCGTACATAGATCAGGCGCTTGGAGCTACTCAGACGTCACTCTGACGTACATAGATCAGGCGCTTGGAGCTACTCAGACGTCATTCTGACGTACATAGATCAGGCGCTTGGAGCTACTCAGACGTCATTGTGACGTACATAGATCAGGCGCTTGGAGTAATAAAGTAAATTATGTCAACCGAGGCCACGCTCACAAGTATGAGCTGAGAAATAAAACTGAACTCGATATAAGGTTTCTGAGGCTTGAAAAGTCCCGCAATTCTTCAAATTATTGGGGCCCCACATTTTATAACGCGCTACCTGTGGAATTGCAGTCACTATCTCCATCTACCTTAAAGAACAGAGTAAAGAGATTTTTGTTGATAAATGCCTTTTTCTCTTTTGACGAGTTTATTTCGGCCGATAAGAAAATTTAATGTATGATTGCCAAATAAACAAGAAACTAGTCAATAATGTATGTCTCGTAAGTTATAAATCATGTTATGACTATCGTGATGTACCGTGTTGTATTTTCACAAATAAAAACGATCTATCTATCTATGAATCATATTATGGTTCTGGACGCGTCACGAAGCTCACAAAATTCCCGAAAGCTTCGCAAAAAATTTTTGCTCTACAAAAAAATCATTTTAAGTAAAGTTTTACTTGGTGTTTTCCTTCTTTTCTTTATTACACCGCGTAGAGAAATCTATCGGCTTTGTTAATTGGAAAGAATTTCCAAATTTCATGGAAAAACTAATGAGCCACGTTAGTTTTTCGTAAAAAGGAAAATTGGGGTAATAGGTCCACATTTTTGAGCTAGCTCTATTTAACCGGACTGGCTCTACTTACCCCGACAAACTGTTTCTGCGCATTCACCTACCCAATGAGTAGGTAGATACCTGTGATATTACTTAATTATTAATAAATAATTAATCACTACACAATCCGCAATAATTATATCCATCCCTTTTTCTGACTCACTGTTAGGTAGGTATTGGTGCCCGCCTACAATATTATTTTCTCTAGATTTCAGATGGTTCGAACCTTTGTTCGAGAGAGTAAAAATTCGTCTTGGAGTGTCGAGTCTCTGAAAACGGCGTTAGAGTTTCGGTTTGTTATCTTCGATAATGAACCATTGGAATCGGCCAAAGAAAAAATTTGTTAACCCCCCCTCAAAATTTGTTGGTTTACGTTTCAAGATACGTAGATTCAGAAAATCGAATAAAAAAAAAGTCAATCCGTCCGCGGCATTTTGACCAGTTAGCGTTGAGCTAAAATGGCGAAATTTTTTTTATGGGTTCCGACCAACCCCACAATGATCCTCGAAACTTTTCATAACCCTAGGTCAAGGGGAAGACGTTCAAAACGAAATTTAAAATTTCGACAATGTCATATCTCCAAAAACTCTCATGAAACTGTGTAATTTTTAGTTCACTTTTGAATGACCTGAAAAATTACGAATTTTTCAAGACCAATTGGATTTTTGTGCGACCAGCTGTTCGTTCACAGTGAGCGCGCAAAGGTTGAGGAGAAACACTAAACTTCGCGTCGAAAACGGCCGTTAGGTGGGTCAACCCCCCAGACGCCCATCATTAAAACTACTTTGTTTTCATCTTCCCGGTAAACTGCAGTCTAGAAATTTTAACCGTGAGTCGGGGATAGACCACATTGCAATATTCACTCGGTTTCTCATCTGTAAAATTGTTTAAATAATACCTTTTTGTAATAATTTTGTAGTAATGAGCTGTTGACTTGAAATTTTAAAATGGGTCAGAACTGGATGACATTGCAATATTCACTCGGTTTCTTGTCTGTAAAATTGTTTAAATAATACCTATTTGTTTAAACAAATTAAATTTTGATGATGAGCTAGATACTTGAAATTTTAAATATAGGTCAGAAATGGATGATATTTCAATATTCCCTCGGTTTGTATGACATGGTATGAGTATGGTATGGTATATTATTGTATGTATGATTTGGTATAATACAGTATGGTATGATAGGAAAGAAATTCGTATGGTATGGTATGAGTACGGTGAGAATATGGTATGGTGCCGATTTGCAATAAAGTCTGGTATAGACAGAAGGGTGATCTGCACAAGGAAGATAATAAACCGTTGTGTCAAGAATTTGCAGAGTTTTTGTAATAATTTTGTAATAATAAGCTGTTGACTTGAAATTTTTAAAATGGGTCAGAACTGGATGACAATGCAATATTCACTCGGTTTGTATGACATGGTATGAGTATGGTATGGTATATTATTGTATGTATGATTTGGTATACTTAGTACAGTATGGTATGATATGAAAGAAATTCGTATGGTCCTCCCATTAAATTTAATTTGGATGATGAGGTAGAGTTTCATCTAACAGTTAATTACATTAGGGTGATCTGTACAAAGAAGATAAAACACCGTTGTGTCAAGAATTTGCAGAGTCTTTGCATCTGGGAGTAGCATTCGGGGAGCGAGTGAGCAGTTTAACATTCCTTATTCCACTCTTAAGAAAAGGCGTAAGCAACCTGTAAGGGATGAGGCTATAACTTGGCTCGCAGAACGAAAGATCAGGGGTGAAAAATGGTCTTTCTATTCTACAAAAATAGGGGATTTCGAAGTAGGACCTAATTACCCCGACCCCATGGATCTACTTACCCCAGCACCGGGGTTTACAGGTCCATCCTAGATTTTCAGGTTTTCGACGTGTACAATTTTTTCAGTTACACTTTAGACCGAAGAGTGACATATTTGAAATTTGAGTTATTTCCATTTCAAAAGCTGAAAGAATCGATGGTTTATGCCCATTTAATAACCCGTGGTGGGCTTCCAAAGTTACTAGGCTCTATTTACCCCAGTCTCCCCTACACCTCCTTCTATTACCGTCTTGAAGTGATGTAGGGTTACCTGAGTAAAGATTTATTTTCCACTTCAATAACTAAAACAGCTAAAACCACCCATGCACGCCTAGAAAGCGTACAGGTAAGAAGTACCTACCTACCATTACGGTACTGAACTTCACGGTACCACTACCTACCACTACAGGGTTTTTTTTTTTCCCCTTCTTTATTGGCATGGTTTTAAACATACAGCCATAGGTACATAGGTAATTACAGCCTAATTAAACATAAATCGCAATCTTATTGTAAAAATGAAAAAAATATTTACAAAAACATCCTATTCTACCTTATATTCTAATACAGCTTTCTTCTAAAAATTCAAACAAAACTTGAAAAATATCAATATCTCCCTCTCGTAAAATACATTTATAATTAAAAGGTGATTCCATTAATTTGTACAATTTGTTAAATAAAAGGTCTCTAGATACAGCATATCTTTCACACACCATCACAATATGCTCCACACTTCCTTCCTCACCACAATGAGGACATGAGCCGTCAGTCATATCGTCCCTATTGCTCCTAGTCACCCAGGCCAAATACGAAGGACATAATGAATGATTACTTCTCATTCTGCACATAACGCGAACAAATTTCTTGTTAGACGTTTGTCTAAACCATGGCTTGCTTTTAATAAGCGGGTGAATATCCTTATAAGACCTACCTTTGTCACCCTCTACATACCTATCTTGCCAATCTACTCTTCCTCTCTTCTTGAATTTAATGTAGAAATCTTCCTTAGGCAAAAGGCATTGTACCACATCTGCCACTACAGGGTTAAAACGTTACTACTGTAAAACACATCAACTCACCGCAAAGGTTCAAATCGTCGTCTTGGTGTGTTTTCTTTTGTGGATTCGACGAGTCAAAAAAACGCGTTTCACGAGACGAAATTCGGTGTTTCTCACCGTTGACTATCGACGATAACGCGATGTCGTGGGAAAGAAAAACGACGATTTTGATTTTCACACGGTGTTTTTGTCGAAATCACTTCAAGGGCGACGGAGATTTGTCGATCTTGTCGTGGGAGTGACGACGAGATCTAACGACGAAAATGCTGAATCAGAGATGAAATCTGAACGGAAGTATCGATAAAAGACAAAAGAGATTTGATGATTTTCAGAGACAAATAATCGAGAGTTTGTGTGTGTGTGTTTCCTTCGATTATTGTCTCCGGAGAAGTCGGTGGTGACGGGAGAGGTTATCGGCGGGTTTACGTTTACGTCACTGTGTCCAGTGTTTGCTGTCCAACGTTCACGTTTTCCGGGAGGTAAAACACAGAATGATCAGAGAGACGTCACATTGTCCAATATTTTTTCGTCCAACGTTCACGTTTTCCGGGAGGTAAACACCAAATGATCAGAGAGACGTCACTTTGTCCAATATATGTATAATGACGAAGTCGTATTCTGTCCAATGTTCACATTCTCCTGTGAGGTAAAAGAACGGATCGTGTTTTCCCTCGAAGATTTCTTTGATAATTACCGTTATAAAACGTAATCCACTCGCAGATGCTAATTTTGAGTAAAACTAAATCAAAAATGGAGTAGAAGAAGAAGAAGAAGAAGAAGAAGAAAAAAATGTTTATTCAAACAAAATTATAGAAATACATCATAATGAACGTCAACATTATAGGACTGGGCATTTGCCAACTGTCCGGGTAGTGCTCGGATTTTTTTTTTTTTTTTTTTAATATATACTATATTCTTAATTATATTTTCACTATTTTTCATTATTTTCTTTCACTTCATTTCATTTAGTACCCATCTACAATCATTTTTTTTTTTTTTTTTAATCATTTACAATCATTTCAGTTAATTCCAATACAAATCATATTTCATAAATAGGTAGTTTCATAAATAATTTCGTAAACAGTCGAAATTTCCAGCAACAATGACAATAGCAACAACAACAAAATTTGTTATTATTTTGTTATTATTATTATTTATAAATTATTTAATAATGATGCCGAGCAACAACAATGATGTAAGTTGAGTAATAACAATGTAATAACAATAAATAATAATTTCATGAATAATTCATGGCTACAAATCATGATCCTCTCCGTTAGCGCACCGTCATTGCTTCCCTGCTGTAGATCCTTCAAGTCGTTCCTCTGCTTGTTTGACGATTACAGACATATCAGCTTTCATCACCTCACTGAGTGCAGAGGCTCCGTCTTCAATTCCGGCCATCAACTTCCTCCTCGAGTTCCAATAGTACTTAACATTACCAATCATCATGGGGTCATCCCTCACATAAGCCTGGATTTCACTATTCTTGTTCACAATATAGTTTTTCAGGAACATCAGGGCGGTTTCAAAAATGGAGTAGGTAAATCACCGCCAACCACATAGTTTTACCCCAATCCGTCTTAGAGAAACGATTTTTAAAAAATTTTCGAAAAAAACACGTTTTTTCTCTTTTAAACTCAAATTTCTCCCCTTCACTCCACTCAATTTTAACTTTTGACCAAATTTTCGAAATCAGCGTTAGATTTCCTGTACCATCAATGAACTTTGATTCTTCAAAAGTGTCGTCTAATGACCGTAACAGCAGCTCAAACTAGACGAATTAAAAAAATAAAAAAATTTTGAAAATCTTAAGAACTTTACTACTCTTCCAAAAAAAATCATGAAAACTGGAAATTCTCATGAAAACTTCTACATTTAATAAGCTTTTGAACGGTGTGTTTCAACTTTGAGATTATCTCGTTCCTTCGATCGAAAATTCGAGTTTAAATGCGAAAAAAGTTGGGTGTTTTAAAAGGGAGAATTTGGTCAGAGAAGGGGGTAGGTACTAAATCCAAGGGGGTATGATTTGGGGGTTTTTATTTGGAAGTCGGTGGTGACGGGAAAGCGAGGGAGGTTATCGGCGGGTGTACGTCGACGTCACTTTGTCCAGTGTTTGTTGTCCAACGTTCACGTTTTCCGGGAAGTAAAACACTGAATGATCAGAGAGAAGTCACTTTGTCCAATATAGTCAAAAAAAAAAAAAAAAAAGATAGAGTCTAGGGAGATAGATGGTGATCTAGGTAAATAGAAATTAGATGTCTCAGGAGGTAAAAAATAATTAAACTGTCGGTAACGCGACTTTATTTGTTCAGAATTAGAAATAGTTCATCGATTAGAAATAGTTTAAATAATAACTTTTTTGTAGTAATACCTACAAAATAAATTTTGATGATGAGCTATTGACTTGAAATTTTAAATATAGTTCAAAACTGGATGACAATGCAGTATTTACTCGGTTTTCATCTTCTACATGAACTACAGACTGGAAATTTCAACCACGAGTCGGGGATTGATCACATTGTAAAGTATATATACTTTATATATAATTATAGATATATGTGAAGATATATATAATATATATCTATAATATAGATATATCTTCACTCGGTAAAGTAGGTATATCTTCAACGCAATATTGCGAACAAAATGTTTCCCGAAGCAATGGGAAATTGCAAAAATAATCATGCTCCACAAAAAAGGCAAACGTACTGATGACATTGCCAGCTATTGGTCAATAAGCATACTGTCAATTTTCTCAAAGATCTTCGATCGATAATACATCACTTTTTTCTTCAAATTTTTTAAATATTGTGGTTAAATAGCGGCAATTTCGATGAATATTGAATATTCGGGTATTTGCAGCATGACCAAAATGAGCGAATTTCTCGATCGTCTTCCACCACGAGCCGCCGCCCTCCTGTAGAAACCACCACCCGCCCTCCGATACCTTCTCCGTGCTGATAAGACGATAACGTCCTTCTGATAAGAGAGAGAGAAAAAAAAAACACCTTCACGTCCTCGAGGTCACTTCCCTCCGCATTCCGATCAAAACTCGACGCCCCCACTGCGATTTCAGTCGTCACTTCGACGTCACTTCCCGAATTTTCTCTCGACGTCGCAACTGAGTAACAAGTGAGAAAAACAAACGTCCTCTTTTTCGACGTATTTCGTCCGTTTTTTGTCGTCTTGAGGCGACCCTTTGTCGTCGACAAATGTCCCGTTATCGTAGAAATCGCACGAATGTCTCGTTTTTTTTAACGGTACAAACGTTGTTTTCTGTTCGCAGGTCACTTTGACTCGCCATGTCTTTGGACGAAGTAAGTTCTTTGATTCGTTTGTATTTCCGCACGTTATTCGACTTGTAGCGAACGGTCACCGGCGTCAACAGGTGACTCGTCTTATCGATTCCAATCGACCGTTGACCCTTGTATTTTGTATTTTGTCCCTTGTATTTTGGTTTAGATAACCACTGGAATCGCCCAAAGAAAAAAAATTAACCACTACATTTTGGCACTTGTTTTCGGTTTTCGCTCAATATCTCCTTAAGGAATTGTCTGACGGGAATGGTCACTATATACACTCTTAAACTACACTATATTTGCTACAATTTGAGACCAGAACGAGCTCTGTACGACCATTAATTCTCGAGATACAGCTCTTCAAACACAGACCTAATTTTCCAAATCGTCACTTATTCCGGTTTTTGCTCAAAATCCCATTAAAGGGAGGGTCTGACGGGAATGGTCACCATAATATTTTCATAATAATAATAATAATAATATGGTCACTATAAATTTTGTCCAGTTCAAGAGTGTATATTATACACTCTTGAACTGGACAAAATTTGCTGGTTTGCGTTTCAAGATACGTAGATTCAAAAATATCGAATTAAAAAAAAATCCGAAATAGAAAAATCGAATCTCGACTCTTTGGACGTTCCGTTCGATCCCTTATGAAGTGATCGAATCAAGATTCAATTTTTTCGTCTTTTTCGTGTCGAATCTCGATTCTTTAGACGTCCCATTTGATCCCTGATGAAGCGTTCTATTCGAATCAAGATTCAATTTTTGTCGAAATTTTTCAGTAGGTAAATCTCGACTTTTCGGACGTCCGATTTGATCCCTTAAGAAGTGATCCATATTCGAATCAAGATTCAATTTTTGTCGAATTTTTTCGAAATTTTTCAGTAGGTAAATCTCGACTTTTCGGACGTCCCATTTGATCCCTTAAGAAGTGATCCATATTCGAATCAAGATTCAATTTTTGGCGAATTTTTTCGATTCTTTGGACGTCCCATTCGATCCCTGATGATGTGTTGGTTCTATTCGAATCAAGATTAAATTTTTGTCGAAAATGTTCAGTCAAATCTCGACTTTTTGGACGTCCCATTTGATCCCTGATGAAGCGTTCTATTCGAAGCAAGATTCAATTTTTGTCGAATTTTTTCGAAATTTTTCAGTAGGTAAATCTCGACTTTTCGGACGTCCCATTTGATCCCTTAAGAAGTGATCCATATTCGAATCAAGATTCAATTTTTGTCGAATTTTTTCGATTCTTTGGACGTCCCATTCGATCCCTGATGATGTGTTGGTTCTATTCGAGTCAAGATTCAATTTTTGTCGAATTTTTCAGTCGAATCTCGACTTTTTGGACGTCCCATTTGATCCCTGATGATGTGTTGGTTCTATTCGAATCAAGATTCAATTTTTGTCGACGTTTTTCGAAATTTGTCAGTTGAATCTCGACTTTTTGGACGTCCCATTTGATCCCTGATGATGTGTTGGTTCTATTCGAATCAAGATTAAATTTTTGTCGAAATTTTTCAGTCGAATCTCGACTTTATGACGTCCCATTTGATCCCTGATGAAGTGTTGGTTCTATTCGAATCAAGATTCAATGGTTTCTTACTTTTTCGTTTCGAATCTCGATTCTTTGGACGTCCCATTCGATCCCTGATGAAGTGTTGGTTCTATTCGAATCAAGATTCAATGGTTTCTTACTTTTTCGTGTCGAATCTCGATTCTTTGGACGTCCAATTCGATCCCTGATGAAGTGATCTCTACTCGAATCAAGATTAAATTTTTTCGTGTCGAATCTCGACCCTGTAGACGTCCTATTTGATTCCTTATGAAGTGATCTCTATTCGAATCAAGATTCAATTTTTTCGTCTTTTCTAATCGAATCTCGACTCTTTGGACGTCCCATTTGATCCCTGATGAAGTGTTCTATTCGAATCAAGATTCAATTTTTGGCGAATTTTTTCGAAAGTTTTGAGTCGAATTTCGACTTTTCGGATGTCCTATTTGATCCCTTAAGAAGTGATCCACATTCGAATCAAGATTCAATGGTTTGTCGATTTTTTCCGATTCTTTGGACGTCCCATTTGATCCCTTATGAAGTGATCTCTATTCGAATCAAGATTCAATTTTTTCGTCTTTTTCTAATCGAATCTCGACTCTTTGGACGTCCCATTCGATCCCTGATAAAGTGTTCTATTCGAATCAAGATTCATTTTTTTCGTATTTTTCGAATCGAATCTCGACCCTGTAGACGTCCCATTTGATTATGAAGTGATTTCTATTCGAATCAAGATTCAATTTTTTCGTCTTTTTCGAATCGAATCTCGACTCTTTGGACGTCCCATGGGCTGGTCAAAGTGGTTTTGGGGTGGTCTGTGGGCGTTTAAGACGGTTAGAGTTGATTGAATCCTCTTGGGGAGTTTCCAGGTAGATTTCACAAAAATTGATAGATAAATCAACGTTTCCAGTAATTAGAAGCCATTGGAACGTCGCCACGTCACTGAGCGTGATTCCTCACGTGATTTGTCACCGCGTATCACCGAGTTACTCAACACGACGGTCTCAGTTCGATAGGAAACGGAAAAAAAAATATTGTAAGCGATAAAATTGTATAAATACGACCAGAAACACAAACGAACAAAAATCACTTCGATTCCCGCTATCTCGACCTTCGACCTCGAGATGAATCGATTCGACGTTTTACATGAAGACCAATTATTTCTTCGAAAATTCGCTCTTATAGCCATGCTGCACGACTGGGGATTTTTTTTTTTAATTCGATTTACTGAATCGACGTATCTTGAAACGCAAACCATCAAATTTGAAGGACGGTGTTTGAAGAGCTGTATCTCGAGAAGTAACAGTCGTACAGACCTCGCTTTGGTCTCAAATTGTAGCAAATTTAGTCTAGTTTAAGAGTGTATATAGTGACCATTCCCGTCAGACCCTCCCTTTAATGGGATTTTGAGCAAAAACCGGAATAAGTGACGATTTGGAAAATTAGGTCTGTGTTTGAAGAGCTGTATCTCGAGAATTTATGGTCGTACAGAGCTGAATTTAGTATCAAATTGTAGCAAATTTAGTCTAGTTTAAGAGTGTATATAGTGACCATACCCGTCAGACCCTCTCTTTAATGGGATTTTGAGCAAAAACCGGAATAAGTGACGATTTGGAAAATTAGGTCTGTGTTTGAAGAGCTGTATCTCGAGAATTTATGGTCGTACAGAGCTGAATTTAGTATCAAATTGTAGCAAATTTAGTCTAGTTTAAGAGTGTATATAGTGACCATACCCGTCAGACCCTCTCTTTAATGGGATTTTGAGCAAAAACCGGAATAAGTGACGATTTGGAAAATTAGGTCTGTTTTTGAAGAGCTGTATCTCGAGAATGAATGGTCGTACAGAGCTCAACTTAGTATCAAATTGTAGCAAATTTAGTCTAGTTTAAGAGTGCATATAGTGACCATTCCCGTCAGACCCTCCCTTTAATGAGATTTTGAGCAAAAACCAGAATAAGTGACGATTTCGACAGTTTTTCACTTTTTGGAAAATTAGGTCTGTGTTTGAAGAGCTGTATCTCGAGAATTTATGGTCGTACAGAGCTGAATTTAGTATCAAATTGTAGCAAATTTAGTCTAGTTTAAGAGTGTATATAGTGACCATACCCGTCAGACCCTCTCTTTAATGGGATTTTGAGCAAAAACCGGAATAAGTGACGATTTGGAAAATCAGGTCAGTGTTTGAAGAGCTGTATCTCGAGAATTAATGGTCGTACAGAGCTCGTTCTGGTCTCAAATTGTAGCAAATTTAGTCTAGTTTAAGAGTGTATATAGTGACCATTCCCGTCAGACCCTCCCTTTAATGGGATTTTGAGCAAAAACCGGAATAAGTGACGATTTGGAAAATCAGGTCAGTGTTTGAAGAGCTGTATCTCGAGAATTAATGGTCGTACAGAGCTCGTTCTGGTCTCAAATTGTAGCAAATTTAGTCTAGTTTAAGAGTGTATATAGTGACCATACCCGTCAGACCCTCTCTTTAATGGGATTTTGAGCAAAAACCGGAATAGGTGACGATTTGGAAAATTAGGTCTGTTTTTGAAGAGCTGTATCTCGAGGATTAATGGTCGTACAGAGCTGAATTTAGTATCAAATTGTAGCAAATTTAGTCTAGTTTAAGAGTGTATATGGTGACCATACCCGTCAGACCCTCCCTTTAATGGGATTTTGAGCAAAAACCGGAATAGGCGACGATTTGGAAAATTAGGTCTGTGTTTGAAGAGCTGTATCTCGAGGATTAATGGTCGTACAGAGTTCGTTCTGGTCTCAAATTGTAGCAAATTTAGTCTAGTTTAAGAGTGTATATAGTGACCATACCCGTCAGACCCTTCCTTTAATGAGATTTTGAGTAAAAACCAGAATAAGTGACCATTTCGACAGTTTTTCACTTTCTTTCCTTTGTGGACCAAAAATCGATTTTTTGAAAAAATCGGAAATCGATTCCCATCTCTAGCGGGAACTAGTGCAAGGTAGTAGCGAGCAGCAGAACTGTGAAGCAGAGCTGAACAATTATTGTTGTTGTTGGTGTCAATATTAATCAATCGATTAATTTGTCGTCTTATAAGTATTTTTTTCTGTTTAGGAATTCAACAAGGCTGCTGAGGATGTGAAAAACTTGAAGGAGACTCCGAGCGATGGGGACCTCCTCCAATTGTACTCGCTGTACAAACAGGCGACTGTTGGTGACTGCGACACAGGTGCGGGAGGTCGTGTTATTTTAGATATTTTAGACATGTCGAATATGTGTGATGGCTGCTGTGCCCCTGTTCGACCGCTCTGGGGTTATACACTGCTGTAGAAGCACAGACCGGATATCCCTTCGGGTGGGCATATTGCCGAAACCCCCTTGAACAGAGGCACTCAGCAGGCATCCATTAGATCCATGCCATCCATGTCAATTCTGAATTACCATCGCAAACATCCTCTGTAGACCACTAATCATCCCAAATCACTTCTACTCATGTCACCTCAAACCAGCTCTGATCACCTCAATAATCGCTAACCACCTCAAATTGGCTGCCACCAATCCCAAAACAGCTCTGACCATTCCATACTGTCTCAAATCAATTCAAACCACCTAAAAACTTGTTTGAACCACACCTGATCACCCGAAAATGCCCTGAACTTTCCCCATCCTGTAAAGAACCTGTCCAAACCACCTCAAACTGTCTCTAATCAGCTCAAAACCCAGATAATCCAAACCACTTCTACCTGGCCCTTAACTACTCCATACCATATCTAACCCCCTCAAACCAGCTCTGACCTACACAAACCGTCTCAAACCAACTCTGACCAACTCAAACCGTCTAAACCAGCTCTTACCAACCCAAATCGTCTAAACCAGCTCTTACCAACCCAAACCGTCTAAACCAGCTCTGACCAACCCAATCCATCTAAACCAGCTCTGACCAACCCAAACCATCTAAACCAACTCTGACCAACCCAAACCATCTAAACCAGCTCTTACCAACACAAACCGTCTAAACCAGCTCTAACCAACCCAAACCTTCTAAACCAGCTCTGGCCAACCGAAACCGTCTAAACCAGCTCTGACCAACCCAAACCATCTAAACCAGCTCTGACCAACCCAAACCGTCTCAAACCAACTCTGACCAACCCAAACCATCTAAACCAGCTCTGACCAACCCAAACCATCTAAACCAGCTCTGACCAACCCAAACCATCTAAACCAGCTCTGACCAACCCAAACCATCTAAACCAGCTCTGACCAACCCAAACCATCTAAACCAGCTCTGACCAACCCAAACCGTCTCAAACCAACTCTGACCAACCCAAACCATCTAAACCAGCTCTGACCAACCCAAACCATCTAAACCAGCTCTGACCAACCCAAACCATCTAAACCAGCTCTGACCAACCCAAACCATCTAAACCAGCTCTGACCAACCCAAACCGTCTCAAACCAACTCTGACCAACCCAAACCATCTAAACCAGCTCTGACCAACCCAAACCATCTAAACCAGCTCTGACCAACCCAATCCATCTAAACCAGCTCTGACCAACCCAAACCGTCTCAAACCAACTCTGACCAACCCAATCCATCTAAACCAGCTCTTACCAACCCAAACCGTCTAAACCAGCTCTGACCAACCCAAACCATCTAAACCAGCTCTGACCAACCCAAACCGTCTAAACCAGCTCTGACCAACCCAATCCATCTAAACCAGCTCTGACCAACCCAAACCATCTAAACCAACTCTGACCAACCCAAACCATCTAAACCAGCTCTGACCAACCCAATCCATCTAAACCAGCTCTAACCAACCCAAACCTTCTAAACCAGCTCTGACCAACCCAATCCATCTAAACCAGCTCTGACCAACCCAAACCATCTAAACCAGCTCTGACCAACCCAAACCATCTAAACCAGCTCTGACCAACCCAAACCATCTAAACCAGCTCTGACCAACCCAAACCGTCTCAAACCAACTCTGACCAACCCAAACCATCTAAACCAGCTCTGACCAACCCAAACCATCTAAACCAGCTCTGACCAACCCAAACCATCTAAACCAGCTCTGACCAACCCAAACCATCTAAACCAGCTCTGACCAACCCAAACCATCTAAACCAGCTCTTACCAACCCAATCCATCTAAACCAGCTCTTACCAACACAAACCGTCTAAACCAGCTCTAACCAACCCAAACCTTCTAAACCAGCTCTGGCCAACCGAAACCGTCTAAACCAGCTCTGACCAACCCAAACCATCTAAACCAGCTCTGACCAACCCAAACCGTCTCAAACCAACTCTGACCAACCCAAACCATCTAAACC
The DNA here is from genome assembly GCA_963920205.1 of Stenodema calcarata. Lineage (NCBI taxonomy): Eukaryota > Metazoa > Arthropoda > Insecta > Hemiptera > Miridae > Stenodema > Stenodema calcarata. The sequence continues at coordinate 4,265,760 of OY986065.1, forward strand.
AGCTCTGACCAACCCAAACCATCTAAACCAGCTCTGACCAACCCAAACCATCTAAACCAGCTCTGACCAACCCAAACCATCTAAACCAGCTCTGACCAACCCAAACCATCTAAACCAGCTCTGACCAACCCAAACCGTCTCAAACCAACTCTGACCAACCCAAACCATCTAAACCAGCTCTGACCAACCCAAACCATCTAAACCAGCTCTGACCAACCCAAACCATCTAAACCAGCTCTGACCAACCCAAACCATCTAAACCAGCTCTGACCAACCCAAACCGTCTCAAACCACCTCTAGCCACCTCAAGCCTCTTGTCCTATATGGACCATCAGCTAGTTCCCCCATTCATTCTGAAACGACCATCTTGTCACCTATTCGAACAATATTGCAGCCAATTTTTCCAGTTGATTTGTACAGTTATTTCGTACAAGCCTGAAAACCAGTTCAAACCACCCCTCGCTGGATCCAACCTCACCTGCTCCACCCCCCCCCCCCCCTCGAACCTGTTTGTTCCTGCCGTCTCATCGTCTCTCATCTCTTTCCCTGTTCCAGCCAAACCCGGCCTCTTCGATTTCAAAGGCAAAGCCAAATGGGAGGCCTGGAACGGGAGCAAAGGCCTCAGCAAGGACGACGCCAAGACGCAGTACATCGCCAAAGTCAAAGCCCTCGTCGACTCTATCGGCCTCAAGTAATCAACACTGACATCATTAAAATTACATATTTTTATATATTACACATTACATTATATTATATATTCGCTTATGATTTATCAGTCACACATATTTCATGATACTGTATCTAGACGCACGTATCTCTCGTCTCATTGAATTTACAATAAATAACCGTAATAATTATGTTGCGTAGATTTGAATACAAACGAATCCTCAACACAACAAAACGCAACCTGAATTTAATAATGACCCGTTCAGACCGGTGTAATCTAGTTCAAACCTCTTAAAAGGGTTTAAAGTAGAACAAACCACCTGCAACCAGTTCCAACAGGTTTAAACCAGTTTAATACTCCGCAAACCAGTACAAACCTCTGCAACCCAGTTCAGACCGGTGTAAACTAGATCAACTTTCATAACAAGTTCGAACCTCTTAAACGGATTTAAAATAGTTCAAACCACCTGAAACCAGTTCAATCCGGTTTAAACCAGTTTGATACTCCGCAAACCAGTTCAGACAGATGTAAACCAGTTCAACCCTCTTGAACAGGTTTAAAATAGTTCAAACCGGTTTAACCTAGTTCAATAATCCAAGACCAGTACAAACCTCCACATACCAGTTCAACCTTAGTAGTCAGTTCAAACTTCTTAAATGGGTTTAAAATAGTTCAAATCACCTGCAACCAGTTTAATCTAGTTTAAACCAATTTAATACTCTGAAATTAGTACAAACCTCTGCAAACCAGTTCAATCCTGTCGAACTGTCTCAAACCAGTTCCAACTAAGTACTTTAAACTGGTTAAAACCGGTTCAAATCAGTTCAAACTAAGTCAAATCAGTTCAAACCAAACTAGCTAATGCCTAACAATTAATTCGCCTAAACAAACAAATAAAATAAAATAACGAATTTTGAGAGAAACCACCACTTCCAATTTGACACTTGAACACATGACATTATTGTTATATGTAAACGAATTAGTCCATTTTCGACACCAAATTCGTCAAAATATCGCACCTTCGTTAATTGATTTGGACAATTCTAAAAACAACGCTTATTGTATTGAATAAGTTGCAGTTTTTGACTGATTTTGGAACTTTGAGGTTGTTTTTGTGGAATGTTTTTACTTCAATATCTTATTGCAAGTTTTTGTAATTCGTTGTTTTGAGTGAATAAAAATTTGTCAAATAAATTATGTTTGTTGTTTATTTCTCGTCCTGTAGAGTGATGTGGGAGGCTTCTTGAGTTGAAGCTCCTCGTTCGAATATCACAGCAGCAGATGTTGCATGATTGTCCCAAGTTTGCTGTGAAAACTACTACTGCTGAGAGGGGAAGCTAGAGATGGTTAGGGGTAGCTAGAGATGGTTAGGGGCAGTTAGAGATGGTTAGGGGTAGTTAGAGATTGTTAGGGGAGGTGAGAGATGGTTAGGGGCAGTTAGAGATGGTTAGGGGAGGTGAGAGATGGTTAGGGGTAGTTAGAGATGGTTAGGGGTAGTTAGAGATGGTTAGGGGTAGTTAGAGATGGTTAAGGGTAGTCAGAGATTGTTAGGGGAGGTGAGAGATGGTTAGGGATAGTTAGAGATGGTTAGGGGTAGTTAGAGATGGTTAGAGGTAGTTAGAGATGGTTAGGGGTAGTTAGAGATGGTTAGGGGCACTTAGAGATGGTCAGGTGCACTTATAGACAGTTAAAAACTAAGAGTCCAATGTTTAGGAGTTAATTAAGGTTTTATCAACTGTAGACTTCCTCTTTTCCAACAACGTTTTACTTCATTTCCACAAATCACATCACAATTCATCTACCAACTACTCGTCTATCACAAGCGACAAAATTCGTCGAAATAACAATAAAATACTCACAATTCAATAACAAAACTTAACCGCACTTAGGCCGCACATAGTTCTCATAAAGGCAAAATAAGGCTACACGTCTGATAGGTACACATATTACGAGTATTTCAAAATCTTTTATTAATTTTTGATTACATTTTCAAGCAAAGCGGATTGTGAATATGTGATAGTTCAATTACGAATACTCGTACTTTAACCTTCGGCTACATCTAGTAAGAGAAAAATATACACGTACATTTACAATAATTAGCAGGTTAAACATCTACATAACATCACTAACTCTGGTTTAAATAAAAATAAATAAATGATGAGTCTTAATGTTTTGGGGGTCGCTGATTACAAATTTGAGGTCCGTTGACCTTCATCGGGTCAGGTTTAAGGTCATTTTGAAGGTCACGTCAGGGGAAATGTTAAATTATTTCAATTAATTAATGATTTAAAAAAATCTATAATATATACACATAGGCTTCTCGTGTCGCTGATTTCAAATATGACTTTTGTTTATGTCTACGGGGTCAAATATATAATATATAATTTCAAATATATAATATATACGGGGTGTTTCTTAAGTAGTGGACCACTCTTTCTAACTCCGTTATTTTCAGGAAAAAAGCTTCTAAAGTAACCCCCCTTCATTTTTTACAATGAATTCGAATATCGAGTCAAATCAAAAAACGGATAGCACCATGTGAATCAGCGTTGAAAAACAATGAAAAATCATGTGCCACACTTGGGGATTACTAGACGCCATGTTTTGCGAAATTTGGCATCTGAGCTACTTTGGACGCTCGCAGAACAGGTTCTGCGCACTCGAATTCATCGATTGAGGGGTCAAATGTTCATGAAATTTTACGTAGAATCTGAATCTGCAATAAAAAATTGGGGTACCCATTCGAAAAACCGAAGTTGGTGTCAATTGCGCATGTTTCTGCGCATGCGCAAAGTGAGGGAATGAGATATTCGAATTCATTGTAAAAAAAATGAAGGGGGGTTACTTTAGAAGCTTTTTTTCATTTTCCTGAAAATAACGGAGTTAGAAAGGGTGGTTTACTACTTAAGAAACACCCTGTATATATTTGTATATAATATATACAGTGATATATTATATTCTCGTGATCACGGCCACCAGCCGAAACATTGAGGTATATTTTTCTATGATTTTCGCTTTAAATGTGATCTCCATTGCATTATCTATTTGCAAAATTTGTATATATATTTATGTGTCATTATATGTCATTATATGTGTCATACATATTGTCGTACAGGTATATTAAATATACCTGTACGACAATATGTATGTTACAAATTTTGTACGACAATATGTATGTTACAAATTTTGTAACATGCTAGAAGAGGTTCTGATATAACGATCTATGGTGATAAAAGATGAAAATACGAATGGGAGGCGTTTCATTACAAGTGGTCTTGGGGTTATACTCCTAACAATATTGAAGGGGGTTCTGATATAACGATGGGCGACGGATGTTACGATGGTTAGTAGATTTAGGCTTTTCATTAAAAATTGCGGATAATTTCAGCCTTAACAAGGCTAAAGAAGGGTCAGATATAATGGAGGATTTAGAGAGTTTCAACAATACTAAGATGTTCTGATATAACGACCGATTGAATATACCGATAGATGGGATACAACGATAGTTCTGATTGAACGGTGGTTGTGGGATTTAAGCTCTTCATTACAAATCGTCTGGCGGATCCACTCAACAGCACTAAGTGAGGTTCTGTTACAACGACGGACTTCGGCCGTTATAACCGCTTCGCCTACCCCTTTCAACGTAAATACAACTCCGAGCTCCACCTACACACAAAAACACCCCACTACAACTACACGTAAACTACACATATACACATTGAAATGTAAGTTGTACTATATAATATATATTATATATATATATATTCTTCACCATATTTTATTGTCATCAAATGTGGTTTGGCCTGAAACGTCGAGAACGCATCTCGAAGGGTCATATTGATATCATCTTATCGAAACGTCAATAAACTAATAATTATTATTAGTTTTATAAAAATAACATTCAAATGGTAACTATTGGCAACAATTTAGGGCCAACAATATTGTCATTATTTTTAAAATTCGTCTTAACTTAAAAAAATCACATTGATTTCAAAATTTTAATAAAATAAATTCTCGTAGTATTGTCATCGTTAATCATAGCGACTACATACAGTACATACAGGGTTAAGTGTATTGAATTTAACAAAAAAAATAGAGGTTCTGATATAACGATGGATGGGGGATGCAAATTTTACAAAGTGCGTAATTGTGGTATAACGATGGATATACTTATAACAATACTGAAGGTGGTTCTGTTATAACGATGAGTGTGTTATAAAGAATGGAACGGATATAACGATGGTGGGGGGATATATGGCGTTTTATGGCAAATTGCCTTACTGGTATATTCGTACCATTACCAAAGGATCCATCGAATAAAGATGTAAATGTAGGTCACTAATAAGGGTATACCTCGATATACAATAATTCCCCAACCATCGATATACATATCGATGGTTGGGGAATTGAAGGCGTTTTTGATATAACGATGGATGGGATCAAACCCGTACAACTCGTCTCTCGGGTATATTTCTAAACATGCTGAAGGAAGTTCTTTTATAACAATATGACGGGTATAAAGAAGGTTCGGATATAACGGCGACTGGGATTAAATGGCGGTTCTGATATAACGATGGGTGGAGGATACATAGGCGTTGCTGTAATAAATCATCTCTTGGGAATATTCGCAACACTACTGAAGGAGGTTCTGATATAACGGTGGTTCGATATAATTTTATCGAAACGTCAATTAGTCTATAAAAATAACAATCCAATGGTAACTGAATATCTCAGTCATTTTTTTGTTTAATTAAAATTTTGATTTGGGGGGGACAAAATCAATTTTTGATTCAAAACAGTGAAAAATAAATTTGGTGGTATTGTCATTGGTACATAATGTACATACAGGAAGTTTCTCTGGAGGTACATAAATAAATTACACCGGTAAATAAATAACTATGAACCGTATTTGAGTCTCTGCATCGTTTGGTGTTTTGAATTGAGTATTTAGTTGGAGCGACTGCAGGTTCATACGTGAAAAATATACAAAGTACCTCCTCCACACGAGGGTTAACCGGCGGTTAAGAAAGTTAACCTCGAGTTAGTATTTGGCGATGTCCACTTCGTCGGACGGCGTCAGAGCCATTTCGACGGTCGTCGACCGGGTGATTTCACCCGAGGGCGATCGTCAGGGGGACTTTTCGGTGCTGGCGAGGAACCTCCGGTAGTCCTTGGGGATCGCCAGAGTCATGAGGACGCCGACGGCTGGTGAAAAGGAAACGGTTAGAAGGGTGCGGATATAACGACAGATCGTATTTATGAGAGGCAAGCTGAGTGGTTTGGTTATAACGCGGGTACTTTTACAGGAAAGGAGGGGTACGAGGGCTGCCTCTCATTTTACAGTGGTACGGTTATAACTAGGGTTCGTATATAGCAACGGAGAGGTAATTGGGGCTGCCTAACTCCTACAAAGAGTGGTTTGGTTATAACGAGGGTACTTACGAGTATATAGCAAAGGAGGGGTACTAGGGCTGCCTCTCATTTTACAGTGGTAAGGTTATAACGAGGGTTCGTATACAGCAACGGAGGGGTACTAGGGCTGCCTCTCATTTTACAGTGGTACGGTTATAACGAGGGTTCGTGTACAGCAACGGAGGGGTAATTGGGGCTGCCTTACTCCTACAAAGAGTGGTTTGGTTATAACGAGGATACTTATGATAAGGAGGAGTGATTGGGGGTCAAACTCATACAAAGAGCAATCGTCGACTCAAATACTTCGTGAAAACGAAAAAAAGTTGACTTCATATCGACTCGAGGTGTTTGTTTGAGTTCGAATGGACCTTCGAGAAGAGCAATCGTCGACTCAAATACTTCGTGAAAACGAAAAAAAGTTGACTTCATATCGACTCGAGGTGTTTGATTGAGTTCGAATGGACCTTCGAGAAGAGCAATTGTCGACTCAAATACTTCGTGAAAACGAAAAAAAGTTGACTTCATATCGACTCGAGGTGTTGATTTGAGTTCGAATGGACCTTCGAGAAGAGCAATCGTCGACTCAAATACTTCGTGAAAACGAAAAAAAGTTGACTTCATATCGACTCGAGGTGTTGATTTGAGTTCGAATGGACCTTCAAGAAGAGCAATCGTCGACTCAAACACTTCGTGAAATCGAAAAAAAGTTGACTTCATATCGACTCGAGGTGTTGATTTGAGTTCGAATGGACCTTCGAGAAGAGCAATCGTCGACTCAAATACTTCGTGAAAACGAAAAAAAGTTGACTTCATATCGACTCGAGGTGTTGATTTGAGTTCGAATGGACCTTCGAGAAGAGCAATCGTCGACTCAAATACTTCGTGAAAACGAAAAAAAGTTGACTTCATATCGACTCGAGGTGTTGATTTGAGTTCGAATGGACCTTCGAGAAGAGCAATCGTCGACTCAAATACTTCGTGAAAACGAAAAAAAGTTGACTTCATATCGACTCGAGGTGTTGATTTGAGTTCGAATGGACCTTCAAGAAGAGCAATCGTCGACTCAAGTACTTCGTGAAAACGAAAAAAAGTTGACTTCATATCGACTCGAGGTGTTGATTTGAGTTCGAATGGACCTTCAAGAAGAGCAATCGTCGACTCAAACACTTCGTGAAAACGAAAAAAAGTTGACTTCATATCGACTCGAGGTGTTGATTTGAGTTCGAATGGACCTTCGAGAAGAGCAATCGTCGACTCAAATACTTCGTGAAAACGAAAAAAAGTTGACTTCATATCGACTCGAGGTGTTGATTTGAGTTCGAATGGACCTTCAAGAAGAGCAATCGTCGACTCAAACACTTCGTGAAAACGAAAAAAAGTTGACTTCATATCGACTCGAGGTGTTGATTTGAGTTCGAATGGACCTTCAAGAAGAGCAATCGTCGACTCAAATACTTCGTGAAAACGAAAAAAAGTTGACTTCATATCGACTCGAGGTGTTGATTTGAGTTCGAATGGACCTTCGAGAAGAGCAATCGTCGACTCAAATACTTCGTGAAAACGAAAAAAGTTGACTTCATATCGACTCGAGGTGTTGATTTGAGTTCGAATGGACCTTCAAGAAGAGCAATCGTCGACTCAAATACTTCGTGAAAACGAAAAAAAGTTGACTTCATATCGACTCGAGGTGTTGATTTGAGTTCGAATGGACCTTCGAGAAGAGCAATCGTCGACTCAAATACTTCGTGAAAACGAAAAAAGTTGACTTCATATCGACTCGAGGTGTTGATTTGAGTTCGAATGGACCTTCAAGAAGAGCAATCGTCGACTCAAATACTTCGTGAAAACGAAAAAAAGTTGACTTCATATCGACTCGAGGTGTTGATTTGAGTTCGAATGGACCTTCAAGAAGAGCAATCGTCGACTCAAATACTTCGTGAAAACGAAAAAAAGTTGACTTCATATCGACTCGAGGTGTTGATTTGAGTTCGAATGGACCTTCGAGAAGAGCAATCGTCGACTCAAATACTTCGTGAAAACGAAAAAAAGTTGACTTCATATCGACTCGAGGTGTTGATTTGAGTTCGAATGGACCTTCGAGAAGAGCAATCGTCGACTCAAATACTTCGTGAAAACGAAAAAAAGTTGACTTCATATCGACTCGAGGTGTTGATTTGAGTTCGAATGGACCTTCAAGAAGAGCAATCGTCGACTCAAGTACTTCGTGAAAACGAAAAAAAGTTGACTTCATATCGACTCGAGGTGTTGATTTGAGTTCGAATGGACCTTCAAGAAGAGCAATAGTCGACTCAAATACTTCGAGAAAACGAAAAAAAGTTGACTTCATATCGACTCGAGGTGTTGATTTGAGTTCGAATGGACCTTCAAGAAGAGCAATCGTCGACTCAAATACTTCGTGAAAACGAAAAAAAGTTGACTTCATATCGACTCGAGGTGTTGATTTGAGTTCGAATGGACCTTCAAGAAGAGCAATCGTCGACTCAAATACTTCGTGAAAACGAAAAAAAGTTGACTTCATATCGACTCGAGGTGTTGATTTGAGTTCGAATGGACCTTCAAGAAGAGCAATCGTCGACTCAAGTACTTCGTGAAAACGAAAAAAAGTTGACTTCATATCGACTCGAGGTGTTGATTTGAGTTCGAATGGACCTTCAAGAAGAGCAATCGTCGACTCAAGTACTTCGTGAAAACGAAAAAAAGTTGACTTCATATCGACTCGAGGTGTTGATTTGAGTTCGAATGGACCTTCAAGAAGAGCAATCGTCGACTCAAATACTTCGTGAAAACGAAAAAAAGTTGACTTCATATCGACTCGAGGTGTTGATTTGAGTTCGAATGGACCTTCGAGAAGAGCAATCGTCGACTCAAATACTTCGTGAAAACGAAAAAAAGTTGACTTCATATCGACTCGAGGTGTTGATTTGAGTTCGAATGGACTTTCAAGAAGAGCAATCGTCGACTCAAATACTTCGAGAAAACGAAAAAAAGTTGACTTCATATCGACTCGAGGTGTTGATTTGAGTTCGAATGGACTTTCAAGAAGAGCAATTGTCGACTCAAATACTTCGAGAAAACGAAAAAAAGTTGACTTCATATCGACTCGAGGTGTTGATTTGAGTTCGAATGGACCTTCAAGAAGAGCAATAGTCGACTCAAATACTTCGAGAAAACGAAAAAAAGTTGACTTCATATCGACTCGAGGTGTTGATTTGAGTTCGAATGGACCTTCAAGAAGAGCAATCGTCGACTCAAATACTTCGTGAAAACGAAAAAAAGTTGACTTCATATCGACTCGAGGTGTTGATTTGAGTTCGAATGGACCTTCGAGAAGAGCAATCGTCGACTCAAATACTTCGTGAAAACGAAAAAAAGTTGACTTCATATCGACTCGAGGTGTTGATTTGAGTTCGAATGGACCTTCAAGAAGAGCAATCGTCGACTCAAATACTTCGTGAAAACGAAAAAAAGTTGACTTCATATCGACTCGAGGTGTTGATTTGAGTTCGAATGGACCTTCGAGAAGAGCAATCGTCGACTCAAATACTTCGTGAAAACGAAAAAAAGTTGACTTCATATCGACTCGAGGTGTTGATTTGAGTTCGAATGGACTTTCAAGAAGAGCAATCGTCGACTCAAATACTTCGAGAAAACGAAAAAAAGTTGACTTCATATCGACTCGAGGTGTTGATTTGAGTTCGAATGGACTTTCAAGAAGAGCAATCGTCGACTCAAATACTTCGTGAAAACGAAAAAAAGTTGACTTCATATCGACTCGAGGTGTTGATTTGAGTTCGAATGAACCTTCAAGAAGAGCAATAGTCGACTCAAATACTTCGTGAAAACGAAAAAAAGTTGACTTCATATCGACTCGAGGTGTTGATTTGAGTTCGAATGGACTTTCAAGAAGAGCAATCGTCGACTCAAATACTTCGTGAAAACGAAAAAAAGTTGACTTCATATCGACTCGAGGTGTTGATTTGAGTTCGAATGGACCTTCGAGAAGAGCAATCGTCGACTCAAATACTTCGTGAAAACGAAAAAAAGTTGACTTCATATCGACTCGAGGTGTTGATTTGAGTTCGAATGGACCTTCAAGAAGAGCAATCGTCGACTCAAATACTTCGTGAAAACGAAAAAAAGTTGACTTCATATCGACTCGAGGTGTTGATTTGAGTTCGAATGAACCTTCAAGAAGAGCAATAGTCGACTCAAATACTTCGTGAAAACGAAAAAAAGTTGACTTCATATCGACTCGAGGTGTTGATTTGAGTTCGAATGGACCTTCAAGAAGAGCAATCGTCAACTCAAATACTTCGTGAAAACGAAAAAAAGTTGACTTCATATCGACTCGAGGTGTTGATTTGAGTTCGAATGGACCTTCAAGAAGAGCAATCGTCGACTCAAATACTTCGTGAAAACGAAAAAAAGTTGACTTCATATCGACTCGAGGTGTTGATTTGAGTTCGAATGGACTTTCAAGAAGAGCAATTGTCGACTCAAATACTTCGAGAAAACGAAAAAAAGTTGACTTCATATCGACTCGAGGTGTTGATTTGAGTTCGAATGGACCTTCGAGAAGAGCAATCGTCGACTCAAATACTTCGTGAAAACGAAAAAAAGTTGACTTCATATCGACTCGAGGTGTTGATTTGAGCTCGAATGGACCTTCAAGAAGAGCAATCGTCGACTCAAGTACTTCGTGAAAACGAAAAAAAGTTGACTTCATATCGACTCGAGGTGTTGATTTGAGTTCGAATGGACCTTCGAGAAGAGCAATCGTCGACTCAAATACTTCGTGAAAACGAAAAAAAGTTGACTTCATATCGACTCGAGGTGTTGATTTGAGTTCGAATGGACCTTCGAGAAGAGCAATCGTCGACTCAAATACTTCGTGAAAACGAAAAAAAGTTGACTTCATATCGACTCGAGGTGTTGATTTGAGTTCGAATGGACCTTCAAGAAGAGCAATCGTCGACTCAAGTACTTCGTGAAAACGAAAAAAAGTTGACTTCATATCGACTCGAGGTGTTGATTTGAGTTCGAATGGACCTTCAAGAAGAGCAATCGTCGACTCAAGTACTTCGTGAAAACGAAAAAAAGTTGACTTCATATCGACTCGAGGTGTTGATTTGAGTTCGAATGGACCTTCAAGAAGAGCAATCGTCGACTCAAATACTTCGTGAAAACGAAAAAAAGTTGACTTCATATCGACTCGAGGTGTTGATTTGAGTTCGAATGGACCTTCGAGAAGAGCAATCGTCGACTCAAATACTTCGTGAAAACGAAAAAAAGTTGACTTCATATCGACTCGAGGTGTTGATTTGAGTTCGAATGGACTTTCAAGAAGAGCAATCGTCGACTCAAATACTTCGAGAAAACGAAAAAAAGTTGACTTCATATCGACTCGAGGTGTTGATTTGAGTTCGAATGGACTTTCAAGAAGAGCAATTGTCGACTCAAATACTTCGAGAAAACGAAAAAAAGTTGACTTCATATCGACTCGAGGTGTTGATTTGAGTTCGAATGGACCTTCAAGAAGAGCAATAGTCGACTCAAATACTTCGAGAAAACGAAAAAAAGTTGACTTCATATCGACTCGAGGTGTTGATTTGAGTTCGAATGGACCTTCAAGAAGAGCAATCGTCGACTCAAATACTTCGTGAAAACGAAAAAAAGTTGACTTCATATCGACTCGAGGTGTTGATTTGAGTTCGAATGGACCTTCGAGAAGAGCAATCGTCGACTCAAATACTTCGTGAAAACGAAAAAAAGTTGACTTCATATCGACTCGAGGTGTTGATTTGAGTTCGAATGGACCTTCAAGAAGAGCAATCGTCGACTCAAATACTTCGTGAAAACGAAAAAAAGTTGACTTCATATCGACTCGAGGTGTTGATTTGAGTTCGAATGGACCTTCGAGAAGAGCAATCGTCGACTCAAATACTTCGTGAAAACGAAAAAAAGTTGACTTCATATCGACTCGAGGTGTTGATTTGAGTTCGAATGGACTTTCAAGAAGAGCAATCGTCGACTCAAATACTTCGAGAAAACGAAAAAAAGTTGACTTCATATCGACTCGAGGTGTTGATTTGAGTTCGAATGGACTTTCAAGAAGAGCAATCGTCGACTCAAATACTTCGTGAAAACGAAAAAAAGTTGACTTCATATCGACTCGAGGTGTTGATTTGAGTTCGAATGAACCTTCAAGAAGAGCAATAGTCGACTCAAATACTTCGTGAAAACGAAAAAAAGTTGACTTCATATCGACTCGAGGTGTTGATTTGAGTTCGAATGGACTTTCAAGAAGAGCAATCGTCGACTCAAATACTTCGTGAAAACGAAAAAAAGTTGACTTCATATCGACTCGAGGTGTTGATTTGAGTTCGAATGGACCTTCGAGAAGAGCAATCGTCGACTCAAATACTTCGTGAAAACGAAAAAAAGTTGACTTCATATCGACTCGAGGTGTTGATTTGAGTTCGAATGGACCTTCAAGAAGAGCAATCGTCGACTCAAATACTTCGTGAAAACGAAAAAAAGTTGACTTCATATCGACTCGAGGTGTTGATTTGAGTTCGAATGAACCTTCAAGAAGAGCAATAGTCGACTCAAATACTTCGTGAAAACGAAAAAAAGTTGACTTCATATCGACTCGAGGTGTTGATTTGAGTTCGAATGGACCTTCAAGAAGAGCAATCGTCAACTCAAATACTTCGTGAAAACGAAAAAAAGTTGACTTCATATCGACTCGAGGTGTTGATTTGAGTTCGAATGGACCTTCAAGAAGAGCAATCGTCGACTCAAATACTTCGTGAAAACGAAAAAAAGTTGACTTCATATCGACTCGAGGTGTTGATTTGAGTTCGAATGGACTTTCAAGAAGAGCAATTGTCGACTCAAATACTTCGAGAAAACGAAAAAAAGTTGACTTCATATCGACTCGAGGTGTTGATTTGAGTTCGAATGGACCTTCGAGAAGAGCAATCGTCGACTCAAATACTTCGTGAAAACGAAAAAAAGTTGACTTCATATCGACTCGAGGTGTTGATTTGAGCTCGAATGGACCTTCAAGAAGAGCAATCGTCGACTCAAGTACTTCGTGAAAACGAAAAAAAGTTGACTTCATATCGACTCGAGGTGTTGATTTGAGTTCGAATGGACCTTCGAGAAGAGCAATCGTCGACTCAAATACTTCGTGAAAACGAAAAAAAGTTGACTTCATATCGACTCGAGGTGTTGATTTGAGTTCGAATGGACCTTCGAGAAGAGCAATCGTCGACTCAAATACTTCGTGAAAACGAAAAAAAGTTGACTTCATATCGACTCGAGGTGTTGATTTGAGTTCGAATGGACCTTCAAGAAGAGCAATCGTCGACTCAAATACTTCGTGAAAACGAAAAAAAGTTGACTTCATATCGACTCGAGGTGTTGATTTGAGCTCGAATGGACCTTCAAGAAGAGCAATCGTCGACTCAAATACTTCGTGAAAACGAAAAAAAGTTGACTTCATATCGACTCGAGGTGTTGATTTGAGTTCGAATGGACCTTCGAGAAGAGCAATCGTCGACTCAAGTACTTCGTGAAAACGAAAAAAAGTTGACTTCATATCGATTCGAGGTGTTGATTTGAGTTCGAATGGACCTTCAAGAAGAGCAATCGTCGACTCAAATACTTCGTGAAAACGAAAAAAAGTTGACTTCATATCGACTCGAGGTGTTGATTTGAGTTCGAATGGACTTTCAAGAAGAGCAATCGTCGACTCAAATACTTCGTGAAAACGAAAAAAAGTTGACTTCATATCGACTCGAGGTGTTGATTTGAGTTCGAATGGACCTTCAAGAAGAGCAATCGTCGACTCAAATACTTCGTGAAAACGAAAAAAAGTTGACTTCATATCGACTCGAGGTGTTGATTTGAGCTCGAATGGACCTTCAAGAAGAGCAATCGTCGACTCAAGTACTTCGTGAAAACGAAAAAAAGTTGACTTCATATCGACTCGAGGTGTTGATTTGAGTTCGAATGGACCTTCGAGAAGAGTAATCGTCGACTCAAGTACTTCGTGAAAACGAAAAAAAGTTGACTTCATATCGACTCGAGGTGTTGATTTGAGTTCGAATGGACCTTCAAGAAGAGCAATCGTCGACTCAAATACTTCGTGAAAACGAAAAAAAGTTGACTTCATATCGACTCGAGGTGTTGATTTGAGTTCGAATGGACTTTCAAAAAGAGCAATTGTCGACTCAAATACTTCGAGAAAACGAAAAAAAGTTGACTTCATATCGACTCGAGGTGTTGATTTGAGTTCGAATGGACCTTCGAGAAGAGCAATCTTCGACTCAAATACTTCGTGAAAAAGTGGTTTGGTTATAACGAGTGTTCCTATATAATAAAGGAGGGGTAGTTTGGGCTGCCTAATTCATATAAATTGTGGGCTCCAATATAGTAAAGGAGGGGTAATTGGGGCTGCCTACTCTTACAAACGGTGGTTAGAACGAGGATAACGGTTATAACGAGGATGCTTATATATCAAAGGAGGGGTAATTGAGGCTGCCTTATTCATATAATGAGTAGTTGGGTTTTAACGATCGTTCTTGTATAGTAAATGAGGAGTACTTGGGGCAGCTTCATTCATATAAAGAGTGGTTTGGTTATAACGAGGGTCCTGTTGTAGCATTTTTTTTTTTTTTTTTAAATATTTGAGGGTTTTGGTTGTAACGATTCAGCTGACGTCATTAGCACCAGGTCAGCACTAATGAAGGGGTTCGTGGTTGTAACGAGAGTTCTGATTTAGCAGCCACTTTTGTACACTAAGGTCCCGGATGTAACGATTACACTGATGCCATCCAACAGGTTACAACGTCATGAGAGGTCCCTTTCTCCTGTGGGCTCACAGTAACCGATATAACGGCGGTTTTGGTTATGACGAACATCTCACCTAAAGTCGAATCGAGGTAGATCGATCCCCAGACGGTCCCTTGAGTCTCGATCAGCCACGAGTACCCGGTGGTGAAGAGCACCCCAAAAACCTTCAAGACAAAACAATTAATTGTTGAAATTACTGTATTAATAGTACTTTGTTTGTTTGAACGGGTAAACGAATTAATCACGCGTAATAAACACCGGATAACAACTCTTTAATTTACACAAGAGAACGGATGAACATCGATAAAATAAACGGTATTATAATGAAAAGATAACAGAGCAACTTAGATAGTGATAACACACTCGGTCTATACAAACGGGTCGGGGGAACAGGTTGGACAGCCGAACAACGGCTCCCACCAGCCATCATGGTGAGCACTCTGTTGGGGCAAGTAATAACCACTACCTACCAGCCCAAACATCCTCCCCCCACAATGAGGCACTCATTCCAACAAATTTAAGAAACAGGCACTAACAGTCCTTTGGTAGCGGGCAGAGCTTGACTAACGGGCGGAGTTTCTCCCCATTACCAGACCGGACTCTAGCTACACGGGTTACACCATCTTTACCAGGAATCAGGTCCACTATCACACCCATGGGCCATGACAGAGGAGGAATATTGTCTTCCTTAATCAACACTACATCCCCCACTGTAGCAGGGCGATCAGGGGTATTCCACTTAGATCGGGTCTGGAGGTCTAACAGGTACTCAGAGTGCCACTTCTTCCAGAATTGACTTACCAGATTAGAAACAAACTTCCACTTAGGAGCTAATCGGGAGCTGAAGTCAAACACATTGCTCTCAGGTAAAGCAGTAAGCGGGCGTTGAACGAGAAAATGAGCAGGGGTAAGTACCAATATGTCATCTGGTGAGGAGGATTGGTGAACTAACGGGCGGCTGTTAAGAATGGCCTCAATCCTAATGGCAACGGTGCTGAACGTTTGAAGCGTGGTGGTTTGGTCTCTTAAATTGACCTTCAACAGTCGTTTAGCAGACTTAACGGCAGCCTCCCATAACCCACCAAAATGCGGTGCCCTAGGTGGAATGAATTTCCATTCCACCCCTCGGTTAGCGAGTCGTTCAGCTACTACATGATCAAGGGGGCTAGCAGAACGGATTTGGTTGAGTAAGTTGGATGACCCCAGGAAATTACGACCATTGTCGCTCCAAATAGCTGAAGGAACGCCTCGGCGACCCATAAACCGCTCCAAGCATTGGAGAAACCCATCGGTACTAAGATCCATAACAACTTCAAGATGGACGGCTTTGGTTGTGAAACAAACAAAAACGGCAAGGTAAACCTCAACGGCTCGAGCTCCTCGAAGACCAGCAATAGAAACAGTGAACGGGCCACAAAAATCAACTCCAACCTGCTCAAAGGCAAAGGCACGGGTGACTCGGGCCTCAGGCAGCTGACCCATCATGGGCTGAAACGGTCTCGGTTTAATTGAAAAACAACGGGTACACCCAGCTAAAACACGATTAACGGCATTTCTCCCATCAATCACCCAGTATCGGGTACGCAGGTGGGCCAGCGTGGCTCTGGGCCCTACATGCATGCATGTAGTGTGCGCGTAACGGATGAGCAGCGGTACCAGTAAATCAGAAGGTTTAAGCAAAGCGGGGTGCTGTGTCTCGAATGACCCAGGCATATTTGATAAGCGACCCCCTACTCGGAGAGTGCCTTCAGAATCGGAAAATATAGCCAACTGTTTCATCAGTTTAGTTGGTTTAGCTCCTTTAATGGTGGCTTCTTGGATTTCAGACAAGCTGCGACCTTGAGAACGGCGAACGAGAACTGAATCGGCTTTCTGAAGCTCAGATGTGCTTAACGGTGGTCTAGTCTGAGATAGCAAACAGGAACGGCGGATTTTACAATTATTAATAAAGCGGATTATCCAAGCAGTAACTCGACGCAAAACAGTATAAGAGCTAAAACGGGCTTCAAACGGAGTCTCAACAACAGTTGCAGCTATTACTCTCGATGAAGCTCTGATTTCACTTGAAACAGAATCGGGTTTCAAATCAGGGCGAATCCTCCTCACTGGCCACAAGGAACGGTCGGAAGCCAACCAATCTGGACCATTCCACCACAAGGAACAGTTCACTAACTGATCAGGTTTGGCTCCACGGGAGGCAACATCAGCGGGGTTGTCAGCAGAACGGACATGGAACCAGTGCTCTTTGGGCAAGTGGGACAGGGTTCGAGCAACCCTGTTACCCACAAATACCTTCCAAACGGGAGCGGGGTCAGCGGTGAGCCAGGATAGGGCAACTGTGCTATCAGAACAGGCAATTATTGCAGAATTGGGAACAGAAGGATATTCGGAACGGACACGAGTCATGGTTTTACCCAATAGTTCCGCCGCTAGCAGCTCTAATCGGGGAATTGACTGAGGTTTCATTGGAGCTATTTTTGCTCGAGCCAAAATTAAACGGGCAGCAAATTCACTGTTCATCTGAGATACATGATAAACTGTGGCAGCATAGGCCTTTTCGGAGGCATCCGCAAATCCTACTAACCATTGAACGGGGGCATCCACTCGTATGTGACGAGGGATGGAAACAGACTGAAGCAAATTGAGGGTATCAGCAAGGGCAGCCCAATCATGAACAAATGAACCTGGTAACGGATCGTCCCAATCATACTTTGAACGACAAATCTCCCTTTGAATGAAACGAGCTTGAACAGAAACTGGCATAATCCACCCAGCGGGATCGTAGATCCTTCCAACTTGACTAGCTAACTCTCTCTTGGTGTGAACAGTAAGAGAAACGGGAACCTTAAAGTAAAACTCATCAGTGGTAGGGTTCCAGGAGATTCCCAACATTTTTAATGGCTTTTCATCATCGGAGGTCAGACAAACAGGAACAGAGGGGGCAAGCCGGTGCTCTTCTGGAATACCAGAAAGCAACTGATCAGAATTGGAGGCCCACTTACGGAGCTCCAACCCAGCAGTAGCTAACAGTGATAGCAGTTCATTCCTAGCCTCTAACGCTGAGTGCAGGGAACTCCCCCCACCATGTACATCGTCAATGTACGTATTTTCCTTCAACAATTTGGAAGCAATTGGGTAACTTTCCTCATTTTCATCAGCTAAGTGACGGATGACCCGGTTAGCTAGGAAGGGGGCTGAAGCAGTTCCGTAGGTAACAGTTGTGAGGGCGAAATCTTGAACAGGTTGATCAGGGGAGTTGCGCCAAACTATTCTTAACAGGTCCTGATCCTCAATTGGATGTTGAATCTGCCTAAACATTTGTCGTATATCAGATATAAAAACATAGCGGAAAGAGCGGAACCGGGTTACCATAACGGATATATCGGGTTGCATTTTTGGTCCAACTAGCAGAATTTCATTCAAAGACCGGCCATTGGAAGTGCGCTGAGACGCATTAAATACTACGCGGATTTTTGCAACAGGATCACCTTCACGATGAACAGAGTGATGAGGAATGTAATAATTGGGGGAACGGGGGATTTCTTCTGAGCTTAACAGCCTCATATGTCCCAATTGGGTATATTCTTCCATGAACGAACGGTAAGCAGTGGCTAAAACAGGGTTACGTTTTAGTCTGGCTTCCAACCTATACAATTGTCTTAAAGCAATGTGTCTGGACTCACCCAGAGCAGTGGGAGACTCAGACAACGGAAGAGCAACAGTGTAGCGACCAAACTTATCTCTACTAACTGATTCCAAAAAACGGTTTTCAGCCTGATGATCCTCAGGCGTCCAAGGGGAGACGGGTTCAACAGACTCAATTTCAAACATCTGGCGTAACAGATCATCAGTGGAAACGGAAACAGCTGCTACCTTAACAGAAACTTCATCGGTAGGTGCAGGTATATCTTCATCTTTGATTGGGAAACACACTACACTGGGAGATACCAATTGGAAATCAGACGTGCAGACCTGGGCTGCGAGCTGGAACAAACTAATTGGGTTCTCAACAAGTTCCATGGGTGGAGCTACAGAAAATAGATTTCGAACAGGGGTTGAGTGATTGGGCTTAACTTGACTAACAGTAGACTTAACATTTTGATTGCTGAACGGGAACCGGGGAAACGGCTTCCGTTGGGGTTTAGGATTGGCAGCTACTACCTCCAAAACGGTAGAGAGCTCCTTAAGAACTTGCGAGTGGTAGTCCTTAGGCAAGAATTTAGGAACAGTGAAAACATGGGGTCCCTGTGAGCAGGGATAAGCGGCCTGGAATCTAGCTTGAACGAGGAAGGGGTGGGGCTCTATCTTGTTAACTGGCTCTTCGCTGGAGTATTTCATTTGATGCGCATAACGGCTGAATTGAACGGACTTTTTACAGACGGGTGGAGTGGCACCAGTAACCAGAGTTCCCAAGTCAGTTTCCCATAGACCAACCTCAGAGGAACGGGGAAGCAATCGGGAAAAAATGTCAGCTCCGAGAATAGCCTGAACATAGTGAGCAGTGTGAAACTGTGGGTCAGCAAGTTGGGTTTCCATGGATGTGATACTGGGCCATAAAGCAGGGTTCCAACTACGGCTGGGCAATGGCGAAAGGGGGCTTTCCATAACGAGCGCTTCAAAAGGAATTACCCTACCAGAACGTGTGTGAAGCTGAGCAGTAACGGAACTGTGAATGGGGTTTGAAGAACTCCCAATTCCCTGTAAACTGCCCTTCATGGGAATCAAACGGAGTCCTAACTTCTTCACAACTAACGGGGAAACAATATTGACTTCACTTCCTGAGTCGATCAAAGCTCTGAATTTAATTATTTCCCCTCTACAGGAGGAAAGGGGGACTACAGCAGTAGGGGTGAGCCCAAAACGAGATAATTTTAAACAGGACTTATGGGTGACGTCAATTTTACTAACGGGTTGGGATGAGCCAGCTACGCCTAATTTGGATGACTCAATCCCAGGAAACAGGCCCCTGAAATTATTCCTAGGTGCTAACATGCGCCTAACATTACCTACAAGTTGACGTCGAACAGCTGAATTCTTAACAGTTGAAGACTTAACGGGTAATGGGCTCTTGGCAGTAGCGCTCACCAATGATACCTTGGAAGGAACCGGCTGAGCGCCGTCGTACCTTCATAACGGGGCTGATGTTTCTATGGGGGGACTGGGGGGCGAACGGCTGGAACAAAGGGACATCATGGCCATCTTTTCTTCTTCTTGAACGGGTCTTGAAGCGGGTGACGGTCGTGGAGTGGAACTGGTGGCTAGAAGGGCTGACAACCGGAATGGTGAGGGTGAACGGGCTCTCTGAACAGTGGTTGGAGCTTTTTTATTCCCCTGCTTCTCCTCTGGGACCAGTCGAGCTATCCTTAGCTCCTTTCCAATAAACCGAAGCAGATCAGAGTGAGAGGGGATGGCATCCATTTGTTCCATCACCTCCCGGTTGAACTTCTCTTTGAGCTCAGCGGATAAGCGAAAAAACAGGGCTTCAAACAATAAGTACTCCCGAAGATTGGGAGTGGGGAGGTCGAGCATTGATCCTACCCATGAACGAGCGTCGTTGTGGAAATGTTCCAAGTCAGCAACGTTGGGCCTTTCCAAACGGGGTAAATGCATGCGCTGCGCAAATACTGAACGAGCCAAACGGTATTTTGAGGTATTTTCCGCTACCAGGGCGTCATAAGCCTGCTGATAGCTGCTACCGGCAAATGATGATCGGAGATCGGGAGAAAGCTTGCTCAACAGTTTTTCAAATTTAATTTCATCGGGTATGTGCTTCATGTTATGAACTGCACCATCAAACAGTTTCCTAAACTCCGCAAAGCGGGAGATTTGGCCTTCAAATAACGGGACGGTTGTGAGCAGCTCATTCATCATTTTAATCTGAGCGTAAGCGTGTTCATGACTGAGAACAACTTCGTCATCAACCTCTTTCTTAGCGCTAACTGGATTAATTTCAACGGGGACGCGTTCAGCCAAACTTACAACAACAGAAGTTACCTGATTAAGCAGATTTTCCTCGATCTGCTGATCGAACTGAGCCTCCTCAACGGCATCGAGGAACATTCTTCCTCGACGGAAATCGTCCTTGATAGACTCCGCCAGTGCACTTACAGGTTGTCGTTTTAGAACTGCATTAGCCCTGATTGACCAACGTCTGATGTTCTTCAACAGGTCTTGCTGAGGGGCACTCAGCAGATCAAAAACAGCGGGATCAAGTTGAATAGACTTATTCTTGACGACATCATACGAAGAAGAAACTGGATGAACCGATTGAACGGGTTGCACAGGCTCGTCCGTGGAAACAACCGCATCGTCCAGCGGAAAATCCGGGTCCGATTGACGGGATCTACGCTTCTTCATTCCTTTTGGCGGCATTATTGGACGGAAGAACGCGAAAAACGGGGAAAAACGACGGTAAAACGGTAAAACGGTAAATGGAAAAAACCCGATGTAAACAAAGTCGCGAGGTAAACTAGGTTAAATTCGGACACGCTCGACATTAACCACAATCCGCGGGTTTACGGCACCAAATGTTTGAACGGGTAAACGAATTAATCACGCGTAATAAACACCGGATAACAACTCTTTAATTTACACAAGAGAACGGATGAACATCGATAAAATAAACGGTATTATAATGAAAAGATAACAGAGCAACTTAGATAGTGATAACACACTCGGTCTATACAAACGGGTCGGGGGAACAGGTTGGACAGCCGAACAACGGCTCCCACCAGCCATCATGGTGAGCACTCTGTTGGGGCAAGTAATAACCACTACCTACCAGCCCAAACATTGTTGATAAATAAATAATAGTGATATTTAAAAGTAGTTCAATATTTAGGTTATATTGAAAGTGGAAGTATTTGGTATGTAGTTATCGAAAAAGTAGCAGTTCGGTTATAGCGACCAAATAATTAAACAGCAGCTGTTATAACCGGCTGGTCGCTGTAGGCGGTACCTGACAAATGCCGTTGAGGAGGCCGACAGAAGTCCCTTGCGGCTCCGGATACGTCAGCTCGGCGGCGAATTCGAACCCGACGGGAAGGTAACCGGTCATGAAGAACCTGAATTCAAGAACGGATGTAACGAGGTGAGGAGCAAGTAGCAGGTGTAGTATAACAGGGGAATAATGAAGGGATTGGAGATAACGATGGATTATAACAGGTTATGGTGACCGTAGGTTAGAGCAGTGAGAAAAGGTTTCGGTTATAACGAGGATCCTGATATAGCATTTGTTATGACGTCATAAATAGCAGGATTAGGTTGTAATACGAGGCAGGTTCACTCATATAAAGAGGGTTATGATGTAACAGTTGTTTTGGTATATGAGGGTTTTTGGATATAACGATCAGCTGGCGCTGAGGATTATGATGTCATAAAGAGCAGGTTAGTGCGGTAAACAATGATCTTACTACTGCAGGTTAAGTCATATAAAGAGGGGTTCGGCTATAACGAGGGTTCTGACCACAGGTTTTCTTCTATATGAGGGTTCTGGACGTAACGATTCAGCTGGGAAAGAGGAACAGGTTGTGTCGTCACAAAGAGCAGGTTAGGCCGTTAGGAGAGGCAGGTTCACTCATATAAAGAGGAGTTTGGTTATATCGAGGGATATGATGTAACAGTTGTTTTTGTATATGAGGGTTTTGGATATAACGATCAGCTAGCGCAGAGGAGCGCGTTATGATGTCATAAACAGCAGGTTAAGGCGGTAAAAAAAGACTTTACTAAAGCAGGTTAAGTCGTATAAAGAGGGGTTTGGTTATAACGAGGGTTATGATACACCGATTGATTTGTATATGGGTTTAAAGTGGTGGATTCAACTGACGAGAAATAGGTATTGACGTCATGAAAACCAGATAGTGTCTATAAGAACCAATTAAGTCATATAAGGAGGGGTTCGTCTACAACGAGGGTTCCGACATAACGGCATTTCTTGTATTTGAGGGTACTGGATGTAACGATTCTGGTGTGGGCGGAGGAAGTTCCAAAGGTAAGGGGTTTGGTTATAACGAGGATTCTGATGAAGCCAGTTGTGGATCTAACGATATTTCTACGGATATTTTAAGGATGCTTCTCCTAATATTTCCAGGATATTTTAAGGATATTACAAGGGTATTTTGATGGTATACTAAGGATTTTTCTCTGGATATTACTATGGATATTTCAAGGAGGTTTTAAGGATATTTCATGTATATTTTGCGGATATTTTAAAATTATTTCAAGATATTTTAAGGACATTTTCACAGATGGTTCAAGTGTATTTTAAGTGTATTTCTACAGCTATTTCAAGGATATTTATACGGATATTTATCCTGATATTTCTCAGGATACTTCACTCACCCGAGGGCCCCGGCCATGATGTACAGGACGATGATGTGTCCACAGTCGAGGAGAAAAGCGAAACCGGTCATCCCGACGAACGACAGCGTGTAGACGATCAGCGTGACCTCCCTGCGAAGGAAACACAACGTTGAGAAGCGGGTTTGGGGTGGAGGTTGTGACTTACCAGACAACTTCACAGGACAATAACCTACCAGATAACCTCCCAGCAGACTAACCTACCAGATATCCTCCCAGCAGACTAACCTACCAGATAACCTCTCAGCAGACTAACCTACCAGATATCCTCCCAGCAGACTAACCTACCAGATAACCTCTCAGCAGACTAACCTGCCAGATAACCTCCCAGCAGACTAACCTACCAGATAACCTCTCAGCAGACTAACCTACCAGACAACCTCACAGCAGAATAACCTACCAGATAACCTCCCAGTAGACTAACCTGCCAGATAACCTCCCAGCAGACTAACCTACCAGATAACCTCTCAGCAGACTAACCTACCAGACAACCTCACAGCAGAATAACCTACCAGATAACCTCCCAGTAGACTAACCTACCAGATAACCTCCCAGCAGACTAACCTACCAGATAACCTCTCAGCAGACTAACCTACCAGATAACCTCTCAGCAGACTAACCTACCAGACAACCTCACAGCAGAATAACCTACCAGATAACCTCACATTAGACTAACCTACCAGCTAATCTCACAGATAACTTCCCTGCAGAATAACCTGCCAGATAACCTCCCAGCAGACTAACCTACCAGATAACCTCTCAGCAGACTAACCTACCAGACAACCTCACAGCAGAATAACCTACCAGATAACCTCACATTAGACTAACCTACCAGCTAATCTCACAGATAACTTCCCTGCAGAATAACCTACCAGATAACCTCCCAGTAGACTAACCTACCAGATAACCTCACAGCAGATTAACCTACCAGATAACCTCAGGCAGACTAACCTACCAGATAACCTCCCAGCAGACTAACCTACCAGATAACCTCCCATTAGACTAACCTACCAGATAACCTCCCATTAGACTAACCTACCAGCTAATCTCACAGATAACTTCCCTGCAGAATAACCTACCAGATAACCTCCCAGCAGACTAACCTACCAGACAACCTCCCACCAGACTAACCTACCAGATAACCTCACAGAAGACTAACCTATGGAATAGCCTCAGAGGTAACCTACCAGATAACCTCCCAGCAGACTAACCTACCAGATAACCTCTCAGCAGACTAACCTACCAGACAACCTCACAGCAGACTAACCTACCAGATAACCTCCCAGCAAACTAACCTACCAGATAACCTCTCAGCAGACTAACCTACCAGACAACCTCACAGCAGAATAACCTACCAGATAACCTCCCAGCAGACTAACCTACCAGACAACCTCTCAGCAGACTAACCTACCAGATAACCTCACAGCAGACTAACCTATGGAATATCCTCACAGGTAACCTACCAGATAACCTCCCAGCAAACTAACCTACCAGATAACCTCTCAGCAGACTAACCTACCAGACAACCTCCCAGCAGACTAACCTACCAGATAACCTCTCAGCAGACTAACCTACCAGACAACCTCACAGCAGAATAACCTACCAGATAACCTCACATTAGACTAACCTACCAGCTAATCTCACAGATAACTTCCCTGCAGAATAACCTACCAGATAACCTCCCATTAGACTAACCTACCAGATAACCTCACAGCAGATTAACCTACCAGATAACCTCAGGCAGACTAACCTACCAGATAACCTCCCATCAGACTAACCTACCAGATAACCTCCCATTAGACTAACCTACCAGCTAATCTCACAGATAACTTCCCTGCAGAATAACCTACCAGATAACCTCCCAGCAGACTAACCTACCAGACAACCTACCAGATAACCTCCCACCAGACTAACCTACCAGATAACCTCACAGCAGACTAACCTATGGAATAGCCTCACAGGTAACCTACCAGATAACCTCCCAGCAGACTAACTTACCAGATAACCTACCAGATAACCTCCCACCAGACTAACCTACCAGATAACCTCACAGCAGACTAACCTATGGAATAGCCTCACAGGTAACCTACCAGATAACCTCCCAGCAGACTAACCTACCAGACAACCTACCAGATAACCTCCCACCAGACTAACCTACCAGATAACCTCACAGCAGACTAACCTATGGAATAGCCTCACAGGTAACCTACCAGATAACCTCCCAGTAGACTAACTTACCAGATAACCTCCCAGTAGACTAACCTACCAGCTAATCTCACAGCAGACTAACCTACAAACGATAGGTACTCACTTGAATTTGTGGGTTTTGTCCAACAAGACGCCGCATACGACGGAGCCGACAGTCCCAGCGAGGACGATAGTCAGACCGATACGCCCCGCGTCCTCACTGGCCCCCTGAAAACAACACACAGTTCAATTTAATTTTATTTAGTAAAACAACGCATTTTTTTTCAAATGTTATCCAATTCAATATCATATAATATAGATTAGCTTAAATAAATGCTACGCCTCCGATGGACTAAATAAAGTCACACTCAAAATATATACACGGGCCATTTGGAGTGGGTACAGTCACTCACAATAGGTAAATGGCCATTGGATGGACTGAGTACGTCACTCCTCAAACATAAACCAGCCCTCAATGGTCACTACAGTCACTCTCAGCACGCTAATACACACATCAGTTAGACTTGAGTACGGTCACTCTCAAAACGTATACACGGGTACACGAAACTAACTCAATACTACTTCACTCAAATAACTTTTCGACAGTTATGATCGCACACCTATCAGGCATACGTTTTCCTTAACCTATTACCTGGAAGAAGGTAATAGGTATTAAGGTATTACCTGGAATAGTCCCAGCCAACCTATTATCATGGAGTTCCGAATGGCCAGCGACAGAGACGCCCTCAAAGGCCTTTCCCCCAAGTTCTCAAAACAGTTATTCCAGTAATACGGTTTTTCTGGTAATACGTTAGGTATTTCTGGTATTAGGTTACTGGATAGTATTAGGTGATTTGAAGCAGTTACGTTAAATATTCCCCACCCCAGTACAGTCACTGTCACCACTTGAGCTCAGTTCAGTCCTTATCATCACTTGGACTCAGTACAGTCACTCCCATCACTTGAGCTCAGTACAGTCACTCTCATCACTTGACCTCAGTACAGTCCCTCTCATCAGTTGACATAAGTACAGTCTCTACCAGATGGCTCTTACACCTCAGGAGGATAGCAAATACTACTGGGTGGCTCATTTGAAAGCGGAGCTTTGCTCTCTAGTCTTTGAGAGAACATGGAGAGACCAGGACGCCTCAGTTATAAAATCCATCACCGAGACCATCGTGGAAGCGCATCTAAAGAAGAAACACGCGTTAGACCTGGAAAGGATCATGGCCTCTTCCTACTCACGTGCTACCAGAATCTGCTTACCCAACCCTGTACCTCCCTGGGCGGACCCTTTATCAGGATCAGAGTCATCTGCCAGCTGAGACTGGCGAAAGAAAACTATATTCGCCTTTGTTCTAAAGGCGTCAGTTACACATGGGATCCAACTGAACTATGCTCCATCTGCAACCTTCAAAAACCAGAAGACCTATACCACATATTCATCGCCTGCCCCCACTACCTAAACCCAAGAAACGCCTATCTGAAGAAATACTTGCTGGAAGTGAACAGAAACAATTTTCAACAAGAACTTTTCAATTGCCCAAACAGAGAAAAAGTAAATGATTTGTTCTTTTTTACTGTCACTGCCCTAAGAATAAGATCCTTTCTACGGAATGAATAATATTTACAAAAGAAAAAATAATGATAATACTGATATAATAAAATAAAATAAAATAAATAAAATAAGAATAAAAACAAAACAAAACAAATAAATGAATAAATGGATAGATACATAACTTGGAAAAAGAAAAATGCATGAAAAAAATAACTAAACAAATGACCAATTTTTTAACTGAAGAAAAAATGAAAACATTGTAATGATGAAAATAATGCTAACATCACTGTACTCACTCTGAAATTCTCCTTTAATGTTACAACTGAACTAGTAATGTTGATAAGTTAATTTAGTGAATAAGTATAAATAAATAAATAGGAGTGAATAAAAATAAATAAATAAAATAAAATAAAAGTATAATTATGTATTCATGTATGGTGGAAAGAAAAATAAATAAATAGGTGAATAATAATAATAGTGGTAATGGTAATGATAATGATAGCAGAAGGAAAAATGAATATTAATATAATAACATTATTATTATTATATTGTTTTTGTGTTATTTGTTTTGGTTTATTATCTTCGATAATGAACCATTGGAATCGCCCAAAGAAAAAAAAATTTTAACCCCCCCTCAAAATTTGTTGGTTTACGTTTCAAGATACGTAGATTCAGAAAATCGAATAAAAAAAAATCCGTCCGTCCGCCGTACGCCGTCCGCCGTACGCCGTCCGCCGTCCGCCGTCCGCCGTCCGAGGCACTTTGCCCAGTTAGCGTTGAGTTAAAATTACGAAATTTGGTTTCTGGGTTTGGACCAGCCCCACAATGATCCACGAAACTTTTCATAACCCTAGGTCAAAGGGAAGGGGTTCAAAACGAATTTTGAAATTTTGAAAATTCCATATCTCGAAAAATTCCCATCAAACGGTATGTTTTTTATTTCATATTTAGATAAAGTTTGTTCCGTAGAATTTTTTAAGACCATCCGCAGCTTTGTACGACCAGCCGTTCGTTCACAATGAGGGCTCAAAGATTGTGCCTCACAACACGATCGTGTATCAAACTGTTGAAATACAGGTCCATTTTCATACTAACAAGCTCTTTGGAACATCATATGGCTTAAGTGATGTCGAGTTTGTTGTTCTGAGGTGCGTTTCGTGCTACGGAAATGAAGGTAATTTCGAATGTTTGTTGGTAGGTACTTCTTTTATAGAAAAATTATTACCGACGTAGTATTAAAAACCCCAGAATTGTATCGTATTAATTAATCATAATTAATAATAATAATTAGTAATTATAAATACGAATTATCAATACCTAACAATAAATTATAATAATTTTCAGTAGGTACTTGATAAAATTGTTAATAATTAGTGATAATTGACAATAATAATTAATCTGACATTTAGAATCTAGACATTTAGACCTAGTGATCTAGACAGAAGGGTGATCTGTACAAAGAAGATAATGAACCGTTGTGTCAAGAATTTGCAGAGTTTTTATGTTTACTTTTGTATTTGTATACCTATATGATTGTGTTTGATTGTGTATCAATTTATATTATACACTTATATTTATTTGCATGTATGTACATATGTATGGGATGGAAATATGATTGAAGTATAGTAATACATGTACAAACTACGATTATCCGACGCTACTCACCTGTAATGTGTCAAACACCAAATACAGTTAAAAAAAAAAAAAAAAAAAAAAAAGTACAGTCTCTTCCATCAGTTGTTTCGAGTACAGTCTGTTCCATCAGTAACTGATGGAACACAGACTGTACTCGAAACAACTGTTGACCTCAGTACAGTCACTCTCATCGTATTTCTCACCGGAAAATGAGCCAGAATGAGTTTATTGAGAAGAGTCGATATCGCGTAGAAGACCCCGACGTTGATGCCGTACGAGACGAGGAGGAGGACGTAGCCGTAGTTGGTCATCAACCTCTTCAGTGAACCGCCAAAGTCGCTCACCTCCTCCGCCTGTTTGAGCGCCGCTTGACTCGGCGGCGCCGGCGGCTGCTCTTCAAAGACTAAAAATCAATAAATAAATATAAATAGACAAATTCCACGACATTTTCATTAAATATGTCTTTCAAATAAAAACATGGCTTAATAAGCGAACGTGAAAAACATGAAAATTCCAAGTAGGTATTTCATTAACAGGTTCAAACATGTGACAACCCCAGCTCCCTTGAACTAATACGTACTGGTGCGTTTAGTAAAGTGGTATTTACGTATTATATATCCATGTAACTCGTGTATTTATGTGTTTATGTACTCACAGAAAATAATGAGAGCGAGGAGGACCGACGTGAAGGCGGCGACTCCCTTGAACATGATCCCGAGCTGTGATCCGGTTTTCTCGGCGTCGTCGTTCTCCTGAACGATCATCGGAGGGAGGAGAAAACCGGCGGCGATACCGAACTGAGTCGATGAAAGAGAAACGGGAGAAAAAAAAGCCCATAAGTCGACCAGCAGTAAAGAAAATGAAGAAAAACACGCAAAAATGGAGAAAACCAGAAAAAAATCGTTGTACAAGTTGGTTGGGATTGACCCCGTTCGAGCCTGGTCAATGGCGTTAACTCCGGTTCGAGGTCGACAACGAGGACGACCCGCTCTAGGGATGTATAGAAATATCGATACTTTTCGTGCGATATATCGTTTTTTTCCCATTCCCTGAACACAGCTAAATTTCAAAAAACGATTTTAATTTATAATTACACCAATTTTTGTTAGGTGGGTAAAATCACGATCAACAAATCATGATATACTCGTACTTTCATAACAAATCGATATTTTTCGACGATATATCGAATTACTATTTTGATATTTTGGGTAGAAGCATCCCTAACCCGCTCGGAGAAACCTCATAGAAACCAATTTAAATTTAAATGAGAAAACCGCTTGGCGTTTTATTATAGGATTTCGTAATGGCGACGAAACCGACAGTGATCTTTGGAGCTAACCGCGGTTTGACACTGATTTGACTCAGTCAAACTGCGGTTTACTCTGAGGTTTAACTGAACTTTTTTTTTTCTATCATGTGTTGTTGAACGAATTTTTGACGTAACTCTTAACCAAGGTTAAGCCACCAGTCTCTCCTCTAACCTTGTTTAGCCAACCCTGAGCGTGTCTAACCGAAGTTACGTTATCAACCCACCAGAACCCCTCTAATTAAGTTTATACCATGCGTGTCCGTAAACCCTTCTAACGAAGGTTACCCTCTACCTATCTCTGAACCCCTCCAACCAAGGTTACCTTGTCCCTCTGTCTGAATCCGTCTAATCAAGGTTACAATGTCAGCCACCCAGAATCCCTCTGACCAAGGTAATACCATCCCTCTCCGTGAACCCTTCTAACCAAGGTTATCCCATCCTTCTCACTGAACCCTTCTAACCAAGGTTACCTTATCCCTCTTTCTGAATCCCTCTAATCAATGTTACGATGCCTGCCTCCCCAAACCCCTCTAATTAAGGCTATGCCATCCCCCCCTTAACCATACACACGAAGGTTACCCTCTACCTACCTCTGAACCCCTCTAACCAAGGTTACCTTATCCCTCTTTCTGAACCCCTCTAATCAAGGTTACAATGTCTGCCTCCCAGAACCCCTCTAACCAAGGTTACCACATCCCTTCCCAGAGACTTCCTGTTGAATAAAGTATGTGGCCAAAAAGAAAAAATGTTGAAATGTTGAAATGTTACATTACAAAATCCAATTTTCATTTCAAATCTTGAACAATAGTTTTTCTTTATAAATCCCTCAAAATGAGTTGAATTACGTATAACAACCCTACAGACCTACAGCTTATGTACACTGTAAACATTATAAACATAATATGTTTATGTGTGTGAATATTAGTAGTGTTTATTCAAAAATTAGCGTTGCGTGGTTTGCGGCAGCCAACGGAACTGAAATATGCGGTGGTGATGAAAATAGTGCGATGCAGGCTGTGGAAAGTAAGTGGTGCGAAGGTTTGAAAAACGGGAGGGAAACATTTGGTAGTTATGGCGATATGAAGAAGAACCGTATTGTGGTTTTATGTGGTGTTTTGGACACCAAAAACCAAAAACGGTTCATTTTGGCCTTTTTTTAGGGGACCTGTTAACCGAGGTTACCTCGCCCGCTTTGGTAGGCCCTTCATCTCTCTCCCTAAGCTTCTATCACCCCTCTAACCAAGGTTACCTCGTCCATCTCCAATAAACCCTCCAACCAATGTTACCTCATCCGTCTCTGTGAATGCTTCTAACCAAGATTACCTTGTCCCTATCCATAAACCAAGGTTATAACACCCCTATAACCAAGATTACCTCGTCCCTCTCCGTGAACCCCTCTAACCAAGGTTACCCCGTCCCTCTCTCTGAACCCCTCTAACCAAGGGTACCTTATCCCTACACCGTGAGCCCCTCAAATCAAGGTTTCTCGCCCCTCATCGTGAACCCCTCTAACCAAGGTTACCTCGTCCCTCTCCGTGAACCCCTCTAACCAAGGTTACCCCGTCCCTCTCTCTGAACCCCTCTAACCAAGGTTACCTCGTCCCTCTCTGTGAACCCCTCTAACCAAGATTACCTCGTCTCTCTCCCTAAACCAAGCTTCTATCAACCCTCTAACCAAGATTACCTCGTCTCTATCTCCCTAAACCAAGGTTAAATCACCCCTCCAACCAAGGTTCCCTTACCCCTCTTCCTAAACCAAGTTTACCCTTACCCTCTCCTCGATCTCATCTTCCTCTCTGCAGGCCAAATCGACTAATGTCATATTGCAGCTCAAGCGACTAAAATACGGTTCAAAACGCAACTGGTGCACAGCCAACGGCCGTTCAAATAACACTGATAAACAGGCCAAATAGTGACTTTAAAAAAAAATTCGCTAAGTATGTATGTAGAAGTAACTGTGCTGTAATATTGAAAAAAAAAATGAAATCATGGAAATTTTGAGTCAAAATTTGAAGAAAATTTGAAAAAAAAAGGAAAAAAAGAAGCTCTTGTGTGGTCCACCTGGTTTTGGGAGTCGGAGCGCCTGAAGGTCGACGACGCCGCGGCTGGAACAGACACGACGAACAGGCGCCGGATAGGAGACACAAACGACAAAAATGATGAGAGAAAACTGAATATTAATGAGAGAAAACGATGAAAAAAGTGACGGAAAGGGGGGAGAGAAAAATATGACCTGACCGGCGAGAGAAAAAGTGCAAAAATATTGACGGGTTTGCGGGGGGGGGGGGGGGGCTTTGAAAAGACCTGCGAAAAGCTGGAAATCATTTACAGTTTGTACATGACTTAAAATGCCCCAAAAACGTCAATATTATCGGATTTATTTTCAGTTTTTCGCTTATATCTCCTAATTAACGCATCTTAGCGAAAACTCTACTGAGAAAAGAATTAAAGAGCGTTAAATTCTACGTCAATTGACTCCCCCCATCATTAAAATTGGACCAATTTTCAAAGTAGTATCGTCGGCTGAAAGACGACAATTTCTCCACATATTGACCCGAAAGGTACCATTTGACGTCGTTGTGTCAGTAATGTTTTGTTTTCTTCAAGTGTTCATTCAATTTTTCACGGAAAAATTTAAAAAATTTAAAAAATCCAGTCGTGCAGCATGGTTATAAGAGCGAATTTTCGAAGAAACAACCGGTTTATGTGAAATGTCTCTATTTTACACCTCATTTTAAAGGTTTTTTTACGCCGAGCACGATGGTGAAGTCAGAATTGCGATACCTTTTTCTGTTCTCAAACTGGAGCAATTTTAAAATGAAGAAACGTGATTGTTCGTTGAGATGCTCCCGTTTGAGAACGAAATGAGATATCGCAATTCTGATTTCACCGTCGTGTTCAGCGTGAAAAAACCTTTAAATTGAGGCGTCACTTGTTAGAATGTTTCATTTTTTGAATTTATGGGGAATTCCCCCCCCCCCCTTAAAACTCCCCTAAAATACCCTCTCCTTTGCCACGACCGAGTTTTCGTGCAAATTTGAGCTTTTTATCTCAATTCTAGCGAGAGTTACCGTCTGGAATGACATATATATATATATACACATAATATGATATTAAGGTTTTTTTTTTGTGTTTTTTTGGCAGTGATTTTAGTAAGAAACTAATGGAAACTATTCGAAAATTCGAGTTTTGAAAATTTGTAAAATTCAATCGAATCTGTAAACGCCACAAGTTTCCTACGTGACAACATAAACATGATGAAGGTAGAAGAATTTGGTTCATGTACTCGTTTGTTAACGATGTCGAAAAGTCTTAAGATTTTCGGAAATCGTCATTTTTTCGGTGATTATTCGGTTAATTTTCAGGTATTTTTTTCAAGTACCTGATTTCCGAAGACGCCGACGCTGCAGGCGGATGAGACTTCGTCAGTTCCGAACCAAACGGCGGCCAAACGAGCGGGAACTGACAGCACGAACACCTTCGACAAAACGGAATAAGAAAACTCTGCAAATTCTTGACACCTTCAACAAAACGGAATAAGAAAACTCTGCAAATTCTTGACACAACGGTTTAATTTATCTTCTTCGTGCAGATCACCTTTCAGTCTAGATCACTAAATGACTGACTAACAGAGGGCCACAAAAAAGAAAACGTGGTCTATTTGTTCGAGATGCTCGTGGATCAGTAGGTATTTTACAAGGACAAATTCTGGAGTATTGAAAAATGAAATATATTGAAAATAGTGCAAAATGAAATTCAATCGTTTTTGATCCTACCTAGCGACTAATGGCCATTAGGAGAAAATAATTTAGGCGATCAGACCGGAGTCGGCGATGCAGCCCACGTCACCAGGTTCAAATTCAAATTCAAAAATATTTTATTGGTATAGTGGTACATACATCGATTATTTTACAGTGGCTTGAGATAGTTAGGTTACCAATATCGGCCTGTCGGCCTTAAAAGTCGTTTAGTCTTAAGTAGTGTTGTATGTAGTGTTTTAATTTAGGGGTGACAGTAAAATTTGTAAGAGAAAAGGGAACAGTTGAAAACTCTTAGCGTGATGGTGGGGTCTTAGAACTAGGGCTATTTACATGTTTACAGATTACAAATTCTAAAGGCTATTTACATGTTAACATATTTTACATATTTTTACGTCTTATGCCCAGAAATGCGTCTGGGAAGTATCAGGAACAGGCCGTCTCGATGCAGAAGCAACCTTCGATGAATCCGGACAGGGAAGATGGTATTCCTAGTTTTTTTCCTGTCTCTTGATGTCCGGCCTATAACATTTCGTCGTGATAAAGGGGGTTTAAATAATTTACGTCCAGGCTCTAAAATCCGCCTTTTACAATAATAATAATTATTATTGTAAAAGGCAGTTTTTAGAGCCTGGACGTTGGTTCTTTCAGTGACGCTTGTGGAATCTCGCGAAATTGAGGAATTCGGGATACTGATGACCCTGATGTGATCGCAAATTGAAACTGTTTGATTGAGAGTTTCCACAACGGCGATCGATTCGATTCGATTCGATTAATGCGACTGATTCGCGACCAGTCACTTTCCCACCATGCTCACGGATTGTGACGTCACACCACGACATGTCCCGCCCCGAAATGTGACCAGTCACTTCGGTTGTAAACAATACAAATTACTAATAGGTATAAAATAATATTGGGTCTCCTAAACACTGTTCTTTTGACGAGACCCACTATTTCAAAAATTTTTTTAGACGTAGATTAACATAGATTTTTAGACATAAATTAATGATATAGCTCGGAAACCGGCTCTGCATCGGAAATGTCGTAATTTCCTATGTCGTAATGAAACTCCAATCTTATCATCCAAAAATCAACTTTCGGTCCTGGAATTCACCTACTCGGTGGTTTTTGGGATCGCTGATCACGAATATAATGTTCAAATTTTATAATACAAATATACAAATTTTGTAATGGCAGCGATGTAAAGTAAAGTAAGTAAAGTAAGCAACCATTTAAGGTTGAATTTTCGTCCAACTGCCGTTTTTGGCGTCGCGGACGTCATCGGCTGTCCACTTAGGTGGATCAGAATTGTTCCGATGATTTCGCTTAAAGCTACTCATTGCCTCGCCCCCTTGAGTTGAGAGGGGATTGCCGTACAGAGGCGTGATAAAATCACTTAAAATCACTTTTTGATTTTTGATAAAATCAAAAAAGCAGCGATGTATCTAATGTATTGGTTTATTTTGAAAAGTGCCCAAAATCAGCTGAACCGGAATGAAAAAAAAATGATCCTATCACGGTTTGTTTTTTCTTTAACCTCAAAGCAATATGAACATTAATTTTCTTCGGAAATTCGCTGAAAAATGGGATTTATGGTGTTTTTCGAGATTATCTCTCCAAAATCGACTGGGACCCCATATTTTCAGTACAGATTTGGATTCAGCGTCGAAAAATACATACGAATAGGTGGATCTCGTCAAAAGAACAGACCACTCTTTTTTTCGCGGGCCTGTGTTATTATTAATGATTATTATCAAGTAGTATAATAAATTTTATTTATTATTAAAAACCGCTTACTTGGCTCACGGCGACGACCGTCTGACCGGCGAAAGTGACGAGAAACGCCGACTGGTTCGTCGAGAAGACTTTGATCCACGCTCCGAGGCAAGTGCCGAGGGCTCCGGCGAGCACGCATTTTTTCAAGCCCTGAAGAAACGAAAAACACAACAAAAATAACGAAAAGTTACGAAAAATGAGACGTTTCAGAGGGGGAGGAGGGGGGGATTCTACTGTTTTGAGTTGACGAATTTCAAAGCCTTAGCTACCTCTAACTACCCCTAACCATCTCTAACTGCCCCTAACCATCTCTAACTGCCCCTAACCATCTCTAAATGCTTGGGTAATGCCCTCTCTAAACTAAATGTTTAAGAGTTTTGAAATTTTTGGAACTCAAGCAATAGCTTTCTTTTCAATTAGAGATGGTTAGGGGTTGTTATAGATGGTTAGGGGTAGTTAGAGATAGTTAGGGAGGGTTAACAGGTGGTTAGGGGAGGTTTAGAGGTAGTTAGGGGTAGTTAGAGATGGTTAGGGGAAGTTATAGATAGTTAGGGAAGGTTTACATGTGGTTAGGGGAGGTTTAGAGGTAGTTAGAGATGGTTAGAGGTAGTTAGAGATGGTTAGGGGTAGTTAGAGATGGTTAGGGGTAGTTAGAGATGATTAGTATGATTATCGTTAGTATGATGCATTTTTTCGACTTTTTCTTCCATAGGTACTATTACAAAATAACGATGATTTGTTACCAATTCATTTTGGTCTGCGAATTGAGACCGTTTTGATTGGTCCAATTGTGACTTTTAAACACTCGATCGACTCGAAATTTAACCCTCTTTAATTATGATGATGGACGTTTTCCACCAAAAACGCACAGTTTCGAAAATGAAGAGGTTTGTTTTTTCATCTCACGTATTTGTCCAAAGCCCACGAGCCGGGGACGATGAGGACCATGTACGAGATCATGTAGATCATCGACAGCCACTCGACCCAAGTCGACGAGACGCCGTAGTATTTGGTGATGACGTTCTCGATGATCGAGTACTGGATCCACTGGAAGGCGTTGCTCATCGAGTACATGACGAAGAGGCACAACATGATCCACCGCCTTTTGAAAACTCGCACCTCTGGAAAAACAATAAACAATAAAAATCAATGGAAATTTGTTATTTGGCGATTTGAAAAAAACCAATCCAGAGTCATGCAGCATGGCTATAAGAGCGAATTTTCCAAGAAATAATCATGCAGCATGACTATAAGAGCGAATTTTCGAAGAAACTGTACATAAAATGTACAGCTTTCGTACAAGTACGCAACCACGCAAGTACGCAACCCACATCACGTACCTCGTACTTCATTTTTTTTTTAAATTGTAATATAAATTATTGAGAATGATCACCTGTGTGTAAACAATTATTTAAACAATCACGCTCATACCGCAGCTTGTCGGCACTCCGCAGTGGTTAACTAATGCGTGTACTCTTTGTAAATGACTCTGGTCGATAAACAAATTTAATAAAATTTAAAATTTTACTGGAAGCCTCGAACCTCAAAGATAATCACCTAATTTAGACGACTTAATTAAGACGAGATAAACATAAACCAAAGTAAACGCTTGCATACGAGTCTGCAACACATTGAGACATTTTCATGTTGTGTGCAAACAAACTTCGTATCAAGTCATGCGCATATCATAATTCGAATTTAGAGTTCCCTCAAGAGTTTGTATACAGGGTATCAACTTTCTAGGGCGATCAGGGCCGAAACTGGGAAGTAATATCAAACTGTAAAGTACCTACCTAATTCCAATAACGAACAACTTCACTTCTGATGGTCATAATTTTGTCAATATAAATTATTGAGAATGATCACCTGTGTGTAAACGATTATTAAATAAATTTTAAACAATCACGCTCATACCGCAGCTTGTTGGCCACGCACTCCGCAGTGGTTAACGTAATATGGTTAGGTAAATCGAGAGCTATCCATCGAGTGGTGAACGATTTTTGTACGATGATAACTGGCGCAGTTAAAGTTCCGTAGCTCCGAATCGGTTGTAAGTGTTCTGATGTAAGAAAATCATCAGAAATATCAAACTGTAAAGTACCTACCTAATTCCAATAACGAACAACTTCACTTCTGATGGTCATAATCATCATTGTGGCGACTTGGGACAAATTTCGTGAGCAAATTTCGTGACGATTTTTCGTGACGATTTTTTTGTTATGTGCCACAATTTTAACCTCCTACATAAAAACCAGTTATTGACATTTTCATGTCTTTCATAATATTAATTAAAATTGTCGTCGAAATTCGTACGGGAAGTGTGACGATGATGATGAGGTCGCCTTCGACGTCCCCGTGACCCGATTATCGTTCGTGTTGACTGTTCAAATAACTCGTGAATAATTCAACGGGAGGATTTCCCAGTGCGTATCGGTTGAGATGTCGTTGGACGCGTTCGAAACGGTATTTTTTTAAGACGGTTGTTAGATCGCAGGCGTTTGTGGTCGTTTCATCGACGGAGGTTGTGACTGACTCAGGCAGTCAAGTATGTGGTTTGAACTGTACTGGGACTTATTGGGTGATCTGTTTGGATTCCAAAAGGATTCCACTACCCCTAACCATGTCAAACTACCCCAAACCATCTCTAACCTCTTCAACTACCTCTAACCATCTCTAACCATCTCTAATGGTTTGCTAAGTTGTTTCATTCCCGTGTTTTTTGATTCCACCGCTGAAAGCAGACCAGGAAATCTCTCTGGGTGGGACGTAATTGCCTAAGCAAACCATCTCTAACCTCCCCTAACCATCTTCCACCTCCCTCAACCATCTCTAACCATCCCTAACCATCTCTAACCTCTTCAACTACCTCTAACCACCTCTAACCATCCCTAACCTCCCTTAAACATCGGTGTTGTACAAAAACCAACTGTGTGAATATGTCAACAACGTGTATTTAACCCAATTTGTCACAACAAGGAACAACAACTATCAATTGTAGCCAATTTCTAAAACACAACAACCACTTTTTTTGTAAAGTATACATATAACATATAACATACATATAACTATAACCCACTAACTCTCAACCAAAAACACATTCAACATGTCCCCTAACGATCTCTGACCTCTTCAACTACCTCTAACTGCTCTAACCATCCCTAACCTCCCTTAAACATCTTTCACCATCTCTAACTACCCCTAACCATCTCTAACTACCCCTAACCATTCCTAACCATCCCTAACCATCTCTAACCTTCTCTACCTAACCATCTCCAACCATCCCTCCCCTAACCATCTCTAACCTCCTCTACCTAACCATTTCTAACCATCTCTAACCTCCCCTAACCATCTCTAACCATCTCTAACCTTCTCTACCTAACCATCCCTAACCATCTCTAACTACCCCTAACCATCTCTAACCTCTTCAACTAGGTACCTCTAACTGCTCTAACCATCCCTCCCTTAACCATCTCTTACCTTCTCTACCTAACCATCTCTAACCATCTGTCACCACCCCTAACAATCTGTCACCTCCCCTAACCATCTCTAACCTTCTCTAACTAACCATCCCTCCCCTAACTATCTGCCACCTCCCCTAACCATCTCTAACCTTCTCTACCTAACCACATCTAACCATCTGTCACCTCCCCTAACCATCTCTAACTACCCCTAACCATCTCTAGCTTCCCCAGTTTTTTTGTCCAGATCTAGTTAAGAAAGCAATGAACTGCCACTGAAAAATTTACAACGTGTCTAAGAAACGATACAAAATAATTGATTTTAATTCACAATACTAACGAAAACACGGAAAAACATTGATTTTGACTTTCTCTTCATTCTGCGTTAAAGGCTCACGTTGACTTAACGACTCGAATAACTAATGCGGTAGTGAGATGTTTTGCAAAACAAATTCGAAAGTTTCGACGAAGTGAATCGAAATAAAATTAAAATCCGCAGATAAATTTACCGGTATCTGCGTCATTTCGCGAAGCGGAAACTCACCGGTCCATCCGAGTGCGATCAGGTGAAACTCGGAGGAAATGAAAGAGACGTTTCTACGACGAGATTTATTTATTTATATTGAATAGCGCGAAGAGGCTCCCGCGGGGTATTTATATAACGGCCGCGACCGATTTGAAGGAAACATTTCGGAATTATCGTTTAACCCTCCGAATACCAGGTGACAAAAAATTACACCAAGTACCGTCTCCGGCGACCCCACTATTTTATGCCTTCATTTTTGTTATTGTACGCATTTTTTGAAAAATTAAAATGATTAGGATGCGGCCAAAGACACAATATGTCCTTCACATTACGAAGTAGTTGCTTGGGGCCAAACCTAATAATAATAATAGTGGAAATATGTAATACAAATATACACTTTTTAGTAGGTTGATCTTAAGGTAGTTTTTGTTGATGAATGCAATAAATGAAAAGGAAAGCAAGTTCAATAAATTGTTAGATACCTATTTCAAAACTGAATTTATTGAAAAATTTGCTCTTGAAGAAAAAGTAATGCCTTTAAGGAAAAAAAATTGTTTTTTCAATTTCCCGAGTGGAGTGTTGAAAATTTTAACTATTTGAACATTTGACTTTGTCTGAACTTTGACTGTAAAAGAAACTCATCAGGGACGCGTGCGAAATTCGTTCATCTGATAACAATAAACCATCTCTGACCCTATAACAATGTCAAACCTCCCTTAACCGTCTCTAACTACCTCCAACCAACTCTAACTACCCCTAACCAACTCTAACTACCCCAAACCATCTCTAACTACCCTTAACCATCTCTAACTACCCTTAACCATCTCTAACTGCCCCTAACCATCTCTACCTACCTCTAACCATCTCTAACTACCCCTAACCATATCTAACTAACCCTAACGATCTCTAACTACCACTAACCATCTCTGACCCTATAACAATGTCAAACCTCCCTTAACCGTCTCTAACTACCTCCAACCAACTCTAACTACCCCTAACCAACTCTAACTACCCCAAACCATCTCTAACTACCCTTAACCATCTCTAACTGCCCCTAACCATCTCTAACTGCCCCTAACCATCTCTAACTGCCCCTAACCATCTCTTACTACCCCTAACCACCTCTAACTAACTCTACCTAACCATCCCTCCCCTAACCATCTGTCACCTCCCCTAACCATCTCTGACTTCCCCTAACCACACAACTCGCCCACACAACCACACGACAGAAACTATCGGTTACTCCAGCATCGATACCCGATACTATCGGACTATGCACTATCGATATAAAAATATCGATATATCGATGGAAAATATCGAAATTTTGATAC
Source organism: Stenodema calcarata (assembly GCA_963920205.1). Classification (NCBI taxonomy): domain Eukaryota; kingdom Metazoa; phylum Arthropoda; class Insecta; order Hemiptera; family Miridae; genus Stenodema; species Stenodema calcarata. The sequence goes on from OY986065.1 coordinate 4,306,618, forward strand.
TATCGCCTATCGATGGCCATCCCTCGTTCGTACGGCAGTTTTCGACTAGAATTTCATCGTCGAGGACTTTCGAGTGAACTGGACCTTTTAATCAACGTGCTCAATCTTGAATACGACAGCACGGCCGAGCTCTTGCAGTTCGTTATCGGTTTTTTTTTATCTGAGAGATTTCGCGTTATCGACAGCCGCCCGTTCGTTGAAAGAGACTAATAACGTACAAAAAAGAAGATGATGATTACAAACAAACAAAAACCCGTCGTAAACGAATGAACCACAAATGGCGTCTTGAGGTTGAATAATTTTTTGTGGATTGCGAAATACCGGAGATTGAACACGAAGTAACTGACAGAATTCGCGGTACATGTACGACTTTTGTTAATGACAAAATGACGATTGTTGATGATACGTTGAATCCAAAATTGATATCTTTTAAACTCAAATTTTTCATCGGAACTAATAAGACCATTTTTCACCGGCCCTAATATTCATCCGTGTCAAAATTTGCAAATAAAAACGAGAAAATCTCGTCAAAACTTGAAAAACAACGAGAAAATCTTGTCAAAACTTGAAACACAACGAAAAAATCTCGACAAAACTTGAGACAAAACGAGAAAATCTCGTCAAAACTAGAGGAAAAAAAAACCCCAGGAAATCTCGTCAAAACTTGAGAAAAAACGAGAAAATATCGTTAAAACTTGAAAAACAACGAGAAGATCTCGACAAAACTTGAGAAATTAGTGTGTGTGATTTAGTTTGACCGTCAGTAAGAATGATGTTGAGGGATGTCGAGGGTCGGTCAAATGAAAATTGATTTATGTGCCAACGTTTCGAAGAATATATTTCTTCATCTTCAGGGCCTAAAAAACAGTTTCATAAATTTGTGAAAATCCTTGGATTCTAAGATAAACGCTTGCATACGAGTCTGCAACACATTGGGACATTTTATGTCTTCAGTCCCCACCACCATCACCCCCCCCCCATTTCCTCCCCCATTACCTGGGGACTTTTGAGAAGGATCATAGCGAAGAAATGAAATCTGGGGGACACCCCCAGACCCCGAAATTGTTAATGTTATGATGTGTGTTATTGTAAACAAATATCCTACATTGTCTTCTGTTTAACTCAGCTTTCCGTACATCCACGGTCGTGTGCAGGGCATGGAAATATTCGATAAATTGAGGGCTTTCCAACGAGTGGTGAACGATTTTCATGGGTTGGAAAATGAGGAAGTTATTTTTCCTTAGCAACGGATTCGTTGAGTTTGTCCAGTTAGCGTTCGTGAGTTTGTCCAGTTTGTCCAGTTTGTCCACTTTGCCCAGTTAGCGTTGAGTTAAAATTACGAAATTTTTTTTATGGGTTTCGACCAACCCCACAATGGTCCTCGAAACTTTTCATAACCCTAGGTCAAGGGGAAGGGGTTCAAAACGAATTTTGAAATTTTGAAAATTTCATATCTCAAAAAATTCATATAGAACGGTATGTTTTTTATTTCATATTTAGATAGAGTTTGTTCCGTAGAATTATTTAAGACCATCCGCAGCTTTGTACGACCAGCCGTTCGTTCACAATGACGGCTCAAAGATTGTGCCTCACAACACGATCGTGAATCAAACTGTTGAAATACAGGTCCATTTTCATACTAACAAGCTCTTTGGAACATCATATGGCTTAAGTGATGTCGAGTTTGTTGTTCTGAGGTGCGTTTCGTGCTACGGAATCGAAGGTAATTTCGAATGTTTGTTGGTAGGTACTTCTTTTATAGAACAATAATTTTTCTATAAAATAATTATTATTACCGACGTAGTATTTAAAACCCCAGAATTATATCGTATTAATTAATCATAATTAACAATAATTATTATTAATAATAAATACGAATTATTAATACCTAACAATAAATTACAATAATTTTCACTAGGTACTTGATAAAATTGTTAATAAAATTAATTTTATAAAACTAATTTTAGTGATAATTGATAATAATAATTAATCTAACATTTAGGATTTAGACATTTAGACCTAGTGATCTAGACAGAAGGGTGATCTGTACAAAGAAGATAATGAACCGTTGTTTTGTTTGTGTGCCATACCAAAGACATAAAATGTCAAAAAGAGAAAATGTCGTCACAACTTGAAACACTACGAGAAGATCTCGACAAAACTTGAGAAAAACGATAAAATGTCGTCAAAACTTGAAACACAACGAGAAAACGAGAAAATCTCGTCAAAACTTGAAACACAACGAGAAAACGAGAAAATGTCGTCAAAACTTGAAACACAACGAGAAGATCTCGTCAAAACTTGAGAGAAAACGAGAAAACCTCGTCAAAACTTGAAACACAACGAGAAAACGAGAAAATCTCGTCAAAACTTGAAACACAACGAGAAAACGAGAAAATCTCGTCAAAACTTGAAACACATCGAGAAAACGAGAAAATCTCGTCAAAACTTGAAACACATTGAGAAAACAAAAAAATCTCGAAAAAAATTAGAGAAAAAAAAAAGAAAAAAAAAAACACGAACATCTCGTTAAAACTTGAATAACAACGAGAAAATCTCGTCATAACTTGTGACAAAACGAGGAAATCTCGTCAACAGTTGAAAAACAACGAGAAAATCTCGTCAACACTTGGCAACCAACGAGAAAATCTCGTCATAACGTGATCGGTCCTAATACTTATAGAGTTTTTTGACAATTATGACTACTATGGTTACGGTGACATGTTGTTATTGGGTACCTACATGAAAAACCGAGCAATTTTTATTTTTTTGGATTAATATTAAAATTTTGGACAGGTCTCTCCGCCCCAGACTTGTCCGTGTGAAAAAATAAATGGTTTCTCAATAATTAGGTATTATTGTTATGAAAAAAAATTAATACTATTATTATCAATAATAATAATAATAAGTGAATCAAACTCACCCTGACACGTCGGCACGTTGTGGTAATCCATCGCGGTTCACCCCTTCGGTTTTGTCTCTCCAAAATGAAAATTTCACCGAAAAAGTCGAAAAAGTCGAAAAAGTCGAAACCAAACGATTTTCAACCCGCGACAATTCGTACCGTCCGCTCGCACGAGTCCTTAACGACTGGACACGAGGACATCCGACGGAAAGCGTTCAGATCCACCAGATTGGTCGGTCCGATTCGGGTTCGAAGAGGAGTCAAAATTTTTGTGATTTTGATAATTTTGACTTTTGAATTATGAACTCCCGGACGATTTTGATTCAATATTGTGGGGGCTTAAAAAGGGAGTTTTCAAGGTTTTTTGGGGGGAATTTTCGAGTGATTTTAAGGGGTGTTTTTGCGCGCCTTTTTGGTTATTATTAGAGCGTTTTTTTGAGTCAATATTTCTAAGAACGCAAAAATGATATTAATTTCTTATTATTTATTTATTTTTTTTTTAAACCGAAACCGAACGAACCGAAAAAATCAAAAACAACCAAAATCCTCTTTACGGGTTTGAAAAAAACCCAAAGATGCCGACTTCGGCCGCTGGGGGGCGGTACTGAGAGGGAAAAACCCAGGGATCCCCTGGAGTGGTCCAGGAAGTCGTGGAGGAGAGTGAATGGTGGGGTGAGGGGAGGGGGGTTGTGGAGGGGAAGGGGGCGTGTCTTTTAGGAGATAACCCCCCCCCCACCCCCCTCCCCTCCACCAATAATCACAAGGTGTTCCAAAAGAACGGTGACCGTACGGGAAAAGAACCGGTTCTGATTCAACAGGCGCTGAACTGAAGGTTGAAATAACAATGAAAAACATTTTTTTAAAGACTTTTGGTCACGAAAAAAATTGAATTTAAACAGTGAACACCTCACAAAAGAAAGCTCTTTTATTATTATTTATTATTTTTTGAAATTTGTTTATTTATTTTTTTTTTTTTTTTACAACAATAACTACCTATTGGATAATAGAGTACGTTAGGGAGTCGCAATTGTTTGGACCTTTTGACTCACGAGTGACCATTTTCGAACGTTTTGACGCACGAGTCACCTTTGTTGGACATTTTTGACTCACCAGTCACCATCTTCGGGCATTTTTGACTCACAGGTCACAGTTTTTGGACAATTTTGACTCACGCGTCACCTTTTTTTCACATATTAGACTCACGTGACACCATTTTCGGGTATTTTATGACTCACGCGTCACCACTTTCCGACATTTTTGACTCAAGAGTCATCATTTTCCGACATTTTTGACTCACGAAAACTCAAATTTGACCAACTAACGTTTTTCCAATTTTATCATTATTACGATTGAAATTTAGATTTTTTTCGACTTTGGATCAAGAGAAAAAATTGAATTAATACCTCTCACTTTTATTATTAATTTTTATTTTTTTCATTTTTATTTATTTTTCATATTTTTTTACAACAATATGTGATAAAGCAGTACTTACGTTGGGCGGTGTGGCATTATGAGCGAATTTTGTACATGGACCTCCACAAGTGCCCTCCATTTCAACCATTTGCTGGCGATTAGGACCTGATACCTGGTATTGCAGATTTTTTCAAATGAAAATGAATGAAAATTGCGAAATCGTGAACATGTCCGTTTAGGTTTTCAAGTTCAAATTTTTGAACATTTTTGTGGGCTACTTGAAAGATTTTTTTTTTTTTTTTTTTTTTTTTTTTTTTTTTTTTTTTAGCGTAAAATTTACATTTAATGAACATTTAAGAACATTTAATGTTCTTATTATAAAAATTCAAATTTGCACAAAAAATCCGTCTTGGCAATCGACAGGCTGAGTTCGTAGATGGGCAGAATTGGGTCAATCTAAGGGGGGTTTTGGGGAGTTTTAGGGGGGAATTACCCATAAATTCCCTAAATCTATAGAGGTCTTACTCGTCAAAAAAAGAGACAAAATTTGTTAGGTATAAAACAAGTGAAAAGGAGTCATTTCACACAATACCAGTTATTTCTTCAGAAATTCGCTCTTATAGCTACCTATGCTGCATGACTGGCAACAAGGATATTTTTGGCCTTTTTGTTACAAAAATACCCCAAGAAAAACCGATGAAATGTCCAAAATCTTCCCTTTCAAAATAATTACCGGGATTTTGAGTCAAAAAGTCGAGGAAAACAAAAATCGGATGAACATCCCAATTTTTGAAAAACAAAAACGGAAAAATGTGCAGATATAGACACAAAATCGCCTTATAAGAGGAATTTTCGACTTTCCATCGAAACCGCTCGATTTCGACGAAATTTGAGTGAGTTGAACGACGTTGCCGTTTCATTCGTGCAAATGTCGTCGGTTTACTTCGTTTCGTGTTTCTTCACAAAATGTTCAAAAATATTCCAAAATTTGGTTTTTCAGACGATTTTATTTATCGACCTTTAGACTCGAAATGTAATGAATGAGTTCATTACGTTTAACCGGTGACGGAGGAGCAGCTCTGACGAGCAACAGGTTCCGAACCCACTTCCACAGCCACTTCCACCCGCGCACGCGCACTGGACACCTCCACCCGTCCGTCCGTTCACTCCGGTGACAATCAATGACGAGGAAATTCCGCCCTTCAAACAGGGGGCGAAGTATCGACCGAACGGAACGTCGAATGTTTGTAATCGATTTCTCGACTCGAGAAAAAAAAACGATTATTTCGAATGATCGATAGCGTTATGTTGAGGACGACAATTGTAAAAAAAAAATGCCAATAAATATAGTGAAAATTTGGTCCATAAGTGTTGAAAAAACACTATCCAGATAATTTTTGATTGACTAACGTTTTCCAATCTATCCATTTACGGGAATTTTTGACTCACTAGTCACCATTTTTCTGACATTTTTGGACATTTTTGACTCATGAGTCATTATTTTCAGCCGTTTTTGACGCACGAGTCACCTTTTACAAATGAAATTTCAGTCGTAATAATGATACAATTGGAAAAACGTTGGGTCAACTGATGAGTCAAATAATGTACCGAAATGGTGTCTTGCGAGTAAAAAATGTCCAAAATTTGATTATGAATTATTTGACTCATCAGTCACCATTTTTGGGCATTTTTGACTCACAAATCACCATTTTCCGACATTTTTGACTCACGAAAACTCAAATTTGACCAACTAACGTTTTTCCAATGTTTTCATTATTACGACCTTTTCCCCTAGTCGGCCTTCCTGGTCTCCTGTGAAATCACCGATCAAAGTCATCATTTTCGAACGTTTTTGACTCACGGGCTAAAGACTCAAAGGGGGGAGTTTTAAGAGGGGGAAAAAATCCTGAGGTTTTACTCGGCAAAAATGAGAGAAAATCTGTCATAAAACCAGTAAAGTGGAGACATTTTACAGCAAACCTGTTGTTTCTTCGAAAATTCGCTCTTATAGCCATGCTGCATGACTGTGAATTTGCTACTGATTCGTCAATTGACGTCAGTTTCGATACCGAAATGTCGCATTGAACGCAAAATACGTTGATTTCGAGTTGTGGTGCTGCCACAAGGCGCCACAGGAGGACCTTCAATTCCCCCCCCCTCCCCCCCGTTCGCCATCAACCGTCAGATTCGCTCAAATCGTCGTCGGTAAATTGATCCGGTGTACGAAAATCGAATCGCTTTCGGTCTCGTCTGAAGGGTGAACCATGAACGGGATGAGGCCAATTTTCGTGTTGGGGCATCACTTAACCGTGTTGTGATTCCCCTTCGCCCCCTTCAACGTCATTAACCCCCCCTCCCCCCCCACTCCTCCCCGGGAGAAGGCAATTCGAGGGTCCCAAATGCCCAGTAATCGACTCGAAGGATCATGTCGCAGAAAATGTCGTAATTACGGAAAAAATAAGAAAAACGTTAGTGGGTCAAATTTGAGTTTTTGTGAGTCAAAAATGCCCGAAAACGGTGACTCGCGAGTCAAAAATGCCCGAAACAAGGTGATTTTGATCGGTGATTTCTCACAGGACACGTCCTGAAGGGTTGACTCGTGGAAAATGTCTTACCTAATGATGAAAACACTGGAAAAACTTTAGTGGGTCAAATTTGAGTTTTTGCGAGTCAAAAATACTCAAAAGTGCCCGAAACAAGGTGATTTTGATCGGCGATTTCTCTCATTACACGACTCGAATGATCAAGTCGCAGAAAATGTCGTAATTACGAAAAAAAAAAAATTGAAAAAACGTTAGTGGGTCAGATTTGAGTTTTTGAGAGTCAAAAAAACGGTGACTCGCGAGTCAAAAATGCCCGAAAACGGTGATTTTGATTGGCGATTTGTCAGGTGAATCGGATCAATTTTCAACTATGCACAGCTGCCAAAACTAATCTAATTGAGACTTCGGCCAAATCTCACTGTCATATTTTGAGTCACAGTTAGCAGTTTTGAATCCCTTTTGAAAATTCCATTATGATGTACGGTCGATTTTATACGAGTACATTTGTCATGATCCGATTTACCCTTAAAGAGGTGTTGGCACCGGATCACTAACTGTTTTTACACACAAAATACGGTTTTGATCGTGATTGGACAGAATCGGGCTAGGGGGGTTTTTGGGGGATTTTAAGGGGTAGGGGGAATTACCCATAAATTCCCAAAATAAAATAGTCTGACAAGTGACACCTCATTTTAAAGGTTTTTTTTTTTTTTTTTTTTTTTTTGGCAAAAACTTGAAACAAAATTTATTATAAAACCAGTGAAATGGAGACATTTGACATAGAACCAGTTATTTCTTCGAAAATGTGCTCTTACAGCCATGCAGCGTGACTGTGGATTTGTTTTCGACTCTTTTCGACCAAATTTCTAATTCCTATTCGATATCAGAGCTCAACACATAACCCGGTTAACACATTCAACCCGACGTGACGCGAATCCGCGTCATCCTTCCCAAGCCAAAACGCCGGCATGACGCGGATCAGCGTCGTCGTTCTGTGCGTTTTAAAGGCGGCATTGAAAATAGCCGGACGGTCGGATAGTCTCCTAACTCTCAGGAAACCTTTATTGGATTGTAAGCTTTCAGAGGGCATAGTTCGTTTTTTAGTCCCCCTCCACAAGTTTTCGAGTTGCTGTGCCTTGAACGTCAGTCTGCTCCCTCAGCTCACCTGTTCACCCCAAAGTGGTTTTTTTTACTGTTTCTTTGCAATTTTTATCATTGTGATTGAGCCATTTCTACCAACAACAAAGAGCCTAAGTCCAACCAGAAAGGTAACTCCTTCATGTTATTCTATTATTTTGTTTTTTCTTCCGATGTCTATGTATTTTGTATTTTCTGTTCAATCTCTTCATCCTGCATTCCTACTTGAATCCTTTGAAATCGCAGATATATTCAGATGAAGAAATTCGAACACTTCTCGATGATTTGTGTTCGGATAATGAGGAAGATATAGTCTACGTCGAGGACGATACAATTGAGGTCATCGATATTTCGATCTTTGCTGAGAAAAATAATAACTCATGCAATAACAATGAAGCTGTTCCTTCGCCATCTTGTAACTTATAACTCACTCTAATAAAGAGTTTCTTTGGAATTGCCGGTTTACTCAACTAAATTTAGATTTTTTTAAAGATAGTCTTGGAGAAATTCGTGAAAAAAGTAATACCTATGTCACAATAAAATCAAGATGGTCACGGTGCAACCTTTTTTGTATTTCCAGATCCTATGATAGAAGATCTTGAAGCTTCTTTGGGGTACCCTTCCCCACAGTTTAGACCGCATTTTATTGTTCCGACTGCGAAGATAACCCAGCCTTGTGCCTCGAATGTTTTCGGAAATTCCATTTTTATTAATAATGTTCATTACATGTAAACCTAAATTTCCTACTTCTTGTTCGTGCTTTCTGGAATAAATATTTTTAATGATCAAATGTGGACTAATTTGCTTATCACACTTCCCATCACCCACAGACTTTCCAATTAACCCGACGTGACGCGAATCCGCGTCATCCTTCCCAAGCCAAAACACCGGCATGACGCGGATCCGCGTCCATAATTAAATCACCTATAATTACGTTCCTATGCATGGAAGAATAATTTTTATCATAGTTGCTGTGTTCCCACATCTCTAACATACTAAAAATGGAAAAAAATCAATTTCGGTTTTCTGGATTTTTCTGGTCCAAACCGATCGAGTTAATCACGTCAAGCCTTGTTCACGTCATCACATCACGTAGATTCCGTTTCATTCTCACCTTTAGTCACCAAATTCATCTGACTGCTCAGCCCGAGCTCGGGTCCGTCTCGTCCGGCCAAGTCCATAATTTTATCGTCGAATCGTCAACAGAAGAAGAAACCTGTCGAGTTGAAAAACGACGTCGAGTTGAAACTTTCGTCGAATTTTCGTTTCATTTTTGAAATCCGCCCTGAAACGGAAAAAAATAGAATAAAGTTGTTACTCATATTACAGGTACGTGAAAATTAATATTTCAAGTAGGTACGTGTAAGTTCAGTACGTAACACTAAGGTTTCAAGTACCTACGTGAAAATGTGTATTCGGGTACATGAAAATAGTTGTTCAAGATAAGTGAAATTTAATGTTCATGATACGTGAAAATTACTATTTTAAGTCCTACGAGAAAGTTAGTATTTCAGGTACGAGACAGCTAGTGATACTGTCTAGACTATTCTACCTGGCGGTTTAACTAGTACATCATGTTTTACCTCAATTCTACCCTTATGTACATACCTATAGTACCTAGGTAGGATGTATATCTACGATTCTACCCATATGTATATACCTACAGTACTTAGGTATGTATATCTACGATTCTACCCATATGTATATACCTATAGTACCTAGGTATGTATATCTACGATTCTACCTGTAGAGGGAAGCCCTAGCGTACAGCTCTACCTGCTTCAACGTTACTTGACTTGTGAAACTTGTCATAAACTTGATACTGTAACTTGTTTACCTACTTGATTTACTGTGTAAAATTTAATAATTAATTGTCGATCACCTGGTGATTTCATGGGGCGACGAATGCAATCTGTCGTACGTCGGATACGTTCACTCGCCGTCAAACAAAGTGGTACAACGTTGGAGATAACTCCGAGTTTAAAACGGCCACTAACTCCCCGATTAGAGGCCGCCAAAGGGGAAAAACAACTTCTTAAGCTCGTTTAAATCCGACTGTCGACTGCATTCGAACGTATTCCGACAAGTTGAATGAGATAACGTTAAATGCGATAAAAAGCTACTTGAGAGCTACCTGATGTAACTGTCAGTTCAAGGGTCTTATCTCTATTAGGCGAGTTACGATTGGATTATCGGTTAATGATTTGTTCCCTAGAGGTTGAAATTCCATTGACATCTGACAGAATGAGGTACCTGAGATGTCTACTCAAGTACGTGCATTCTACGTGTATTACTCTTAACAGTAGAATACTCCAAATACAACAGCTACTAGCTCTACGTAAAACAACAGAAGCCCTTATATTGGCACTACGTAACAAAACCAGGTAGACAGCTCTAGATGAGGTACCTGACTACCTGAGATGTCTACTCAAGTACGTGCATTCTACGTGTATTACACTTAACAGTAGAATACTCCAAATACAACAGCTACTAGCTCTACCTGAAACAACAGAAGCCCTTACATTGGCACTACGTAAAAAAACCAGGTAGACAGCTCTAGATGAGGTACCTGACTACCTGAGATGTCTACTCAAGTACGTGCATTCTACGTGTATTACACTTAACAGTAGAATACTCCAAATACAACAGCTACTAGCTCTACGTAAAACAACAGAAGCCCTTATATTGGCACTACGTAACAAAACCAGGTAGACAGCTCTAGATGAGGTACCTGACTACCTGAGATGTCTACTCAAGTACGTGCATTCTACGTGTATTACTCTTAACAGTAGAATACTCCAAATACAACAGCTACTAGCTCTACGTAAAACAACAGAAGCCCTTATATTGGCACTACGTAACAAAACCAGGTAGACAGCTCTCGATGAGGTACCTGACTACCTGAGATGTCTACTCAAGTACGTGCATTCTACGTGTATTACACTTAACAGTAGAATACTCCAAATACAACAGCTACTAGCTCTACCTGAAACAACAGAAGCCCTTACATTGGCACTACGTAAAAAAACCAGGTAGACAGCTCTAGATGAGGTACCTGACTACCTGAGATGTCTACTCAAGTACGTGCATTCTACGTGTATTACACTTAACAGTAGAATACTCCAAATACAACAGCTACTAGCTCTACCTGAAACAACAGAAGCCCTTACATTGGCACTACGTAAAAAAACCAGGTAGACAGCTCTAGATGAGGTACCTGACTACCTGAGATGTCTACTCAAGTACGTGCATTCTACGTGTATTACACTTAACAGTAGAATACTCCAAATACAACAGCTACTAGCTCTACCTGAAACAACAGAAGCCCTTACATTGGCACTACGTAAAAAAAACCAGGTAGGCGAGACCTGACTGAAGTTAAATCCCAATTCAAATACGGAAGCTCGCCCAAACCGCAATTAGATGTCTAAATCCCTCTAAACCGAGGAAATGACGAGTTGGAGCCATATAACCGACAATATGACGTTTGCTTAGGTCGTATATTTATGTTGTGTGAGTTTAGATTAAATATTGTGGTCGGGCGAAAACATTCAGGTATCAGCTGTATGATGGTAGGTAATGAGGTAGTTATGAGCTAAGGTAGGCAAATATCTACGAATAACGGTAGGACATGAGGTAGCTTAACATTAAGATAGACAGGTATCTACAAAGGCAGGTATGTACAGAGGTAGTTTAGTATTAAGGTAGACCCTTCTATCTATAAATGGAGGTAGTGATGAGGTACCTAGTTTAGAACTAAGGTAGTCAGGTATCTACAATAGGGAAGTATGTAATGAAGTGGCCTTATGGTAATTATTATGAATAATAGGCACGCATTTGAATAAGATGGAAATGTATTATAGAAAGCTGGTACATGAGTCACGTTGTAAAGGTGGATATCCGAGTATAAGATGAATAAGATTAGGTTAGGAGATAACATCCATGATAAGGAATGGTGGAGGATCATTGTTGCCTAGTGCATGGATTGAGCGGTCATAACAGGTAATGAGGTAGCTTAGTATTAAGGAAGACGGATATGTAGAAATGGAGGCTGGTACTGAGGAAGTTATCAGGTACCGACTAATTGTGGTAGGTAATAAGTTATTTGAGAAGACTTTACTTAGTAAAGTAGGCAGGAACTAACGGTCGGTACTGAGGTATTTATGAGTTGATGTAGATTTCAGGTAGTTAATAAAGCTGTTGGAAAACTAAGTTAGGAAGGAGTCAATTAATGTTGACAGGTACTTTGTAGATATCAGATACCCACTAATTTTCGTTAGGTACTGAGGTACCTAGCAACTAAGGTAGTTATAAATTAAAGTAGATTTCAGGTAGTTGGTTAACTAAGGTAGATGGGAGCTAATTAATGTTGACAGGTACTATGTAGATATCAGATAACCACTCATTTTCGTTAGGTACTGAGTTACTTAAAATCTAAGGTAGTTATGAATTAAGGTAGATTTCAGGTAGTTGGTTAACTAAGGTAGATGGGAGCCAATTAATGTTGACAGGTACTATGTAGATATCAGATAACCACTCATTTTCGTTAGGTACTGAGTTACTTAAAATCTAAGGTAGTTATGAATTAAGGTAGATTTCAGGTAGTTGGTTAACTAAGGTAGATGGGAGCTAATTAATGTTGACAGGTACTATGTAGATATCAGATAACCACTCATTTTCGTTAGGTACTGAGTTACTTAGAATCTAAGGTAGTTATGAATTAAAGTAGATTTCAGGTAGTTGGTTAACTAAGGTAGATGGGAGCCAATTAATGTTGACAGGTACTATGTAGATATCAGATACCCACTCATTTTCGTTAGGTACTGAGGTACCTAGCAACTAAGGTAGTTATAAATTAAAGTAGATTTCAGGTAGTTGGTTAACTAAGGTAGATGGGAGCCAATTAATGTTGACAGGTACTATGTAGATATCAGATAACCACTCATTTTCGTTAGGTACTGAGTTACTTAAAATCTAAGGTAGTTATGAATTAAGGTAGATTTCAGGTAGTTGGTTAACTAAGGTAGATGGGAGCTAATTAATGTTGACAGGTACTATGTAGATATCAGATAACCACTCATTTTCGTTAGGTACTGAGTTACTTAAAATCTAAGGTAGTTATGAATTAAGGTAGATTTCAGGTAGTTGGTTAACTAAGGTAGATGGGAGCTAATTAATGTTGACAGGTACTATGTAGATATCAGATAACCACTCATTTTCGTTAGGTACTGAGTTACTTAGAATCTAAGGTAGTTATGAATTAAAGTAGATTTCAGGTAGTTGGTTAACTAAGGTAGATGGGAGCCAATTAATGTTGACAGGTACTATGTAGATATCAGATACCCACTCATTTTCGTTAGGTACTGAGGTACCTAGCAACTAAGGTAGTTATAAATTAAAGTAGATTTCAGGTAGTTGGTTAACTAAGGTAGATGGGAGCCAATTAATGTTGACATGTACTTTGTAGATATCAGGTACCCACTAATTTTTGTTAGGTACTGAGGTAGGTACTTAAAAACTAAGGTAGGTATGAATTAAGGTAGCTTTCAGGTAGTTAGTAAACTAAGGTAGATGGGAACCAATTAATGTTGACATGTACTTTGTAGATATCAGATACCCACTAATTTTTGTTAGGTACTGAGGTAGGTACCTAAAATGTAAGGTAGTTATGAATTAAGGTAGATTTCAGGCAGTAGGTAAAGCTGTTGGTAAACTAAGGTAGATGGGAACCAATTAATGTTGACAGGTACCAAGTAGTCATCTGGTGCCCACTAATTATTGTTAGGTACCTACTGAGTTACTAGAAAACTAAGGTAGTTATGAATTAAGGTAGATTTCAGGTAGTTGGTAAACTAAGTTAAGAAGGAGCCAATTAATGTTGACAGGTACTATGTAGATATCAGATACCCACTAATTTTCGTTAGGTACTGAGGTAGGTACCTAAAATCCAAGGTAGTTAAGAATTATGGTAGATTTCAGGTAGTTGGTAAAGCTGTAACTAATGTACAAATTTACACTGATGTAAATTTGCACCTATTCATGGATTTGACAGGCAAATAACTCACTGGTTTGAACGACATATTGATGATCATTTGACCGAAATTGATGATCATTTCAGGTATCAGGTAGATGTTTGTGTTGTTTTCTTTTCTTCCTATCGACCGAATAAGAAACGAAGCCGAAGCTCGAACGGAATATCGCGAACTGGTCACGAACTTGCGCAAAAAACCAATTAGGTCGACTTGGAAGGTGGAAGGGGGGGGTGATAGGGGGGGGGGGGTACGGACCCGGTGGAGGGGTACGCGAAAGTCAAGGTTGGCCAAATTGCGAAGAACAAACGGAACGGAAGGAAGAACGGGGGGGGGGGGGGGAACCTGAAGGAAGTTCCACGATAATGACCCGAGCGTTCTCCGGGAAGACCAGGGAAAAAACGCGGAAAGTGTATGACGTCGACCGTTCCTGAGAAATCGCGGGGTAAACCCGACATTGTCCAGTCAAGATGTACATGGAAAGGGTACCTCGTTACACATTGAACTAACTTTCTTCCGTAAGTTCATAAAGGCGGGTATTTATGTTGTAAAAAAAAACCACAATTAAAAGATGACATCGTATTGGTTATGGGAGGAGAAAACCATTGAGAGGCGGTTTTTTCAGCCCTGAAAATGATGATATGGGGTGTTGCTGTGAGACCGTCGATTTGCAATATTTCAGTGGAAAATGCGATGAAATCGAAAAGAATTTCTCGAAGATCACGAGGCGATCACGAAGATGGAAACAGAGTGTTTGCACTCAAACCATTGAATCGCCTTCGCAACATATTAAATATTTATAAATTTTTATAATTTTTATAAATATTTATTTCATAAATTTTATGAAATGCGAGAATAAACCCAGAATTCTGGACGAAACCAAGATCAAAATAGAAGAAAAACTCCCCCGTCCTTTATTGTTTAGTGTAAATTTAAATGTGAGGTTTCCTAAGTAGTAAACTTTCCCTTCTAGATTTGAGAATTTGATTACGAAATATTTTTAAAAAAATAAGAATTAATTGAATTAACATTGAAAAAGTTGGCCAAAATTATACATAGTTGGGTGTGAACTCCACCCAACTCATAGTATTTAATATGTGAACTCCACACATTTTACTGATTATTATATATTATATAGAACCTTATTAAGGTTCTACGAAATATATTATATTTCGTCGAACCTTACATCAATTTAATTCTCGGAGAATTGTAACTTCAGCAATAGCCCGTCATTATGATGAATGGACGCACCCTCCCTGGGTATGTACCCATGTCATATATATAGGTACCTACCTACCTACTTAAAATAATAAATTTCTTAAAAGTAAATAATTATGTTATTTGCGATCCTTGCAAAAAAATATGAAGATTCAAACAAAAAAAAATTTTTTTTTGGTTTACTCCCATTTGGACGAATTGAGGAGGGGGGGGGGGGGATAACAGAAAAAACAAAAAAGAAAAATATGTTTATTTCTTTTACAAAAATAACATTGTTTTATTCTTCCATTGGTTCAACTTCATCTGTCAGCTGATAGGCGTGTCAAAATTCGAATGTAGTGTTCCCTCAACAGTTTGAATACCGAGTATCAGCTTTCTAGGATGATCAGGGCCGAAACTGGGGGTGGGTACTTTACAGTACCTACCTAATTCCAATAACGAACAACTTCACTTCTGATGGTCATAATTTTGTCAATATAAATTGAGAATGATCACCTGTGTGTAAACAATTATTTAAACAATCACGCTCATACCGCAGCTTGTCGGTCATGCACTGTGGTTAACGTAATATGGTTAAGTATATCGAGAGCTATCCAACGAGTGGTGAACGATTTTTGTACGATGATAACTGGCGCAGTTAAAGTTCCGTAACAACGAATCGGTTGTAAGCGAAAATCATCAGAAATATCAAACTGTAAAGTACCTACCTAATTCCAATAACGAACAACTTCACTTCTGATGGTCATAATCATCATTGTGGCGACTTAGGACAAAATTTCGTGAGCAATTTTCGTGAACAATTTCGTGACGATTTTTTTTTTATGTGCCATATGAAAGACATGAAAATGTCAAAAAAAATTAATTAATAAATAAAATAAAATTTTGATTTCTGCTTCAGTTGACTTCGTTTTCCTCCGTACGAGACGCCTCCAGTAGCGACCGACCCCTTGAAACAACGAACTCAGCTGACGTCCGCTAAACAGTCGCATCAATCGGACGATTTCTCGTGGTTTTTGCTGTTCGTTGATTTCCGTTCTCAGGTCGTCTGTCAGTTTCCGTCGGTGAGTTTCTGTTGGTTCGTTTTTCTGGTACTAGTCCATTATACGCCCGGTGAACTCGATTATCGAGATAATCGAATGTTGCAATCATATATCGATTTCACTTGTTTCTCCCAAACTGACATATTTTCATTTTTACAATGCAATATACCTACCTACGATTACTATTATCTATAATATAGATTAGTACCATATTATGGTACTAATCAGTTGTTAGGGGGATGATTTTATTCTAGATTAATTGGACACATAGATCAAGTGGACTGGGTTGCTGAACAAAAACACCCCCCAAACAACTGGTAGGTACCATAATATGGTACATATATTATCTATATTATGGTATCTATATTATAGATGGTTAGTTGGACATGGAAATCTGTTCGGAAGGCTACACAACTGTTACCCTCGAATGTTCACATCATCGATATATAATCGCAACGTTATATGGACATTAACATGTCATGGATCGGCCATTCTAACTGCTGAGTTGTGTTATGATTCCTTGAGGTTTGAGTTGTGTCATGATGGCAAAACTGGCGATATCAGCGTTACTATGCGTTTTTTTTCGCCAAACTAACCACACCAATCGATTCAGCGCGAAAATTTGAATCAAGAACGATGTATAACCCAATATGGTCAAAAAGTGAGTTGTGTCATGATCGTACTTAAGCGACGATTTGATTCTCTCGATAATCGACTTCACCAGGCGTACCGTTTTCACTAGTACCGTTTTTCTCTAAACTTCAAGAAGTTTATCATCATGCAGTATGTCGATACCTACATGTCGGTACTTAGAACATTAAATCAACCTTTTTCGAGTATTTTCGACGTTTTCGAGTCGAAATCACGGTTGCCAAGTCGGGGATTTTCCCGCCTAGATTTAGGGGTTTTTTTGGCGGGAAAGAATGTTTAGGGGGTTTCTTTAGGGTAATTTTTGCTAGTTAGGGGTTTTACAGGGTTTTTTTAAGGGGGAATTCGATTTATTTCACTGATGAATCGAAGGTGGTAGAGCATTCGTAGAACCAATAGCGATACCTTAAAGCACAGAGGTCCTAAGTCCAAAAGGGGATCGCCCGTCTGGGTAGGTACTGTGTACTGCCGGCCGAGTCGGTACCGCTCACCTGACCATCGACAGCCCAACTGGGTACCTACTAGGGATGGGTATCGATGTATCGATGTTTCAAAAACATCGATGTTTTGTTCGTCGATACCCATCCCTAATAGGTACCTACTGAGAAGAACCTTGAACCCAGACGGATCCATATTTACAATATTTACTTCTAAATCAATTCTCTTCCTTAATCAGAATTGATTATAACAATTTTTCGACGTTTTCGAGTCGTTTTAGATCGATTTCATTCCAAATGAACCCCTCGTTTCGATTCAAAATCAACCTTTTTCGAGTTTTTTCGACGTTTTCGAGACGAATTTCGGAAATTCCGATGAGTCAATCTAAATCAATTCTCTTCCTTAATCAGAATTGATTATAACAATTTTTCGACGTTTTTGAGTCGTTTTAGATCGATTTCATTCCAAATGAACCCCTCAATTCGATTCGAAATCAACTTTTTTCGAGTTTTTTTTTTCGACGTTTTCGAGACGAATTTGGGAAATTTCGATGAATCAATCAAACTTATTTTCTCCCTCAGTCAGAATCGATTTTAACAATTTTTCGACGTTTTTGAGTCAAACATTGGTCTTGCAGAAGGTCGATTTCATTTCCAAAATGAACCCCTCAATTCGATTCAAATTCAACCTCTCTCGAGTTTTTCCGACGTTTTCGAGTCGAATTTGGGAAATTCCGATGAGTCAATCTCACTCAATTCTCTTCCTTAATCAGAATCGATTTTAACAATTTTTCGACGTTTTTGAGTCAAACATTGGTCTTGCTGAAGGTCGATTCGTTCCCAAAATGAACCCCTCAATTCGATTCAATCCAACCTTTTTTAGGTTTTTCCGACGTTTTCGAGTCGAATTTGGGAAATTCCGATGAGTCAATCTCACTCAATTCTCTTCCTTAATCAGAATCGATTATAACAATTGGTCGACGTTTTCGAGTCGTTGTAGGTCTTCAGAAGCTCGATTTCATTCCAAATGAACCCCTCTCTCGAGTTTTTCCGACGTTTTCGAGTCGAATTTGGGAAATTCCGATGAGTCAATCTCACTCAATTCTCTTCCTTAATCAGAATCGATTTTAACAATTTTTCGACGTTTTCGAGTCGTTTTAGATCGATGTCATTCCAAAGGAACCCCTTCGATTCAATTCAACCTTTTGCGAGTTTTTTTTTTTGGACGTTTTCGAGTCGAAATTCAGAAATGACGATGAGTCAATCTAATCTTCCCTAATCAGAATTTTTTCGACGTTTTTGAGTCGATTTTGGTGCTCAGAAGGTCGATTTCATCCCAAATAAACACTCAATTTGATTCAAAAACAACCTTTTTCGACGTTTTCGAGTCGAAATTCGGAAATTCCGACGAGTCAATCGAACTCAATTCTCTTCCTTAATCAGAATCGATTATAACAATTTTTCGACGTTTTCGAGTCGTTGTAGGTCTTCAGAAGGTCGATTTCATTCCAAACAAACCCCTCAATTCGATTCTATTCAACTTTTTTCGAGTTTTTTTCGACGCTTTCGAGTCGAAATTCGGAAATTCCGACGAGTCAATCTCACTCAATTCTCTCCCTCAATCAGAATCGATTGTAACATAATGTAATGTAATGTTTCGACGTTTTTTAGTCAAACATTGGTCTTGCAGAAGGTCCCAAAATGAACCCCTCAATTCGATTCAAATTCAACGTTTTTCGAGTCGAATTTTGGACATTCCGTATAATATATTGAAGAAGGTTTTTGATCTGAGTTTTTCAGTGAGTTACAGGTCGCACTAACAGAGTTCTCTGAGGACTTACGAGCCGCACGAAGAGTCCAGACGAGATAACCGGAGGGAAAAAATGGCTCGATGCAAGCATTTCAATATGCTCACTGTAAGTGTCACGTGAGTTTGAGGATTTTGTGATGGAAAACGAAGGAGAAAACTCCTTAAAACTACCAGAGAAAAATCCCCCTCCACCAACACCCCACTTTTTTTTTGTACAAATTTGAACTTCTTATCGGACCCCTTTATGTAGGGAGAAAACCTATGACAGACCCCTTTTTTCGGAATAAACCTGATGACAGATCTCTTTATTGGGAGAAAACCCCAGGACAGACCCCACCTTGTTCGGGAGAAAACCTACGACAGACCCCTTAATCGGGTGAAACGCCTGACGAACCCCTTTTCTGAGAGAAAACACCTTGACAGTCCCCTTTCTTTGAGATGAACCCCACGACGATCTTCTAGGATAAACCCTATTATAAACCCGTTTTGTTATAGACCCCTTTTTTTCGGGAGAAACTCTATGACGTACCTCTTTTTTGGGAGAAAACCCCATGACGGACCTCTTTTTTGGGGGGAAAAGAGAGGTGAACCCATTTTTTAGAGAGAGAAATCCCAGGACATACCCCCATTTTTTTTTTTTTTTTTGAGAAAACCTATGACAGACCCCTTATTCGGGGGCAATAAGTATCAGTTTTCTCCCGACTAAGGAGGCACCATGACGGACCCCTTTTGTGGAAGAAAACAGTGGCGGACTCCAGGACAGAACCCCCCTTTGTCGGGAGAAAACCTACGGCAGATCCCTTAATCGGGAGAAAACCCATGATGGGGCCCCCTTTTCGAGAGAAAACTTATGATAGGCCTCTTTGTTGGGAGAAAAAACTACACTGGACTAAGTAATCGGGAGAAAATCCATGGTGGACCTTTTTTCGAGAGAAAAACCAATAGAGGACCTCTATCCGAAATAGACCCCATCACTGAACCCTTTCTTCGGGATAGGCCCCATGGCTGACCCCTTGATCGGGAGAAAAACCCCCTTGACAGACCCCTTTATCCAGGACGAACCCCATGACAGACTCCTCAATCGGGAGAAAACCCCACGGGAGACCCCTCCATCGGAAGAAAACCCATCAGCGATCCCTTTTTCGGGAGAAAGCCCCATGACAGACCCCTTAATCGGGAGAAAACCCCATGACAGACCCCTTAATCGGGAGAAAACCCCATGACAGACCCCTTAATCGGGAGAAAACCCCATGACAGACCCCTTAATCGGGAGAAAACCCCATGAAAGACCCCTTAATCGGGAGAAAACTTATGACAGACCCCTTTATCGGGAGAAAAAAACCTTTGACAGGCCCCTTTATCAAGGACGAACCCCATGACGGAGCCTTCTTTCGGGAGAAAACCTCACGACAGACCCCTAAATCGAGAGAAAACCCTATTACAGAATCCTTAACCGGGAGAAAACCCTATTAGACCCTTTTCTTCGGGAGAATGGCCGCTGTCCCAAGCTAGACGTGTGTTACATGGGCTCCTCTTGCGAAGCTGTTTTTATCGTAATTTATACCGCATATGCCTCGGAATTGTGTTTAAAAGTAGCGTTTCAAGGTGTTCTACGAGTTGAAATCTGAAATTCTTTCGAAGATGGCAAATAAACAGCAGCAGGACGATCGTAAGTACGTGAACACCCGTAATCGTAAACCGTTATCATCCAGTGCCGGGAGTGCGGGCAAGTCTAGTTCGACCCCCGTTTTAACCGATGCTGCCCCTGACTCCGTTTCCGCCACAGACATTCGGGAGATTGTTGCTTCAGCTATGAAAAAATCTCTCTCGTCTGGCATAACATTGACGCCTGAGTTGCTAGAATCTGCTATTGACGAGGTAGGTAACCTCATCTATTGCACGAGTGGTCGACAATATCATATCGAAAGTTATGACTTCTACTAAAATGGAAATTTCTGGTCTCTCGACGAAATTAGACAATCTTGATCAGTCGCAACGCAAAATGAACCTCCTTTTTCATGGAGTTCCCGAGAAGCTTGGTGAAAACCCATCTGAATGTGTCAGGAGTGTTTTGAAGGAGCATCTTTCGCTCGATATAGATTCACGTGATATTATTCAGGCACGCAGAGTGGGTATTCTGCGACCTGATAACGCTTCCTCCACCTCACAGGCGCGGACTTCAACTTTGCCATCCGTCTCCGCACCTGATAAGACTGATAAATCATCACAACCCAAGTCGCGTCCCATTGTGATTTCGTTTTCTCGTTTTGACACAAAATCTGAAATATTTTTCAATAAGAAGAAACTCCGCGGTTCTCACATAGTCATTACCGAAGACCTTTCGCCAACCCGTCGATCTCTGTATCATGCTGCTAAGCTGGCGCTGGGAATCCGCAATGTTTGGACCTCAATTAGGGATTGTAAGGATCAAGAAAGACGAAAGAATTATGTCATTGACGTCCCTAGATCAGCTAAAGTTACTTGAATGATTGCCAACTTTTACCTTGAGGCAAGTTTTGATATATCCCGCCTGGCTCTGGTTAGTAATCATTAAGTTTGTAATTATAAGGTTGTAATTATTAAGGTTGTTATTATTGTAGTAATTATTAAGTTTGTAATCATTAAGGTTACGGTTGAGTCTAATGTTTCTGTTACTTATTTTGATGATTTCGTTGTCACAATATCATACTAGGTAATGTTTTTGTCTTCTCTCCTGTCATATTTTGTATCTGTTTTCTGCGTTTTCCGGGGGTATATCTCATTTGGAAATCTTATGAGCTTGAGGGCCCTTACTTGTCTGGAATGGAATCTAGCATCTTGTTGATATTCATACTCCCTTCTTCACTACTTTTTTCACATCCTCTTTCCTTCCTCCACGCCCTTTCTCTTTTACTTTCTTACTTCTCCGAAATTCTCTTTGCTATCGCCTTTTCCTTATTTCTGTCATCTGTCTCCCTTCCTAACATCTTCTCTCTGTCATTTCTGTGCTCATTCTCCCCTGCGAGTCTCTATGCCTGTGATCGTCTGGGTGTGGGAGTTCTGCCTTCGTCATGATGGTGGATAGCGTCCCATCCTTGTTCCCCGGCCTCTTGAACATTTCGCCTGACTCCTCTTCTTCAATGGAGGGCTCATTTGATGACGCCGTACCTCCTAATGCAGCTATTCTTCAATTTATTAATAAGTTTACTAATTATTCCTTTGTTGCCGGCCATTTCAATGCCAACAGTTTGGTACGTAATATTGAGGAGGTTAAATTGTACGTGGAGAACTGCAAGTTCAGTGTCATTGGAATATCTGAGACTTGGCTGAGGCCCTCTATTACGAATAGGTTTGTTGCAATACCGGGATATAGAGTGATTCGTAATGATCGTGATGGGGCATTGGGCAAGTCAAAGGGTGGAGGTGTGGCTCTATATGTTGCTGATGGCCTCAAGAGCAAAACTGTGTTGTACTCAAACAATTGTCATGTAGAATTCCTGTTTGTAGAAATTTATCTGAATAGAACTAAAATTTTAGTCGGTGTAGTCTACCGCCCCCCTGAACGTTCCATACAAATCTCTGAATTGGAATCACCACTTAGCTCCCTAATTTCATCTTACGATAACGTCATCCTAATGGGGGACCTGAATTGTAATCCTGCTTACGACCTTTCCAACTTTAATAATTTACACCTACTTCTAAATTCAATGTCATTGTGTTCTCTGCCTCTCGGATGCACACATAATACTAGTCACTCTGCTAGTGCTATAGATGTAATTGTTGTGAACGATACGAACAAAGTTGAAGGATTTTCCAAATTCGATGTCCCAGGTGTCTCTCAGCACAACCTCATTGTTGCCTCTCTTAAAATCGCTCCTCCTAAATTGAAGAAACAGATAATTTATGCACGTTTTTTCAAATCTATCAATGAGGGAGATCTCTTGAGGCAATGTGAGGCACTGCCTTGGACATCAATTTACTCTCTGTCTGATGTTAACAATATGCTAAGTCTCATAGTTTGTCTTCTACAGACTTTACTTGACCAGTTTGCTCCAAAACGTAAAATCAGGTTAAAACATCCGTCTACTCCTTGGTTTTCGAAAGAAATAAAGCGAAATATAAAACTCAGAGATAAACTACATACCAAATGGAAAGAGGGTGGCAAGCGCGAGGCTGACTGGGAAACTTATAGGGTTCAGCGAAACAAAACCAAAACTCTCGTTAGAAATGCCAAGAGGTTGAATATTGAAAATTCTTTGGATCCTAAACTATCATCCAAAGTACTCTGGAATAATCTGAGGAAGCTGGGATTGGTGGGGAGGGAGACAAAGGACGATGGTGTAGTTGATTTCAGCTCAAACGAAATTAATTGTCATTTTTGTGCCAGCCAACCTGCTTCAGCTTTGAGTACCATCACTGATGACTGGGATGGATTTTCGTTTCACAACGTAACGGAGGATGATGTTTTCTCATCTTTCTGTGTAGTTACCTCTAATGCAGTTGGATCTGATGAAATCCCATTGAACTTTATCAAAACAGTTCTTCCTGTTATCTTGCCATTTGTGACTCACTTCTTTAATTTCTGTCTAACATCCTCTACCTTTCCTGATGGCTGGAAGCACGCTCTCGTTCGCCCTCTAAATAAAATCAGTAAACCCAAATCATTAAGTGATCTGCGTCCCATTTCCATCCTGCCAGCTTTCTCTAAACCTTTGGAAGTCCTAATCAATAATCAATTACTAGAATATTTAAATGTAAATAACATGTTGAGTCCCTACCAGTCTGGGTTCCGAAAGGGGCACAGCTGTGTAACGTCTCCGATCAATATTACGGAGAGTGTTAGGGAGGGGTTTGAGCTTGGCCAAATTACCATCCTGGTCCTCCTTGATTTCAGCAATGCCTTTGGTTCCTTGGATTTTGGTGTGTTCATTAATAAATGCCGAGATGAATACAGCTTGAGTTCATCTGCCTGCAAGCTGCTGCTATCATTTCTGTCAGGTCGTACCCAGGCTGTTGTATCTGGCGGTGAAGTCTCTTCTAGCTTACCCCTCACCGCAGGAGTTCCTCAAGGTTCGGTATCAGGCCCTCGTATTTTCTCTATGTATGTAAATGACTTCAGTGCATGCCTCCGAAATTCAAGAACTCATCAGTTTGCGGATGACATTCAGGTCTTCTTGCGTTGTGCACCCGCTGATCTGGACCAGGGCATTGCTCTGATGAATGAGGATCTGAGACGCATTCAACAATGGGCTGACGCAAATTTCCTTCGTTTGAACCCCCTGAAGTCCCAGGCTATGATTTTTTCTATTAAACCTTGTGACACTACTAAGTGCCCACCCTTACTTTTAAATTCAGTCCCAATTCCATTCTCGGATAGGGTGAAGGACTTGGGCATATCACTCAGCAATGATCTGGGGTGGTCTAGTCATACTACGAGTATCTGTCAGAAAGTCTATGGGTCATTACACTCTATGAATAGGTTGTCATATTGTACTCCTGAATGTGTTAGATTGAATCTTGTCAAATCCCTTCTAATTCCAATTTTCACATATGGTGATGTCCTATTCATATGTTCCGCCGATTCGGGGTCCCTAAAAAGGTTAGAATTGGCTTTCAACAATTGTGTGAGATACATTTTTAAATTAAGACCACGAGGGCATGTCTCACCCTATGTTGATCAGGTGCTGGGCTGTGGGTTAGTCGATTACCTCAAAATACGTTTATTGAGATTCATTCACAAATGTGTCAACAATACGCCATCAATGCCCACGTACCTGAGCAACATGTTTTCTCCGGGTCCTTCCCCCCGTTTGGGTGCACTGGCTCAAATTCATGCGCGGAGCAGACCATTTTGTAACTCTATCAAGGTGGCTGGAACAAGGATGTGGAATGGCTTGCCACTGGCGATAAGGTCCCTCCCATCGCTCGGCACCTTCACGGGTGCATTGAAGGCGCGTTTCGGGAAGTGAGCACTTCTACTTGCTGTATCCTCTCATTTTCTCTTCCATCCTACTATTTTCTTTTTCTTCACCTTCTTCTTCATTTCGCTTCTTTTCACCTTCTCCCTCTCCATTTATCTACCTTCATTACTCTTCCTTTTCCATTCTTCCTCTTCACCTACCTTTCCAATCTCTTCTTTTACCACCTCCTCTTTCATTTTCTACTGAAATTTGTTATTTTGTTTTTCGGTTTCTTTTCCCTTTAATTTTAATCCTATGTCCTTTTATAATAAATACATATATATATAAGTTACTTTGAGCTTTCCAAAGCTAGGCGGGAACATTGTTCCTATTTTGGAAATAAAGTTATTATTATTATTATTATTATTAGAAAACTTATAGTAGACCCCTTAACCGGGAGATAACCCATAATGGACCCTTTTTTCGGGAGAAAACTTATAGTAGATCCCTTAATCGGGAGAAAACCCATAATGGACCCCCTTTTCTCATGGTACACCCCTTTTTTTCTTCTTGTGTAGAGAAAACCAATGTTATAGGACATCTTATACCCACCCTTAACCGTCTCAATCCTGTTTTATGCGAATATTGTAAGTATTGTACGATGCACGACGCATCTAATGAGGTGAATCCGGTTTGCAGCAGATGGTGACGGAGCTTCCTCTTCTGATGGCCAACGGAACCTTCAAATATCTCGACTCCATGCAAGACGTAAGTTCTACACAATATTTGGGACGTATCGATAGTAGGAAGTACAATATCAATATTTGGAGGTAAAGGATGCCCAAGTCGCTGACCTCCCCCCGGTGGTTAGCGTTGTTCCGATATGACGATCTTCCCATATTTGGTATCGATAACGACATTCAACGTCGATATCGATACAGCGATATTATCGCCACAAAATATCGATATCGGCAATATCGAATGATATATTCTGAATGTTGTACATGTGGTTACTCATAATTTCATGCTAATGCGTTCTTTATTCAAGAGAATTTATTACTACAATCTAATTGACTGATTTAATCTTTATATTGCAGATAATTTATATTAATTTTTAATTTTTATTAAATTTTAATTTAAAATTTGGTTAAAGAATACACTTGATAAAAAACTCATTGAAACAAACTTGTGTGTCAGCTAATTTTTGAGATCGCTTTTTTAAGCTACCAAAAACAGTCACACAATCGATTTTCAGTAGGTACCTACCAAAACAGAACTAATCATTTGTGCAGTAGGTATGGTTCTTGTTATTTATTTATTTATTATTATTTTTTTTAACTGCAATTCTTAAATGTGATTTTTGGAATAATTAAAACACAAACATTTTCATTCAAAGGTAAAATATATTGTATTTTATAAGTCAAGAGAATTTACCTAAGCTGCATTTGACTGAAAATTTACAATAAAAACAAACAATATTTTTAATAGGAAAATTTCCTATTATATTTAATATAATGTATAGGTGTGGTGCCTAATAAGTGATCATAAGAATATCGTGATTATCGAGATCAAAAACCGTATTTTTGTAAAAATACTTAGTAACTTATAAAAATGCAATATTCACCATAAGCTTTCGATATCACGATAATATCGATATATCGGAAATATCGAAACGAAAATATCGATATTCATATCGATAATATCTTAACATCCCTACTGGCGGTGAAATAAAACAATCAATCAATCTTCCCTATCATCTGCTCCTCCTTCTTCGCGCTCTACTACTTATTTACCTCCTCCCTTTTCCCCTCCGTGATACCTGTAATGTACGGCTGGCTGAGTGTCTCCTGTTCAAGGGGGGGTTTAGGCAATATGCCCACCCAGAGGGTGTATCGGGTCTGTGTTTCCACAGATATATATCGATATATCGGAAATATCGAAACGAAAATATCGATATTCATATCGATAATATCTTAACATCCCCACTGGCGGTGAAATAAAACAATCAATCAATCTTTCTAATCTTCTGCTCCTCCTTCTTCGCGCTCTACTACTTATTTACCTCCTCCCTTTTCCCCTCCGTGATACCTGTAATGTACGGCTGGCTGAGTGTCTCCTGTTCAAGGGGGAGGTTAGGCAATATGCCCACCCAGAGGGTGTATCACGTCTGTGGTTCCTCAGAACCGTCTATCCCCCAGAGCGGTCGAACAACAACATCGAGAACTGGGGCACCAGCAGCCATCACATACCTCGCTCACGTTATTGCAGTGAAAATAAACGTCGATACCTCTTTATTATTGTTTTACTATTTTCAATAACGTATCGTATTTTATCTTACATGTCCGACGAGCAGCAGGAGTTGGAGAGCTTCCTCAGCTATTTGGTCCGCTACTGCTCCAAAACGTACTCGAGAAACCCCAAATTGAAACCCGACTGGTGGGGAACGGAAGTGAAGTTCTTCGACGACTTTTACACCGGAGCGACGGCTCTGCCGTTCATCAAACACAAACCGGTAAGTACTAAAGGTACTAAGGATGGGAAATCGAATCTAAAAGATCGATTTACCGAAAAATCCTCACAAAAGTATCGATTTTTAGAAAATTCATTTACCAGGACCACACCACTTCAACAGTTTACGAAATGGAGCCATCAAATGGTTCAAAACTGTTACTTATTTCAATAGGGGAAATCGAGGTTTTTCGTTGAAATCTTAAAAGTGCTGTAAGTTGAGATGTGTTCAATATAAATCACCATATGACATATTCTTGTAGTGAATTTAATATTGTACCAGTTCTATTCAGACGATTTTCCCCTAAAATGCAGGAGTGAGGATCTAGAAGACAAAAATCGTAGAGAAACATGAGCTAAAAACCATTGTTTTTGAAAACTACCACCTTTCCAGAGCTGGTAACTCGGAAACGGTTCAGTTTATCGTGAAAATGTATATAACTAAACTTGTAGCAAATTTAATAAGCTTTCATTTAGTACTGAATAACGTTTTCGCTGCAACTCACC
The DNA here is from genome assembly GCA_963920205.1 of Stenodema calcarata. Lineage (NCBI taxonomy): Eukaryota > Metazoa > Arthropoda > Insecta > Hemiptera > Miridae > Stenodema > Stenodema calcarata. The sequence continues at coordinate 4,334,692 of OY986065.1, forward strand.
GTTTTCGAGTTATAAGCCAAAAACTGTTAAATTGAACGATTTGGAGGGACTTTAATTTTTCTTATTATTTGTTTCTTGTTGTGAGCTCCTCCTCTACACATTAGGTGCTGAAAAAAAAAAGGTATCGAATACACTTTTACCTCAAACCCCATTTGTTTTAAAATAGGTCATTAATGTTCTTAAGCGACGATATATTATTAATTGCATTTTATTAGATTCAAATTTAACATTTTTGTGCACAATAAAATTGAATTCTTTAGATTTAAAAATCGGTTTCTAAAAAGATATTATTTAGAACTCTGACGCCCGGAGTTTAACGAGCGTTTGGTGCAAGTGGGCATAAGTATTACAAACTGGTCAAAAGCTGCTCAAAAATTGAGTGCGGTGCCCCCATGTCCAGAGCCAAGCTACGCTCCTGCTTTGAATCCATGTGTTACAAGTATTATATACGGATATAGGTTTTTTTGTGGTCATGGTCTCGTTGTAACCTCGCTGTAACCTCCTAACCGAAAATACAGAGAATAATATATGTACCGTTGTTGAATACAAACCAACTAGTTTCTCGTTGACGAGTTGTTATTTTCTATAAATTACTAAAACATGGCGCAGTCGGTAGGAACCGTGGAAAGTCCGTAGAACCGTGAAAAGTCCATAGAATCGTGGAAAGTTCATAGAACCGTGAAAACTCCTAATTTTGAGTCCATGAATCCCTGGAACGGTAATTCAACTGCATCGACCGTTTTGTATCGACTCTACATTTTTCTCTATTTTTTTTTTTTTTTTTTTGTATACGATTACAGATGAAACTGAGGAAGATCATACAGAGCTGCTACGACCACCACGACGCCCGTCATCTGCTCTGCATGTCGGAGAAACTTGCGGGTCGAGGAGTCTACGATTTCGAAAAGAATCCCGACGACACAATCACCGTTTATTTCCCCAACACGAAGACGCCGCTGGCCGTCATCCCCGCGTCGAATGTCGTGAGTTGGTCGTGGGTCAATATAAACAACGTTTGATTTCGTCTTAGCGTTGATTTATTTGTTTATTTGTTTTGTATGTTTACAGGAGTACGACCTTCCAAGATTCATCGGCCAAATGAATTCGGGCTTAAGACGTGAAGTGTTGAAGGGGCCAGTAAAAAAAGTGAGTGATGGCTGAAATCCTGTTCGTTTACCACGTTCTGCTGGGTGGGGTTAGTTAGAGATGGTTAGGGGAGGTGGGAGATGGTTAGGGGAGGTGGGAGAGATGGTTAGGGGTGAGGAGAGATGGTTAGTGGAGGTGGGAGATGGTTTGGGGAGGGGATAGATGGTTAGGGGAAGTGAAAGATGGTTAGGGAAGGCGGAAGAGGGTTAGGGGAGGTGGGAGATGGTTAGGGGTGAGGAGAGATGGTTAGGGGAGGTGGGAGATGGTTAGGGGTGAGGAGAGATGGTTAGTGGTGGTGGGAGATGGTTTGGGGAGGGGAGAGATGGTTAGGGGAAGTGAAAGATGGTTAGGGAAGGCGGAAGAGGGTTAGGGGAGGTGGGAGATGGTTAGGGGAGGGGGGAGAGATTGTTAGGGGTGGGGAGAGATGGTTAGGAGAGGTGAGTGCAGGATAGTGATCACTAGAGATGATTGTGGGAGATCTGAGATGGTTAGAGGCAGTTAGGTGGGAGATGGTTAAGATCCATAAAAATGGCTTGAGATGGTGGTTACATAATTCCTCCCTAAACACAGCAAAAAACTCCTGTTGGCCTCTTAATGTAACTACTGGTAGTGATTCAGTGAAATTACTTATTTTGGCGTATCTGATTGTATCTGAAATCTCCACAGGTCTCTTTGATATCGTACGACAGCAGGGCCACCGTCACCATCAGCGATTCAGAGGTGAGTCCACGTTTTGAAATACTCGTAGCAAAAATCTACACAACCTGCATACAGATACAGCAGTACATGTTATATTGTTATGTTATATTATTTTTAATTGGGTATTTTTTTCAATAATTATTTTACTTTATAATTTTTCTTGTTTGCAGAGTGACAGCGATGGCATGCGCATTGAAGAAGTTTCGTCTGATGATGTGAGTAGATGTCTTCAGCTAGTCTTGGCTAGAGAGGGTCAGAAGTAGTAACGGGAGGTTTAGAGGTGGTTAGGGGCAGTTAGAGATAGTTAGGGGTAGTTAGAGATGGTTAGGGGTAGTTAGAGATGGTTAGGGGTGGTTAGAGATGGTTAGGGGTGGTTAGAGATGGTTAGGGGTAGTAAGCGATAGTTAGGGGTAGTTAGAGATGGTTAGAGGAGTTTTAGAGGTGATTAGGGGTAGTTGGAGGAGGTTAGAGGAGGTTTAGAGATGGTTGGGGGTAGCTAGAGATAGTTAGGGGTAGTTAGAGTAACCGTTTCGACACAATATCAACCGTTCCCACAAACATTTAACCCGTTATTCGACTCAACAGGAAATGGCCGTCGCCCCACGAGGACGTCACCACGACTCTTCATCATCAGACGACGATTTCTCCGAAACTCACCAGGGAGGTAACCACTATTATCATCATTATTTTTTTATTTTTTTGTATTTTTATTTTATTTAATATAATATAATATATTATATTAATATTAAATAATATTATTATTTAATATTATTAATTAAATCGTCGTTTTGTGGCTTAAATGTGTTTGTCTGCCCCCAGAGCTCGGCAAACCAAAGAAACGACTCGTTCAGGTACGTTCATGTCTCGTCCACATGTTGAAATCTGACCGTCTGACGTCATAGGCTCGTGCGTCATAGGCTATGACGTACCAATTGGCCTCCTGCCAGCCGTCTGGCGTCATACGCTCGTGCGTCATAGGCTCTGACGTACTAGTGGGCCTTCTGCCACCCCTCTGACGTCATACGCGCGTGCGTTATAGGCTATTACGTACTAAATAACCTCCTGCCAGCCCTCTGACGTCATACGCTCGTGCGTCATAGGCTCTGACGTACTAGTTCACCTCCTTCCAGCCGTCTGACGTCATACGCTCGTGCGTCATAGGCTCTGACGTAGTGGCCCGCCTGTCGCTTGAGTTCTGACGTGATCTGAGGGAAAGGGTGAATCAAGGGAACTAATTTTTCCCGTTTCAGTTCATGTGCCAAAGCAAAGACATGAAAATGTCAAAAACTATGTAAAAACACAAACGGTGGGTACAGCTTTCGTACAAGTACGTGTAACCGGACTCTGAAGGAGTCGGTTCGGAGAATTCTGAATATTTAAGATTAATATGGAAACTCAAATAGAAATAAGTTGTCTGCTGCCACCACCTACGATCTCGTAGGGCACCTTCCCAGGGAAGTGGGTTTTAGAAATAACAATGTAATGCAATTAACTCTTATAATGGACGAATTCTTTACAAGGGTAGCGCCGAAAGGCAGACTTCGGATATGGGGTTCTTTGAGGAAGGGTACGTGATACGAAGTATCGTAGGATTGAGAAGTGAAGCAAAAATTACGACAGTTGGTACAATTTAAGTAAATGAAAGAATGATACTGTTGATGCTACTACTATATGGGTTAAAGATTTACTAGGCGAAATTACAATAGGTGAAAATGCTGAAGGCTTACGGGTGTCCGAAGAAAACTGTTGAGGCTCTGGGGTACTTGGGGTATTATTGAACACGCGCTCACTGCGCCACGACACCAACTCACGTACCGCGGCGGTACAAACTAAACAACGGTACGCGTACCAAGAGAGGAGTTCCGAAAGGACGAGTTGACACTGCTCGTGTAGGTCAGGACGAGGAACTGCCTCACGGAGGGGATGATGGCCGTTTATATACCAGGTGGAGGCTTACGCCTGCGCACCTGGCCCGGTCTTCAGGGTTGCCACCCTTCCGTGGCTCAGCCCTCCGTGAGGGAGCTCCTCGTCGTGTGGCGGCGTCAGCGGCGGAGGAATAGTGGACCGGTGGTGGAGGAACCGGCCACACTCCTCCCCTCCCCGGAAGCCGATGTCCTCATCGGCGATCCTTCCAGCAACTGGGGCAGCCGGAGGATCGCTCTACCTGCAACGTCCAAAAGCGCTGATTGGGGCGTCGGGGAGCGTCTCGCTGACGGTGAATGGATGGTCGGTGGTCCGGGTCTGGACTGAGCGGGTGATCCCTGGTCGTGCTGCAGGACGCTCGCTCTCACGAAGGGCAAGTTGGTGGAGGTCTTTTCCGTGGCGTCGTGGGGTGGACATGGTGTGAGCAGTTACTTTCAAGCAACAGGTGAAGAGGGATAATTATTATAGGGTTCGTTACAATAGAGGCAAATTAAACAAGGCAACTAAAAAAAAAAGGGGGGGATTAATAATTTTCAACTCTCCTACACTACTTAGACTTAGCTCTACTGGATATCTGACATGTATTGCCTATTCTTGCACGAACGCGAGGAACGTCAGGCCGTGCACCGAGGGGAGGGATTCCCGCGGTCGGAAAAGGACCATCAAGAAGGGCCTATCATCTCGTTGTAGGTAAAAAGGGAACCAAGGGGGAAGCCACCATCATACAAGAAATACAAAACGCAAAATAATACAAAACAAATACAGGGTATAAGAATACAATGTTAATAATGATTAAAAGAAAGAACAGCATACAACTGGCAAAAATTACTAAGTATCAAATATCAAATGCACAAGTTTTAAGTATTCATTATATAGAAGTATTTTTTTATTATTTTTTTTTTTATTTATTTATTTTTATATTTTTTTATTTTTATTTTTATATATATATTTTTTTTTTTTTTTCATGGGGGCCTGTGTCAATCCCGTGTTCAACAGCCAGGCCATCCGGGTCGGGTCGTTGGAACAAGTCCAGGTATGCATCAGCAATGTCCAACAGGTTGGTCACATCCGGCGCTGGCAGGTGCTGAATCTGCTCGCGGATAGTGGCTGTCAAATCCGGTGGTTGTGAGTCCCAGTCTTCGGTCTGAAATTCAGCGGCCTCGTCATAGAGTAGGCACTCATCAGTCATATCAATGGGGGTTGTTGTCAAATTCAGGGTAGGTTCTCGCGATTCGGCAGTACTCATCCGAATTGGCATCACCGGGTGTACCACTGGTCGCACTGGGGAGAACAATCCATCACTAAGTTCACTGACCATAATCTGTTTTCCATTGTTGGGGTCGGTTAGTCGAACTTCGCATTTGTCAAGGTGGATAGTGACGGGTAATCTGCTTAGTAAATCTAGACCTAGCAGATCCAATCCAGAGTGATCACGCGCGAAGATGTAGAAGGCATGGCGCAGCTTGATTGGTCCGATTCCTACTTCCACCGACTGCTGTCCCAAGAATGGAAGCAGTTGTCCGTCGGCACCATATGCAATTGTCTTGGTTGGTGTAATTGGGACGCCAGGAACTGGATTCGTCAGTACAGATATCTGCGCGCCCGTGTCCACAAGTAGGTTTTGTTCCTTTCCTTGTAATTTCACTTTTACGTGAATTGATTGTCTGAACGGGGCGTCAACAGCTGGCACACGAGCGGTGTTGTTGACTTGAGGCGGTTCATAAGGTTCTACGTGTGATGGCGTTGCGGGTTCACATGGTCCATCTGCAGGTGGCTCCTGGCACAATGCGGCGGGGGACTCACGGCGGTGTCTTTGTTGGAACTGTTGCTTCTTCTGGCAACTGGGTTCTGTGTGTCCATAGAATCCACAGAAGTCACACATATCCGGCTCAGTCTCTTGTGGACAGCTCACTGGAAAATGTGTCCAGCTTCCACAGAACACGCAGGGTTGTCGCGGGACGCCACGTGCAGGTCGATTTCTAGGCACTACTTGTAAGGTTCGGAAACCTCCTTTTGCTTGACGCGGACATCTGGCAACGAGATGGTCTGTATCACCACATGCAAAGCACTTTCTGGGTACGTCATTGGTTCTAACATGTGCCACATTCCAGGGGTCACTTGTAGAACGGTCAGAATCTAGGGCTTCCTCAGCTTCTTCTACCTTGAGGAGAGCCTCTTGTAACGTCGTCGGGGGATTGTTAATGAACAAACTCGAATACCTTGTAGGTATTCCTTTCATAAAGGCTTTTACTGAACGGGTTCCTACCCATGTGCGAGTTTGTTTGGGAGTGAGCTCTACACCTTCAACTCTGGCGGCTCGGAGTGCTGTGTGTCGCACTCGATCAGCAAAATGACGTAGGGATTCGCCTTCTCCTTTGGTCATTGTCCAAAGGCAGGCGGCGGCTTTCTCTGGGTCCTCACGCCCATACCACCGCAGTAGGGCTTCTCGGATAACGTCATAGGGATTTCCCCTTTCGGTGAGGTGTAAATGATCTTGGATGAACGATTTGGCTGTTCCCTTCAACTTCATTCGTAATATCTTGAGGCGAACCTCCTGAGGTAGTTCTTGGGTAACACTATCGAAGTGGTCCAAGAAATCTTCAATCGGGGCAATGTCATGGTCTTCTGGATCCCAATTATCTAGTTCTATTAAAATAGAACGTGGGATCTGGTCGGCTGGAACAGGAGCTCGGGTTTGCATGGCTTCCAGCATTTGCTTCATTGCAGCAGCCACTGCATTGAGCGCCTCCACGTTTGCATCCATCATGGTGATCCTCTTCCTGAGTGCGGTACGCTTGGTACGCGTACCGGATCAAAAAAAAATCGGCGTGGACAGTAGGTTAGGGGTGACGTCAAAAGCTGGTACGCGTACCGGTTCTATTGGGCCAACTTCAGCAGTGGAGTCCCGCTTTGGTGTACGCGTACCGAAAGAGTTTTTCAGATTTCGCAAAGTGTTGTAATAAAAATATAAAAGATTTAATAATTATACACAGCCACTGGTACGCAGTGGTAGCCACGTACCGGAATGAGGCGGTACGCAAGTAAGTTTCAACAGGGAAGGGCAGATTTCTAAGTATTGTTTACTACAAAGGGTTCGAAGTGTGGCAAAAAGGTCGACTAAAAGCTGTACTTTGTTACTCGCACGTGGTTTATGTCTCAATGCGTACCGGTACTCGGTCAATGTTTTGGTACGCGATGGTACACGTACCGGGAAATTTCTAGATATGACTGGAATGTTCTAGAAAAAAAAAAGAAAAAAGAAAAAAAAAGACAAAAAAATGACAAGGTCTTGGTACGCAATGGGACGCGTACCGCAAAAACTGGTTGAGTTGAATTGAATATTTAGAAATGAGGGACAAGGTTGGGACGGTTCCACACGCAAAAATCACCCCGCTCGGTACTTTGTTCCAGGCGGAACTCTCAAAATACGACTAACGGCGTGCAAGTCAGATATCTTTCGAGTTACAATCGATAGGCAATTCTTACAGCTAACATACACAAACATACAACAATTGAAAGGAATAATATGACAAGAATAATAATAGAACAATAATAGTAGAATAATAATAAAGATAAGAGAAGACTGTCGTTCTACGCTTCAGAATCCTACTCCTATCCCACCGCTTCCACCAAAAATGTAACCGGACTCTGAAGGAGTCCGTTCGGAGAATTCCGAATATTTAAGATTAATATGGAAACTCAAATAGAAATAAGTTGTCTGCTGCCACCACCTACGATCTCGTAGGGCACCTTCCCAGGGAAGTGGGTTTTAGAAATAACAATGTAATGCAATTAACTCTTATAATGGACGAATTCTTTACAAGGGTAGCGCCGAAAGGCAGACTTCGGATATGGGGTTCTTTGAGGAAGGGTACGTGATACGAAGTATCGTAGGATTGAGAAGTGAAGCAAAAATTACGACAGTTGGTACAATTTAAGTAAATGAAAGAATGATACTGTTGATGCTACTACTATATGGGTTAAAGATTTACTAGGCGAAATTACAATAGGTGAAAATGCTGAAGGCTTACGGGTGTCCGAAGAAAACTGTTGAGGCTCTGGGGTACTTGGGGTATTATTGAACACGCGCTCACTGCGCCACGACACCAACTCACGTACCGCGGCGGTACAAACTAAACAACGGTACGCGTACCAAGAGAGGAGTTCCGAAAGGACGAGTTGACACTGCTCGTGTAGGTCAGGACGAGGAACTGCCTCACGGAGGGGATGATGGCCGTTTATATACCAGGTGGAGGCTTACGCCTGCGCACCTGGCCCGGTCTTCAGGGTTGCCACCCTTCCGTGGCTCAGCCCTCCGTGAGGGAGCTCCTCGTCGTGTGGCGGCGTCAGCGGCGGAGGAATAGTGGACCGGTGGTGGAGGAACCGGCCACATACGCAACCACGAGGGACATTTTATGTCTTTGCGCCCCCTCCCATCAGAAACTTACATGAAGCTTGCATTCGTGTTGACAACATAAATTATTGAGAATGACCACCTGTGTGTAAACAATTATTTAAACCCTCACGCTCATACCGCAGCTTGTCGGCCACGCACTCCGCAGTGGTTAACGTAATATGGTTAAGTAAATCGAGAGCTATCCAACGAGTGGTGAACGATGATAACTGGCGAAGATGAAGTTCCGTAGCAACGAATCAGTTGTAAGCGAAAATCATCAGAAATATTTTCATGACGCTTCTCCGTTACATTTTCGAGTTTATGTAGCAAAGTAAAGACATAAAATGTCAATTATATGTATATATTATACACATATAATTTTGGGTGTCTTGGCAGTCGATTCAGGATGGTCTGAAACGGATTTTCGTACATATGAAAATTTTTCGGAAATTTGAGTTTTAATTTCGGAAACATTTTGGACCGCGAACAAAACCTGGACAACTGCCCTTTGAACATCCATTGATTCAATCATTATTATTAACATTTACCTGACGTATTGATACGAATTTAATCGATTGTATTGGTAATTTGTACGGAGATGTATGACATTGATTGTGATGTATTTCAGGGGAGGGCGGTTTTTGTGGATTTGACTGTGGACGATGACGACGAAGAAATAAGGGCGATACGGGAAGTGAGTTTTGGGTGTGTTTTTGGTCTTCTTACGTAGTAAACTAAGTTGGTTTGTGGGGGATCAGGGTGGAGAGAGTGTAGGGTGGTTTTTATCCGTAAAAAACTAAGTTAGTGTAGGGTGGTTTTTATCTGTAGAAACTTGAATGATTCTGTCATGTTTAGGGTGGTTTTTATCCGTAGAAAACTAAGTTAGTGTAGGGTGGTTTTTACCTGTGGAATCTTAGATGATTCTGTAATGTTTAGGGTCGTTTTTATCTGTAGAAACTTGAATGATTCTGTAATGTTGAGGGTGGTTTTTATCTGTAAAAACTTGAATGATTCTGTCATGTTTAGGGTGGTTTTAACTGTGGAATCTTAGATGATTCTGTAATGTTTAGGGTCGTTTTTATCTGTAGAAACTTGAATGATTCTGTAATGTTTAGGGTGGTTTTAACTGTGGAATCTTAGATGATTCTGTCATGTTTAGGGTCGTTTTTATCTGTAGAAACTTGAATGATTCTGTAATGTTTAGGGTGGTTTTTATCTGTGGAAACTTGAATGATTCTGTAATGTTTAGGGTGGTTTTATCTGTGGAAATTTGAATGATTCTGTAATGTTGAGGGTGATTTTTATCTGTAAAAACTTGAATGATTCTGTCATGTTTAGGGTGGTTTTTATCCGTAGAAAACTAAGTTAGTGTAGGGTGGTTTTTACCTGTGGAAACTTGAATGATTCTGTAATGTTTAGGGTGGTTTTTATCTGTAGTTTTCGCTCCTCTTCATCTCATTGAAAACACCTCAATTTCTTCCTCAGGCGGCCAAAGCTCAATTCCTCGAGGACTTTGGACTGATGAGGGTCGGTGCCCATCCGCCTGAGTCACTTCTGTCACTGCCCTCGAAGGACCACAAAAAGAAGTGAGTCGAACGTCTTTTCAATACAAATTACCAAATAATCTCAATATCGTACCTAACTAAAGATAGATGCCCCGAATATGACATATAATCGATACCAAATAGATCGATACCTTAAACCACAAAGGTGATACGTTATTTTTTTCAGACAGATCTTTTCCCTGAAGAAACTCACTCTCGATCAAGTTCCGTTTCTCGTTCGGATCGGTTCACTCCCGCGGAGGTGTTTGACGACCGTCGACGAGATCAAAGTCCGAACCGGTCGCATCGACGAGTACACGAGACCCGTTTGATTTTATCGATTTGTATCGACGTCGATTTGTATCAACGTCGATTTCTTTGTCGGAAGTCGAAAGTCACGACCCAAAAATTTGTACCCTTCGGACGTATTTTCGATATCGAAAGGGAACAACAAAAAAAAAACACTACAAAATAAATAAAATCGCCAAATATAATTTTGTTTTCCTTCCAAGTTTTAATAAAAATTAAAACCTACAATATTATATTATTTATATATATATATATGTATCTTTATATAACATCACCTCTTCATTAACACAAAAAAAAGTTCTCATTTCTGTCCCATCAAACAGCAACGTACTACTACAGTACAGTACCTATACAATACAATACGATGCAGTACAATTATGTGGATTTTATGTAACTTAAAATTACAAAGCGAGAAATTTTTCAAAATTGAAAAAAAATAAAAATATATAAAATATAATCAAGTATATAAATATATAATCAGGTATGTGTGGAATGCAGGTAGTTTTTTCGAGTTACAAAGTTGACGAGGAGATTTTTTGTAGTTTGTTTTTGTTGTGTTTTTTTTCCTCTCACATCAACAGTAACAATAATACAGAATACTTACAATTCTACGTAGATAAGCTTAAATAATATTAATGCAAAAATAAATAAATAAATAAATAAAATGAAAAATAGAAATTAGGGTAAAAGCACGAGTGATAGTCTTGACTTTGACTTCAATTTGAATGACAGGCGTTTGAGGGTGATGGATACCCCCCCCCCCCCCGTTCAGGACTTTCAGGGAGAGTTCAGGGTGGTGTTATCCGTAGAAAATTAGGGTGGTTCGGGGGAAGTTTGGGATCGTTTTTATCCGAGGAAAATTAGGATTTGGGGAAGTTTAGGTCACTTCAGGGTGGTTTTTATCCGGAGAAAACTAGGGTCGTTTGGCGACGATTCTGGTGGTTTTTATCCGTTGAAAACTAGGGTAGTTTGGGGAAAATTTGACCGGTTTTTATCCGTAGAACACTAAAGTTTGAGGAGACTTCAGGGTGGTTTTTATCCCTAGAAAACTAGGGTGGTTTGGCGACGATTCTGGTGGTCTTTATCCGAAGATAAGTAGGGTGGTTTGTGGACGATTTGGGCGGTTTTCAACCGTAGAACACTATGTTTGAGAAGACCTCAGGGTGGTTTTTATCCCTAGAAAACTAGGGTGGTTTATCGACGATTATGGTGGTTTTTATGAGTGGAAAACTAAGGTGATTTGTGGACGATTTGGGCAGTTTTTATCGGTAGAATACTAAGTTTGAGGAGACCTCAGCGTGGTTTTTATCCCTAGAAAACTAGGGTGGTTTGGCGACGATTCTGGTGGTTTTTATCCGTAGAAACGAAGGGTGGTTATTGGATGATTTGGGCGGTTTTCATCCGTACAATACTAAGTTTGATGAGACCAGGGTGGTTTTTATCCGTAGAACACTTAGTATGAGGGGACTTCAGGTTGGTTTTTATCCATAGTAAACTAGAGTGGTTTGGAGGAGGTTTAGGGTGGTTTTTATCCGTAGCAAATTCGAATGATTTGGGTAAATTTAAAGTGGCTTCTATCAGTAGAACATTATGTTTGAGATGACTTCAGGGTGGTTTTTATCCGTAGACCACTGAATTTGTGTAGACTTTGGGGTGATTTATATCCGTAGTTTTATTGTATGAGGCGGTTTAAAAAGGTTAAGGGCAGATTTGGACGGTTTACGATTCTTCTATAACTTGTGCCTTTACCCTAATATGACTTAAAAGAAATAAAAAAGAAGCTTTTTGTTAAGTAATTCAAATCAAATTCAAAATCGAAATACACTTGAATGACCACCAAAATTGTGAAATACCGGATTTTGAAGGGCCCCGGTACAAATTTTGATTTTGAATTTTGAAATCATGGGAGAAAAAGAAACTATTGATTCCTGCTCTGATTTCATTAATTTCAATCAATTTATTATAATATATAACTCTTTTACACTTACTTATTTCTTGTTTAAATATTACAAATACGACGTGAGTTCAAAAATACTTGATTTTTTGTCTATGAACCGGAATTGATCAAATAAACCACTGAACGTCATGGAAAGCAACAAAAATTAAACAATTAAAATTAAATAAACAATAACTTTTTTTTAAATCACAAAAAATAACGAAATGAGTGAGAAAATGCACGAGGTGGGTCAAGCAGCTCAACGTAAAAATGATTTTAAACAATTTCAAAATAAAAGTTAATTTTTTTAAATTTTATTTTTTATTATAAGAAAAAGCAGATTTGAGCCCTTTTGGGGGCGCGCTCGTAACGACGTCGTCAACAAAGTACAAATACAACAAATAAAAATATTTTAAAAAAAAATACGCTTTACAAGCTTTTTTATGTGCATAAATAATTATATTGTCATTTCAACAAAGAAATGTCGACTATGAACTAGGGAAAAAATTTAAACTTTAACCAAATGATGTTGCAATTGCGTGGAGACAAAAAAGTGTAAGTAGTGATTGAAAACATTTGAAATTTTCAACTTTTTGGTGTTTTTACCAAAAAAAGCGATTTAAAAAGAAATATTTTGACTCTTTTCGATTTTGTAGAAGTTTTTGAATCGGGGGGGGGGGGGGGGGGTTTCGAGGTTTATAAGGTACATTTCGGTAAAAAGTCGTAACTCATTTTTTCGCCAAAAAACCGCATTTTCAGTTTAAAAAACTAGTTTTCCGTCAAAAAACGAATTTTTGCCAAAAAGCTACTTTTGACAGAAAGGACATTTTTAAGTCAAAAAAACTACTTTTTGGTCGAAACGTCGTTCCTAGTGTAAAAAAACTCAGTTTTTGGCATAAAAAAAGCAAACTTTTTGGTCATAAGGTCAATTTTGGTCACAAATTCATTTTTGACCTAGTCATTTGTAGTCAAAAAGTAATTTTTACCCAAAACCCAATTTAGGGAGAAAAACAAGTAATTTTGGTCATAAGGCGATTCTAGTCATAAAGGCAGTCATTTTTCGGCATTTTTGGCCACAAAAACGTTTCCGACGAAAAACACACTCTCCGCCCAAAAACTCACTATTTGACAACAAAAAACGTATTTTCTGTTTTAAAAAAACTCCTTTTTCTGGCCAAAAATGTCATTTTTAGTCAAAATGGAGGTTGTCATACCCCCCCCCCCCCCCCAGCGCCCTCTCGTCATCTCATTTTTGATTAAGTCATTTTCATATTGTAGAACCTCCTCTTTCACAATCAACATCAGCCCCCCCCCCCCCCTCACACCAAATCAAACGTGATGAATGTTTTTCCTTGTTTTATTTATTATTTAAAACAAAAAAAATTGATAAAAATCTACTTACAACAACCACAACCACCAACTTCACATTAAACATATAAACAACGTCTCCAACACAGAAAACTGTTTTCTTCTTTAAAAAAAAATAAATCAATCATATAAACAAATAAACAATTAAACATATTGCATTTTGTTTCGCCGTTTTACCTTCCAAACGAACGACAAAAAAAAAACCTTATCCACCAAACAGCACGAAATCCAGAGAGGTTTCTTTCGCTTCGAAAATATTTTTATCAAAATTGGTCGAACGAAAGGTGATTTTGGGGCGTACGAAAATTGGAGGGGGGCGTTGAACGTTACACATTAATACTTTGTTTAAACAACAGAAAAACTAACAAATAATCGAAATTTCAAGATTTTTTTTAAATTTTATTTTTAAATCAGAATGGGTACATCTAAACGTCGAAACGATTCCTGAAACAAAGAGAAAGGAAAATAAGCAAAATTAATTTTTTTCGTTATTGTTTATTAATTTATTGTATTTATGTGTCTCCCTTGAGGAAGAGGTGACTCAAACTCAAAAGTGGTGGTAATAATTATTATTACAGTACGATATATCGTATATTTATCGTATATACAGAAATATTTACCTCGTTTCCGTATGAACAATAAGCTAAGGCTGAGAGCGGTTTGGCGCCGGTATATAAATTGTATAAATTTGTTGTGTGTGCGGTTTTTTGGGGTTGTTTCGTCAGTTTCTCAAGGCAAACTCTCCTGTTGGATTTCGATTTTCTCGACTTGCATGTCGGGGTTCATCGCGGTGGCTTCTTGAATAGCCTCGGCGAGAGCCTGAAACAAAAACAAAGTGTGAAAATGGCGTTTTGTGCAAATAAAAAATTTTTTAAAAATAATTTTTTGACTTTGTTGGGGTTTTTGGTCAAAAAAACGCTGAAGGAGATTTTTGACGCATTTGACTAGGGGTGGAAATTAAAGGGCATTAAATTCTGCGTCGAATGAGCTCCCTAAACGTCCGATTGGACCATGCGGTGTAGTCGAAATCCACGGTCCAAAATCGACTAGTAGTGACTTTTGGGTCGTCTGTGACGTTAAAACGGCTGCTCTGATCGAAAAAACGTACGGAGTAAAAGTTGTAGAGAATCAGACGCTGATTTCAAAACACCCCTAAAAATCCAAATTCTGATCAAATTGGGACGTTAGTTTATGATGAGGCGTCCAAAAACCACATTTTTCCGACTTTGTTTCAGTTTTTCGTCACAAAACCGCAGAAGGAGTTTTTTGACGCATTCGAAAATTAAAGGGTATTAAATTCTGCGTCGAACGAGCTCCCTAAACGTCCAATTCGACCATGCGGTGTAGTCGAAATCCACGGTCCAAAAACGACTAGTAGCGACTTTTGGGTCGTCTGTGACGTCAAAACGGCTGCTCTGACCGAAAAAACGTACAGAGTAAAATTTGTAGAGAATCGGACGGTGATTCAAAATCACCCCAAAAAATCCAAATTTCGATCAAATTTAGTTTTCCTTAATCCAAAATTCGCCTCTTCGCCAGCCTTCATCTGCTTCGTATTGAGCGAAAAAAAAAACTACTTTTTCCCCCCTGATCGACATCTAAACACACTATAAATTTTTTTGACTTGTCCAAAAATTCGCTCATAACGCCACGCGTCTCTAGTTTCACGTGTCATTTGACAAAGTCGCACCTTGTCATGGTCGATGGGGTCGCCGTCGCTCTGTATCGTGATCTTCTGTTCGACACGAGTCTCGACGACGCCGTCTTTCTCTGTTTTGTACTGCAAACAAGACGAAACAGAAAAAAACCATCAATTTTATGATCAAATTATAAACAATTTAGGTACAAAATTATTTATTTAAAAAAAAAAAACCATGATACGTCGATTCTACAACTAATTTGCAACAAAAAGTACTCCTTAGACTTTTTTGTTTTGAGGCTTCATTTTGGAGTTATTTACGATTTATGATTTTTTTCGTGTTTTCGATCTTGTCTCCTCAAAATGCCCGTAACTCCTTCATATTTCAAGTAGTCCCAAATTTGAGGATACCGTTGGAAAGAGAGTAAAATTTCGTATCGGATAGACGCCTGGCCGTATCTCAAAATTAAGGTTTGAGCCATGAAAAAGCCCTCTGAAAAGCAAATTTTACCTCATTTGGAAAAACTCGAGTATTTTCAATCGGAAATTGAACTGTGAGAAATATTTTTTTATAAGATGCAAGAACGGTAAAAACTGCGCCAAAATCTCAGCTTTCCAACGGTGTAATTAGTTTTTATTTTTTAGGGGTAATTTTTTTGAGGAAATTGAGTTTGTACGCGAAAAAACGTGTACTTTCAGGGACATTTTGACGCTGAATCGCATTGTGACATAACCAGACCCTAGAGGCGAATTAAATGAGTTTTCAGTCGCAATATCTTCATTTCAGGGTGTAGAATGTATTTACATTTGAGATGATCTGTGTATGATATGTAAGTCTATTCTGTAACGGCAGTGATCTGTAAATCTCTAGAGTTCATAAAAGTACCTTACCTAGTCGTCCCTCTTTTGTACCCTAGTGTTTTGAGGTCTCAAGTTATTTGATAAAGGTTTTTTAGCTCCTTAAATTTTTCACTTTATTAGAATTTGTCACTATTGTCGTTAGAATCTTGTTCTTAGTCAACTGATCCTAAGACTGAAAATTAGTTAATTCAAAGGCTGGAGGATATAAAATTCTCACTATAGATATAATTATATATTTTTCTGTAGTTTTAATAAAGTTTATAATTTGTTTTGACTTGGATTTTCTCTCTCCCTACAAACTGAAAATTTTCATAAATTCTTTAAAATGCTATATTTAACAAACTATATGTGGAACTGTATGACTGGTTAGGGTGGACGTCAAGGAACCTGCATAGATGAACTAGCAGAACGAAAAACCCAAAAATACAGCAATTTTTTGCGTGGAAAAATTGATACTTGAAATAACCCGTATCTTATGTCATTATATCTTGTGATCTGTAGATATAATGACTTGTGATCTACCCGTAGATATGACATATTGTGTGAATGTTATGATCTGTAAGAGATACGACTGTGATCTGTGCATAATATAACGGCTGTGATCTGTAATTTGTGATGGTTTGCTGAGTGTCCCTGGTTCACGAAGTTTTGGTTTCGACCGCTCTGGAGATGGCAGACCAGGACAGCCCTCTGGGTGGGCATGTTGCCTAACCTCCCCAGAGAACAGGGGAGAACAGACGTCACAGTCAATGGGATAATATAATGACTGGTGATCTACCCGTAGATATGTGTGAATATTATGTCCTGTAATAGATACGACTGTGATCTGTACATAATATAACGGCTGTGATCTGTAATTTGTGATGGTTTGCTGAGTGTCCCTGGTTCCCCAAGTTTTGGTTTCGACCGCTCTGGAGATGGCAGACCAGGACAGCCCTCTGGGTGGGCATGTTGCCTAACCTCCCAGAGAACAGGGGAGAACAGACTTGACAGTCAATGGGATAATATAATGACTTGTGATCTACCCGTAGATATGACATATTGTGTGAATGTTATGATCTGTAAGAGATACGACTGTGATCTGTGCATAATATAACGGCTGTGATCTGTCATTTGTGATGGTTTGCTGAGTGTTCCTGGTTCACGAAGTTTTGGTTTCGACCACTTTGGAGACAGCCAGGTCTGTGAACGCAGACCAGGACATCCCTCTGGGTGGGCATATTGCCTAACCCCCCAGAGAACAGGGGAGAACAGACTTGACAGTCAATGGGATAATATAATGGCTAGTGATCTACCCGTTGATATGTGTGATTATTATGTCCTGTAAGAGATAGGACTGTGAGCATAATATAACGGCTGTGATCTGTCATTTGTGATGGTTTGCTGAGTGTTTCTGGTTCCCCAAGTTTTGGTTTCGACCACTTTGGAGACAGCCAGGTCTGTGAACGCAGACCAGGACATCCCTCTGGGTGGGCAGAATGGCCTAACCTCCCCGGGTTACAGGGAGAACCTCAGTGTTCTGGAGTGGATAGCCAGGTCTGTGAACGCAGACCAGGACATCCCTCTGGGTGGGCAGAATGGCCTAACCCCCCCAGAGAACAGGGTGACGACCACAGTCTCCCCCGTAACTACCGTATCTACCGGTTTATCTCACCGTAACAGTCTCGACGGTCCTCGTTTTGGACGTGATGGTCTGCGACGAGACGATTTCTCCGCTGAGCGTGAACGACTTTTCGCCGAGCGGAAGAACGACCGCTTGAGCCGTCTCGACGAGCGGAACGTCCCTCGTCGCCGTCAACGTGATCGTGTCGTCGGCGGCGTACGGCGAGCTCACGAGCATCGACTCGGTCTCGACGATCGGCTCCTGCGAACCGAAAACATCGATTTCTTAAAAAAAACTATTTAGTCAAGATTTCAAGATTTTCAAGATTTATTTGACACAAATAATACAAGATAAAACACGGCAATAATTGAATTGGTTCATGCAGAAAGGGACTTAAGCCCAATCCAATTCCTGGACGAAATAAGAAATGGCTTGTTTTGGGGTTTATGGGGGTCTTTTCATCGTTTTATGCAGAAAGAAATAGGGATGTGGATATCGGAAAAAAGTATCGATATATATCGAAAAAAATATCGCTCATCGATATATATCGCCCAAAAATGAAATGAAATGAAATGAAATTTATTCCTCACTAAATTACAGAGGTAAATTATAAACAAATTTACAAAGGGGGGACATTCAATTTTTTTCAGAACACTCTCACCACAAGGTACACAGTACCGTGCTGGGTGGGGGAGTTGGCCGATCCTTTTCTACATGAGTAAATATAATATCAAATAAATATCGAATTTCGATATATCGATACATTTTTAACATCACTGAACAAAAACACTAATTTTTTATCGGAATGGAGAGTCAACCATAAGAACCACAAGAAAAAAAAAATATCGGGGAAAAATATCGATATATCGGCAAAAAATATCGATATTTGTTCAACATCCCTAGAAAGGAACCTTCTACGGGCACTACCTGAGTGAGAAAACGGTGAAAGTTTCATGCAGTAATTCCGTTGTCTCGGAAAGTTATTCTGTTTTTTTTTCGTTGTTCTCGAAGCAGCTGCCAGTGGACTTTCTCACCTCAGCTTAGGCTTATTTGATAGATTTGACAAATCAAAGAGAGACATTCTTAAGGATTTTTCATGCTGAATCCGAATTTGGAAGTCGATTTTTTCTATCAGCCGTGGTTTCGACTAAAAACGCATTTAAAAAAGTATAAAACAGTGTTTTTGGGAATTTTTATGTGTGTTTTTGAGAACTTCACCGCTGTTTTCCGTGGAGTGGAAGAAGACAACTAAAATCCGATGTCAACTTCGGATTCTGCACCTCAAAAACCACAGAGTGATTGAAAGTGAAGAAATTAACGAGGATTTTTTGAAGTACAATTTTTGACACGCAAACTTAGGTAGAAAAGGGGTGTATGAGCGATATCTCAAAAACTAGACGTGGTGGCGAAAAACGGGTTTCAGATGTTGGCGAGTGTCATTATTATTTGTATTATTACTATTAGAGAGTTCCTAAGGGGTCATTCCTACGGACACAAGTTTGAACTTATCTCAACTGCGCATGCGCGTCGGCTGTGTCCGGACACATCGCCTCGAATCGATCACAACTGGACACATGCATGTGTCCATTCCTCTCTCCGGACACATCCTTAACGAGTAACCTTACTCCGGGATAACACTGTCATAACAGTGCAGCGCCTGAGGGATGGATTTCGCGTTGTGCTAAGGTGACTTGACGTTACTTAACATGTGATCAGTTCCGCCATATTGGTTAGCATCCAGAAGTTGCTCGCCTTAGATGTGTCCACTAGATATGTCCACATCTGAATGGATTTATCTCTTAGGAACTCTCTATTATTATCTTCATAACTAAATTTAGAGAGGATTTCGTGTGGGGGTTTATAGAGAAGCCGAACTATAAAAATCTTAAATTCTCGAAAACAGCTCAATGGATCGAACTTTTCTCCCGTATTGAGATGTTTCTGTGATTAGGGAAGGACATGGGGGGGTTCACTTCCGGATCCAATGCGTAGGAGTGGGGGGTTTATAGGGAAGCCGAAACATAAAAATTTTAAATTCTTCCTTCCCGTGAGACAGACGAATACTACTTTTGGTATTTAAGATTATAAGGGTTTCTAAAGGGACATGTAAGTGGAATCCAGGCAGATGGATCCATCCCGAGTTCACCCCGTACGGGACAGGTAACAGAAGGTAGATGGACACACCCGGAGTTCTGCCCGTCAGCGACGGACCCAACAGCAAGTTATAATTATATTTATTATTATTATATTTATTACTCACGACGTTGTCGCTCCGTTCGAAGAACATTCTCACCCACACGATCCCAATACGGAAACACATCCGCGAGAACAACGAAATGACAAGTCGAAACGACGAGTTCGAAATTCGATTTTCGACGTGTCAACCTTTTCGACACGACTAAGAGATTGACCCAAAAAAAAAAAAAAAAAAATCCGATTGAAAATTTGAACGAACGACTGAATGATGACGAGTGAAGAGACGAATTGACGAGTGTCCTCGAGAGTCGAATTGACGTTCGAGTCACGACGTTTGGACCAAAAATAATGAGAGGGGAAAAAAAAAACAGGAACATTTAAAAGAAATGACACTATTTGAACGACTCCGAAAAAAATTTTAAAAAATTCCACAATCATGGCTTTAAAAAGTCACATTTTCTTAAAAAGATCACGACCTGACCCACAGAATCCTTAATAACTTCGATTATGTTCGTTTTAGCGCAAATAGCATCGAAGTAAAAGTTGTTCGCAATTAAATTATCTACAGAACGAGACCAATTGCAGGTTTCTAGCCCAAATGGTACTCGAGTTACAAAAGAAAAACTAAACGTTTTCCCAAAAATTTTGGCAGTTTCTTCAAACTTCAAATACGATGACACGCCATTTCTACTTGTCCGATCGACCTTAAACTTCGCCAAACTCATTTTCTAGACCAACTGCACCATTTAGGGGGTTAAGAGTGATCAAATTTGGCGAGAAAATCGTTTCCCCCTATGCCCTGTTGCCACCCTCCCTAATATATATACTCTCCCTAATATATTGTAAGAACACTCAACAATAACAATCAACAACAGACCGATATATTTTCCGACTTGAATTCCAAAACACAACCACCACTTTTTTGAATAATCACACACTCGTAACTAATCAAAACACCTGTTGCTTGAGTGGGTTTACCACACTACCCCCTTCCTTCTTTTGATGGCCCGCCCACGGGCCTGACATCTGCCCTGGCAAGCCTGTTGGCATGAAGAAGGCGCATTTTTCTTCCTAGTTTGACTAGAAACAAGACGTCACTCTTCTTCCGAGTAACAACCCAAGGCCCCGTCCATTGCGGCTGCAGTTTGGGGCACCGACCGCGCACGCGTTTTGGGTCGTGCACCCAAACCCAATCTCCTTCTGCAAAGGTAGGTTGTTTTGCCCTGCGATCGTAATATTCCTTTTGTGCTCTCATTTGCAATCCTGCTTTCTCTTGAGCAAAGTCACGTATCCTTTCCAAGTCCGTCCGTAGTTGCAGGGCATAGGCTGTGGTGGTCATTGGTGGAGGCGTTGGGGAAGGGCGCCACAATGTGTCTGGGAGATGTAGATCTCTTCCATAGAGTAACTGTGCTGGTGAATAAGCAGTAGTGGGATGGGGAGCCGATCGATAAGCGAGAAGGAACAGCGGCAGTTTGTCGTCCCAATCTGTCTGCTCCTCATTGACAAACATGGCGAGAAATTTGGTAAGGGTCCTGTTGATCCTTTCAACCAGTCCGTTCGATTGAGGGTGGAGTGCTGTTGTCCTGGTCCGCTGTGTCCCCAAGATCAAGGCTACCTCGTCCATCAGTTTGGCTTCAAAATTTCTTCCTTGGTCAGTGTGTATCTCCCAAGGCACCCCATTTCGGCTAAAGACATGCTCAACTAAAGCTGATGCTACTGTTTGGGCTTCCTGGTTGGGTAAAGCTATCGCCTCTGGCCATTTAGTGAAGTAATCCACGGCGACCAAAACATACCGATTATGTCTCCTTGAGGTGGGGAATGGACCCAGTATGTCCAAGCCCATCCTTTCAAAGGGGCCTCCAACCATTGTTTGCTGTAGTGGTGCAATTTGTCGTTTTCCTGGTCCCTTCACTTTGCAACAAAGTTCACAGGTTTTGCACCAGACTTTAACATCGTTTGACATCCCAGGCCAAAAATAGGACTGCCTCACCTTAGCTAAGGTCTTCCAAAACCCGAAGTGCCCACCAGTTGGGTTACTATGACATTGTTTCAAAACTTGTGGCACATCTGCTGTGGGTACCACCCACTGTAATCTGTGCCCATTTCTCTGTTCCCATCTATGAAACAATTGGTCACCCTTGAGCTGAAGGAACTCCCATCGAGCTATCAGCCGCCTAAGGACAGGACTCAAGGCGGTTACTTCGTCAACGGCTGGATGCTCCCCAGTTCGCAGCTTGTTGATGACCCATTGGATATTGGGGTCTGTGGACTGTGTTTGGCATCCGTCTGATGGACGGAAGTCAAGTACACACACTTCGCCTTGGTTCTCCCGCTTTTGGCAATAAGCACAATTCCCTGAACAGGGGCGCCGTGACAGGCCATCAGCGTTGCAGTGGCGCTTTCCTGCCCTATGCACAATGCGGAAATTGTACGTTTGTAGGGTTTCCAACCACCTA
Source organism: Stenodema calcarata (assembly GCA_963920205.1). Classification (NCBI taxonomy): domain Eukaryota; kingdom Metazoa; phylum Arthropoda; class Insecta; order Hemiptera; family Miridae; genus Stenodema; species Stenodema calcarata. The sequence goes on from OY986065.1 coordinate 4,356,768, forward strand.
GCGAGTTGTCCTTCAGGGTTGTGAAGTGATGTGAGCCATGTTAAAGCAGCGTGGTCAGTCCTGAGGGTGAACTGCGAGCCGTAAAGGTATTGGTGAAAGTGTTCCACACTCCGAACAGCTGCTAGTAACTCTCTTCTTGTGGTGCAGTAATTTTGTTCTGGTCGACTCAAAGCCTTACTGAAATATGCGACCACCCGCTCCTGGCCATTACATTTCTGGGACAGCACGGCTCCAATGGTATGGCCACTGGCATCACAGTCAAGGATAAAGGGCTTTTGTAGGTCAGGATACATCAAAACGGGTGTGGACGTCATGGCATCTTTCAACTTTATGAAACTTTGTTGGCACCTATCTGTCCAGACAAATGGTGTTGACACTTCGGTTAAATGGTTAAGAGGACGAGCAATTTCAGAAAACCCTTTCACAAAACGTCTGTAATAGGAACACATACCAAGGAACGACCTTACCTGTCTCTTATTCTGAGGGGCGGGCCACTCCTTGACTGCAGCTGTCTTCTTGGGATCCGTTTTTACTCCATCCCCTGAGATGATGTGTCCCAGATATTTGGTTTCCCTGGCGAAGAATGTGCACTTGTCGGCTCGCACTTGCAGCCCCGCATTTGCCAGATTTTCAAATACCCTCTCAAGTTTTCCCAAGACTGTGGAGAAATCAGACCCATAAACAATTATGTCATCAAGGTATACAAGAGCGAGATCTGTCGGGATGACTGCTTCCATCAACCTTTGAAAGGTGGCTGGGGCATTGCATAGTCCAAATGGGAGTACCTTAAACTGCCACAAACCTTTCTGGTATAACGTGAATGCCGTCTTTTCCCGATCTTCTTCTTTCAGAGCCACCTGCCAATAGCCACTGCGGAGATCTAACGTGCAAAACCAGTTAGAACCTCCAAGGGTGTCGAGTAGGTCTTGGGCGCAGGGTAAAGCATAGGAGTCCTTCTTTGTTACTGAATTGAGTTTTCTATAATCTATACAGAATCTGGTGGTCCCATCTTTTTTAGGTACAAGGACTATGGGAGCAGCCCAGGGGCTCTTAGAAGGCTCTATTACGTCTTGTTCAATCATGTCATTCAGTAACTTATCAACTTCCTTCAATTGAGCAAATGGGATTCGTCTTGGGGCTTGCTTGATTGGCTGTGCGTCACCAGTGTCGATGGAGTGTTCCACAACGTGAGTCCGACCTAGACACTGCTCTCCATTTGCAAAGATACTACTGAATTTTAAAAACAGATCCCTCACAGCCTCATATTCCCTGGATCCCTCAACCAAAGCTGAGCGTTTGAGAGCTAGATCTATCCATTCCTTCTCATGGCACTTAACTGCTGTTGCAACGAGTAGCGCCTCTGCTCCTGTTCTTCTACTGTTGATAAACAGTTTTGGACCTTGGTTATGCTGTTTGGCTGCAGCAAGGTCCACTGCCTTAGCCTCCTCTAGTTTTTCTGGATGCGTAGCTTGGTTTCCTTGGAGGAGATGAGGACAACTCGCCCTAATATGCCCAGTAGAATTACATCCCCAGCATTGCAATATGTCTTTGGTGCAAACGTTAGACAGAGGTCGAGGTCTCAGCCCTTCAACCAGTTGTGCCTTGCATAGAGCGTCTTGAATGGTTGGCGGGGTAGCCATTGTCAGAGTGCGGATCAAGTCCTGGTCATTTAGTGCAGAGATAAATGCTCTTACTCCAGTTCTATCCCTATAAGCTTTTGTTTCCTCTGGGTAGGCTCCACGGACTAACCGCTCGATGTCTGTGGCCAGGTCAGATAGTTCCTCTCCCTCCCCTTGGCGCCTGCAGTGTAAGGAGAGTTGCAACTTTGCCGTCTGATTTCGTTGGCCAAATCTGCACGAAAGGGCCTGAGCTAGATGTGCGTAGTTAGTCCTCATGGCAGCTGGCAAATCAGTGAGCACAGTCAAGGCTGGGCCTCGTAGCATGGTAGCCAACTTCCTTCCCTTTTGGGTGTCTGTCCAATCATTCGCTTCAGCAGTTACGTCCAGATGGACGAGATATTCCTCCCAGGGAATCTTCCCGTCGTAGGGCATCAAACTCCTTTCGTATGCCAATAGGGTGGTGAGTGGGTTCGGCGCTTTTTGATCCCGTAGCGGTGGTTTGACAACCGAGCTTGGTCCCTGTAAAGGTATCAGGCGCTGGCTAAGAGAGGTCAGCTGCTGATGGATCCCATTTAGAAGGTTTTCCAGGGTAGAGACGCGCTGTGTCAAAGTCGGAGGTCTGGATGGTCGGGGAGATTCCAAGGGGGAAGCATCCGTGTTATTGCGGGTCGCAGCACGAGTTTGTGGCATGGCGAATTCCAACTTCTCATCCGGTTCGGTCAGACGGGCCCCCAAATGTAAGAACACTCAACAATAACAATCAACAACAGACCGATATATTTTCCGACTTGAATTCCAAAACACAACCACCACTTTTTTGAATAATCACACACTCGTAACTAATCAAAACACCTGTTGCTTGAGTGGGTTTACCACAATATATACACTCCCTATATACGCTCCCTAATATATACCCTCCCTAATATACTCGTCGCATAAGAGGCAACACCACGGTATCCAACTTTTGTCAAAAATGAGATTTTTACCAGTCGATTCAAATGTTGATTAAATACTGATTATTATAATAAACTCACCTGCTTTTGGAGCAGTAGGTGTTCTATTATAATACCTAACTATACATGAAACACTCACTAGACTATCAATTTTGGTGAAAAGTAGGTCTATAAGTAACTCTATAATGTCCACTCTTTACTTGTCGATCTATCATAGCTCTGAATTGATATTGATTTTTAAAAATTAAATCGAGTTGATTGTTGAAAGTCGAGTTCATTCGAAATGACTAGGTATCTCTCTTCGATTTGAATTAAACTTCTGTCGAGTTGATTGTTAAAATTCGAGTTGATGAGCTCAAGATGTCTTCTTGTTATCGAAAAATATGGGGGGGGGGGGGGGGGGGTTCAGGGAATTCCGTTTGGGGGGGGGGGAATTCAGGGAATTCCGTGGGGGTGGGAATTCAGGGAATTCCGTTTGGGGGTTGGAGAATTCAGGGAATTCCGTGGGGGGGAGAATTTAGGGAATTCCGTGGGTGGGGGGGGAGAACTCGGGGAATTCCGTGGGGGGGGGGGGATTTAGGGAATTCCGTTCGGGGGATGGAGAATTCAGGGAATACCATTTGGGGGTGGAGAATTCAGGGAACTCCGTTTAGGGGATGGAGAATTCAGAGAATAATTATTTGTTCGGGGGAAGGAGAATTCAGGGAATTCCGTTAAGGGAGTGGGGGTTAGTTTGAGAATTCGGGGAATTTCGTTCGAGGGGGGACCGTGCGAATTTTGGGAATTCTGTTAAAAAAAACGGTGGCGTGAAAATTCTAAGAGGGGTGAAGATTTGGGGGAAAATTCGTTCAAAAGGGAGAAAAATCGGAGAAATTTACCTTTTTTTGTTTTCGTTTGTTTTTGAATTTGGCGGTGGCCACAGCAGCGAAATACTCTCTGAGACGCGACAAGCCCATATTTCTAAAAACGTTTCTAAAATCCAATCAAGTTGTACAGCCAATCAAGCCAATCAGCAGTTCAGCAGTAAATCAGAGATGCTCGGGGGCTTGCTGCTGAATTTAACCAACTGAGTGGCAAATTGTCAACTTTGCAGCTTCTGAGCTGCAGAATTCATGTAAATTCCACAGTCCAAAATGTTCTTCAGCACAACTAGACGTTGTTCAATTCAAATCGACACTTTCTGCAGCACTTTTTAAGCTGATTTTGAGGGTATTTAGCTCTGCAGAAGTAGCCAAATGAGAGTAATCACTTCAACAAGGAAATTCCACAGTCCAAAATGTTCTTCAGCAGAATTGGACGTTGTTCAATTCAAATCGACACTTTCTGCAGCACTTTTTAAGCTGATTTTGAGGGTATTTAATTCAGCAGAAGTAGCCAAACGCCATTAACCACTTCAACAAGCAAATTCGACAGGCAAAAATGTTCTTCAGCACAATTGGACGTCGTCCAATTCAAATCGACACTTTCTGCAGCACTTTTTCAAGGAGATTTTGAGGGTATTCAGCTCAGCAGAAGTAGCCAAATGAAAGTAAACACTTCAACAAGCAAATTCGACAGGCAAAAATGTTCTTCAGCACAATTGGACGTCGTCCAATTCAAATCGACACTTTCTGCAGCGCTTTCCACTGACAGATTTCGAGCTGCAGCACTTTTCCAGCAGATACCAAGCAGATTCAGCTCCGCACGCCTCTTATCGACACTTTCTGCAGACACTTTTCTCCGCAAACGTCCACTTGAACCGAACGCGATCACTTCTTCCGCCCTTCGACGAGCCAAGAAAAAACCTGTAGATAATTTCCATTTCCCCATTCGATATCTTCAACGGAGAGTCAAGTGGTGGGAGGGAGGGGAGGGGGGAGGGAGAGGGCAAAGGTCTCTTTGAAGGCCGTTTATCTTGTACGATAAGACCCCCCCCCCCCCCACAACGAGACGAGGGGATTCCACGCCGATAAGACTGTTTACGTTAATTTCGAGTATTCGACGGCTCGAAAGTGTTTTTTTCGATTGACATTTCTAAACTTGACCTTTCAACGGGAAAAATGCGTTCGAATGATTCAATTTGAATCGGTTTCGCCTTAATAATTGCCCTCGTCATCATCATCTTGTTTATGTCTTTGGAATATTGGTATTTTTTCCCCGTGATTATCCGACATTTTGAGTTCAAAAATTGATCAGTTTCCCCTTTATCCCGTGATTTGGCGACGAGTCCAAAATTGGTCAGATTCCCCCTTTTCCCCATGATTTTTCCGGTCTAATAATGGCCCTGTTTCACCAGAAATGTTTCGACTTCTTCGAATCGAAAATCAGTCTATTTCCCCTTAATTACGTAACGTTTCTACTTTTTGGAGTCGAATATTGGTCTTTCCCCCCCCCCCCCATGATTTTCCGACATTTTTTAGTCAAAAATTGATCATTTTCCCTTTTTCCCAAGATTTTTTGACTTTTTTGAGTCGAAAATTAGTCCTTTTAACCAGAAATGTTTCGACTTTTTTAGTCAAAAATTGGGCTATTTCCCCTTTCCCCGTGATTTTTCGACGGTAGTAACGGCCTTTTTACCAGAAATTGTTCGACCTTTTTTTTTTTTAGTCGAAAATTGGTCCATTCCCCCTTTTTTCCGTGATTTTTTCAGTCCTTTTTTGTTGGTCATTTTTTACCAGAAATGTATAGAATTTTTCGAGTCAAAAATTGGTGTATTTCTCCTTTTTCTCGTGATTTTTCGACTTTTTCGATTCGGTGCTATGATTGTGGAATTCCCTCGAGGTATAAATTGTGGAATAAATTGATTGATTGAAAATTGGTGTTTTTACCAGAAATAATTCGACTTTTTTGAGTCGAAAATTGATCCTTTTTGACAGAAATTTTTCGACTTTTTCGAGTCGAAAATCGGTCTATTTCCTCTTTTCCCCTGATTTTTTCGACTTTTTTCGATTCGAAGAGCCTTTCCACCCCCGATCACGTAAATAAATACAACTAAAACACCCTTGAACTATAAGTAAATAAAAGTTAAAATATTGGTCCTTTTTACCAGAAATTTTTTCACTTTTTCGAGTCGAAAATTGGTCCTTATGAACAAGAAATGTTTCGACTTTTTTGAGTCGAAAATCGGTCTATTTTCCTCTTTTCCCCTGATTTTTTCGACTTTTTTTTCGATTCGAAGAGCCTTTCCACCCCAGATCACGTAGATAAGTACAAGTAAAACACCCTTAAACTATTAAAAAAAAAAAATAATAATAATAATTAATTAATAAAACACAAATTTAAGGATAATCGACAAACTCGTCGCCCTATCGATTATTTCCTATCGATTCATTCCTATCGATATCTCGCTTCCGAGTTACCTGATAACTGATGGAGCTCATGTTCGTGTAGTACGTCGCCCCTTCGTCGTCGATGGGCGTCCCCGAGTCGTCTGACGACGTCGAGCTCATCGAGTCCCTCCGCTCGATCATCTGCTTCCGTTCACCAAACGGTCGTTCCCGTTTATTAATAATTATTTAATTAATTAAACAAACAAACAACAACAAAAAACAAACAAAAACGAAAAAAATATATATATGTATACATATAAAATGAAGCCATTCGCTTAAAAAATCCGCGCTCTTCGAAAAAATTACGTT